>CM077504.1:64943080-65553080 GCA_039654745.1 Houttuynia cordata | reverse complement strand
AAAATGCCTTCTTCAGGTAACCCTTCTCGAGCCCCAGGTTCTCACAAAACAAGTCTAACAGGCATTCTGCCAGCTTCTCCAGTTTGACTACGAACTCCTTCATAGTTGTCCTGAACATGTCCAGCCAGCTTTATAAATTAATTGCTGTCCGTTAATCAATTCATAACATAGCATTGATTATAATTACTGTCCTCACGACGCGGAAATTATAACAGAACATCATCAAGTTTCCAGCCACCCACCTGTATTCTTCAGTTAAATCAGGTATATCGTTCATGTTGGAGACGGGTAGGTGGCGCAAGAAGAATGTACTCTCCCAGTCGATGTCTTTAACTTCGGCTTCGGCTCCTTGCAGCGCTTTGCTCGCATTTGATTCTTTGAACCTTTGCTCCATGCACTTCCGGTAGTGTTCCTTGGTTAGTCGCTGAACCTCATCCATGAGCGGGATTGGAATTCCGTGATTCATTACCTTCAATCATAGCCCAAAATCCTTGTTAGAAGGCCTCGCATACGCGACATATATACTAGTGGTTCAGTGGAGAGCACACCCTTCCAGCAAAGAACGAACGAGAGAGAGAGAGAGAGAGAGAGAGTAATGGTTCAGTATGTGTGTATACCTCAAAGAAGCCCCAGTTTTCACAAGCATCTCTGATGTGCTCCATCGTCGATCCTCTTTCCTCTCCCTCGAACTTCTGCATGTTGATTACGGGGAACGATTCCATGCCTCCTTTCACTCCAGCAAAAAGACTAATGTCTAATGAATGATCAGTGTTAATTTACTGGGGGGCTCTGGAGGCAGCTTTGCAATTTATAGACTCTTTTAAAAGTGACGGGTCAAAAGAGATAAGACTGGGGGCTGCTCCCACGGAAGACGAGGCTCATGGAAGGTGCATGCATGGATAGTGGCGTTCGTTCACCATGAATGTCCCACCAAGAGTCCCCCTTCACCTTGGCCTGGAGGTCAAGTCGCCTTTCCTTAGTCTTTTTTTTTTAAGGGACCACTGTGGCTGCTGGTGATTTCTGGATTTCTGTATCCTTCCAGTTTGTTGCTTATCCTGAACGGAAGTGCCACAGCGTTGGCGTCCAAAAGGGCCCAGATTTTCTCTTTTAAAAATGCATGATTGAATTGAAAGTTGAAACTACTAGGCTGCCAAAACAGTTTAAAAGTTGAACAGTCCAAAAGAATTTTTAAACTTGAAGACTACCTTATTTTCTGTTAGGGAAAATTCAGTCATGGAGTTACTTGAAAGGTTTTTATTTAATGGCCGTTTAGGACGTGAAAAAGCCAAAATATCCATAGAGGATTTTGAACGTTCACGGGAGCATCCATGTTTTTTCATCCAAGAATTGGATATTGAATACGGAAAAAACATGGATGCTACATTGTAACAAAATATACAGTCTGGATATTTTGTTTTTATTCACGCCCCAAATGGCCCCTTATTATACATAGGGTTATGTGCATCTTCATTATAATTAGGGATTATGGTTCTTAATGATTGGACAAATCAGACATAACTCTAAAAAATTTCTTGAATCACAATACCCCTTCTCCCTCTTGTTCCCTTCTCACTGTCCGGTCTTTCCACTCAGTTCTGCCCCCACAACTACTTGAATCTACCTTCGGCTTCACCCAACACTGCCACGTGTTAAGTAATGAGTCAAATCCAAATGTTCCATAGGCATTACCGGTCAACCTGACCACGTTGGCGGTCAACCAGTAACAGTAATGTCCGGTGCATGGAAGGGAGATCCAAGAGCGGTGGCCGAGTCATTCTTGGCAGTCGACTGGAAAGCTCGCAATGTTGCGTCGAAGGATAGCGGTTGACCGGTTCATCCTGGCTGTTGATTGGCAGGCTTACGAGAGGATCCGTCGGAGGCAGAGGACATACCAATTGACCGATCTAGCTTGGCGGTCAACGAGACATTCTTAGGTTTGATGTGAAAGCTTTGATAGAGAGGTGAGAGCAAGTTTGGTGAGAGGCTTGTAAAAGGGGGTCAAGAATTCATTGCAACCTCTTATAAATAAAGTTTGTTTGCTTCGCCTACCCGTGCCAGAATTCTCCCACAACCAACCGATTTCGCCCACCACTACCGGGCTCCACCCTCCGGCGTCACCCAACATTGCCATGCTCCGCCAACTACCACCTAGATCCGCCTGGCTCCACCACTGTTGCTCAGAAACCTTCCCCCAAGCCCGTTTTTGCCACGTCCCTGCACCGCCCACCACTGCTCAGATCTTCTCAACGCCACCCATCTCTTTTATTCTATTCCCCCTTCTCCAGACTTTTGGCTTAGAACGGAGTATTAACATACATACAATGAAGGAAGAGAAGGGTTTACATGAGATCGTTCTCATATAAGGAGCATGAGGCCAATCTTTATAGCCATTGGATTCTAATCGGAGGATGGATATTAAATCAGTGGGTAGGTGAGTGTGTCACATCAGGGAGTGGGTGAGATCATTATGGCTATTTGTAGCCGTTAGATCAAGATCCAAAGGCTACAATTTAAAGTGGCCTCATATAAGCTATATGAGAGCAATCTCATTTAAACTTTTCCCATGAAGGAAATACTTGCTTTTTCCAGTAAACGTGAAAGCTTTGATACGGAGTTGTACATTCACAAAAGAAGGAAGATAGGGGCATATTTGCCTGAACTCAAAATAGGGGATACAAGGAGCTGATCTGATTTCTCATTTGCCCAAGAATAAATATACTACCAAAACTTCCAAGTATACCCTGACTTAAGAGCCTTATACCCAACAGAACATAAGTAAAGGCATTATATTTTAACACCCCTCTTTAATGCCCAAATTTTTAACTTCTAACATTTATGTAAAATAAACAAACTTGTTTCCAAGATGCGCCTATGTAAAATGTTTGTCACTTGTTCTTCCATCTTGCAATACTTAATTCAATTTTTACATCTTCAATAATTTATCTAATGAAGTGATGTTTAATGACAATCTGTTTAGTTTGGCTAAGGCAGATGGGGTTCTTTGTCATTGCAATTGTGGATTTGCGATCCCACGAGTAGAACACTTTCTCCTTGCTTCTCTCCCACAGCTTCCAAGATCCTTCTTAACCAAAATGCTTGTACAGTGACAATTGAAGCGGAAATATATTCGGCCTCAACAAAAGATAATGTTATATAATCTTGTTTTTTTAAGCCCATGAGAGCATACCAAATCTAAGAGAGAATCCATACCCGAAAGTGTTCTTATCATCTACACTTCTGAACCAATCATTATCGCAAAATTCAAGTAATTTTGCTTCAACATTCTTCTCATAGAAAATCATATAATCAAGACATTAACATTGTATTGGCCTCTCTAAAATGAGCTTGACTTGACTTAGCCATGAAACTTGCCAACAAACTTGAAGCATATGTGATATTCAGCCTTGTAGCCGCCAAATAAGATATGCTTCTATGGAGAGCTATCATCCGCTTCTTTAGTTCCATCTTTTTCCTATTCACAACTAATGGTGTCTCAACTGGTTTGCAATCTTTCATTCTAAATTTTTTAAGAATAGTTTTCACATACCTTTTTTTTACAAATAAAAACACTATCATGATTTTGATGGATTCCAAACCAAAAAATAATGTAAGAGTTTCAAATCACTCATTTCATATTTGTTCATATCACTACAACAAAAATGGGCTTTAGCGACGCTAAAATCCGTCGCTACGTCGACGGATAACATTAACCGTCGGTAATTAGCTTCATCAATAGATATAGTGACAGACTTTAAACTGTAGCTAATCCGTTTTTGCTACAGTAGATTTTCTGTCGAAAAAGAATCTTGATAAATTCCATTAAAAATATGTTTTTTCGACGTATACTGCCGTCGCAAAGGGGAATTTTTCTGCCTTGAATTATATGTATCGACTGTTTTTATCTGTTGGTATAACTGTTGGCAACGGTTTTAAAGACGGACTCTAGACTCCGTTAGATACCTATTTCAACGGTTTTAGCTCATTTGTGACAGATTTTATCCGTCGGTATAGACTTCAAAAAAATAAAAATAAAAACAGCAGCACTGCCAAATATGGATAATAAAGATTATTCATAAATGCAAAATATATTCTCATATATTATTCGGATAATTAGTACTACATTGTATACATAAACAACATATGTGTATATAGTGTCATCTTACAACAATATGTAGAAGAAACCATAAATACAACTAATATGCAAAATAATAAAGTTATTCTTTCTCTCAACTAATACAAGCAAATATAATTCAGAAAGAACCTTTCCCAGAAGTACAATTTGCAAACTTAAATCTACTTTTGATCTTTTAAGAATACCTCTAGAGAACCTTGAACTTGGTTTGATCCACTCCAAGGCCTTTTCAATATCTTTTCTCAGTTGTTGAATAAATTCACCAACATGTCCCTCTGGAATCAATTTCAAAGCAGCAGAAACAGATTGCCTGAATTCGTTTGAGGAAATTAGTGTTTCCACACATTTTGCATAGACTTCAGAAGATAGTCAGGGCAGAGAAAAGATGTATCAACATTGTCAACAGGCACTTTGATTGACCTCACAAGTTACACAATGCATAGAAAGGACGCTCAACCTACCAGAAACCAGTATGCATAAGAACAAATAAAAGGACCAAAACAATAATGAATGAAACAAAGATATTATGAAAAACTAATTCGTGTAGAAACTGTCACTGAAACAAATACTTGCACTAGCCTAAGGGACCAATAACTACACAAGTATTGAAGACGTTTTTAAGCAACATTTTCCTCAATTCGAATTTCAAAATAGTTAAACTAATAAGCATTTGGCAGCGTTGAATTCATATTACACACTCTAAGCAGTTGGAACATACATAGCATGATGACTGGCAGAATATTTTCAAGTTTCAACACTGATATAACACATATGCTCAAAAGAAGCTGATGAGAAATCTCATGGACTAACCTGTCAGAGCTCACTTTACACATTAACCAGCTGGCATCCAAGACGAAGAACCTCAGGAACCAATACACAACTGTTGTCTGGCTTCAGTAAACCAATAGCCAAATATAACAGTATGAAAATCCAGCAAGACATTAAATCTTCCTCTATAACCTTGTATTCAATTTCTAACAGACAACCAATAGTAATAGCAGCCTCTAGCTTTTGCACCTCTCCCATTCCACCATTAAGCTGTCTGCTACAGATGGTATACGATAGGCTCCAGGGAAGCCTATCATTCCTGCCCAGTCGAATTACTAGTACGAAAAAAGATGGAAAACATGAAAGTAATGAAGAATGCTATTCTCGGATATAGCTTTCAGAATAACGGGAATCTGATCAGGACATCCAAAATTTTAAAAAAAATTGATTCACCCAACTACCCTAATCAGGACATCTTACAACGTATGAAAACATGAAGATTGTATATTCAATTAAAAAGAAATTTCAAACAAGTTGATACCTCCAAGTCCGTCAAAAATTCTACACTTCCAACAATCGGACTAATTTCTCGAAAGGAAGCAAAGGAAATCCATAAGCAAATTAAGCTAACAATCGATGACTTTCATCCCATACATGCCCACCGATCCCAACCATGGAATGTCGTATCGGATATCGGTCGGCCAAAGAGACAAAATATCGGAGATATTGTATAAAAAAATATCGGTGGTCGAAAACTAGTTTTTACCATATATTTTCACAATCTAACTTCTAAAATATGTTATACTAATTTAGACAAAGCATAGGTTTCAAAATATGCATAAAAATGCATATTATGATGGGAAACAAACAGGAAAGTAAAAAATTTCAAAAAAATTTCAAAAAAAAAAAAATTTTGAAAATAATTTTTTTTTAAAAAATAGCGATATATCAGTCGATATCGGTCCGAAACCGACATATCTCCGAAATATCGCGATATTTACTCGTATCGATGTATCGGGTGGGGTCCGATACCGATATATCGGCGAGACGACATTCCATGATCCCAACACACTTTTAAGCAAGCCACAGGAGTGCAAAGATTGAGCAAACTAACAAAAAAGACACATAATTGAGGATGAGAAAATAAAAAAGAAACCTAGGTGGATCCGACGATGATATTGTTGATGGGGATGAAGATGAACTTGACAAAGAATCCGACAAATCCCATCACGACGAACCCGATGGCCGTGCGGAACGCTACCTTCGAAAACTCTGCAATAACAATAACATCACAAAATCTGAACTTTTGCAAACAAAACCCTAAAACAATAACAGATGTGCCGGATCAGGATGAATAAACAAAAGTACCTTTTCGTCCTCCTAGTGGAGCCCCGTGGCTGCGGCATCCATAGCCGCCGCTTATGATGCCGTCGCAACCGTTGTTGATAACAAAGGATGAGAGAAATCAGCGGCCTTTTTTGCCACTGACGGAGGTGAGGTCATTCGCGTCACCGGAAGAGAGGCCGTTGGTCGCAATGGCGCCGGAACCCAGTCGCCGCTGCCACCATGGCCAATGCTGCTCCCGCGGGTTCCAGCTGTCCATGATGTCGCCCCGCCAATGAGGAAAGGGGACAAAAGGAGGGTGGCCCTTCCAATGAAGGGCCTTTGGCTGCTGAAGGAGGAAGCCAGCGGCGGCGGTGGCTCCGCCGCCATGGCCCATGGCTGCTGCCACAAAAGGATTAGGTCATCCCCAGAAAGGAGACGACCCTTATGAAGTAAACCGAACCAAACCGGTCCGGTCTATATAAAAAACCGGCCCAATTTAAGATCTGAACCAAATCAGACTGGCCTTAATGTTTAAATCCGGTTCAGTCTAATATTAGTGATTCGGTTCGGGTTATATTAATTTCCAGTTCACTGTTCAAATTTGTCGCTGGCTGTTCATTCGGACCAAGTGGGACCAAGGGAGGTGAGCAGAGGCCGGCTGTTGACTCCTCAGCGACGTGCTCCCAATAGAACATTGACTTCATCAAAACTCATATCTTTCCATTGTCATCAAAACTCATAGCTTTCCATTGGACATTGGAATATGCCGACCGTCGAAGAGGTGTGAGGCAGGGTGGTGTTGGCCGTTCGAGGTAGACAAGGGTGGTGATAGCGGTCATGGGGAGGAAAATGTTGTAGCAATGGTGGGGGGCGCCCGCAGAGGAGGAAATCAATGCGATGGTGGAACTAGTCGGGGAGGTGGCGGCCAAAAGGGAGGAGGGGAGATCTAGAGTAGAGTGGGATTGCAAAGAGGGGAGGTGAGCCATGGGAGAAGAAGGTCGCAGGCGAGGAGACGGTGGAGGTGAGGTCTGAGGTGACGGGGTTCGGCAGAATGCAGTAAGGAGAGGACAGGGTCGATATTGAATAGAAAAGAGCGGAGAGCGGGTGTCTAGATCGGGAGAAGAGAGGGGGGAACGGTAAAGGGGGTGTAATCTTGACCGTTCAAATAAAGGGTCCAGATTTAAAAAAAAAAAAAAAATTTAAATTAGAAGGAATTCCCGATGGATATTTTAACCACTGATACAAAATGGTGGATAATATATATTATCCACGATTTTTTCTAACCGTGGAAAATAGCCACTATTATCGACAATTGATTTTCTATCGTCAGAATCTGTCGCTACTTCCCGATCTTTATCCACAGTTTATGTTCTGTCGTAAAAGTATATCTTTATCTATTGTAGTGTATATCTCTTTTAAAATCTTCAATCAATTTTCTATCACTACCGCTAAGCACCAATCATCCACATAAAGAGAGACAATGATGATAATGGAATTACCTTGAGTTTTCACATACAAGTTTGACCCAGTTTTGGTCCTTTAAATTCTCTTCTTTTGAAATAAGAATCAATTTCCTCATACCATGCATTGTGTGCTTGTTTTAAGCCATACAAGGTCTTTCTCAATTTGTATACCCTGCTTTCTTCACCTTCTGCTACATAGCCTTGACGTTACTCAACATAAACGTCTTCTTCTAATGCACCATTGAAACATATAGATTTCACATCAACTTGGAATAAGAACCACCTATTTTGTGACACCAAACTAACAAGAGTTTTAATTGTCTCAAGTATAGTAATCAGTGCAAATATTTTTTGAAAATCAACTCTCGGTGGTTAGGATACCCTTTTTCTACTTGCCTTGATTTTTTCTTTTGAATTGAGTCATCCGGGTTGACCTTTGTTTTGTATTCCATTTCATACTTAGGCCTCTCCACCCATTCTTAAGTTTTATTTTTCTCAATGACATAATTTTTGTCCTTCATGGCTTTTATCCTTACTTCTTCTTTACTTGCCTCTTTAAAGTTATCCGGCTCAACAACACAAAAGTTGTCACTTGCATGAACTTCACTAAGACTTCTCATATTTTTTTGAATGAACTTGGAGATGAGGTATTTGTACTTGAGGAAGAACTTGGTTAACTTGCATTTGGAGCAATTTCTTGCGGGAATTTCCACATTTCCTTGAGTTCTCAATCCTTCATTGAAAGTAACAACTTGATTTTGAACTTTCTTCTCTTTTAAATCCAACATGTCTTCTCTTTGAAGAGAATATCTCTACAAATTATTACATTATTTTTCTTCAAACTAAAGAGTTTGCAACCCTTTTATTTTGAATTATAGCCCACAAAGATGCATTTTTCACTTGCTTCATCAAGCTTATGTCTCACTTCTTTTGGAACATGAGCAAAATAAATACAATCAATTAAACACCTTCAAATGATTTACCGATTATTTTCTACCACTCCAAGCCTCAAATAGTGTATTGTTTTCCACTGCTTTGGTAGGGCATCTATTCAACATACACACCATCATATACGCAGCTTTATCCCAAAATGAATAAGATATTCCCATCTCATGTATCATTGATTTAGTCATCTCAACAATCGTCATATTCTTTTCTTCTGCAACCCTATTTTTTTAATGGTAAGACCAACAATCAATTGCCTATTCAACCTAAAATCATCACAAAAACTATAAAATCTACAACCTTCTCTAGTCCCTTGGGTTTTAAGAACACTCCTCAGGGCACCTCTTGCACACCTCTTATTTCCTTCTTCTCTAGCAACTGCCATGATGGTGACCAGCACTACCCCCCAACCTGTCTATGCCCCATTCTTCTACACCTCAACCTCTTGAAAGACGGAGATCTCCTTCTAGTTGCAACATTTCTGGTCGTGGCTACCATGGCCAGATTAGGTGGTGGTTTTACTGGTTATTGCAACTAAATTGGTTGTTGATCATGATGGCCCGATCGTCTAATTGTTGCCAGAAGACGGTTGTAGTGGCCAGGAAGGCCGTGGCTTTGGCGTTATGGCCCTACCTATCCCAGCCACAAGATGTGCCAAATCTAGTTGCAGCCGCAAGAAAGACGGGGCAAGGAAAGGAAGAACTCAGTGAAAAGAGAGAGTTTTAATAGGGGAGGATTTGGTTAAGAGAGTAAAAAAGATTTGTATTTTTATTTAAAAAAGAAGCGAATGACTCACAATGTGCGAGTAAAAAGTGGGGTCCAAATAATTATGCTCATATTTTAATTCTTACATATATATATAGGAAAAGTTTAAACGAGATCGCTCTCATATTGCTTATATGAGGCCACTTTGAATCGTAGCCATTAGATCTTGATCTGACGGCTACAAATATCTATAATGATCTCACTCACTCCTTGATGTGACACACTTACCTACCCACTAATTTGATATCTACCCTCCGATCGGAATCTAACAGTAATAAAGATTGGCCTCATGCTCCTTATATGAGAACGATCTCATGCAAACTCATCTCTCTCTCTCTCTCTCTCTCTATATATATATATATATTGTCTTCATTTTAGCCGACTTGTGTGACTTTGAATGTAGCTTTGAACGCACTAGTCAATTAACTGCACCAAAGAACACCAGTGAGTTGTATGAGAACGACTCTTTCCTGGAAGACGATACAATAACAAAAGTTATGGAATATCTTCATCGATATGGTGAAACTTATTGTACCAAAAAAAAACGTGGCAAATCTTATGCCATGCATCTAAAAAAAACTGGTTGTATAAAAATTAAGATTTCAAATTCAGGTGACTTGTTGTGCTTTAAAGGGAATAGATCCTCGCAGAGGTAAGTGGGCGTATAAAAATTAAGATTTCATATTTAGGTGACTTGATGTGCATTACAGGGAATAAATCCTCGCAGAGGTAAGTGGGGGTTTGAAATGTTGTCATGGAAAGTTGCATTGATGATATATCGCTGATATATCAATATCGGGCTTTAATCGATAAAATGATATTATGTAATCTTAATTTTAGAGTTTTTATAAAATATCTGCGTTATATCAGTTTCGGTCCAATATTTCGGTATTTTTAATAAAATATTTTTTAAAAATAAAAAAATATTTAAAAAAAATAAAAATATCAACTTTCCCGTTTGTTTCCCATCCTATGCCAAGTAGGAGGATACGGATTTAAAACGCAAACACATATTTTGAATTATGTACGTATTTTTATTTATATTTTAAAATTTATGCTTGTCTAAATTAGTATCACTCATTTTAGAAGTTATATTGTGAAAATACATAGTAAAAGCTAGTTTTAAACCACTTTTTTTTTTCACAATATCTTCTATATATTTCCGAAATTTTATCTTTTTCATATTTTAGAGTTTAGGGTTTTTCTTTCCGGAGAGTCCATTTAACACGTTTTTAAACATTATTATCATGAATTTTTTAAGACTGAGGGAGTACACGACAAGAATGTAAGGCCACTTAAGCAGTGATTAAAGTAAGAATTTGCGTGGCAACAAGGAGAAGGTTTTGCTTGGCTACACGTCACAACTTTATCAATTCAGACCACAACAGTCGTCGATCTTCTTCGTTCAAAATGAGAATGGACTGGTTCTGCCTCTTCATGGTCGCAGCAGCCGACTTGGAAAGTGCAAGTGGCAGCAAAGCAGTGACGTACTGACGTGATGCGGTGTGAAGTTTGGCGAGGCCATCACTTCCTCTCCGAATTGACAAATTTTGTACTGTAGTGACCATCCTCCCCATCTTCTACGGACTTCACAACTAGAAGTAACGTTTTGAACATCGAAAAAAAGTTTCCTTTAAACAAGTTACACTCACGTTGCCAAAAAAAAAAGTCTCATGCGGTGTTCCCAAGTCACGTGTGCTTTTATACATAACTCTCTTTTTTGCTACATACACTAAAAGTTGTCCAATTACACATAATTATTCGTATCATATACTTGCATGACGTTTAAGCAGAAGACTAGAAGCTGTTAAATAGTCAATGCTTCCTAAAAAGCTCCAGCAACTCTGATTTGATTTTTCAAACTTGAATTGAATGGATCGGAGGGAGTAACTGTTGAAATTTGACTTGAAATTAAATGAAAATTAATTTTTAAAAATGATCGATCGGCAATAATGACGCGATCGATCGTGTAAGTAATTGCGATCGATCGTGACGAAACCGATCGATCATATCTACTGTGATTTTTGAAAAGATGTTTTGCATTGGAACCGATCGATCGTGTTTAAACCGATCGATCGTATCTACTGGAATTTTGAGGAACTGTGCACAGCAATAAACCGATTGACCGGCTTGAAACAGGCTAAATGAGCGATCGATCGCGATCGATCGGCTTATAATGCGATCGATCGACTATGCGGTTACAGTCAGGAAAATGGTCGTTTCTCTGCGAAAAATTCCGTCTCTTCTTCCAGAAAAGGCCTAATAGAGTCCTTCTATATATTGAGAACGATTTTTTTCATAAAAGGGTAACAGAAACAACAAAAGAACTCATTCTTCTCCTCTCTTAATTCTTGGTTCATCATTGAGCAATAGAATCTCCGCTAATCGAGATCCAGTTAGTTTGATTTGTGTGCACCTGTAAACTGACGAAGTGGTTCGTTGTATCTCGGGAATAGAACGCCATTGATTGCCTGTGCATGGAGGGCGGCGTATCTGTTTCAAGGACAGCACATAGCGTGCCTCGAACCTGGTTTTAATATCTTCATCTCTTTCTGGTATTTTCATAAAATTATTTGTCAATTGAATGTGAATATTTGGTAGTATTCTAGCCCTCTTATATGTGACAATCCCAACAATTTTGAAACAGATATTTTTTTCTTGTTGATTGAATACTACTACAATTATGGGTGCTGACAAATCATTGAAACCTGAGAAATTTGATGGCAAGAATTTCATGCGATAGCAAACAAAGATGAAATTTTGGTTGACTCAATTGAAAATATTCTATGTGATTTCTGATGCTCTTGTGGATAAAACTGTCTTCTGAATCTGACAAGATTGCTAGTTCTTCTGATGTTGGAATTGTTAAGCCTGTTGATAGTGATAAATTCAAACAAGATGATGAACTGTGCCATGGGCAAATTCTGAGTGTTTTAAGAAATGAATTGTATGATCTGCACGTGAACACTAAATCTGCTAAAGAACTATGGAATACCCTTGATAAGAAATTTGGAAATGAGAATGAAGGGGAAGAGAAATACGTCGTAGGCGAGTATTTTGACTACAAGATGGTTGATGACAAATCTGTTAGAGACCAAGTAGTCGAAATACAGAATTTGGTGGCTAAGATCATTGGGAAAGGAATTCCCATTGACGAGAGGCTCTAAGTTCCTGCCCTTATCGACAAACTACCACCCTCATGGCAGGATTTCCAAGTTAACTTGAAGCACAAGAGGGACGCAATGTCCGTTGATGATCTTATGGTGGCCATACAAATCGAAGAAAAGCATAGATGTAAGATGAAAATCTTACAAGGCTCATCTTCTGGGGTCAAGGATAGTGCTCAAGCAAATATTGTGGAAGGGAAACCGAAGTTTCATGGCAATAAGAAGAACAACAAGAAGTTTAAGAATCAGTCTTTCAATCCTGGTTCTAATATCCATAAGGACAAGAAGTCAAAGGTTTGTTGGGTCTGTGGAAAACCTGGACATTTTGCAAATAGGTGCAAAGAGAAGAAAGGCCAGGACCATAGTTATGGTGGGGCTCCATCTTTTGCTCAGGCTAACATGGTTATTTCAGATGACAGATTAGTATTAACTAATTCTGAAATTAACTTGGCATGTGAATCTATCGATTGGTGGGTTGATACAGGGGCTACTATTCACATTGGTGTTGATATTTCTTCTTTTTCTTTCTTCAGGAAGTAAAGGATAGGACAGTGACGATGGGGAACTCCTCTGAGGCTAAAGTTTATGGAGTTGGAAATGTGGATATCCGGTTTACATTGGGGAACACGTTGACTCTTCGTAATGTGTTGCATGTGCCTAGTGTGAGGAAGAACCTTATTAGTGGAGTACTTCTTAGTCCAGAATGATATAAATTAGTGTTTGAGTCAAATAAAGTTGTAATAACTAGATATGATACTTTTATTGGTAAAGGCTATATGTGTAATGGTCTTTTTAAACTTAATTTGGTTTCTTGTAATAACTCTTTATTTCAAGTAGATGACTCTCTGGTTTATCATGTTGATTCTTTTGATGTGTGGCATATAAGACTAGGACATGTAAATTCAAATACTATGAAAAGGATGATGAATCTTGATTTGAATCCGAAATTGCATGATGAATCTCTTGATAAATGTGAAATATGTGTTCAAGCTAAACAACCTAAGAAACCTTATAAGTCTATTGATAGGTCTACTTGTTTGCTTGATTTAGTTCATTCAGATATTTGTGAATTGAATGGATTGATTACTAAGGGTGGTATGAGATACTTCATTACTTTTATTGATGATTACTATAAGTTGTATCATGTGTACTTGTTAAAGTCTAAAGATGAGGCTTTTGAGAAGTTTAAGATCTATAAGATGGAGGTTGAGAATCAAACTGAGAGGCGGATCAAGAGACTTAGGTCTGATCGTAGTGGGGAGTATTGTTCCCTTGAATTTTGCAAGTTTCGTAAAGATAAAGAAATAATACATGAGGCCACAGCACCTTACTCTCCTCAGTCTAATGGTGTGGCAGAAAGAAAGAATAGAACTTTCATTGACATGATTAATTCTATGCTTTCCTCTTCGGGTTTACTGAAGAATTTATGGGGAGAAGCGATTCTTTCTGCGTGTGTGATCTTAAACCGTGTGCCTCATAAAGGACAAAATACAACCCCTTATGAATTAATAAAAGGAAAAAAAACCAAGTATAAAGTTCATCAAGGTTTGAGGATGTCTTGCCAAAGTGAAAATCCAAAACGTGAAAATAGATAAGCTAGGTTCGAAAACATATGATGCAGTGTTCATTGGTTATGCACAAAATAGTAGAGCATATCGGTTTTTAGTAATTGGGTCTGATCGGCAAGATTATGCACCTAATACTATTAAAGAGTCCGATGATGCAACATTCTTTGAGAATGTGTTTCTTATGAAGGAAAAGGGTAAGGTTATTGTGCATAAAGAAGATGATTCATCATCTTTTATTCCTAGAATTGAAAATTCGGATACCAATGTAGAGGTTAGGAGATCTAAAAGAACCAGAATAGAGAAAAACTTTGGAAATGACTTTTATACTTTCATGGTGGGGAATGAGGATCCGTTGACTTTTAGTGAGGCTATATCATCTAGCGAAGCTCCTTTATGGAAGGAGGCAGTACAAAGTGAGATGGATTCAATCCTTGCACATGGGACATGGGTTCTAACAAATCTACCTCCAGGGTTTAAGCCCATTAGGTGCAAGTGGATTTTTAAAAGAAAATATTATCCTGATGAATCCATTGAAAAGTACAAAGCTAGATTAGTGGCTAAAGGTTATAGTCAAAAGAAAGGTCAAGATTTCTTTGACACGTATTCTCCTGTGACTATGATAACTACAATTCGAGTGCTTATTGCATTAGCAGCTCATTATAACCTCGAGATCCATCAAATGGATGTCAAAACAACATTTTTAAATGGTGAATTAGAGGAGGAAATATATATGGAATAGCCTGAAGGTTTTGTAATTCCTGATCAAGAAAGAAAAGTATGTAAGTTAGTAAAATCTCTATATGGGTTAAAACAGGCTCCTAAACAATGGCATCAAAAGTTTGATGATGTTCTTCTTTCAAATAATTTTATTGTATGTACTTCTGATAAATGCTTGTATTGGAAGTCCTTTGATTGCTCATTTGTAATGTTGTGTTTGTATGTTGATGACATTTTAATTTTTGGTGATAATGTGGATCATATCAATAAGGTTAAGGATTTTCTTAATGAGAATTTTGATATGAAATACTTGGGTCTTGCCAAGGTCATACTGGGCTTAAAGATTGATAGGACTTCTCAAGGAATAGTTGTGAGTCAATCATACTATGTGGAGAAGATTCTAAAGAAGTATGGATACTTCGATAGAAAACCTGTCAGTACGCCGTACGATTCAAGTATAAGACTAAAGAAAAATTGTGGGGTGAGTATGTCATAGTTTAGATATTCACAGCTGATATGAAGTTTGAGTTATCTGGCTAACTGTAGTAGACTGGATATATCCTATACTGTGGGAAGACTAAGTATATACACTAAGAGCCCAAATGAATCTCATTAGATTGCCATTGAGAGAGTATTCAGATATCTGAAGGGAAGTGTAAATTTCGGTTTATATTATTCCGGGTTCCCTACTGTATTAGAAGGATACAGTGATGCAAATTGGATTTCAGATTCTGATGAAACAAAGGCCACGAGTGGTTATGTGTTTACACTTGGTGGTGGGGCAGTTGCATGGAAATCTTCCAAGCAAACTATAATAACAAGGTCTACTATGGATGCTGAGATAGTAGGACTTGATAAAACTAGAGGAATGGCAGAATGGCTTAGGGATCTATTAATAGATATACCCTGGTTGAATAAGCAAATTCCTAGAACTTTGATTCACTGTGATAGCCAATCAACTCTTGATAAGATTAAGAGTAAGAATCATAATAAGAGGTCCTCCAGGCATATTAAACTAAGGTATAAAATTTTGCGCAAGTTGACTACCTCGGGAGTCATTACCTTAAGTTTCATACGATCAGCAGATAATTTAGCTTATTCGTTTCCGAAAGGATTGTAGGTAGGACAAATCCTTAACTCATCTAGAGGAATAGGGCTGAAAGCCTATGATTAAGTCATCGTTAGTAGCAACCCAATCTCTCTGAGTGGAGATCCCACGACGAAGATTCAATAGGTAACAACAAACTAATGCATGACTTGGAGAGCACTATTTTAATAAATTGTATGCTCATTCCCGTGTTATGATGAGAGTGCTCTGTTGCATATGAAACAGGTTGACGAAAATCTTAATGAGGTCAAGGCCTAAATGGCAGGGTATTGTTATGCAGATTACCCTTGGAGACTGTCACCTACATGAGTGCCACTGAGGTCGTAGTTAAGGAGAACGGGAAGCTTGTTCTCTAATGTGCTACTCATGAAAAGATATAAGGCGCATGGCCGTAAAGCGCTACCCCGAATGATCTCGAAAAGGGAGTTACTCTAACTGTTAGGTTTGTCAAAGCTCTTGCTCTAAGGTTCAAGTTCAAGACTTAGTTCACTTCAAACTTGTGAGAGTGGCGGCTTACCAAACTAGGTGTAGGTTCAAACCAGCAAGGTACCTATCGCCGAAAACTTAAAGTACTATTGCTCAATATCTCATTCATGTGTCGATGCATTTTTAGTGTGTAGACTAGTTTAATATCAAGTCATTGTGGGGATTGTTGAAATTTGACTTGAAATTAAACGAAAATTAATTTTTAAAAGCGATCGATCGGCAATAATGACGCAATCGATCATGTAAGTAGCTGCGATCGATCGTGACGAAACCGATCAATCGTATCTACTGTGATTTTCGGAAAGCTATTTTGCATTGGAACCGATCGATCGTATCTACTGTAATTTTGAGGAACTGTGCACTGCAATAAACCGGTCGACTGGCTTGAAACAGGCTAAATGAGCGATCGATCGGCTTATAATGCGATCGATCGGCTATGCAGTTCCAGTTGAAAAAATGGCCGTTTCTCTGCGAAAAATTGCGTCTCTTTTCTAGAAAAGGCCTAACAGAGTCCTTCTATATATTGAGAATGATTTTTTTTCATAAAAGGGTAACAGAAATAACAAAAAAACGTATTCTTCTCCTCTCTTGATTCTTGGTTCATCATTGAGCAATAGAATATCTGCTGATCGAGATCCAGTCAGTTTGATTTGTTTGCACCTTTAAACTGACGGAGTAGTTCATTGTATCTCGGGAACGGAACATCATTGATTGCCTATGCACGGAGGGTGGCGTATCTGTTTCAAGGACAGCGCATAGCGTGCCTCCAACCTGGTTTTAATTTCTTTATCTCTTTCTGGTATTTTTATAAAATTATTTTTTAATTGAATGTGAATATTTGGTAGTATTCTAGCCCTCTTATATGTGACAATCCCGACAGTAACTCTTATTTCAAGACACCTCTCCCCCCTCCAATCAAACTCCCAAACACATACATGGAAAGACGAACCGGAGAAACAACATCCTTAAATAAAAGTGGGGGGAAACATTACCCCACGGGCCACGGGATTGTAAGCCAGGACCTTCTATGAAAACCAGTGAAACGTGCTAAAAACCATTCGGTGAAGATGCCTGCCAGCTGGATGTAGGAAACAAAAGTTAATTTTTATGAACCCAGCTTGGAGCTTTTCTCGGTTGAGATGACAGTCAAGCTATGCCTGTGGAACTCTATATGCCTAATCCTCTTATGGAAAACTAGATTCGATTTTTATTGTCACAAAATAACATGGCTGGTTGTGAATGTGGGACCTTGAAATTATGAAGCATATATCGTAATCAAGTCCTCACAGCTCATGTTTGCCATGGCACAATATTCGGCCTCTGCAGAGGATCTTGAAAATGTGGATTGCTACTGTGCTTTCAAGGAAATGAGTGAATCCTCAAGCATTATACAAAACCTAGTCATGGAGCGCATAGTCATAAGACAGTTGGCCCAATTAAAATCCCAATAAGCATGGAGATGGAGACGTAGGGTTTAGGGTTTGGAGTTGATGATAAGAAAAGTCCTTACCGTGCAATTTTGAAGATACCAAAGCACCCTTATAGCTGCCTTACAATGCACCTTTTAAAAAAAACAATAAAGTCTGGCTAAGTGATAGTAAGGCAAATGAGCCGGCCAACAGGGCAACGATATGTGGATGGATTGTTAAGTAGCGCTCGTTGTTCATTAGACAAATTTAAGTGTTTCAACATGAGAAAAACATACGGGTAAGCACAAGTTGTCCTACATCAGCAGTGTCAGGAGTATATTTCCTTTGAGATGCACACACCTTGTTTAGAGAGGCTACTTCAATCCAAAGATAAATTAAGCGGCACCCCAAGATCCTTAATGTAAAAATATCTGAATAAATTCCTTCAAGCGGCTGGTGGCAAGAGTGCCATTGTTTTCTTTGATGAATCATCCACAAACAAGAACAATTCTGATTGAAGAGCCCCCGACAACATGTGAATAAGAAATAATCAGTGTGTGACGCTGGTCGGTTGGAAACCAGCATACTGAAAGGTTAACGAGAACTTGGCTAACCAATTTCTAGAAGCATGTGTAAGATCAAGTCACCACGAAGAAATATACTGACGTCAAGCAAGTGAAGTGACTGAGAGCTATGACAACAAACAGTTGGAAGCTTAGAAAGCGGAGAAAATGTCTCATGATGTGTATATCCCTTAGGCAACCAGCCGAGCCTTACGTAGTTCAATCAGTTCGACAAAGCAGATCAACCCGATCGGTTTAACTGTGCCTGGTCACAATTTTAGGTCAAATCTCCCGAGCTAACATGTTGGCCGTGTACGTCATGGCCCGGTTACCCATCCAGATGATCAAAGCAGCAACCCAAACAGACAGATGTGGTCTAGGCTTTTCAGCCCATTTGTTTGGGTGTCTGAATTCCTTCCCGAATTCAGCCCATGTATGCAAAAGGGCCTGAAAATTCAGATAGGATAACTCATCTGAATTTTCTGAAAATCTTTTCGACCTCCGAATGAATGCTCCGACCCATCACCCCCCCCCCCCCCCCCCGACACCCGCAGGTGTCCGGTAGTACGGCGAGAAGGGTCCGTGACCGTAGGTTGAGGCAGCCAACGCGGCGGAGGAAGATGCAGGCTCGCCGTATGTCTCCTTGCTGTTGAGCAGGTTGATGGCGAGCCACCAGGCTGGAGAAGAGGAAGAAGCTGAAGGACACCTCCAACGAGTCGGAGGTGGTTGATCTGGCTGAGGACGACTTCGAGGCTGATTTCCTCGAGTTCAAGGATGACTCTGACGACGATGTCAAGGAGGTTAAGCCCTTTGCTTACCCCAACTCCGCCTCTTCTCCCAGTATGTTCCTATTTCCCCCCTAAAGTTTTACTCTCTTTTTTTAACTGCTTTTTGGATTGATCTTGTAGGGATAGTGTGGTTTTATGCTGCTCTTGTGGTTTGGTGGTTGTCATTGTTTTGGTTGGAAATTTTGAGGAATTTTTTCTTATTTTTCAAGTTGATTTTGGTAGTGCTAGCTGAATCTTCTTTAGGCAGAGCTTTTTCGTCTGTAACTGCTCTTGATCGTCGACAAGATAATGACTTTTTGTGTATTGATGCGTTGTTGAAAGTGTGGGAATTATCTCTCTATAATTGTTGTATAAGTAGTATTAATCTATGAATTCATGTGGATCGTGATACGATGATTTTTATATATTGCTTTATGACAGGAAAACTCGAAATCATGACATGTTTTTTTTGTGAAATTTATGTGGTTATCCTGTCAATTTTATGCGTGTTTACGTTGTTGTTCATCCTCATAGGATAGCATTACTGATAGTAACTTGCTCCTTTTATGGACAAGTTTTTGCTTCCTTAAAACTAGGATTGGATCTCTCTTTCGACTTTCCACCCTGACGATAGGGGAAATCATAGTTTTTGAAAAATGGTCTTTCTTATTGTACTTTATTACTTTTTTTGTTGTTATTTATGTTTCTGAATGATAAGATCAGTAATGTTTGATCTGTCTATCTGATTTAACTAACGTGTTATTTTGAACACAGAGAATTCTGCTGCAATCAAGTCCTCGCTGTTTAATGGGCTGGCTGAGAAATCTGCAATAAGAAAAAGGAAGAATCAATACCATTGAAATCTGAATCTGAAAAGTCTATTTAGTTCTATTTGTTTCATCTGAATCGACTTTTTAGATACAGATTCAGTTTGGAGAATTTCAGATATAGGGACTTCTCAGATTTTCAGAAGACTTTTCTTATTCAGATTCAGACCAATCAAATGAGCCCTAAGAAGAAACAAAAAAAAAACTGGGCAGCACAAAGACGCCTAGTTATTAGACTTACCTTGTATTTCCTTGGAATTACAACGGAGTTGTGACTTCCCAAGATTCATGAACAAGGCTCTTCAATAGCAAGGAAACCTGGGCTTATCTATTACCTCCGTCCGGAATTAGTATCACCTTCATTTTGAAAATCCTTATGTTGATACTAATTCCGGACAGAGGGAGTCTTAAAGAAGAAGAAGAAAACATCTTAAATCTTTCCATAATCCACCATTAAAACAATAAAATCTTCACCCAAAGCCACTGATACATGTCAGAGCTTCCTCCAAATGCAATGTCTATACGCATTTATAGTTGGTCCACATACTTGAAAAAAGATAAAATTAAATGTCCATTATGTAACGAATCCAGTCAAGAAAAAGGTCCCCTGACAGCAACTACAAATGAGGGAAAATATTGGCAATTGGGAAACAACCATTGACATAAGCCACTTCCTTCTACTTCCACGGGGCAGCTGCCAGTTGTGACATCACTGTTGCTGTTCATATATCTGCATGTACGCTTCCGAAAGAGCAACCATCTGGGGCAGAGTTTCCGCTACATGCAAGTCTTGCATTTCATACCTACAAGGTGCATGTGTAAGACATCACGCAAGTTCTAGGTGAATATAAAAGCTGCAATCAAGTGAGTTCAAAATTCACCATAGTTCTTCCGATTTTCTTTGTACAAAAACTCTGTAAAATCCTTCACCAGGCTTTCCATCATGTACGATATTTGCAATCAAATCATACTTTGATCGCAGCTTCTCATTATCTTTTGGTGTTGGCAATGGAATGTAATCCTTCAACTCAAGGTTCTTCACAGGAAAATTGACTGGTACACAAGTAAGAAATAAGAATAACGTTCAAAACCCTCTAATCCATGTCTTTTCCAAGGTGTTAAAAGGTCTAAAGGACAAATAGTACATAAAAACAATTTTAAGGACCCATTACCAGCGACAAAGATCTAAAGATTAGAAATTATCATGGTCGCCTTGACTTTCATATCCCTCAATTAGGCCCCAATGGTAGTAGGCATTTAACAACGTATAAAATTCTAATAATATATAGTGGCAAACTACGTTCTCAAGTTCTACTGAAAAGCATTGAGATTAAAACACAGGATACCAAGCGAAGCAAGCATAAGGAAATAGCGCCCCTATCTTATAAGAAAGAACTAACCAATGGTAGGATTTTTCTCAACGAAAAAATTGTTCTTGGTAAACCGGCGCATATGAAGAATTAAATACTGTGGTAGTTTGGTGACACGATATCGCATCCTAGCTAGGCAGGGCCGCACTACCTCTGTGACAGACTCTCCATCAAATTTCTTCAGTATGTTGAAAAGTGGAACCTGACATAATTAGGACATACGTCAAATCAACTATTCATACTCACAGATAATATTGAATTTTAAAAAAATGGCTTTTCTATTTCTGAAGCAATCTAAGAATCTATACTATGATATGCTCAACAGTAGCCAGTATATTGAAATCTTCTCTATTACAGTTCTAAGAACCAGTGTTCAAAATGAATGTAAAGACAATATCATGCCCAAAGTTCCATATCAGATCATAAATTTAAACACTTAAATGATGGTTTACTAATTATTTATTGAAAGCTGATATGTGATCTATCGCACAAGTTTCTCTCCACTTTGCTACTGTTAAGCAGTTCCTGAAAAACCTAGAGGTTAATAGCCATACATGTGTTACACACTTATATGCCTGAAATGCAAGTATAATGATAACTCTTATGGAACAACAGGCACATAATAGAAAATATAGAGTGAAAAGGGGAAAATAGAGAGGGAAAGGGCAGAAATTCTGGATGACGAGGAGGGCTTGAAGAGAACCTAATGTTATGTCTGCAAGTTCCTTTATTTAGTAGACTTATTTGCTTTGTCGTGACTAGAATAAGCATGGACCCACTAAAAGGCTGAACTATGTAATGAGTGTCATGCCCTAATTTGGATTAGTGAATGTTAAACGTCTTAAGCCTCTCGACTCTCTGCTCTCTCGCCTGTGTGCACAACACCTAAGTACTGTCTACTTCATTACTCAAAATCGTCTCATGTACAAAGCAATACCTCTAAATAAACTAGAAATACACCTCTAGTCCCTACCCAACTAGTAGTTTACTTTAATAAGAAACCCCTTCAATCGAGACATCCTTCCATGTAAAGTGAATAGTAATTAAACAAGGAAACTAGACTAATTAACTTTAAAGGAACCAAAGTAATCCCCAGAAGGTGGAGGATGGAAAAGTGGGCATCTTATTGTGGGCCATATGGGTCAGAACAGAGTACACATGTTTGTTTGCACTAATGAGTAGCAATTGCTATAGGAAACTCTATTGTGGACTACTGGGCTGTTTCTAAGTTTAACAATTTTTCAATGGGAACAGGGAGTACTTTGACATCTACAGCTAGTTTGGTGGCAGGCGAGTTTCTATTTACCGTAGGATTTCGATCCGACGGTTGTAGGTGAGTTTGTCCCTCCCTCTTAACTCCTCCATCGTCGTCTTTTCACTCCCTGCAAAGACCCACCCTCTTCAATGTTGACTGTTCTTTGTTTTGGCTCCCCTCACGCTCCCACCTTGCCTATTGGCGATCTGGTACACATAGAAATTACAACCAAACTCCTCCCACCTCTCTTAACTGTTACTCCTTCCCCTGTAACTCCCCACGCTTCCCTTCCCCACTCCCCCCTTCCGCTTCTCCCTCAAGGGCTCAAGGAGGGCCTCGAGTGCTCCATCTGCCTCTCCAGCATATTGGTTTCTCGTCACAATTAAGAGCTCGTGGTAAATTTTGTACGTCTTGAACTACCCCACACCCTGGCCTACCTCCCAAAGCGCCACTTAAACCACACTACAGCCAACTAGGCTGTAGGCTACAACAGCTTCCTTGCACTCATTTTACATATCTTATTTTGAGCAATTCTTGGCAAAAGAAGTGAAATCAAATATTCGGTTTAAGTAGATAAGTAGTAACAGATATGCCCCATCGAAGAATGCTAAGCAAGGGTAATGAAATTACTATTCCACTTCTCTACTCCATTTTCATACTCCTTCATGGTGGCACAAGTTGATTGGCACATCTAACCCATGAACCCACTCCTCACCACATGGGTCCACATTGTGGTTTGATGCCCACATAAGCGGTGTAGGCAAATGGAGTAGAAAAGTGGAGTAGCAATATTATTACCCGCTAAACAATGGCCAAAACTAGAAAACACATGAAAAAGATGAAAAGACCCGATCTTCTAAACATCAGTAATTAAAAAAGTGCTTTCAAACTGTCCAAACAATTATGTACCTAGGAATCCAGGTCACCAATAATTCCTGCATTACATGCTCTTATGTGCCAAGCGGGTACATATGGGTCATACAAATAAGTAACAGTGAGTTACTCTACAATTAGTGTAAGCTAATTAATGGTGCTTGCAGGGATGTCTCTTGGCTCTTATCAGGAGGATTGTGATGTAACCCAGCGGCAACGACGGATTTAACGTAAAGGAAAGGGAAGAAAAGGCATAAAAAGGGATAGAGAAAACTAAACTAACGAACTCTAAATTTAACTTCTTTGATCTCTCATAATGAATTAGGGCATATCATATCATATCATATCCTAATCCTAATCATAATCATAATCAATTAGCGCTTTTTCCTAACTATTTGGGGCCGGCGACACGGATCTTACTCCTCCATTCCAGCCTGTTTTGGGCTACCTCTTTTGTAAGAGATAGTAAAGTCAAATCCTTTCTTATTAACTCCATCCAAGTTCTCTTAGGTCTCCCTCTCCCTCTTTTAGCATCGTTTACATGTATCCCTTCTAATCTTCTCCCAGGGGCATCTAAAGGTCTTCTTTGCATATGCCCATACCAACGCAAACTACATTCCCTCAGCTTCTCCCCTAAAGGCGCTACTCCTAGGTTCTCACAAATATATTCATTTCTGATCCTATCTCTCCTAGTTATCCCACTCATCCACCTTAACATTCTCATTTCGGCTACATTCAACTTATCTATATGACTCCTCTTTGGTGCCCAGCACTCCGCTCCATAGAGTATTGCAGGCCTAATGGCCGTCCTATAGAACTTGCCTTTAAGTCTTTTTGGAACCCGCTTATCACACAACACTCCCGAGGCTGCCCTCCACTTTACCCACCCCGCATTTATCCTATGCACTACATCACTATCAATATCCCCTTCTTTATGGATAATGGATCCTAAGTAACGGAATTGATCACATCTTGGCACTTCTTGCCCATCTATTTCAACTAAAGCACCCGCTGTATTTTGATTTTTTGACCCGAATTTCCAGCTGATGACCCTCTAAATTTGTTTAAGACTGTGATAAAGTGTTAATTGCAATTCGATTAATTAATTTGTTAGGGGACAGACATGGTATTTCATAGAGGACGAGACATTTTGCTACCCCTTCGCCAATTATGCCCTTGTTACTTTTAATGCGCAAATTAGATGTAATAAATATCGGTTTATAGGGTGATTAGGCAAACAAATAATTATAACATTAATTAGGGATAATTAATGTCATTATTTCCACCCATTCTCCATAATAAAAGTGGCATTTATGACTATAAATGAGCTTTAAGGATTCATATACAAGATGGTGATTTTTGCAGATGTTCAAATTCCGTGTATCACATACGTTTTATAATGAACTAGCCCCAGATTTTTGCATGGGCAAAACACCTAGTATAAATAAGTTAATGGGCCAACTGAAAATGAATCCTAAAGCCCATTAATCATAGGGGCCGTTTGGATCGTGAAAAATCTAAAACATCCACAGTGAAAAACCCACTTTCACTATTCATTTCCGGATTTTTCACTGTGGATGTTGAAACACCACAGTGAAAAATCTGGAAATAAATAGTGAAAGTGGGTTTTTCATTGTGGATGTTTTGAATTTTTAACGATCCAAATGGCCCCATAATTAACGATATATAAATGAACTACAAACTCCATTGCCTAATTATCCCTAGTTATTGAAAACCCAATCCTAAATAACTTTGTTGACCTAGAAGGCAGCGACCCCTAGGGCGGGCCATAACAGATTGAGTGGATTTCTAGAGTTGTGAATAGTAATGAAGTAAACAATGAAAGGTAATAAAGTAGCCATATTAATATAGGGTAAATTGCACTTTGACCCCATGAATTATGGCCAAAATGCACTTAACCTCCATGCATTAGTAAAACTAGCACTTAGCACATATGCCGTTAAGTGAACTAACAGAAGACTAATTTTTAGACAATTTTAGCCCTCTTCTTCATAATGAACCATCATCCCTTTCCTTTATACCTTCTTTCAACATCAGTTCCCTCATCAACATCCAATCCATACTTCTGGCAGTGACGAGAAAAGGGTGCAACTTTTCTGCAGCTTGGATGTGGCTGAACAGCATGGCCTGTGCCATAATTTTATCTGGCCGCCAAAACTATTTTGGACCTGGCTGCCAGAAACCAGGCTGTCGCCAAATCTGCCTAAAACTGTCTCAATCTGGGCGGATCTGGCCACCACAGACTTAGCCCCTGCGGCTGGCCTGGGCCATCGCGGCCAAGGTAGCAGAGGCAATGGTAATGACCAAGGTAGTTGACAAACACCTGGGTAAAAGCAAATCATGCGCCGCTGAATCTAGTTGGGGAAGAAGGGTAATCATCATCATATATTGTCTTAAAATTATTTTCTGGTTAATTCACTTAACGTCATATTGGCTAAGTGCTAGTTTCGACAATGCACGTAGGTTAATTGCACTACGGCCATAATTCATGGTGTCAAAGTGCAATTTACCCATTAATATATACAACTAAAGACAAAATGTCTCTAGCAAAAGAGGAGTAGTGACACAACTTCTATATCAGTTTTAGTCATGTATCAATACGGACCTGTGGTATAATATTTTTCTCCATGATATCTTTAAATAAAGGTGGTGGAGGCAAATCAAGTCCAAGCATTAAGAAAGGCATCCTGAATGTCTCTGTCACAATACTTTTGGTTTCAACTCCGCTTTCCAACACAGCATCAAGATTACGTTGCCCATCATCTCTTTTTTCACCTGAAGCTTTTCCATGTATCTCTTTTACAACTTCCAGTTCTCCCTACAATCAGAATATTCTTATAACAATTAAGTAAAGATCAGAAGATAATAAACTGGCAACAAATATTACAAACTAAAATCTGATACCTGAAAGCATTGATGGATTATGGTGCTATTGTTTTTCTTTGAACCTTTAAGATCTGCATGAAGGGTATTGAGTAGCCAAGACATAAATTCAACAGGATCTGATTGCTCACCAATTCTGAACTTTTTCTTACTAGCTTTCATAACAGCTTGTAGAAATTCATGAGGGCTCACCTGCAAACAGATGTGAAGAAAACTCATCCCCGTTTCTTGATGTCTTTGACTTGAGTTATCACAATTCAAAGCAACTGGAAAAAAAATACAGTGCTTCAGTAAAATAAACCTGTCCTTTGAAGTTCCTTGCATGCCAAATTTTCCGTGTAAGCTCTCCAAAACGATGAACAAGAGGAGACTTATAGTTTAGATAATTATCAGGAATCAAAAAGAAATTTCTCAGTGGTGTAACTCGCATCAAAGATTGAATTGTAACATTCACAAAATCAGTCTCCTTAATATTATTAAGGCCCACCTGGGTACAGAAAATAAAATCTTGTTCAATAAATAAGAACACAATAACCAGTCATTAACGTACATGAACTCACCAAATATATAAATACCCAAGAATATGAAAATACAAGGCCGCTAACAAGAAGGAACATATAGAGGTAATAATAAGAAAAACAACTACAAAAGACTGCATTACCATCCCAGGAAGATAATCTGATCCATCAAGTGCCCTAGACCACTGCTTATTTTTGTCAAGCTGTGATACTTGTTCTCTTGTGATCCTGTAGCCAGTGAAAAATTAATCTAATACTAATTTCACAAACTATTTGATACACATCCTGTTCAAGTACAATACAATCTACTAAGATAAAAAAGAATAAGCTACATAAAAGTCAAAATGTAACCCTAATAAGTTAGAATTGGAAAGAAAACAGTACCTGTCTAGCAAACTTTGCCTGTACAGTTACCTGCCAGACATAAGTGCTCTGAATAAAGGTTGTGACTCTACCCTAAGGATCCTTATAATACAGTTTCCCACCAAGATATGCATTTCTTTTTCAATAAAGAAATGATGGGTATGCTAATATTAGGTAATTTGTATGCAAGAATTCTCCTCATTTGTCTAATTGTGACTCGGTTGAAATAGCCAAATGAAGCATGCTCCTTGATTTTTGGTTGCTCTCAGCAAATTGTATGGTCACATGGGCTAAGAGCTGCGCATGATTGGCAAGCTCCATCAAAATAGGGGTTGTAGCTCCTTTTTTCAGGCGTGCAGGCAATGTGCACCATCAGATCCACATGATGACAATAATGACAACAAGCAAGTATATAAGTTCTATTCCAGTGGACTAAATACAAAACTTCATGTGCAATGCAGTAATATACATGTATAATTATATGAATGCAAAATTTATGATATTTTGTGATATCTTGAAGAGTATACGAGAACATTTAGAACATAGTTGCCCACATCAAAATTATTAGTTATCTAAATTACTCTAGAATTTCAATAACTGGATAGTAACTAATTCCTAGTTCAGCCAGAAACTTGCTCGAATTATAAGAATAGAGAAACCAGCCTGAAGTGAAAAACAAAATCAATACCTTGGGTTTAATACATGCCGGATATCGTCCAATGATGGATCATTGATTTCATATCCATCAGGAAGACAGTAAACTTTCTCAGTCTGAAGATTGATGTAAATATGATGTCCTGCTTCAAGGCTATGAGTATATGCATGAGATTTACGACCTCTCCCTTGATAGTATTTACCACATACTAAGCATGCATAAACATTCAAGTTAGAGAGGGAAACCGAACAGAACTTCTCAAAGTCAAAGTCCAGAACCTGTACAGAGCACCAAAAAACAAAACTCGATGAAGAAATTCACATCACTGTCAACCATGCAATACACGCGGAGGTGAGTCAGCTTTCTGAAAATTAGATGCTAAGGGGCTGTTTGGTTCATGAATTTGGGCTGAATTTAAAATTCACCTTGAAAGAAAACTTTCAGCCAATTCTTGCTTAATTTGCTAATCTCCTCATGAGGAGATTCACACCTACCCCGCATCCCTCAATTTCAGATGGACCATTTTTTCCCATTTTGCCCCTCTACAAACTCGCAAAAAGCACGCTCCCCCTCTCATACGCCGCGGGACGTGCTCAGGCACCGCTGTTCATAGGTGCAACCGGAGACGCTCCTCCTTGAGCTTCCACCAGCCCTCTGGGTTCCTCCCCGTCGCTGCGCTGTGCTCAGTTTGACCCTGCGGTGTGGTACCTGTCGGAGCCATCCCTGCTCTCCCCTTCTGTCGCCATCTTTGCCTCCTCCGCAAGCCGGAAACCTCGCTCTCTGCCAGCATCTCCACCACCACCTCCTCCCTCTCCGACCACAACCTCCGACTCCGGCCGAGCCACCAGGTACGGCTTGCTACTCCCTTCCCGTTCTCTGGCTGCATTTTTGGTTGGCCGACGATCATTTAGGGATTATCAGCTTCACTGTAGTATATCTCACAATGAATGTACTCCCCACGTCTGGAACAGTATTAACAATCAGTTTATTTTGGAAAACCAAATGTTACTACTAATTCAGCACGGAGTGTTTATTTGATTTTTTTTGCTGAACATCTCTGATTTCAGTAAAAATAAATATATTCGTGAGAGCCTAGGAGTAGCTTCTTTAGGGGAGAAGCTGAGGGAATGTAGGTTGCGTTGGTATGGCATATGCAAAGAAGACCTTTAGATGCCCCTATGAGAAGATTAGAAGGGATACATGTAAACGATGCTAAAAGACGGAGAGGGAGACCTAAGAGAACTTGGATGGAGTTAATAAGAAAGGATTTGACTTTACTATCTCTTACAAAAGAGGTAGTCCAAAACAGGCTTGAATGGAGGGGTAAGTTCCGTGTTGCCGACCCCAAATAGTTGGGAAAAGGCGCCTACTTGATTATGATATGATTATGATCTCTGATTTCAGTACTGTTAGAAGATCTGATGGCTAAGATGTTTTTATCTGTGTATTTAGTTGTGTTTTGTGTTCGGTTTGGAATTAGTACTAACCATCAGTTCATTTGGAACACCAAATGTTAATACTAATTCCGGGCGTAGTAATTATTTTATTTTTTGTTGAACATCTCTGATTTCAATACTGTTAGAAGATCGGATGGAAAGGATGTTGTTATCAGTGTCTTTATTTGTGTTTTGTGATCTTGCTTTTGCATATGCTGATAAAAAAAGGAAACAGGAGAAGAAAAAAATGACCAAGAAGGACGTATAATACATGTGTCAAGCATTTGACAGACAAGTCTCTCAATCTCATTTTTTTGAACCTGTGGGTAGCGGTATGGTCGGACATTAGCAAGGGCAATAGCTGGCTGAAGCGGAATCCGATGGTCTAGTGCCCGTGGTGGAGGTAAGCCAGATGGTTCCTCAAAGAGATGGGAATGCTCGTCCAAAAGAGAAGATAAATCACTAGGAAGCTCAGGTTGGGGAATATCATCCAAGGGCCGTAGCTGCATCAAATATCCTTGGCAATTTGACTTGCCAAAAGTCTCTTCAGATTCAGCCGATTGCAACTTCCCATGTGGCTGAGAAGAAAGTCGCACAGGCTGCCCTTTATAAGTAAACTACATAGTCATGTCTTTATAATCCCAAGCAACCGCACCAAGTTCCTGCAACCATTGGATGCCAAGCACTACCTCAGCACCCTGAGTAGGAAGCAAATATATGTCTAGTGGGAATGTATGGCCCTGTATAAGCAGATCCACTTTAGGGCAGACACCCTTACTTTGTACCAATAATCACATCAAATGTAGCGGAATTCCGGATAGGACATCCGGAGCGACAAGCAACTCTGTCATTAATGAAGTTGTGGGTGCTACCACTATCAATCAATATCGACACTCGTTGCTTTTTAATAGAACCATGAACACGAAAAGTCCTAGGGTGATAAGTACTAGAAAAGGCCTGCATAAAAATCTCCACACCATCACCCTCAGGCACGACTATGTCATCATAATCAGCTTGGTTATCTTGATAATCATCCATAGAATCCTCAAGGTACTCAATATCATCCCCCTCAAAAGCATGAAAAGACTTGCAGCGGTGTCCCCGAGTAAATTTCTCATCACAATAATAGCAAAGACCTTTAGACCGTCTATCCTCTAACTCAGCTCAAGATAAACGTGGAAGAGCAGCACGCGACGAGTTACCTAGAGGGGGTCCGCTGCGAATGGGCTAACCAGGAAAAGGCAGTAGTGGACGACGAGTAGGGGGTAGTCGAGAAAACTGAGTAGGTGCGCCCAAATGTCAGAACTTCGCCTTAACTATGCGTGCAAGCTGAATGGACTCACGCAAGGTCCGGGGGCGAGAATAACAAACCTCAGCTTGGATAGGCTCGCGAAGACCTGATAGAAAGACCCCCTTAAATGCACACTTAGGCCATTGAGGAACGCAATCCGCAAGGCGCTCAAACTCAGCTTGGTATTCTTATATAGTTCCCCTTTGGATCACTCGAGGCATAAGAGAGTGAAAATCATCATACTCGGTAGGACCAAAACAAACACATAACTCATACGTGAATTCTTCCCAAGAAATACCCAGATGACGCCATAAAAGCCACCTAACCCATCGCACTGGATCACCTCGAAAATGTAATGAAGCCATTCGTACCTTTTTCAAATAAGGTGTATTCTAAAAATCAAAATATTGTTCAGCTTGAAAAATCCAATCAGTTGGGTCTTCACCATGATATTTTGGAAATTCCAAGCGCTTAACACTTACTTGGAATCCGGAATCAGCATCATGACGGTCATCATAATGGGCCCTGGTCGGGTCAGCCTCTATCACCCCGACCATGTTGCCAATAGCGGCCACCCCGTTCTGGACGGCGACCACCCCGGCCAGAGAAGTGACTAGCATCATGTCGATCTTATCGACGTTCTTGGTCAAAATCAGCATAGGCTGCATCAAGGTCAAGATGTCTTTGCAAATCTTCGTAACTCAATTTCTCTTGATGTTGCAATTGCTGGCGGCCAGGGACGTCACGTGGATAAAACTGAGTATGGCCTGGATTATTACCCATGGTTGCAGCTGGATTAGCAAGTGATGCCGCAAACAGGGGATTAGTCATGAAGTGTGGTTGTTTGTTGTGTAATGCACTAACATGGTCTGAACCTGTTGAATCAGATTCATGGGCTCCCTGTTGTTGAACTCGATGTCGTAACGATGCAAAAAACTACCATCGGCTGAGATGGTATTAGAAGTAAGCCGCTCCTGTCCACAAAAAACGAGTAAATCGATAGTGTAGCCATGTGACTAGGCGCATAAGTGTCAAATTGAACCTGTGAAACACCCGTGGTAATCGGATTAGGGGCAACTGATTGCAAAATGGCTGGTATTGAGGTGCCTGAAATAGGGGCAGAAACTGCCAAAGAAGTTGCTGGTATGGAGGTGAAAAAAGTGTCAGATTGGTTCAGCTGCGACTGATCAAGCTGATGAAAGAGTTTGGCCAGGGACTCAGCCATTTTGATTTGCAACTGATCAACCTTGGCTTCCAGGGATTGGAATCGCTAATTCGTCGAGTGAGACAAGGTCTGAACTACTGTCTGAATCTCACAGTATTTCCTCTCGAGCTGCTCCATAGCATGGCCCTGAACTTGCCCTTTAACCTGTTGATCCTTTGAAACACTTGATTCATGAGGTTTCTCATGTGAAACTCCGCTGGATTTCGTCATTGTAAGTTGCTAGAATCGATAGGCTCTAGTACCAATGTTGTATCTACTTAATATGCTTAAGGATCTACAATAGATTAAGTAGAGAAGGTTGGATGAAAGGGAAGAAGTATAGAGTGAAAGAGTGAAAGGGGAGAACAATCAGATGAAGAGGAGAAGGAAGAGATAAAGGAAAACTGAAGTTTATTTCTCAGAAGTACTCCTCACGTACTGTAACAGTAGGGCTAAAGCCCTATTTATAATCTTAGGCATGTAGCCTTACAATTACTTAATTCTACTATGGATAGGAAAGTAATAAACTAATCCTAATAGAAGTAGCATGCTTAAGAAAACATAAACTAGGAAAGTAATAAACTAATCCTACTCCAACTAGGATTAACTAAATTAGGAAAGTCTACTCTAATTAGGGATCATAAATCTTAAAACTAGTTTGCGCAGAACTAGACAGATTCTCTGTTTGAATGCCTTTGTTACTGTTTCCAAACCCTTCTTCATCAATATCTTGTCAGATTTCATTGACTAAGAAAAAAAAGATTTTCTATCCAGTTAGTTGGCTAGTAAGAGATGAATTTTGGTAAAGAATTGTGGCATTGAGATGCAAAAGTTGTGATATTTCGCCTCTTCTGCTTGTTTTGGTGACGCCGGTTGTTGCTTTATCATTTAACCGTCTTTTTGTGGTGGTAATTAAGTAAGATCAAGAGAAGTTATCGTCCGAGATTCAAGGATTAATTTTTTTCAACTTTTCTGTGCTTTTTCTGGAGAATAAAAGATTTGTGTTGTCCTTCTAAGCAAGCCAAAATCTCATACGTTTAAAGAAAAATTCAAGTGTGTGGATGTTTTCTTTGGAAATCACTTCTGCTGCTTGCAATGGGAAACATGAAGATGAGCAGACTGGTTCTTCCCAAGTTAAGGTTGTATATTTGTTCTTCCCAAGTTAAGGTTATCTTACAATGTGGCAGATGATGTTGATGGTGACAATAGTTTTATGCAAAGTGAGCAAGCCAGTTATTTATTCGCTAAACACCAACTGACTTGTCTGTATCTTATGATTTAAGTAATTAACAATTTAGTGATTACAAATGTCTTTTAAATTCCCTCTGCAAATAACTAATTGGGCTTTGCTTCTAGAATTTTGCTTCTAGAGACGATACCATTTTCTGTGGAATTTTTTATGGGCATGGGCCGTATGGTCCCATGGTGGCCAAAAAAGTGAGAGATTCTCTGCCATTAAAGCTTCTTTGCGGTTGGAGACCTAATGAGAATGATGATAAGACTATGGCCGAGAACAATAGCATCAATGGAAGCATTAACTCTAAAGAAACAGCATCAATCACTTTAGATGGAGAATGGAATGAAATTTTAGATAAGCCAAACCAATCAGCTAATCATCCCATCATATTCTAGACCCAAGAAATAAAAAAAAAATCAAATCCAATGGAGAGAGTAGTAATTAGAGTTCATTGGAGTGAATTTCCTTCCATCCTCTAATACAGACATGTAATTTTGGACGGATGGAGTAGCAACTTGTACTGCACATATATAGGCTTCGGGAGGTGAACATGTTCCTTTGTGTGGCTAGGGGCAATGGAGGTCAAAATATTTTCATATAAGGGCATTTTGGGGGTTTTGCGTGCACAAGTATAAGATTGCTTCCTTCTATCAAATTCACAAACCAAAATACAATTCAGACTGAATTGTGAATCTTAAATTCAACAACCAAACGAGATTTACATTTTACACCAATTCAGCCTGAATTAATTCTCTCTAAATTAAGAATCAAATTCACTAACATTCATGAACCAAACAGCCCTCCATTTGAAGACTAATTTTAAAGTATTTGGGCAAATGTGACACAGATAAAAAAATTGGTTAGTTTAGGAATAGCAGACGGCACCATGTTAGCTTACTCAAAGTGGTTTCTGCCAGCGTCCAAATTAGAGTGGATTAAGACGAAACAATCGAAGAGGAAAAAAATACCTGGCGATTAACAGTGTCCAAGTATGGACAATCCCGGCGAACCTCAACCTGGCGCTGGCGCCAGGCCTGTGTTGATTCTTTCTCGGACAAGTCACCATCGCTAGAGTAATAGGAATCGTACTTTTCATCGATGAGTTTCTTTGAACCGTTGGGTTTCGCAGCGTCTTCCCTCCCGCCATCGTCCTCTTCATCATCGTCATCATCATCGTAATAGGAAGCAGCAAGTGGAAGAAGTGGATTGTTCGGGAGGGAATTGGGAGGTGAAGAAGGCGGAAGAGAGTTGTGGCTCGTCTTTTGCCGCTTCAGGTCTGTGATGTCTTCATCTCTCTTCGTGTTCGCCATCTCCTCAGCGCGCTCCGCATTGAATACCTGCTCTGCTGCTGCCCTGTAAGGGTTTTGAGGGTCTCTGCCGAACCAAACACCGCCTCTCCTCTTTTTTTCGCCCCGAGTCAAGTTGAGCCGTGGCTGTTGGATGGCATGAGAGCGGGGGCTCGTCTAGCCTGACCAAATTGGTCACCAAAATTTCGTTACCATCAAACACATTTTTGTCTACGAGGGTAAGGATGGAACTTGGATCGGGTTTACCCGGCCTAATTGGGCTGATCATGGGATTACTTATGCAATACCCAATTCCGGTTCCGGGTTTGAAAAAGGAACGGACTCATCGAGTGGGGTTAGGTCCAAGTTTTTATGTAAAAAACCCGGACCCGACCCGGGTATATGATATATATATACACTCATATTCGTATTTATTTTTTTATAAATATTTTTTGAGAGGGGCAAAAGCACTTGTATATCTTGTTTGAATTTTTATGAATATATATATATATATATTATTAATAAAAAGTTAAAGGAGTTAATAGTTTAATGTATATGACATTGAAAATATAAAGGGAAATTTATATAAAAAATCATGAAAAAAAATTTTTTTACCAAAATGTGGCACTGTAGCAAATATTTACCGAAATGGTATTCTGACAAGCCACGCAGGCGCCTGCGTGGCCTTTTTTTTTTAACCGGCCCGAAAGTCAACCGACGCCTTTCTCTTATTACAGATAAAAGAAAGGCGTCGGTTAAACCGACGCCTTTTCGACACTTAAATCAAAATTAAGTTCACCGACGCCTTCCTTTATAACGGAAAGGCGTCGGTTCATTTCGTATATAGCCCGCGCAGGCTCGGTATCCTCCCCACCGATCCCTAACGCCGCCGCCGTTGTTGCCTCCCCTTGCTCTCCGCCGCCGCCACCGCTGTTGGTCGCCGTCGCCGTCGTTCTCCTCCCCTCGCTCGCCTCGGCCTCCGTCGTTCTCCTCCCCTCTCTCGCCGCCGCCGCCGTTCTTGCCCCACCGACGCCGCCGCCGTTCTCGCCCCACCGACGCCGCCGCCGCCATCGTGTCGTTCTCCTCCCCTCGCTCGCGTCGGCCTCCGTCGTTCTCCTCCCCTCTCTCGCCGCCGCCTCCGTTCTTACCCCACCGACGCCGCCGCCGCCGCCGTTCTCGCCCCACCGACGCCGCCACCGCCGCCGTCCTATCCACCGACGCCTCGGCCAGTCGTCACCCCGCCTCGCCACTGTCTCGTCGCTCCGTCTCACCGGTAATATACGTTTAATATCCGTTTAAAATACATATGATTGTATTGATTTAGCTTTTGTATGGTTTGAAAATAATTAGCTAGTGTTTGTTAATTGTTTTGTGAGAAAAGATGGCGGGAGAAATGGTTCCGTTTGTGTTAATGTATGGTGGTAGAATTGATAAAGGTGAATACGAAGGCGGTGAAAGCGTAGGATCATTCTTGCGAGTTCTTGCCCCAACCAAGAGGCGACACTGAGCGGGCGTTGGTGAGTATCATTAACTTCATATTTGATTTTATTCACTAGTTTTTTGTAATGAGTAGATAACATACCTTTGTTTTTCTTTCTAGCTTACTCTTGCACGACAGACATTTGATCAGACGGAGGGAGCTTTGGTGGACCGATCATATGAGAGCTTGCTAGCGGCCTGTCAGACGCTACACGATCGCTCTGGACATGTTCTTGCGAGTTTGCCATTGCTTCGACCAGTTGTTACTGAGATTCCAGGATTGGAGGTTGTTCCAGAACCCGACATTCTGACATCATCAGCTGACACGAGAAGTTTTACCCCATCACCTGTTGTTCCAGATGCCCCGCTGGAGCAAGTTGAGAGGCCTCTTTCTTCGAAAGTATATACTCGGCGACAGCGTGCACTTCGTGCTCAACGTCAGGCAGCTTCGTCTTCAGATGCATTACCTGACATTGAGCCTGAGGATATTCCAGTTCGAGAACGAGGACGAGGTAGGAATAGGTTGAGGAGAATTGAATAAACACTTCTTGTAATTTTATAAATACATTTGTAATAGTTTGATGTGGTGTAATATATTTTGTATATATTTTGTGTCATGTCTCTTGTATTATCAGAAAAAATTTATCTTGTTATCATGTTGTGATGTTGTATTGTCAGGTTGTGATGTGTGTGTATTATCAGGTTGTGAAAAATTGTAGATTTCGTCCAAAGGATAAAGTGATGTGAATTAAGTGTCGAAAAGGCGTCGGTTGAACCGACGCCATTCTTTACAACACAAAGGCGTCGGTTGAACTGACGCCTTTCAAAAAAACTTAATTTTGATTTAAGTGTCGAAAAGGCGTCGGTTGAACCGACGCCTTTCAAAAAAACTTAATTTTGATTTAAGTGTCAAAAAGGCGTCGGTTAACCGACGCCTTTCTGTTATAAAGAAAGGCGTCGGTTTAACCGACGCCTTTCTTTTATCTGTAATAAGAGAAAGGCGTCGGTTCAACCGACGCCTTTCGGGCCGGTTAAAAAAAAAAGGCCACGCAGGCGCCAGCGGCCGCGCTGGCGCCTGCGTGGCTTGTCAGAACACCATTTCGGTAAATATTTGCTACAGTGCCACATTTTGGTAAAAAAAAAATTTTCCATGATTTTTTATATAAATTTCTCATAAAAGAATGGAAAACTGGGCCGTTTGGAGTCTTTGGACAGTGAATTCGACCTCAATTTACCGGCGAGAGCAACTTCAGTACATTTTGACATTTGCAGCTTCAATTCACCCTCAATTCACCGTCGAGAGCAACTTCCGTATTTGCAGCTTCACCCAGCAGATACGGATTGGTCACTTCAAATTCATCTGTTGAATTTCCTTCTTTCAGATAGTCCCTTACATTTTGTAATCTTCATGTTAAATACACGGTCAAAATTGAGCCAATTTTCCAGAATAGCTATTGAATATGGGATTTCGGGAGTACATTGAAGCGGAGTACCTCCCCACCACCCGGTTAACATGGAGTCATGGACAATGGATATTAATCGCTCCATTTGGAGAAAGAGATTGTCCCGTACAGAGTCACAAAGTTCGTCTGGTCTATGTGTAAGGGGTGTGGGCGGGCTAAAATAGGGGGTGGCAAACAACTCGTTTGATAGTGTCATTCATGGATCAAGCTCCTATTGGAATACTTAGGTAACAAGGACAAGGGTCTCAACTCTCAAGCACGATTATCCAACATACATAAGTTATTCATTATCACTTCTCATAAAGAACCTTCTATTATACACTTTAAATCATACAAGGAAAACTTGCTACAAAGATGATAAGTACGAGTCAAATGTAATGCATCTTCTTCCCTATGATACATGGGAAAATACAAACAAACACCTCGCATTCAAAAACTTGATCGTGTTGATGGCAAGTACAAAAGACCACCTGAACTAGACCTCAACACTGTAGCATTCATGTTTTTTCCATATCCAGCGTGAAATACGACCTGAGGTGTTTCAGCAAAAGACCACCTGAACTAGACCTCAACACTGTAGCATTCATGTTTTTTCCATATCCAACGTGAAACACGACCTGTCGTGTTTCACGCTGGATATGGAAAAAACATGAATGCTACAGTGTAATCGCACCCCAAACGGCCCCTAAATGTCTGTGTGCATCCATAGTTTACCGTCCATACGAACAATGAACGGAACCTATCTGTCCGTCCTAATAGGGTACCACGAACATGAACAAATTATAGTCCATGTCTCCGTTAACCTTTTACATGTGAGGACATGTTTTTATAAACTATGAATGTCAAATTAAATGTTAAACTTACATGGGGAACGTATTTTCATGAAGAAAAAAATTTCATTTTCTTAGTATAGAAATTAGGATTGGTGTTCATGAACATTCGTTAACCGCACAAACAATGGTGGACGGACATGACAAGGCTTCTAACAGACAATTACGAACACGGACAGCCGAAGGTAATATTACATACGAAAACGGACAACCATCCGTCTATGCCTGTTGACAACTGTGAATACCCCTACCCAGAAGGAGACTAAGATAATAGAATAGTTCATTCAATGATATAGATAGTAAACAAGCATAAATCATATCAACAAACTGTTGTGAACCTGTGCTTAGGCGCATGTGGTTCTCCTGCTTTTTTACTATTATGTTCGAAATGGCCGATGAGTTACAACTTGGTTTATTCTAGTCTTGATTTATAATCGTTGAGATTTATTTTTGAAACATAAATATTTATTTGTCATAAAAGATGAGATTTTCTATGCTTCCTATGTCGAAAATGAATTTCGAAAAGTTGTGGTTTGACAATGTTGAGATTTGAAGTTAGTATAATAGTATTTATTTTTTAAATATGGTTGTTTGTGAAAACATCAATCATAGTTCAAATGAGTTGATACCACGTTTTGCAACAAACTCTAATATTGTCTTTAATATATATTTGAATTTTTGAGCCATGACATAAAACTTCTTTACAAGCCTACATAGGGCTGCACCAAAAACCCGGATCCAACCCAACCCGGATGGAACCGACTGGACATTGACCTGGGTCGGGTCAGGTCAGGTTCTATCTTGAGTAGGGTCGGTTCCAAGGTTTTAAAACCCGGGTTCTATGTCAGGTCAGGTCGGGTTTTGTTTTAAAATACCCAAGAACCGACCCAACCCAAGATATACCATTTAAATCACTTATTTTTAATATATATATATTTATTATAATAATATAAATTATTTTATTAAAGATTTTTATAATAATATTAATTATTTTATTAAAATGTTGGATTTTATCTCTGGTTCTCGGGTAGGGTCGGGTATTGTGGGTTTTATCTCGGGTCTGGGTCGGGTTTAGGATCTCGGGTTTTATCTCGAGTCTGGGTCGGGTTTAGAATTCCCAGGTCCTATCTCAGGTAGGGTCGGGTTTAGCAAAACCCGACCCTACCCGACCCGAGATGCAGCACTAAACCTACATGCGTGCAACATAAATTTAACTTAAAGGAATGATATTCTCATTCTAGAAATTGGTAAGACAATCTCAAAACTCTCAACTACGAGGCCCATTCTCGAGCTCAATATCCCACTTGTTTAATGTTCGTCCTCTACATTTTTTGTTCTTTAATAAGAAAAATAGGAGCAGTGAGATCTCTCCAATAACTAACAACATTTTCTTTTAATGTGAAAGAACTAGTAACACAATTTTTTGAGCTATATATCTGAAGGTGAGATGACCTCATAAGTGTAGGGCGAAAAGAACACAAGCAGCATTTGAATAAGTATTCAGCACTCCCAACACACCACGTGGTATTTACTACCACTTTAATTACTAATGGACAACTCCGGTAAAGAAGTGACATTTTTTAGGGGAGCATAGATAATTTATTCAGTTGAACTCTTTGTGAAGTTTAGGCCCATAAAGTGGAAAAATTGTTTGGTGTGCACGTGGAATTTGTGCCCACTTTGTAGGAGCCATCGAATATTGAAAATGTTGCACACGCTAGTGCTCATTAGCGTAAATGGGAAGCTCCCACTTTTGTTAATGTGCACTAGTGTGGTGCGCCGTCGACATTGAGGTTTGCGATATATAGTGGGTGCAAATAGATTCTTTATAAAATGTGGTTTACATTAATTCCTTTTGGAAAGATTTTATTTAAAAGCGATTTCGGAATCATGAAGAATGCAAAGAGATTATTAGCAAAACAGTAGCTACGTAATTGGTAATTTTGTATTTTATGATGTTTCTATAATAATGTAGAGTGAATTGTATAATATTGTATTATATTAAAAAACTCGAATAACATCATAGAATGCCGATACTATTATCCAAATGCTATCCTTTTTGTATTCTTTACCTTACTATTATGATTTACGCTCCCTTTGCTTGGTCACTAAGTCTACTTTTTTTTATTAGTACGATTTTGGAGCAAAAAACTCTTTATTTGGGCAACATGCGGCCTAACTGGTTATACACTCAAAGGCACATCACGTTATTTTGGTAACGGAAAAAGTTAGTGATTACGGGGCTTTTGAGCCTCGCTCGTGGTACGCAAGAGTCCAAGACAAGCGAGTCCGTGTATCGGGCGGGAGCTGCCTAAACGCAAGAGTCCAATAATTTTCGCTTGGTTTAGGCAGCTCCCTCCCCCTACCGGAAAATTATTGGCTACGCGCCGCGCAGGGGGAACAGTGTGCTCATCACCAATGGGTGATGGGCTCCCCTGCTTGTCGCGCCCATGCGCGGCGCGCAGCTAATAACTTCTCCCCCCTACCTAATACACGGACTCGCGTGTGTTGCGTACATTGAATGAGTGAGTTGGATACAACGGATACCTTGAAAAAATAATTCCTCCGGGTACCATAACGCAGGAGGAATTATTTTTTCAAGGTATTCCGTTTTCTAACGTCCGCCACCTCCTCCCGCCGGTCGTCGAAGTAGATTGGTTGAGAGTAAAGGAAAGAGCAGTTGGAGAAGAGGGAGAAGCAGGAGGAGGGGCAAGAGAAGCTGGATCCTCTACAGGAATCCCAGTCGTCGTCATTGAAGCCTGTTCCTATCAATAACGGTCATCAGATCCGTTTCCGTTCTCCCTCCTCCGCTGAACTCGGAAGCCATATCTCTCCTCCTCCGTCTGACAAAATGAAGCGCGGCCGGCAGGAATATCTTCCCGACAAGATCCACCGTTACCGTGGCGTTGTCCTTGTGGTCTCCGTCCCCCTCCTCCTCATCTCCTTCATCCTCTTCCTCATGCCTCCTGTTCCACCTGATGGCACCTCCGACCAGCCCTGGGGTCGCATGAAGGCCAACATCCGCTCTAGCCCTCCTGCAGGTGAATTCTCGAAGAATTACGTCGTTATTTTTGACGCAGGCAGTTCTGGGAGTCGGGTCCACGTTTATTGTTTTGATGATAAGTTGGATCTGCTTCCGATTGGCAAAGATCTCGAACTCTTCTCTCAGGTGAAATGCTTGGTTTAATCACAAACTTGTCTCATCTCACTTAATTTAGGGTTCCTAATATTCTACTTCTGCACCAATTCCTTTTGGCACCACTATCTTGTCCATCTAACTTGAAACTTTTGTGGGCGCCGATGTATATTTGCCTATTCGGATGCCCTTCTAATCTCTCCATTCACCTCCTTATAATTTTATTACTGCATTTCCTACTTTTTTTTTATCTTTTCAGATCATACATTACGTCCGCATGAGTTAGAAAATTTTTCAGATTTTTTTTAATAGCTTCACATCAATTTTTGTAATAAGAGTAATTACAGATCACTAAAACTTATGATGGATGGCTTAAGTATAGCTTTACGTTTCAGAGAGTGGAACATGTTTGCTGTCATAAAACCATTCTAATGGAAAAAATTTATAAATATGTATAAATAAAAGTTTCAGATAGTTGAACATGTTTGCTGTCATAACACCATTCTAATGGAAAGAATTTATAAATATGTATGATAAGATGATCCCATTTGTGGATATGGTGACGATATTGAAAACCAGTATCTGGCTCATTTTAATCTCCTTATGGCCCTTATATTAGACTAAAGGCTTGCATTCCCTAGGGAAGGCTGCCTGGCTATTTTGTTCCTGTCCTCGAAAGTATTACCAAATACAATCTAGCAATTTAGTACTTTGCATGATCTTGGATAATGACCTATGTTCATGGGCTTCCTGGGCTGCGTCTAATGGGAAGTTTTTGCTGGTCTTACATGTCATGTTGGCAGTGTTAATGATGCGGACTTCTACGAGATTACCTTTATTTAATAGTTTCCTATTTTAGTAAAATTCTAGTATAATCAGAATTACTCTTTTAATTGAGTCCTTGCTTAAGCATGTTACTTTATTTAGGAGAGAAGATTTTTATCCCTTTTTTAATTAGGGTAGGTCCTTGATTGACTTGTAACTTTCCTTTTCACAAACATACTATAAGCCTATTTAAAGGCATGATCATCAATGAAAAGTCAGTCGATGTTTTTGTGAAATAATACCTTGTTTCTCTAGTGAAACCCTCCATTCGGTGAAGAAGCTGAGCGCCTAGGTGCTGTTGCCTAGGAACTTCTGGTGGTGATTCCAGAAGATACCCTACTGCCCTCCATCTCCTTCTCCTTTCACGCGTTGTCCACTATCAGTTAACATTGGGAATGGACACATTAATCTTTGAATATTTCTGTCACGAAAGAAGTTTACATTCTTCAGTCCAGTTTCTCATAAACTTTGATGAAATTTATCCGTGAACATTCTTCCTTTTTAGATTAGGAATATTCTCTTTTGTTTTATTTGATTTTTCTTATTGCATCATTCAAGGATTACACAGATTAATTGGTTCGAAGATGAGGGTCTTGCTCTTTAAGTTTGGGGCTTTTTTTCTCAGATCTCGACATCATTGTCCTAGGATTACACATATAATTTACAAGTGTGTATTTGGAAGTAAAGATCAGTATGGAACATCAAGATCAGGTCTCTGGTCTTTTGGAAAAGCTCTATTTATATTGTTTGGAATCTTCTTCATTGTTGTTGTCCTCATCCCCGCATCCCTGTTGACTGTATTCTTAGATGGATCTTATTTTGCCATCACAGTTGATGTCAATCCTATTATTTCATGTTTTTTCTCACCCTGTGTCCATGTTGTTTTGAGCCATCCCATTTCTTTTCAACACCCTAGACAAATACTGGGGTATGTCCATTGACTGCTCTCATCTTGTTTGTAAATGTTTAGACCACCTTAAATGACGTTCTAGACCTGTTTCTTGTTTGTAAATGTTTAGATATGGTCTCTTCTTGTCTTCTTATACACTAATGTCAATTTTTTTTTCTTGTTCTAAGCTAAGTTATTTCTCAAGTTTCAGCTGCCCTGATTCTCTTTAATTTCTGTATAGTATGGTTACGAAATAAGTCTGCTCCATTTGTTATGAGATGTAAAGGTATGTTCTGCTTCAAGGACATTGCATTTTATTTCAATTTTTCATGCTTTGCCCTTGCAGAAAAAGCCTGGGTTGAGTTACTATGCCAGCGAACCTTTGGAAGCTGCAAATTCACTCAAGTCTCTTTTGATGGATGCTGAAAATGTCATTCCTTCTGCCTTGCATAATAAGACACCGGTCAAAGTTGGGGTAATTTCGAAGATCGTGGATTTAGTTTGTCCTCTGACAAGACATCGGCTTGAAATTTTGGATCTAATTCTTATGCAGGCAACTGCAGGTCTAAGGACATTAAAAGGTGATGCATCTGACCGGATATTGAAAGCGGTAATTATCTATTATATTTTGTCATTAATCTGTTTTATAAATCTCTTCATACTGTTTGTCTCTTTCTTGGCTTGAGTGAAGACTTGTTGAATAGGGACGCGACTGTAGTTCATGACAAGATTCACTGTACTCCTATTATAATTTTTTTCAGAATAGGGAAAGGCAAATATTTTTTTTTGGAGGGGAAAGGGAAAGGCAAATATCACTTGCCTTCTTTAAAGATTCTACTGTTCTCCCTCTTCTCCTCCTCCTCCTCCTCTTTCTCTCTCTCTCTCTTGTGCCCTTTCATAAATCGTTGTTGGCAATCAGAACATGCAATTTGTTTGCCAAGTTTGCTGCTGCATAAACCTTTAAATGTTTTTATTTTTTTCCAGAATTATTACTTGATCCTAGATTTATCTTTTTAGAGCTTTCCATATGTTATATTTATATCAAACCAAGTCAAGCAACTTATGATGGCACAGAATATCCATGTAGTACGCTGAGGCAATTTTTGTCTAACTAATTTGGCATTGAAAATAAGTCAATAGTCCCTGAAAAGTGGAGAGGTGAATATTTTGTGTTTAAGCTAGTTGGAAAGTGAACTTTATGGTAGAAACCCAAAGCATGAAGGTAAAATCACTTATCGCTAACCGTACTATCTAAATGTTGCATAATGACAATTCATAATGTGTTCAACTATATAAAAGTATCCTGGAGGCGGTCTGGCAAGGTGATGCCAAGGGATAGTTCGGAAGCCATTTCACGAAGTGGCGAGCTAGAGGTCGGAGGTGGACTGGCTAGGCAGAGGTGGGAACTTGTGTGGCGGAGTGGCTGGAGGTCGGAGGCAGACTGGCAAGGCAGAGGTGTAAGAAAACTGGTGAGGTGGAAGCTGAAGACGGACTAGCGAGGTGGCTGACGAGGTGAAGGGTGACTGTTGGGGGAAGGAAAACGATAGGGATTGGTGGAGGAATAGTTGTGAAGAGATCTGGGTGACAGGGGATGGGCTGTGTTTACTTTTTCCTTGGGATCTGGGATGAGCTGGGGTGGTATAGGGGTGCTTCTATAGGAGGAGAAGGATGATCATGATCCAAAGATGAGTGTGAAGGCATGAATCGAGAAGAAGACATATATGAAAAAAGGTAAATGTGCCCTGACTCACGCTCAACACTATACGCCGAGGCAGTGTGAACCGTCAAATCCAGATCCAACAACGTACATTAGATGAGAGGTAGGCCGGGTGATTCTAACCCTCTTGCCTTTGTATTTACGCGCATTGCAGGATTTAAATCTGATCTCCTGAGATACCTCAATGCATGCCAATGTGAGTGAGCAAGTTCGCATGGGGTATTTTATATACTGCATTTTGCTTGGTCAGGAAAAGAGCACTCGATTACCACATACATCTCCAACTAAGGGGGGGAGAGAGGGAGAGGGTATTGTGTCTCCAAAGTCATTGGGGTTATTTGACCCCAAACTCTTAGACGTAGCTTTACCTGTCTATGAAGCCAGATGGTGGGCCTAAGCCTATCTTTACTGGGAAGTTGTCTCTGCATTTCACTTTGTGAATTTGGTTAATGTTGATTGGACTCGTTTGATATTGTGCCAAAGGAAAAGTTATCCATCAATTTGAGTTTCTGTGACGGTGCCTTTAACCTTAAACTGCCTCTGACAGCATTTTGATGCTGCTAAGAAAAACTCATCATAATCATAATCAAGTAGCGCCTTTTCCCAACTATTTGGGGTCGACGACACGGATCTTACTCCTCCATTCCAGCCTGTTTTGGGCTACCTCTTTTGTAAGAGATAGTAAAGTCAAATCCTTTCTTATTAACTCCATCCAAGTTCTCTTAGGTCTCCCTCTCCCTCTTTTGGCATCGTTTACATGTATCCCTTCTAATCTTCTCACAGGGGCATCTAAAGGTCTTCTTTGCATATGCCCATACCAACGCAACCTACATTCCCTCAGCTTCTCCCCTAAAGGCGCTACTCCTAGGCTCTCACGAATATATTCATTTCTAATCCTATATCTCCTAGTTATCCCACTCATCCACCTTAACATTCTCATTTCGGCTACATTCAACTTATCTATATGACTCCTCTTTGGTGCCCAGCACTCCGCTCCATAGAGTATTGCAGGCCTAATGGCCGTCCTATAGAACTTGCCTTTAAGTCTTTTTGGAACCCGCCTATCACACAACACTCCCGAGGCTGCCCTCCACTTTACCCACCCCGCATTTATCCTATGCACCACATCACTATCAATATCCCCTTCTTTATGGATAATGGATCCTAAGTAACGGAATTGATCACACCTTGGCACTTCTTGCCCATCTATTTCAACTAGGGCTCTATCTATAGTTCTACCTTCCTTAAAATTAAAATCCATGCACTCTGTCTTAGTCCTACTTATTTTAAAACCTTTTGATTCTAGAGCATCCCTCCACAATTCTAATTTCGCATTTAAACCTACTTTACTCTCATCAATTAAAACTACATCATCTGCAAAAAGCATACACCAAGGTACATTATCTTGCAAATGACTAGTAAGCTCATCCATAACTAAAGCGAAACGATACGGACTTAAGGCTGACCCTTGATGAAGACCTACCGTAACCGGAAACTCCTTAGTTTCCCCCCCAATAGTCCGCTCACTAGTCACAACCCCTTCATACATATCCTTTATGATATCTATGTAACCTCTTATGACACCCTTCTTCTTCAAAACACTCCAAATAAGCTCTCTCGGCACTCTATCGAAGGCTTTTTCCAAATCTATGAAGGCCATAAAGAAAAACTGCAGAAGGAAAAAGAAAGAGAACGGTATAAAATATTTCTTTTATCTCATGTAAGGTGATTGTGGTATTTTTCTTGAGTGTGAATAAAACTCATAACTATTGGCCAGAAAAGGATCTGTTCTATCTGGCAGATTTTACCTTAGTGGTTGCTGCAGTACAATGTACTAGGAGGAGGCCATGTGATATTTCTAGTTGGTTTCATATAGACTACTATCAAACCCCATGAGGAAAATATCGGAATTTCTTACTTTATATGTCTCTAGTGGTAAAGCCTTTTGTAATTTGAACTTCCAGAAAAGAGTCATGACAACTTTCCATTTTTTTAGGGATAAATGTGGCTGTTACGTTTTAGCCAAAGATGGATTTTTTTTAATATATATGAAAGCTGTAATAGGCTGCAGAAATATGTTTGTGTAGATGTTGTAGCTCATGTTTAAATTATAGGAATCTGCTTCAGCTGGAAATGACAAATTTTCATATGGGATTTTTGTTAGCAAAACCAGTTTTCCCCAAAGCTAGAGCTAGTAGGAAAGGGCTGCTTTTAATATTGAACTCAACTCCACACTTCCCCGCACGTGCAAGCACCCATCAAAGCTTAGCACGTGGAGAGGAGGAGGATAAGCCACAGGATCTTGGGAAAATATGCCCGAAATATAAATGGGAGAAAACTGCTCCCTGGGACTTGAAACTAGGACCTGGGCTCTGATACCATGTTAGCAAGCCGGTTTTCCGAAGGTCGAGCTAGTAGGAAAGGGCTGCTTTAAATATTTAACTCAACTCCACAATTTTGAATTTCTGGCTAAATACTGGATTTTCAGTTCATTAGGAGTATTTGAGAGAAATAGGACAAGCTCTCATGTGATTAGAGAAAGCTCAGAAAGAATTGTAATGAAGAAGAGGAGGTTAGCATAGTCTTGCCTTCGATCTTGTTAGCCATTTCATCAGACAATACAAAGTTTTGTAAACATTAACAAAATTGAAATACAGAGACAACATTGCCAAAGGTTGTTATTGGTGGCAAACGAGCTGATATTTCAAATTATTATAGCGGCAATAATGAGGGACGAATATTTAAGTGATTTTATATTTTGACTTGTATGGTGTTCACTAGATGTCTATGGGATTTGCTTTAATTAAATGGAGTGGTCGAACTTGTTCAACTCATTGCATAAGGTGGGCAATTTATTTGCCTTTCAAGGTAAATTGGGAGATTTTCCACCATAAAACAAAATTAGATTTTATGTTTATTATTTACGGATTTAGTTAGTAAAGCCATTATTAACTGTTGGCTTTAGTATGTCATCTAGCTTCATTGCAATATATATGTCAAAAAAATATTGACTTGCATGCTTTGTTCACCTGGAGCATTGTACAATTTGGGAGAGCAAATATTACACACTGGTCTCAGCTTTTCTATGACATGTTTATTTAAATAGGTTACGTTATTTTATAGAAATTCCTGCTAACTCTTTTTGAAGTCTTGTTTATCTGCAAGTGCGGTTGGTATATTTTAGCATGTTTTGTGTTCAAGGATTTGTAATGTTAAATATGTATAAGTAGGTAGAGGAGCGTTATGTACACACTCCCTTGGCAGCTGCACGATCAAGATTGTGCAGCTATGGGGGCTGGATTTTCAAGTCTTGTGCTTCCCCCTATTTTCAGGGCTACTGGATGATGTGTGCACACGAAATTTTCCTGCAAACATGCTCATACACGAGCAAGAATGCACATGCTACTGGATTTTTAAAATAATTTTAAAATACTTTCTAGAACTTTTAAGAATAAGTTACATAAAATCATAATCATAATCATAATAGTAATCAAGTAGCGCCTTTTCCCAACTATTTGGGGTCGGCAACATGGATCTTACACCTCCATTCAGGCATGTTTTGTGCCAACTCTTTTGTAAGAGATAGTAAAGTCATACTCTTTTGTAAGAATATGTTACGTAAAATAAGGAGACTAAATTTGCTAACTTATAATGATGGAAGAAATCACTTACTAGTAAGTTTTGATGTAAACCTTATTAACATGTTGCCCATATATCTTTCCACATGTCTATACGTACAAATGTCCCCTTTATATGTGCCCTCCGCACCACAGATACTTTTCAGCTGTGCAGCAGGCTTCAAATCTGGAGCTAAACAGGTTTTGAATCTGTAGCCCACTCCCTGTTACACGCAATCTAATGATGCACGACGCATAATAACTGTTCTCAATGTATAATGAAAGTATACTTGTTTGTCTTTTTTCTTCACTGGCACAAATTTTTTCTTCATTAAGAATTCGTTAATCATACAACTTACCACCAAGGCAAGAAAGTATCACTAAAATTTACGACTATGCATTAATTTCAAACCTAATAGTTTTAAATTATGAAAAAAATTAGGACGTTAGGAGTCATATATTTGATGGGATTAAACTTTGTAATGGAAGGACACAAGTTATTGCATTTCTCTAATCTCCATAATTATTGCAGACATGGGTATCAATTGCTCTTCACAAATACTGGAGAAGAACAGTCAAGTTGGACTTTTAAAATCCCGCAAAATGTATCTTCTTTGTATGTCAATATTAATTATAAATCCATCTTTCCATTAGGATTGTTGTGCATATAAGTGTATGTATATTGTATATATAAAGTAGAAACTGTTTGCAATGTGCCCTGGTGTTCAGTTTTCATTGATATTGACAATCTGATGACTATATTGCGAGACTGGCCCATATAAAAGTTCAGCTCGTTCTTCTATTTATTGTCATACTCCCTTTTGCAGGTTAGGGATTTTCTTCACTACAAGAGCTCATTAAAGTTTGAATCGGATTGGGTCACTGTTCTGGATGGTACTCAGGAAGGTGCCTATCAATGGGTATGTGCATATTTGCTTTTCTTACATTTAAAGGACCGTTTAGTTTTTTTATTCATGCTCTTTGTAAGAATGTGAAAAGTATAATTTGCCCAGATTTATCACATTAGTAGAAAATCATTTTCATTGGGTACTGAGGTTTCGAAGAGAAATGTGTCCAAATCTTGACAAGAAGTATTTATTTTATGGTTTAAATTTCATCTGCTCCAACATTTGATTGGTCTTGAAGTCCTAAAATTTGGCAGCCAAGATTTTGAAAGTACATAGAGGTAGGTACTCAACGGGATAACCTTCAAGGGGTGGTTGAGCTACTGAGATATTTAATTTTTTCTCTCGGGACCTTTTATCTTTTGAGATATCTCTCAAAAAGTGATTATCTGAACCTTGATTTACTGTTTTTGGCAGTTTACCTTGATATGTTTTTTTCATGCCCATTTTTTTCTTTCTTATGTATATTGTACTTTAGCAGGTGTGTATAACAGTTTAATTACTTACTTTTATGCAGGTCACGATAAATTATCTACTAGGAAATTTGGGTGAAAAATATTCGAAAACAGTTGGAGTAGTTGACCTCGGTGGTGGATCCGTGCAAATGGCATATGCAATTTCTGAAGATGATGCTGCGAAGGCCCCATCAATAACAAATGGGGAGGATTCGTATGTAAAGGAGTTGTTCCTCAAGGGGACGAAATATTATCTTTATGTTCACAGGTATCCTTAGTGCTGAATCCATGTTTATATGTAGTTTATGGTGCAACCCCAGCTATATGGCTTTAAGACTCTGACCTTATGTAGCTTTTTTCTCCATGTTGTTAGTTATTTGCAATATGGATTATTGGCAGCTAGGGCTGAGATACTGAAAGCTGGTGATGTCTCTGGTAATCCGTGCATTATGAAAGGTTATCATGGTATGTTTATGTATCTTAATTTTATGAATTTTCGATGATTTCTGTTGAAGATGCTTCTAGTATTTTATTCATATCAGGTCCAAAATATTCTGTTTGCTGTTATTCTGTTCAGATAATTAAAGACCATTTTTTAGTTAAAGATAGAAAAATGAGAAAGAGCAAAGCTGTACCGTATGTTGCAAAGAAATCCAGAAGAAAAAGAAAAATTAATACTTTGTCTGAAAATGTATCATATCATGTATTATCTAAGGTGAGTATCAATTTGGGGTCGGTAACATGGCTCTTGCATGCTTGCGCTAGCCTTTTTAGTCCCAAGTCTTTTATTACATGTCAAAGGCCATCACTTTTCTTATTAATCCTTTCCATGTCCTCTAGGTCTTTCTCTCGCTCTTTTGGCCTCTTCAAGTTGAAATTTCTTTAACCTTACCAATAATTTTGTGTAAATGGGTATAGATGAAGGAATATATGAATAGGTGAGAATATTTCTCGTAGGAATAGTGTTACACCCTCAGCATTCTCAAGTGTTTGGGCGTGCAGGCTGGCTGTGATGTACTAGCTAGCTGCTAGTGCACATGGACCCGAGGCATAGGCATGTGAAGCATTGCTGCTTGCTGAGCAGAGAGACTCTATGCGTGGAACATACGGGAGAAGTTTGCTGCTTGTGAGGTGCTACACACTGGAAAACGTGAGGGTGAGGCACATACAATTATGGCAGGAGTCAGGACGTGTGCATAGTTGACCTGCATGTTGTTGTAGGATGCAGGCAGCGCAGTGGCACCCACACACATGCAGCAGCTGAGGTCACAGGATTAGTGGTGGAAGGTAGTTACTAGCGGTTACATTCATGATGCCAAAGTGGGCTTAGTGGCTGACAGTTGCACAACCATGTTTGGGAGTAGGTTAGTGGCCAAATGTAGTCACCGATAATTGCTGCCACGACTCTCAAAAGTGGGCGGTGAGTTGGCGTTTGCTCCCATACTCCACATAGTGAGCAAAGGAGTCCACGGTTACAGCCAGCTTAGTGGCTTAGTGGTTGGTGGTTATCATTATGTCCAGGCGGTTATCGGCGATTCCAATCTAGTGGAGTTAATGGGTTGAGATCATGATGGTCTTGTAACAACAATTGGAGAGTGTTGTATAAATAGCCAAGGCAAAGGATCTGGATCTGGAGTTTTTTGCGAATCAGAGGGAGACATTTTTCTTGAGCAGTTCTAGGGAGATGGGACTGGGGTATTGGGTTGAGTACTTGAGTCTAGGGAGATGGATTCTCACTTGTGCAAGCGTTTGGCTGACTGATTGCAAGTGGCAATCAGGTTAGTACCAGGGTAAATACTTACAAAAAAAAATAGCCTCGCAATAACTACCTATCTGGTGGTCACTTTTGCATATGGCCAGCCATTTTTGCTAGCTTGTTTTAAAGTATTTCACTCTCTGGGGCTACTTATACGATTTATCGTCAGTAGCTGATTAGTTCCTTAAAATCGAGAGAGGAATTGTTATATGAGTTCAATGTAAGTGTTGGACTGCTGCAATGTCTAAAATAAAGCAAAGTTTATGTTGTTGTCCCTGGAGGACTAGGATGAGCTGTTAAGGATGATGGTAAAAGGTGCTTTTTGTCAGCATATTAAGGGGCTTGATGTTTTGGCTTTCTTCCAAAATGAAAACTTTTCCTAGTGAACAGTTGTAAAATGAGATTATATTCATGGTTTGCAATGTGGATATCAGAGATATATCATTGACCCAGAATGGATTAGTGGTATACAGAGGTCAGAGATACTGGGGAAAACTATATTGATGACCCAAGAATGATTTTTTCACTTATGTCTTCACTATCTAAGTTGATATTAAAATTTAGAAGCAGTTATGCTCATTTTTGGTATATCAAGTGTCAGCATAGGCAGTTGATGAATCAATCTGCTGGCAGCTACTTCTGCCAGATATGAACTATGCCATGTCTCATCAATACCACCGATATGAGGGAAAAATTCAAGTGAATCTGATAAATCACTCACATCAACAATTGATTATTTAGCATAATTATGGTTTTGGTTCTAAATGTGGTTTGTGTAAGGCCTTGGATAAAATGAAGGGGAGAGTGTAGAACATAGAGGGCACGATGAGAGGGCTTGGGAGACAGGTGAGAGGGTGCGGAGGCTGGAGCAGGAAGAGAAGAGATGGTGAGGAAGGTGAAGATGGAGTTTGAAGAGAATCGGCCCAAGATTTTTACCTGACAAACCCATACCGGAATTGAGAGTGATGTTCAAGCAGGAAGAGTACTTGGGGCAGGAGAAGTGCATCAACATCTAGGCATCCAAGATCCTGCAATTAGGTAGGTCTTTGACGCCTCCAAGATCTAGTTTGGGATGAGGGGAGAGAAATAGTCATCCAAGGTGGCCATGAAGGCAGGAGAGAGACAGAAGAGGGGAGAAAGGGGAGTAGATGCCTGAGAGGAGGTAGGACTGAAATTTGTGGAGCAGAAAAGGAGGAATTGGGTATGGAAAGTGAGGGTTGATTAAATGGGTCACTTGCATAATGGTAGAATGGAAAGGTTTGGTGGACATGGACAACTGTTGTCCATTGTCGTGTCCACTCTGGTGACGGAATGAAATGTCCATTGTCCTGTTTTGTAATGTGGACAGTATGGACACACAAACAAGCAATGTTCATTTACAGCTCTAGAGTTATTCCCATCTCAAATACAGGTTTATTGGTCTTATATCTGATATGACGAAGCATGGTTATATCTGGTTGCCTTCATTGAAGAAAAAGCTTACTTGGTAGAGGCATTGGAATTTGTAAAACCAAACATGTCAACATTGCTGAGGTTTTCTCGTGAATAACTTTGGTTTTAAATTTTTAATGCTAATTACATATTGCTTCATAGTTCAAAATGTTGTTGCATATTCAAGTAGATTAAAAATGAAGATGGTATCTACTAGGATGATTAATAGTTTATCCCACCTTTTTCAGAAATTTTTGATTTGGTACTTGCTGCTGATATGGTTTCGTTTTTATGCAATATTCTGGTTATAAGTTCTAAGAAGCTCCAATTTGTTTTCTGGTCTCAAGGAATTTATAACTATGGCGGATCAGAGTACAAGGTTTCAGCTTCAAGACTGGGATCTAGTGTTAACACATGCAGAAGTGTTGCCATAAAAGCTCTTAAAGTGAATGAATCAACATGTACACATATGAAGTGCACATTCGGTGGGGTTTGGAATGGTGGTGGCGGAGATGGGCAAAAAAATCTTTTTGTTGCCTCCTTTTTCTTTGACCGGGCTGCTGAGGTGATGTTAATTATTTCACATTCGCAAATTTATATTAAACACCTTAAATGTCGGAAAAAGAAAATAACTAGACGCAGTTTCCAAAAGGAGCATTTAATAGACAATATTTTTTGAGCTAACAAATACTTATGGATATGCTCCACATACTAAATAGCCCCAAACTTTGGAAGAAGCCGTAAAGACCTTGCTATTGTATGCTGTGAGCACTGGTGGTATTTTCATAGCAAGGTCTGCCATTTGGTAGAATCTTGGTTTGTCTGAAAGGATGATACAGGAACTAGCCAAATTTGATAAAGATTGCATCTTTGTGCAATATCAAGGTTCTAGTATTTAAAGTTTGCAAATTGTCATTTTATGTGGACAGGCTGGCTTTGTGGATCCTACGCAGCCAGTTGCAAAAGTTAAGCCTTCAGATTTCAAGGATGCTGCTAGGCGCGCTTGTGAATCAAATCTTGATGTTGCAAAGAAAACATATCCCCAAGTGGAGGAGGGCAATTTGCCTTACCTTTGCATGGACCTCGTGTATCAGTATACTTTGCTAGTTGATGGATTTGGTAAGTTCCCCCTTCTAGTTTACAAGACAGCAAGTTGTGCTGCCTAAGAAAAAATATATTATTCTGTTTGTTGACAATGTCTTTCTACTTCAAAACTTAAACAGCTCTTGATCCATGGCAAGAAATTACTCTGGTCAAGAAAGTCAAATATGGAGATTTCCATGTTGAAGCGGCATGGCCACTGGGTAGTGCTATTGAAGCTGTCTCATTATTATAGTATAGTTGAAGCTATTCGAACACATAGCAGGTAACGTTGCTTCCCATTGTGTTATGTGACTGGGCATTAGCAACAACAGTATTGGTAAGTCAATGCATTTAGTTTCTCTTAATGTCATATTCTTACTTGGTGCTCCAGACTGGTTTTGGTCGATGCTCCACTCCAGGAGTTGAGAATTAATACTGCTCTTGTGGATATGATTTTGAAACCATTATTTACTTCTGAATCCCCTGAGAATAGTTATGGGTGGAATTAGAAGGCAGCTGAACATACTCCAGACAAATTTTATGTAACAAGTACTGTCTCTTCAAACGTGGATTAGAGAAACTAAGAGAAATGTTTGTCTGTGCCTATGAATTTCTGGATCTGTGCCATAACAATTGTAATTTTTTTGAGAACGAAATTTTGATTTTCTCTTTACTTTATATTGTAACCACATTCTCTTTTTATTGTAGGTTCTGGGCATTTGAGCATGTTTCACCTCTAAGTGCTATAAATATTTTCCCTCAACAGGCAGGTTGTATTTTTCTCTTTCAGTAGCCATTTTTTTTATATTTCTGGATGGAAGTGCTTATTGATCCCCCCCCGGAGAACATTTGGTACAATGACATATTTTTGGCTGCACGACTGTAGCACCAGAAAGTGTGAGAAAGGATAGAGTACACATGGGAATATATGCTCTTATTTGTTTTTGTTTTCTTTTAGCAAATTTAAGCCCCCGAAAGAGATACAATTAAATTCATCATTATGTATAAGGGGTATATAAGAGGCAACAACAACTGCGGGAGGCTATACTGCACCGCCAAAATCCAAACCATTACATGCAGACAAGTACCGTAGAAAGAGTAACTAGACTAGGCACCAACTATAGAGTTATTGTGGCAGCGAGTCTCATTCCGTGGGGCAATGGTCATGGTCGGCAGAGCCTAGTTGCCGATGCTTGGCCTAAACGCGGGCAGACCAGATATGGCCAGTTGGCATTGGGAAAAACTGAGGATAGGGTGGAGGCTGACGAGGCAAAGGAAGGTGTAGCGATATCAGCAAGTGTGATGCCCGTGTCATGGTTGCCAAAGAAGAAGAGTTGGGAGGAGGAAGATGGTGGGGGTGTTAATGGGAGTATCTGGAAAAATAGGACTTTTTTTTTAATTCTCCTTCCATCCTAAATTAAAAGAACATTTATTTTCTAGAAGTTCTTTGCAAAAACCAAATTTTTTATTAATTCTAGACGGAGGGCATAAAATAATGAGGTTACAGAATTAAGTTGGGTAATGGTTGCTGTGGCCGCAACTTCTTGCGCTTGCTGAAAAGTGCCTTTTTGACCGTCCCTTTTGTTATAGCAAAGCAAAAACATATCCCATATGGTAATACTCACCCCTAAAATATTTTTCTTAAAAGACAACCCTTAAAGCCTTTTTTTGGGTAGATATTGCATAATAAATAATTGTCTTGTATGAAGATTTTACCCTTAATGAGATAAAGTAGGAATGATCAACATGACTTGCATGATGAAAAATGGAAATTGGATGAGGGAGGATGAAGCGGACATTTTCACCTCCTTCCCTTCTTTTTCCGACCCACAAAAGCTTTTTGTTGAAAAATCTCCTCATGAGGTTTTTTTATAGGGCTACACCAAAAAACTTGACCCGACCCAACCCAGATGGAACCGATCCGACATTGACCCGGGTTGGGTCTTATCTTGGGTAGGGTCGGTTCTAAGATTTAAAAATTCGGTTCTATCTCAGGTCGGGTCGAGTTTGGCTTTAAAATACCAAAGAACTGACCCTATCTGAGATATACCATTTAAATTCCTTTTTTTTAATATATATAAATTTTATTATTATTATAATTATATAAATTATTTTATTAAAGATTTTTGTAATTATATTAATTATTTTATTAAAAACTTGGTTCCTATCTCGGGTTCTCGGGTATTGTGGGCTTTATCTCGGGTAGGGTCGGGTATAGAAGAACTCGACCCTACCTGACCCAAGATGCATCCCTAATTTTTTAAAAGGGATTTTTAGACTAAATTTCAATAGAACAGCTTTCATATAAAATCTGCCTCCAAATGGGATTTTGGGTAAAACGGCTTTTCAAGTACCAGCGACCTCCAAACACACCCTATAATGGTAAAAAAAATTCTCATTTGGCCTGAGCGATCTTACAAACTGTATATACTTCTTCTCGCCCCACCCAACGTCATTAGTCATTTCTTTTGCCCTTAATTCCATCCCCATGCACCCCTGTTCGTTTTATACTAGATGTACCCTTTTTAAGAATCATTGGTAATGAAGTACTCCTTCCCTACTCGACGACCCATCGCAACCTTCCTAGGTCTCCTCCCATCTCCTTGGTCCCTATCCTGCCTGCGCTTCTACGTGGCTCTCTGTTCCTAAAATGCTCTGGTCTAGGATACCTTTTTTTTAGGAAAATTTATTAAATAATATATAATAAAATAAAACATAACTAATTGGGAAATAGGGGAAATTATTTCTTGGACATGCCACGCAGGTGCCCCTATGGGTTTTTTTACCCTGACCCAAAATGCATCACTAGAAGCGAAGCCTTCCCCTTGTAATGAGAGAAGGTGTTGTTTCAACGGACATTATATTTTGTTAACTTTTTTAGAAAGGCGTCACTGGAATCGATGTTTTTCTCTTATAACTAAAGTTAAGCGTCGTTTCAAATGATGCCTTACATTTTGTAACTTTTTCGGAAAGGCGTCACTTGAAGCGAAGCCTTCCTCTTGTAACGAGGAAAGACGTCGTTTCAACTGATGCCATATATTTTGTTTGGAAGGTGTCATCCGCAATGACGTTTTTGTTTTAGGTTTGTTTTAAATGCCTCACTCCCCCTCTCGAACTCGGCCGAAAAGCGCCGACCAAACCCTTCATCTCCTCTCTCTTCTCCGGCTTTGTCGCCCCACCCGCCTCCTCTCTTTCTCTCCACCTATCCCCTCACCCACCTCCTCTCTTTTGGACGAGTTTTTTCCATTAAGGTATATTAAAATGTCATTCTAAATGATGCATTTCTAAAAAAATTAATAAAATATAAGACATGTTGAAACGATATTTTTTTCTCATTACAAGAGGAATGCGCTGTTTCAAGTGATGTTTTTTTTAAAAAGCTACAAAATGTAAAGCATCATTTGAAATGATATATTTCCTCACTACAAGAGGAAAACGTCGATTCTAGTGACGCTTTTCTAAAAATAAGTTAACAAAATATAAGGCATTAGTTGAAACGACGCTTTCTTTCTTGTATTGAGGAAAGACGTCACTTCAAATCACATTGTATATATTTTGTAAAAAAAAAGACCGCGCAGGGCCAGTACCATGCTGGCGCTTGCATGGCATGTCAGATACTCGGATAGGGAAATAACTTTCCCTCTTTCTCGATTGGTTATTTTTTATTTTATTATATATTATTTGATAAATTCCCTTTTTTAGTCTAAAAAACCATCGACAACAATTTTGGCATTCAGATTTCATAGGTGGAAGTTAGGTTAGGGCAAAGACAAAACAAGTGCCGAGTGTGAGAAGCATCCAATAAAAATACCCTTTTTTGCAATTGTGCCTGGGTTGGGACTCGATCCCGGGACTCGTCCTTTCACACGGAGGTCCCAACCGCACTTGTATGTGTGAGTAGTTGTTGGCTTGTTGCCAAGAATAAATGTACACCCTCCAGCCACTTTTAATTGAGACAAGTAGCAAAATATGCGTACAAAATTAGATGATACAGTTCCCTAATTATTCTCCGGCCGTCAATGGCCACCCGACAGCAACCTTGGGTCAAGGACGATGTATCTTCCCAAAATTCTTATTTAATGTAAGACTATCTCTGTTTGCCTGAAATTATATTTGTTTGAGAGTAATTAGTATTTGTATACATATGTAGGTACTTAAATTATCATAATAATATGTAAGAATCTTACTGAACAATGATGAAAATAAATAGAGGAGTCGAGCCAGCCTCTAAAAGGGTTCAGGCCGTCCCACTTATATGCCAATGATAAATATGCCCTCAACAAATGACCAATGAAATAATTAAGGACTAAATTAAGAAGACAGGAAACTCGCAAATTTCCATCTTAATGAAATTTTCCCCATTCTCTGAACATTCAAATATCTGAACCATGCTTCCAGTTCTTTCCAACGAGGATGAGTCTATTTCCTGGCCGGGGTCATCTGGGTTCTCTAGTTATCCTTGTATCGAGTTATTTGGCCTTCCTCTATTTCTGTCTCTTGGCTCAGAGTTTTTTCCATATTACCTGGCGCCAACTTTTGTTTTCCCATATTGCCTGGTTTTTCCAGTAAAATCCCATATGACCCGGAATCGACACGAAAAGTACCCAAAATACCCTTAACTTTAGGTATAAGCACCCACACTCTTTGTTTTTCCATATTACCTGGAATCTAAGGAGGTACCCATAGAAACTCGTGTTCAGTCGGAGAAGAAGGCATTCCGTCCGCATCTCCGCCCATATCATCGCCCGCGCCGGCGCCGTCCAAATCGGGAAAGGTAATCTTCGCGCCAAAAAGCGAGAAAACGAGCGGGATGAAGGGATTTTGATATAAAAACAGCGGGGAAGCCCTCCCAACTACAAAAATTAAGATCTACATGTAAAAAACCACATATAAAGATCATCCATTGGTGTTGGACCGCTCCTGGACATGAAATAAGAGGATAAAAATGGACAAAAACGTGAAATACTCTTCGGCGAGTAACAAGTTTAATTTATATATCTTTCTATGATCCTAATGAAGGGGAAGAGGAGGAAAAATAAAGAAGAACACAAAAAAAATGGGCAAAAATGGATGAAAAATGAGCGAGTTATCACATTTTAAAAATTTCTATTTTATCGTGTCATCGAAAACACGAAAAATATCCAAAGACACGACTTGAATTAAGTCGTGTTTTGTATGACATGATAAAATGGGAATGTTTAAAATGTCATAACTCGCTCATTTTTTATCCGTTTTTGCCCATTTTTTTTGCGTTCTTCCTTATTTTTCCTCCTCTTCCACCTCATGAAGATATATTAGGATAAAAGAATAAGAAAAAATAAGAAGAAAGAAAAAAGTGGAAGTTCTTCGCTGGAAAGCTTCTATTTTTTTTTCTTATTTTTTCTTCTTGTTTCATCCTAGTATATCTTCATGAGGTGGAAGAGGAGGAAAAATAAGGAAGAACGCAAAAAAAAATGGGCAAAAACGGATAAAACATTTATGATATTTTGAAAATTCTAGGAAAAATGTGTTTTGAAATACACGACTTGCAGTATAGTCGTGTCATCGCGTACACGACTATACTGCAAGTCGTCTATTCCAAAACACGTTTTTACTAAAATTTTCAAAATGTCATAACTCACTCATTTTTTATCCGTTTTTGCCCATTTTTTTTTCGTTCTTCCTTATTTTTCCTCATCTTCCACCTCATGAAGATATATTATGATAGAAGAGTAACAAAAAATAAGAAGAAAGAAGAAAATGGAAGCTCTTTACTAGAAAGCTTCTATTTTTTTCTTTCTTCTTATTTTTTCTTCTTCTTCCATCCTAATATATCTTCATGAGGTGGAAGAGGAGGAAAAATAAGGAAGAACGCAAAAAAAATGGGCAAAAACGGATAAAAAATGAGTGAGTTATGACATTTTGAAAATTCTAAGAAAAACGTGTTTTGAAATACACGACTTGCAGTATAGTCGTGTCATCGCATACACGACTATACTACAAGTCGTGTATTCCAAAACACGTTTTTATTAAAATTTTTAAAATGTCATAACTCACTCATTTTTTATCCGTTTTTGCCCATTTTTTTTCGTTCTTCCTTATTTTTCCTCCTCTTCCACCTCATGAAGATATATTATGATAAAAGAGTAACAAAAAATAAGAAGAAAGAAGAAAATGGAAGCTCTTTGCTAGAAAGCTTCCATTTTTTTCTTTCTTCTTATTTTTTCTTTTTCATCCATCCTAATATATCTTCACGAGGTGGAAGAGGAGGAAAAATAAGGAAGAACAAAAAAAAGGGAAAAAACGGATAAAAAATTAGTGAGTTATGACATTTTGAAAATTCTAGGAAAAACGTGTTTTGAAATACACGACTTGCAGTATAGTCGTGTCATCACGTACACGACTATACTGCAAGTCGTGTATTCCAAAACACGTTTTTACTAAAATTTTCAAAATATCATAACTCACTCATTTTTTATCCGTTGTTGCCCATTTTTTTTCGTTCTTCCTTATTTTTCATCCTCTTCCGCCTCATGAAGATATATTATGATAAAAGAGTAACAAAAAATAAGAAGATAGAAGAAAATGGAAACTCTTTGCTAGAAAGCTTCCATTTTTTTCTTTCTTCTTATTTTTTTTTCTTCTTCTATCCTAATATATCTTCATGACGTGGAAGAGGAGGAAAAATAAGGAAGAATAAAAAAAAAGGGCAAAAACGGATAAAAAATAAATGAGTTATGACATTTTGAAAATTCTAGGAAAAACGTGTTTTGAAATACACGACTTGCAGTATAGTCGTGTCATCGCGTACACGACTATACTGCAAGTCGTGTATTCCAAAACACGTTTTTACTAAAAATTTTAAAATGTCATAACTCACTCATTTTTTATCCGTTTTTGCCCATTTTTTTTTCGTTCTTCCTTATTTTTCCTCCTCTTCCACCTCATGAAGATATATTATGATAAAAGAGTAACAAAAAATAAGAAGAAAGAAGAAAATGGAAGCTCTTTGCTAGAAAGCTTCCATTTTTTTCTTTCTTCTTATTTTTTTTTCTTCTTCTATCATAAAATATCTTCATGAGGCGGAAGAGGATGAAAAATAAGGAAGAACGAAAAAAAAATGGGCAACAACGGATAAAAAATGAGTGAGTTATGATATTTTGAAAATTTTAGTAAAAACGTGTTTTGGAATACACGACTTGCAGTATAGTCGTGTACGTGATGACACGACTATACTGCAAGTCGTGTATTTCAAAACACGTTTTTCCTAGAATTTTCAAAATGTCATAACTCACTCATTTTTTATCCGTTTTTGCCCATTTTTTTTTCGTTCTTCCTTATTTTTCCTCCTCTTCCACCTCATGAAGATATATTATGATAAAAGAGTAACAAAAAATAAGAAGAAAGAAGAAAATGGAAGCTCTTTGCTAGAAAGCTTCTATTTTCTTCTTTCTTCTTATTTTTTCTTTTTCATCCATCCTAATATATCTTCATGAGGTGGAAGAGGAGGAAAAATAAGGAAGAACAAAAAAAAAGGGCAAAACGGATAAAAAATGAGTGAGTTATGATATTTTGAAAATTCTAGTAAAAACGTGTTTTGAAATACACGACTTGCAGTATAGTCGTGTACGCGATGACACGACTATACTGCAAGTCGTGTCTTTTAAAACACGTTTTAACTGAAATTTTTAAAATGTCATAACTCGCTAATTTTCATTCGTTTTTGCCAATTTTTTTGCGTTCTTCTTCATTTTTCCTTCTCTTCCACCTCATTAAGATATTGTAGGTTGAGAAAAGAAGAAAAAATAAGAAGAAAGAAGAAAGTAAAAGCATTCCCACGTTCGGAGCTTCGCCGCACCACCCACGCTAAAAAAAACTATGATCAAGAGATTTTGATGTAAGAGCAGCGGGGAAGCCCACCCAACTATAAAAATTGAGATCTACATGTAAAGAAACACATATAAAGGTCACCCATCGGTGTTCGACCGCTCCTGGACATGAAATAAGAGGATACAAAATGGGCGAAAGCGTAAAATACTAATTGGCGAGCGATAATTTAATTTATATATCGTTATGTGATCTTAATTAGGTGAAAGAGGAAGAAAAATGAGGAAGAACGCAAAAAAAAATAGGCAAAAACGGATGAAAAATGAGCGAGTTATGACATTTTGAAGATTGTCATTTTATCGTGTAGGATATACACGACTTGGGTATTTATCGTGTATACGACATACACGATAAATACCCAAGTCGTGTATATCCTACATGATAAAATGACAATCTTCAAAATGTCATAACTCTCTCATTTTTCATCCGTTTTTGCCCATTTTTTTGCGTTCTTCCTCATTTTTCCTCCTCTTTCACCTAATTAAGATCACAGAAAGATATATAAATTGAATTATCGCTCGCCGGCGAGTATTTCACGCTTTTGCCCATTTTTATTATTTTATTTCATGTTCAGGAGCGATCGAGCACCAATAGGTGACCTTTATATGTGTTTCTTTACATGTAGATCTTAATTTTTGTAGTTGGGCGGGCTTCCCCGCTATTATTATATCAAAATCTCTTCATCCCGCTCGTTTTTCTGCCTTTTGGCGTGAAGATTACTTTTCTGATTTGGACGGCACCGGCGCCGGTGATGATATGGGGGGAGATGCCAGACGGAACTTCTTCTCCGACTGAACGCGAGCTTCTTCGAGTACCTGCTCCTCAGATTCTGGGTAATATGGAAAAAGCAAAGTGTGGGTGCTTATACCTAAACCTAAGGGTATTTTGGGTACTTTCCGGGTCATATGGAAGAAAGACAAAGATTCCGGATAATATGAGAAACCCAAAATTGGCGCCAGGTCATATGTAAAGAGCTCCTTGGCTCATGTATCAGGGGAAGGTCTTCATTTTGGATCATTTTCAATGCAAAGTTATTGCCATATTGGTGCTCATGATTTCCACTCAGGATTTAGCTGTGATTTGGGAAAAATCCTTTGCTTTCTATTTTAGTGCATTTGGTAAGCACAGTTTCAGCTCCATCAAATCCTTTTATTTCTTGGGTACCAAGCACACTTCGGTAGAAATACTTTCTTTCTCCCACTAAAAACCGCTTGAAATCTATGAGTGACTGTGTTAAAAGTCTTCAACAAGATTGAGGAGAATATCCTCGAGAGATTTTCCAGAAATCATACGGATTTAAGGGTTTCTGATTTGTAGGCAGGAAAAATTCCCCCATTGATGGTTGACCCATAAATGCTGAGGGGCTTTTTGTTGCGCACCCTTAGTTGGGCACACGAACGCGAACAAACAGAGGCATGAGAACGGATGAGAGGAATGAGGAGTTGAGAGAGTTAGAGCTCAATCATTCACTAATGAGAATTAAGGCGGTGAACCTATTACATAGTAATGCTAACTCTAAATTCAATCTTAATCAAGTAGCATCTTTTCCCACCAATATGAGGTCCGAGACATGGATATTAGTGTCTTTATCTTGCCTGCTTTATGCCAACTTTTTTGTAAGAAATAGCAAAGCAATAATATTTTAAAAAAAACTCCATCCAAGTTCTCATAGGTCCCCTTCTTCTCCCTATTTTAGAATCATCTACATGCATCCCTTTTAATCTTTTTACTATGACTTCTATTAGCCTTCTTTGTATATAATCATACTAGCACAACCTACACTCCCTAAGTGTCTCCCTTAATAATGCTACCCTTAAGTTCCCGTGGATATATTCATTTCTAATCCTACGTTTCCTCCTAAGTATCCTACACATCCACTTTAGCATTCTCATTTTGATTATATTCAATTTATCTACGTGATTTTTCTTTGCAGCAGAACACTCTACTATATAGAATACCGCATGTTTAATGGCTATCCTATAGGACTTTCCTTTAAACCTATTTGGAACATACATATTACACATAACACCCAATAATGCCTTCTATTTTACCCACCCGGATTTATCCTATTATAATATCATTATGAATATCTAGCCCTTTGTGTATAAATTAATAAATAGATCCTACTTCAAGAATTGATTATACCTAGGCACCTTGCCTACCATCTATTCCTATAGTGTTCCTTTCGGAATAGTTGTAGATGATGATTTTTACTACCAAAGTCCATGTCAGTCTGTAGCATGAAAGGTCGTACTCATCGATACAGGTGTGTCTCGGCCGATATGTACCCGTATCGACAGCCACCGATACGGAACAAGGCTGTGGCATGTGATACACAGGAAACATGGATATTGTCCTTGCATTTCAACTGTATCGTTTCGATACTACCAATATAGATCGATACTTGGTGGTGATGTGGACGCCTATGGGATGCGGGCACGGATTTAGAGAGATGAGCACAACAAACCATATTTGTAAATTGTCAAAGATTAAAAATAGGGTTTTTTACCAAATAATATTTTTTTAAAATAATTACCGATCGGGAAAGAAGTAAAAATATTTTTTGATCCGGTTATTTGACAAGCCACGTAGGCGCCATCATGACACTGGCCATGTGCAATTTTTTTTTACCCTGACCCGAAAAGCATCACTATAAATGATGCTGCTCTCATGCAATGAGAAAAGACGTCGTTTCAATTGACGTATTTTCTTTTGTTTAAAAATTTCTAAAACGATGCATTTCCCTGCCTTGGCGTATTTTCCTATTCTGAAGCCACTGCCGAGCACTTGTACACCCCAAAAACCTCCGTGTACTTGTGCTCTTCCACAGACGATCATCAGATGATAGAATCTTCAGCTCTAAGCACACATATCCCATCTTCAACTGATCTATCCTAGGAAGTCATGCCAAAATATAAATCTTAAAATCAACGGGCAAGGTCATGAAGCATGGGGGCTTATTCGTGAATAATTGAGCCATTGTACCTCTGTTTGCCATTCGGTCCACAAATTTCAGCAAATCTTGTGATAAATATGTATCAAAGCGTGCACTGAAAATCACCATACTCTTGGAAGCATCTTAAAAATCTTTCTAAATGCTGCAACTTCATCTAGAGGGATACAAATGATCACATTTTTGGCAATGAGTTCTTCCACAAAGTTATCTTATTCAAGAAATGCGAGTCAGAAGTTGGGAATACTTATGCTCCTATAGACATCTATCTAGTAAAGCTCCATACAGAGTTAATTCAGAGATGGCGCTTGTAATTACCCTCTATAATAGACAGGCAAACATCATGACCTAGACAAAAGTTCTCAAACACTAATTTAACCATAGTCTTAATTCACTATATTAAATTTAGAATAATTTTATTTCAAGTCTCGTAAAAGTGTTTTAAATCCGGTCGCTCTCCAATTACCCGTACAAGCCTCTTGAACCAAACTTGCGGTGATGTCAATTGGAAAAGATAGTCTGGATGTCAGATGGAAAAGATCTTTGGATGTCGTGACTGAATTTTCAACTTTTATGTTTGAGGGAGAGGGAGAGGGAGAGGGAGAGGTTGGTGGGAGTCTATCTGGCAACATGAATATATTAATCGGGCCAATCTGACTTCTCCAGAAAAGAAGTGATTATGAGTTTCATTGCCTTTTTCATATATCATATTTTGTAATTTTGTAAATAAGGCAGGGACACATAATAAAAAAAATGCGTTTTCATGATTAAAAATACATTTTTTCTTATTATATGCTATTGTCTTCCATGTTTATTTATAAAATATGTCATCGGGCCTAAAATTCTTGTCTAGAAACTTATTCTTCCTAACCAAACACTCTGATTCTTCCCTTATGCTTCTTGCCTAAAATTTAGCTTTCTTACTCCAAAAAGCTGCTACCAAACATACCCCTAGTTGGGGGTTGCAGAAAAAGTGCAAAATGACATGAAGGAGTTCAAGTTCCTTGTCTCACCCAAGGGAACATGATTAGAGATGAATAAAAGTGAAATTTTTGGAATTTGAGTGGTTTGCAAAAAAACATGTTTCCTAACCGAGATGAGCATGCTAAATAGTTCATGTGGGTCCTTGACCGCAACAATTGGGGGAAAAGTGGTTATAGTTCTTCACCAAGACCTTAAACATATGTGGTGGATGTTGTTGTGTTTTAATTGCTCGTAAGCACGAATCAATTTTAAGGATAGATATACAAATTGCGAGGTCGATCTTCAAGGACTTGTGTATGGAAAAATAAGACTAATTTAAATTAACTAACCCTTAACTTAATTATGAAGAATTGATTATCTAACTAATGGAAAATAATTAAGCAAACAAACAAATAAAGCAAAGTTAATTGAAAAGTAATTATTATATTAAAACAAAATAAACAAACAAACTAAAGCAAAATCAAGCGATTAAGATTTAATTAAACTATCAATAAAAACTCTAAGGCATTGAATGCACACTTGTAATCATAGAAATCCACACTTATGCTTGTTGATTATGGTCCTAAATTGTCTCATAGCAAATTAGAATTCAATCAATTTACTACAGAAGTTATCATCATTAGGCTTTTATTTAAAAATTTAAAGTTATATTTTTTCGTGCTTAAAAAGATTAATTTCAAGTCATTCATTATATCCACTAATGTAAATCACAACGGATACCTAATCTTAACATTAACAATACAAAACTAAGCATTAACGTAGCAAAATCTATTTAAAATCATGGGAAGAACATGATTAAACCCATATCTAAAATAAATCTGCCAAACTCAATAGATAAAACTATATAATCATTACGCATATAAATTGGAATCAACTTACATAAGCATGAAAATTCTAATCATTAACAAGGCTTCATCAAGCCCTAGAATAAGGAATTTAGCTACTAATTCTAATTGAATTACTAACAAAAATATAAATTGATTTCATTAAAAATAAAGACCGTAACTTACAATAATGGAGAGGGAAAAATCCAACTTGTTTACCTTTGTCCTCCCACAGATTGTCAAACGAGGTGTCACATACCTGTGCATCAGCAGACGAAAAGATGAACAAAAAGGAAAGAAAGAAAACTAAAAAAAAAACCCAAACTTTTCTGTTCTAAATCTATTGCATGAACTGCTATCCTTCATCTTCTTCTTTTATAGGCGTCCCAAGAGTCCAACCCTGATTTCTTCTACAACGAGGCTCGCCTTGATCCTTTCCAAATAGAACCTGACCCAAATTTACATCAGAATCCAAATTGAGCACCAGCATGATTTTGTGTTTCCAAGTCGAGGATGATTCTGATAGAATTTAATACAAAGACTTAGGCATACCTGTAGCCATTAGAACCGAATTTTCAATGGAGTCTCTGCAAATCGTCTTCAGAACCACGTGTTTCTGGTTTAGAACTTGGCTGAGAGCAATCTCACTTGAGACACCGTATTAGGATGGCTAATGGTGTATTTATAACTAAACCAGGACACCACTGTAAAGAACCCTAGAATCCTGACCGTCCATCCATAGGTCATCCAATGGTTCAGATCTACCACTCAAAACCACAACTTAATGGGTATTCTGACTCAGGCCCATTACCCAGACAGTTCTAAAAGCCCAAAACACTGTCAATTGAGATAGTTGGGCCACTTTATGTTTTATTACAAAAACAAGCCCAACATTCTCCCACTTGGCACAACTTCTCAATTGAGCCATATAAAGAAGAAAATCTCCCACTTTGCTCAATTAAACTAACCAAGTGGGTAATGGGAAACTTTAATAATGACTTTCGTATGCGCATACAAACGTCATAACCATACAAAATACCCTTCGAACTGTATGTGGTAACTTTATACTCAATCAAAATGTCATAATCGCATGAATCAAGGCGGTTATGTCCTCAAAGGAGAACATTCCCTTCAATGTATCACAATGCAACTAATTCATTCTGGTTGAGTGCTATATCATAATCATAATCATAATCAATTAGCGCCTTTTCCCAACTATTTGGGGTCGGCGACACGGATCTTACTCCTCCATTCCAGCCTGTTTTGGGCTACCTCTTTTGTAAGAGATAGTAAAGTCAAATCCTTTCTTATTAACTCCATCCAAGTTCTCTTAGGTCTCCCTCTCCCTCTTTTAGCATCGTTTACCTGTAACCCTTCTAATCTTCTCACAGGGGCATCTTAAGATCTTCTTTGCATATGCCCATCAACGCAACCTACATTCCCTCAGTTTCTCCCCTAAAGGCGCTACTCCTAGGCTCTCACGAATATATTCATTTCTAATCCTATCTCTCCTAGTTATCCCACTCATCCACCTTAACATTCTCATTTCGGCTGCATTCAACTTATCTATATGACTTCTCTTTGGTGCCCAGCACTCCGCTCCATAGAGTATTGCAGGCCTAATGGCCGTCCTATAGAACTTGCCTTTAAGTCTTTTTGGAACCCGCTTATCACACAACACTCCCGAGGCTGCCCTCCACTTTACCCACCCTGCATTTATCCTATGCACCACATCACTATCAATATCCCCTTCTTTATGGATAATGGATCCTAAGTAACGGAATTGATCACACCTTGGCACTTCTTGCCCATCTATTTCAACTAGGGCTCTATCTATAATTCTACCTTCCTTAAAATTAAATTCCATGCACTCTGTCTTAGTCCTACTTATTTTAAAACCCTTAGATTCTAGAGCAACCCTCCACAATTCTAATTTCGCATTTAAACCTACTTTACTCTCATCAATTAAAACTACATCATCTGTAAAAAGCATACACCAAGGTACATTATCTTGCAAATGACTAGTAAGCTCATCCATAACTAAAGCGAAAAGATACGGACTTAAGGCTGACCCTTGATGAAGACCTACCGTAACCGGAAACTCCTTCGTTTCCCCCCCAATAGTTCGCACACTAGTCACAACCCCTTCATACATATCCTTTATGATGTCTATGTAACCTCTTATGACACCCTTCTTCTTCAAAACACTCCAAATAAGCTCTCTCGGCACTCTATCGTAGGCTTTTTCCAAATCTATGAAGGCCATATAAAGGTTTTGTTTTCTATCCCTGTACCTCTCAACTATTTGCCGTAGTAAAAATATAGCTTCCGTTGTTGACCTCTCCGGCATGAAACCAAATTGATTCTCTGATACTTTAGTAACTTTTCGCAAACGCCCTTCTAAAACTCTCTCCCATAATTTCATAGTATGCCCCATAACTTTTATACCTCTATAGTTTGTACAACTTTGGATATCCCCTTTATTTTTATACAAGGGTATGAGGGTACTCCTCCTCCACTCCTCTGGCATCCTCTTAGATTTCCAAATCTTGTTGAACAAACTAGTCAACCAAGTTAAGCCCACACCTCCTAGTGCCTTCTACACTTCAATAGGAATTCCATCGGGCCCTAGAGCCTTGCCTTTCTTCATCTTCCTTAACGCAGCACCTACTTCCTCTATGGAGAATCTCCTAAAATAAGTCACCTCTTTAACAAGACTAGACTCAAACTTTATCCCACTACTATAATTCTCATTCAATAAACGCTTAAAATACTCACGCCATCTCTCCCTAATTTCGTCATCTTTCACTAAGACCCTTTGATCTTCACTTTTAATACACCTAACTTGCTCTAAGTCCCTGCTCCTCCTATCCCTTAACTTGGCTAACTTATAAACGTCCCTCTCCCCCTCCTTCGTCCCTAGCCTATTATATAAGTCATCAAACGCCTTAAATTTAGCTTCACTCACTATCTTTTTAGCCACTCTCTTTCCCTTAACATATCTCTCCCAATTCTCTTAATTTTTACACTTTTGCCACTCCTTAAAGAAGCCCTTCTTTTCCTTTATGACTCTTTGGACTTCCTCACACCACCACCAAGTTTCTTTCTTAACGTCCACTCTCCTCCTCACTTCACCAAGTACTTCTTTTCCCACTTTTTTAATACACTTAGTCATGCTTCCCCACATCATTGTTGGCTCCTCAATTAAGTTCCAATCCCCTTCAAACCTCAACCTCTCCACAAAAGTGTTGAGCATCTCACCTTTCAAGTTCCACCACTTGATCCTAGGCTCCACTTTATCCGAACTTCGCTTCTTCCACCCCTTTATGAGAACATCTAAAACAACTAATCTATGCTGAAGTGCTATAGGTTCACCAGGTATAACCTTACAATCCTTACACTTAGTTCTGTCTTCGCTTCTAACTAAGAAAAAATCTATTTGGCTCTTGAGCGGTCCACTCTTGAAAGTTACTAGATGCTCTTCCCTCTTCTTGAAAAAGGTATTTGCTATGCTTAGATCGTTTGCTATTGCAAAATCAAGAATAGTTTCTCCCATTTCATTCCGCTCCCCAAAACCGTACCCCCCATGCACCCTCTCAAAACCTATATTCTTTGCCCCTACGTGCCCATTTAAGTCACCTCCTATAATAACCTTTTCCCCGTTAGGTATCCCTCGCAATACTAAATCCATTTCCTCCCAAAATTGCCTCTTAAGGTCCTCTCCTAGTCCTACTTGAGGTGCATAAGCACTAACAACATTAACTATGAAATCCCCTAACACTAGCTTCACTAATATAATTCTATCACTAAATCTCTTGACACCTACAAGACTTTGTCTCAAGTCCTTATCCACTACTATACCCACCCCATTCCGATGTGGCAAAATATTTTATGAGTGAATGCATGCTCCCACTCATTTTGCAAATATTGTCTCATACTTTAAGTGCACTGAAAAAATGAGACACACCGCGAGAAAAGAAACTGGAACTGCTATGATAAATGAGTAAAGTCCAGAAGTACATAAGCAAAATCAAATGCACGATGAGCTAATAAGACCCATATGATCCACATGACTCTTAAACAGAGAAGGGGGCAAGCCCTTAGTCATTGGATCAGCAACCATAACAACTGTCCCTGCTTTAACATGATCCCGAACAACAAGATACTTGATGTCGATGTGCTTACTTCGACTTCCACTCTTGTTGTTCTTCGTGAAGAACACAGCAGCACTATTATCACAGAACATCTTTAACGGCCTGCATATGGAATCCATAATAGTAAGTCCTGTGATAAGATTCATCAGCCAAGTAGCATGTGACGTGCCCTCATAATAAGCAATAAACTCTACCTCCATAGTCGATGACGCTGTAAGGGTTTGCTTAATACTTTTCCAAGAGACAGCACCGCCTGCCAAAAGGAAAATATAACCCGATGTCGACTTTTTCGAGTCAACACAACCAGCAAAGTCTGCATCTGTATATCCAACCAGTTCCAAATGATCAGAATGTCTGTATGTAAGCATGTAATCCTTTGTTCCTTGTAGATACCTCATAACCTTCTTTGCAGCTCTCCAATGATCCATCCCTGGAATTTTCAGGTATCGACCCAACATTCCCATAGCAAAGGCAATATCAGGTCTTATACAGACCTCCAAGTACATCATACTACCAACTGCCGATGCATAAAGAATTTCCTTCATGCTTTCCAATTCTAAAGAATTCTTTGGACATTAGAACAAGCCAAATTTGTCACCCTTCACAATAGGGGCTGCACTTGGTGAGCAGTTTTCCATATTAAACCGTTTCAGAACTTTATTGATATAGGCCTGTTGAGACAACCCAAGGATCCTTCTGGATCTATCACGATAGATCTCAATCCCTATGACACAGGATGCCTCTCCTAAATCTTTCATGTCAAAGTTCTGAGAAAGAAACTGCTTAGTCTCGTGCAACATCCCTAATTCACTGCTTGCAAGTAGAATGTCATCAACATACAAGACCAGAAGTGTGTAACGGCTCCCACTAACCTTAAGGTATATACATTGATCAACAATGTTCTCCTTAAAACCAAATGAAGTAATAACATCGTTGAACTTCAAATACCACTGTCGGGAGGCCTGTTTCAGTCTGTATATTGACTTCTTGAGTCTACAAACCAGATGACTACCTTTATCTGAGGTGAAACCTTCAGGCTGAGTCATATATACCTCCTCCTCAAGATCCCCATTCAAGAACGCCGTTTTGACATCCATTTGATGTAACTCCAAGTCAAAATGAGCTACAAGGGCCAAAATAACTCTCAATGAATCCTTCGTAGAAACTGGAGAGAAGGTTTCATTATAGTCAACACCATCTTTCTGAAGAAAACCTTTGGCTACAAGTCGGGCCTTATATCTGTTAATGTTACCAGATGGATCTAATTTAGTCTTATAGACCCATTTGCAACCAAGAGCCCTGGCGCCCTGCGGTAACTCTATTAGATCCCAGACTTGATTATCAGCCATAGATTTCATCTCGTCCTGCATGGCATCATACCATTTGCTAGAGTTATTTCCTGACATGGCCTGTGAATATGTAAGAGGATCGTGAATGAGTCCAACATTCTCGTCAGACTCTTGGAGGTATACAACATAGTCAGAAGGGAGTGCAGGTTTCCTTACTCTTGAGGATCATCGAAGTCCTATCTTGTCAACAGGCGGAGGGGCCTGTGCAATAGGAACTGCAGCAACTTGATCCGGAGGTGAGAGTAGAGGGTGGATAGGCTGTTCTGGAATCACCATAGGTGATACAGCATCTGATCTTCCACTAAAAGTGGGTATAATAACTGGAACCCGAATTTCCTCAAACACAATGTGTTGAGGAGAAATACTCTCACTGAAGTTGTCATACTCAAGAAAACGTGCATTCCGTGCTTCGACTACTGTAGGGGTGTAAGATGGACAATAAAACCTATAACCCTTAGACCTTTCTGCATAGCCAATGAAAAAACCACTGACAGTCTTAGGGTCAAGCTTCTTCTCAAGTGGATTATACACCCTAACCTCAACAGGACAACCCCAAATGTGTACATGATCTAAACTAGGTTTCCATCCATTCCATAGCTCAAAGGGTGTTTTAGAAACGGCTTTAGATGGAACTCGATTTAAAATGTACACGGCTGTCTTTAAGGCTTCACTCCACATTTTGAGAGGAAGAGAGGAGTTACTAATCATACTCCTCACCATATCCATCAAAGTGTGATTCCTCCTTTTAGCAACACCATTTTGTTGTGGTGTGCCTGGTACTGTGTATTGTGCAACAATACCATGTTCCTTCAGGAATTGCGCAAATGGTCCAGGTTTTTGTCCACTCTCTGTGTACCTGCCATAGTATTCCCCTCCTCTGTCTGATCGAAACAATTTTGATACTCAATCCAGATTATTTCTCTACCTCTACCTTATAAGTCTTGAAAGCATCAAATGCTTCAGACTTTTCATTTAAGAGATAAAGATACATGTATCGTGTATGATCATCTATAAAGGTAATGAAATACCTTTGACCATTCAGACAGGGAGTACTAAACGGTCCACAGATATCAGTGTGTATAGTGCCTAATTTCTCATCATGCCTCTTAGCACCCTTAGAAGACTTGTTAGTCTGCTTTCCCTTTATGCAGTCTATACATGTCTCAAGATCAGTAAAGTCAAGAGTTTTTAAAAACTCCTTTTACTAATCGCTTTAAGCGGTCAATGGAGATATGCCCCAAACGCCTGTGCCATAACATAGAGGAGATCTTTTTAATAACACTTCCTTACACAGACATCATAGATTGTTCAAAGGAAACATGCAAAGAGAGTCTATATAGTCCATCAATCAAAGAACCAGAACCAATGGTGACTGAATCTTTAAGAATCAGAAATGAGGAATTCATAAACTGAAAATTAAAGCCATAAGGTACTAGTCTTGATACAGAAACTAAGTTTTTAGAAAAACTTGGAATATAGAAAACTCTTTCTAAAGCTAAGGTGTATCCTGTATGGAGAACAAGTCTATATGTCCCCACACCTTCAACCTTCGAACACATCTTATTTCCAGAATAGATGTTGTGCTCCCCATCATTTGGTTTCCCTAGATTGAGAAACCCCTGCATGACAGTAGAAACATGGATTGTAGAACCGGAGTCAATCCACCATGTGTTATTATGATGAGAATCAACATAATTAGATTCATAACACACTAAAGACATGAAATTACCTCCTTTCTTGGCAAGCCACTTCTGATACTTTGGGCAACCTTTCTTCATGTGTCCTGTCTTCTTGCAGAAAAAACATTTGGTTTCCTTAGTGACACCAGTAGACTTTATTGGCACACCTTTACCAGCTTTCTTCTTAGGATCACCATGATTTGCCTTCTTTTGTCCTTTATGAGAAACTAGATGGGCACTCTCTAGCTTCTCTTGCTTAAGTCTCCCCTCTTCCTGTACACACATACTCAGAAGGTCATTAACTGACCACTGAGTGTTATGTGTGTTATAAGAGATCTTGAATGGCCCATATTGTGCAGGCAGGGAGTTCAAAATGAAGTGGACCAAAAAAGTGTCATCAATCTTTATTTTCATGTTGTTCAACTGATTAGCAATATCACGCATCTGCATGATATGCTCTCTCACCCCTTTGTCATCTGTTAGCCTCATGGATGACAACCTGGACATTAAGGTGCTGGCCAAGGCTTTATCAAAACTTTTGAATTGAGCTTCAATAGCTTTCAAAAGTTCTTGGGCTGTAGCGCATTCTGGGATGGATCCCCGAATGCTATGATTTATGTGAGACCTCATGAGCATCATACTTAAGCGGTTAGACCGCTCCCACTTTTCAAAAGATGCTACCTCACTTGGCGTACTTTTTTCCGTAGGAGTGGTGGGTACATCCATACGAAACGCCAAATCCAAGTCCATGCACCCTAATAGTAAAAGTAACTTTTCCTTCCAATCTTTAAAATTGTCCCCAGACAATAACGGAAGGTACTGATTAGGGTCAGAAATAAAAGACGGATAAGCTGCAATAAAGGAATAAATACATGCAAACATTAAAGAAGGCAAGACATAATAACATAAGTATGAAAATAGCCAATGCTAAAATTATGTAGTAAAATTGAAAACCTCCCTTTGGGCAAAGGTTGCAATCTGCATCAAATTTACTAAGCCGTATAGAAACAAATGTTCATTTGTCTCATGATAAGGCTAGTGGGTTATACATAAAACATTGTAGGAAAATCCCACACCTTTGGGCATAGAGATTCACCCATGTTAAAATATATAACCCTCCACCTTATCCTAATTATGTAACGCTAACTACCACCTCCCTTTGGGGCCGGATGACAATCTTTGTCATATAATCAAAATTTGATGATAGCATAATATTTTTATGTATGTGAATCTATGCACCCCATAGTAGCATTCTATATGATTCACACGTTGACAAATGACTTAGGATGCTTTGGCCACTCCTAAATCATTTCAACGGACGTGGGAACAGAATTTGTGCTATTCAACATTTGTAAAATAACAAAATGAATGCAATTAATTATCAGACAATCATGCAATATCCATATACAAAATTGACTAGGGCATTAGTGTCAATTTTGTCATCAGGCTTTTGGGACTCGGCCAGGGGATCCATCACCATACACCACAATTTAAAGAAATATAGTCCAAAGTCCTTATACAGTCCTTTGAAAAAAAAAATTGTACAAGGTGGAAGCTATAAGCCCCTGTAATAAAAAAATATACATTAATTCTTCATGACTGCATCCGCCTCCAGACGTGGTCCTTGAAGTCTGGTGTCGCTTACAATAGATATAATGTACACTTTCTCTCAAAATTACATAAGTTGTGCGCTCAACAATTAAAAAAAAAAATTGATAAAACATACGATTGCAATATAATCCCCTGGACGGCCCATATCATTAATAAAGCCTTAATCATGATAATTAAAACGCACCCATAACATACATGCAATCATAACTGTAAAAAAAAATCCTTTTTTTTGCCCCGAATGGACCAAAAACCGGGTCTGGAGACCCGGTTTGGGCCGGGTCATCAGGTGACCCGGTTTAGAGGGTCATCCTCTTCGAGGGGATGCCCTAAAAGTTGGGGGCACGAGGCGGCGGCATGGCGTGGGCGCCGCCGCCGCCTTCTTCCTTCGGCGGCCACAGGCGTCACTGCCGCCGCTGCCATCTACCTCTGTCAGCGGCAGCAACAGCCGCCTACACGGACACCGCCGTCTTCGGGACTTCATGGCGACGGCGATCGAGCCTGCGGGAGCAGCCAGAACGGCGATGGCGACGGCATCAAGGGCAGTGGCCATGGACGCCGCAGCCACGGGCTCCACTAAGGCGGCGATGCCGTCGGCGGCCAAAAAGGTAACGTTTTTTTTTTTAAACATCTTGATCCGGCGCTTTAGTCGCCGGCGGCGGCCGAAAGGGCCGCCCTTTCCTTCTTCTGCTACGGCGATGCCGGCGGCGGCGGAAATCCGCCACTTTTCCCCTTTTTTTTTGAATCCGTCGCCACAGTCGCCGGCGGCTGCCGAAAAGGGCCGCCCTTTATTTTACGGAGAGGCCGGCGGTGCGTGGAGGGCCGACGCCACCGTTGCGAAAGAATCCGGTGCCGCTGATGCGCCGGCCAGAGCCCAACGCCGGCGACGGCGGCTCTGGCCGGTGCGTCTGCTCGCAGCGGCAGCGACTCTGGCCGGTGCGATGAAATTTTTTTTTTTATACGCTGCCGGACTGTGCGGCCGAATCCAGCGTTGCCGCTGCGCCGGCCAGAGCCCAACACCTGGCGACGGCGGCTCTGGTCGGTGCGTCTGCTCGCAGCGGCGGTGCCGGGCTGTCCGACGTATATGCGACCCGTACGGCCGTCATCACCGTCAGATGCGCAGCAAAACTATAGCGGAAGCGTACCAGAATCTACCGAGTGCTCCTGATACTAATTGATAGAATTTAATACAAAGACTTAGGCATACCTGTAGCCATTAGAACCGAACGTTCAATGGGGTCTCTGCAAATCGTCTTCAGAACCACGTGTTTCTGGTTTAGAACTTGGCTGAGAGCAATCTCACTTGAGACACCGTATTAGGATGGCTAATGGTGTATTTATAACTAAACCAGGACACCACTGTAAAGAACCCTAGAATCTTGACCGTCCATCCATAGGTCATCCAATGGTTCAGATCTACCACTCAAAACCACAACTTAATGGGTATTCTGACTCAGGCCCATTACCCAGACAGTTCTAAAAGCCCAAAACACTGTCAATTGAGATAGTTGGGCCACTTTATGTTTTATTACAAAAACAAGCCCAACAGATTTTGACCGTCCAATTCTCGTCTTGATCCAACTCCAAATCTGAGCCGCTTTTGCAGGTCTCCAAGTTGTGCACAAATCAGAATTTGCCCAATGTGAGCGAGCCCAAATCCGAGCTGTAAAACCACATCTAAACCTTTTCAATCGAGCACGAACCAGCAATTCTGACTCAAGCCAGCCCTCCATGATGTTGAACCTCTGTTCCCGAGCTAGCCAAACCAGCCACTGAGTTGAGCATGGGTTCATCTTCCCCTTTCGAGTTTCCTGCCGTTCCTACAGCTAGGCGAGCACGAGCATTTGATTCTTTTCTTTTTTTATTCTCTTTAATTTAAAATGCCCGTCATCTCACCCTAGGCCGCTAGATCTGCAAGATGCAGTTATTTATTTAAGAACAAAATTCGTAGTCTCTTCTATCATCAATCAATGGGTCATGTTTGTCCTTTCACAATTTTAGCTTTTATGTTGTAAATTGATCTTTTGAAACTCGCTGCTCTACATTGAGCTCTTAAAACCTACATAAATAAAATTGAGCTCAGTCTTAGACGCGCAATAAAATATAACTCAATTAAAATGATTAACACATTTAAATTATTTAATTATAGTAAACTAATTATTAAATTATTAATTACTAACCTAACACTAAAACACATGATTTTATCTTTATTTTAAATAATAAATAATACTAATAAATAGGTATAAAGGTATATAAAATAATATATATTCCTTGTATATCAATGGACAACACTGTCATTTTTTTATATAAGTAGACAACGCTATCATGGTTGAGAAAAGGAATGTAAATTTTCATAAGAAAGAACAAGAAAGAGGCGCGAGTATTTTGAACAAGCTACAAAAGGTCAATAACATCCTAAAAAATAGTGGAAATAGTATCCATACGAGTGGTGGAAACAATAACGATACCCTAAAAATGTTTGAAATGATAAATAACAATAAAAAGTTTAATCCTTTTCTCCTGATCTAGGGCTCGGTTAGAATCAAAGGGTTAATAGGGGAGTAGAATTGCTGATTTCATAGTGTTTGAAAAGGATCAAAGGCATCAGATTTAGGGATTGGCATATGGAGTCAAAAGTGAGTATTTCAATCAGACTGCTCCTGGTGTTCGAACTAGATATTAAGGGTAGGCTTCATTGGTACCCTTTTCGGTATGCACTACGAACACTTTCATTTTACCGTTTGGGGCGTGATTATTGTAAAACATCCAGACTGGATTTTGGATATCCACTGTAGCATTCATGTTTTTTTTTTTACATCCAGCTGAAACATGGATATATAAAATACCTGGATGCTACAGTGTAGCAAAACATCCCATCTAATCACGCCCCAAACGGCCCCTAGCATCTCATCTTTTCTGGATAAGCAAAATCTCTCTTGCAATATGCTGGTATGTAGGGGTGTTAACAAGTTTTCTTGAGCCGAGCTTTAGGCTCATTCAGCTTGAGCTTGAGCTTGAAATTTCAATTTCGAGTTCGAGTCGAGCTTGAGTCGAATCACTTTAGCTCATGAGCCAACTTGGTTTAGTTGATTTTGGTTTTCATATACACATTCAAGACTATGAATACTAGAATGAGAGACTATTATACATGTGTTCTAATTAGTTTGAATAATAGATGTTAAAAAATGGTCTTAATTCTCATGAGACAGATTACCTATCTCTTTCAAACACAAAGACTAAGGCAATTGTATATGGAAAAATAAAAAACTGACATAAGATATGATAAAGCATGAGACTTAATTGACGTGAAATCCATGCATAGATTTTATATATGCATGCACATGCAGGGAAAATAATATACAAGTGGTGATTTTTAGCTTTTCTTGAGTTTCGAGTTGAACCAAGCCGGACATAGGTATGATTGAGCTTGGCTTGACCAACTTCGAGCTCAAGTCGAACACGAGTCAAGTTGAGCTTTCGAGTTGGCTTTAACACCCTTACTGGTATATTAGTTTGTTTGAGTGATTTGCCAAGTGGTTGATTGCTCATAAAGAATGCTTGCTGTGTTTGAAATACTTGAAGTTGTGTACAGTTTAGTTTTATATACCCCGTGCTAGTTTATGGCTATTTCATACGAGTCTTAGATATTAAATTAGGTTGTTGGAAGTGTGTGATAAGGTAGCATAAGGTTGAGCCCATGGGTGCTGATGGGCTGAGGTGGTGTTGGATGACATGTTCATGTGTCTTCGTCTATGATGACAAATGTGATGATGCTTAACATTGTTCATTCATGATTCTACTAGGTTTTAGGTTAAAATTCAATATCTGACTATGTGTTTTGACTAGGGTGGATTCTAGATATAGATTTGTGTATGAGCAAAATTAAGCCAACTACACGCACATCAGTTTACCTTTTGTGTTTCCCAATATTAACATAGTGCTTGCATTCCTTGCATACATTAGTTTGATTGTCACGCCCCGAAATTCCCGGCCTCATCAGAGTACGGAAGACATCCCTTATACGAATAGTCTTGAAGCCAGAAACTCGGGAACGCGACCGAATTCTCGATCATCCAGTCAATTACACCATCACGAAAGGATGTATAATTGATAACACTCATTCTTAAGAATCAACATCATTAATAATACAAAATAAAAATATATAATCTCAAATTACTCTATAATACAGATTATTAAAATATCCAATAATAACAAAAACCATTAAAGTTTTTTTGGCACATATGCCAAATTCCACAACTGTTCAATAAAAGGTAAAAGATAACTTTAAGTCTTTTCCGAAGACAGTCTTCATCTTTTCCTTTAATCTACCAATGATGTAGACTCTCGTCTACAATGGAGAGGAACGGAAGGAAATAGAAAAGCTAAACTAGAACAAGATAAACAAAATAAAACTAATCTGTATTTGTCTTTTGTTGTTGATTAGGGAAGACCCCTTTACATATTTATAGACTCTAAACTATAATCCTAATTGACATAGGATAGACTCTAAACTATAATCCTAATTGACATAGGAGTCTAGTAATAGGAATCCAACTAATAAAGGGAACTAATCCTAATCCTAATTAGAATATGATCATAACATTCTACCAACGCTTCTGCATCACCTCGTCCTCGAGGTGCTCTTGTTGTATTGCATCAAAGGCGAGAATGCGAAAGGCTCAACTTCATCAAAATATGGATAAACCACCAATAGTCCTTTAGACGAGTCGCGAAGAGTCCGCTTATGGAGAAAGCTCCGAATAAGGAAAGAGGTGCACAAGATATATGGCCATTCGAAAAAAAAAATTACGGTTGATGAACCAATCCGATAGATAGAACTTGAACCAAATATGAACCAACAGGTTTGAACTAGCCGAAGGGGTAGGCTCGAGGTGGTGTGGTGGCGCGATCGAAAGCATAAAGCTCGCAGCTTACTGAAGGTTTGGCGGCCGAGCTGAAGGTGGTGGCTTTGGAGATGGCGGCTTTGACAGATCCATAGGCACCATGGTTAGCGGACCTGGTTGGGGGACCTTGACCGAAGGTGCACCAGGCTAGATAGGAATCTGGTGATCATATGCACGAGGAGGAGGTAGTCCATGAGGCTCAACTATCGGCCGAGGCTACGACAAGTAGCCATGGCAATGATAATGGCAAAGTATCGCTGCAGATTCTGCAAGCTTAATACGGCTCGGTGGTTGAGCAGTGATACGTACCGGTTTGCAACCATAAGTAAAGTTCATTGTCATATGGCAAAAATCCCAAGAAATAGGGCCCAAATCCTCAAGCCACTGAACATCGAGGACTACATCAGCCCCCTTGGTGGGAAGCAAGTATAAGTCCAGAATATAATTCTGGCCCTGTAACTGCATATCAACTTTAGAGCAAACACCGGAACTCTTGAGACGATTACCATCACCAATCAACACATCAAAAGTCTCAGAGTCCTGTATAGGATAACCCAGACGGCGAGCAACACAGTCATTAACAAAATTGTAGGTACTACCACTATCAATCAAAATTGAAACCTGTTGTTTTTTAATCAACCCTTTGACACGCATAGTAAGTAGACTAAAAGTACCGGCAAAGGCCTGCAAAGTAATCTCCATCTCACAAGCCTCAATAGGGGTCAAATCCTCCTCAACAATATCTGCACAAGTGGCATCCTCATAATCTACATCATAACACTCATCAAGCATATATAATCGACGCATAGTGCAGTGATGTCCAGGTGCATATTTTTCATCACAGTTGTAACATAGTCCTTTGGAATGCCGATCGGCCATCTGCGAAGGAGTAAGTCGAGTAATAGGAGAAGTTGAGGAATTACCAAGCGGTCGAGTAGCACGCGGCTGGCTAGATGACAGAGGCAAGAAGGAAGGAGAAGGAGAAGGCTTACAGAAAGAACGCCCCAACTGAGTCAGCTTTTCCTCACAAACACGAGCCATACACATCATTTTCAAACTCGTAAGCCTGCTTCAAAAACACCCATAAGTGTATGCTCAGGTCATCCCTGAACACGGTTCACCAATCGCTCAAACTCATCCTGATAGTCTTGAACTGACCCACGCTGGTGAATCTGAGGAAGTAGGCTATTATAGTTCATATAAGCAGTTTGGCCAAAGCATAGACGAAGGGACTGCTTAAACTCGTCCCATGTAGAATCTGGGTGACGCTCTAAATACTGGTCCACCCAATGCATAGCATGCCCTTCCATATGAAAGAAAGCCAACTCGCAACGCTCATGAGCGGGGGTCCGATGAAAGTGAAAGAAGCACATGAAATCCACAGATCTGGATCTCGTTCATTAAATACAAGAAACCTGACACGTACCGGCCGAGCCTAGACAGTGCCCTCCTGGTAAATAGGGGCATCCGCGTATCAACGGTCCACATGTCCACGACCACGACCACGATTGCGCCCTCCACGTCCACGATAGTCAACATGAACAGGAAACTCATCATCGAACGCATAATAATCATCCACATTAGCAGAAGCAGATGCTTGTGGTGCCTAAAACCTAGGGTGCACTGGAACATAGAGAGCTGGACCAGCAGTGGGGTCCACATGAAGCGGAGGGACACTTGATGAACAAACGGGCCGGAGCTGGGAAGAGGGTTGAGGAGGCACGTAAACGGATGGATTCCCGAATCCATAGAGAATGGGTCCGTCCGGACCCGCATAAAGATAGCTCCCTCTCGGGTGCCGTACTGTTGGAAAACAAAGGCAAGTGGATACCGGTTGGTCTGGGTGGCGGTGAACAGCGGATTGGTTGATGCTAATGGCAGGTGCAACGGTGGCAACGATAGCTCCTCAGAAGCGCTGACTGGAGGAAGCTCATCGACGCGAAGCCATAGGGGAGGCCTGGCAAGAGGCATGTTGGATGCGACTGGAAGGGGAGGGCCGGAGGAGGGGATCTGACTGGAGGAGGGCTGAATCGGCCTGGCGGAAGGCGGGGAAGCGCTAGGAAGAATAAAGGTGCCACCTTTGGTGAGGTGGTGTTGCCAATCGAGGGAGGTGACGAGATTGGGAGGAAGGACCGTCGCTGCCATCGAAGGGGAAGGCCGTTCAACTGCAGCAAGGGTCTGGCCGGACACCGCCATGGTCTTCGACAGACCCGACAGAGAGGCGCCAGCAAGGAGGCGATGGCCACAACGCCGAAGATCAGGAGAGAGGATGCGATAGAAATCAGTGGCACCAGTGAGCCGAAGGCAGCCGATGGGACGAACCCAGACGGAGCTGAGTCCGTCATGAAGGTTCCCCACAGCACTAGGCCCTGCCAAGGCGACATGCCAGTCTGCGACAATTGTGTGTCAGAGGGGAAAGATGTAGGCGGAAATAAGGATAGAGAGGTGCCAAAGCTCGGAGGAGTAGCTGACACCGACAGGCAGTGGAAGGACAACAGGAGCTCCTCAAAGCGATGATCGTTCGCTTGGTGATGACCATCGTTCGCCTGTTGGCTCGCGTCAATCACATGCAGCAAATTTTTCTTCCAAGTGGGTAATGCGGATAGTTTCTTGTGTGAGGGCGGTAATTGGTATGTCGTGAAAGTCCGATGGTGTAAGAGTGACAGACGAGGGTCCGAGGGATGTTGGCGGTGGGTCGAGGCTCTTCCGACAGCACCTGTCATAGCGGCAGCAAGGGTGAGAACTAGGGTCGAAAATGGCTCTAATCCAATGATGTAGCTTGGAGGATAAGCCAATACAGAAAGGTGACGCAAGTAGAGCTGGATCTCCTCAAAGACAGACCCGACAGTGAAGTCGCTGGAAAGGATGCAATGGCCACGTCGTCGACGAACTGAGGGATGGGCGGGTGTGGATTGACGGCGCCAACGAGCCAAAGATGGGTGATGGGACGAGCCCAGACAGGGTTGAGTCTGCCGTGAAGTTTCCGTACGGTGCTATGCCCCACCCAGTTGACATGTCGGACAACGGCAAGTGCGTGCCAACAGGGAAATATGATCTATACATGAAATATGCATTTTATTATCTCCTAAACTTATGTTTATGCTAGTGTTTGATTAGAATTTCTACTACTTTAATATAGTTTTTGGTTTTTTTAGGAAACAAGAGCAACACGCAGAAATGGGGTGAAATGCGACTCTAATGATTGAATATTCATTACTTCGATTACATATCTCTGATGGGACTGATTTAAGCTTCATGTTAAAGTTCACGAAGTCAGCTTTTCAACGCCACTGATTGTGTGTAATTCGGAGTTCTGAGAAAAAAGATATGATCATTGAAAATATCGCACGCGAAAGATGTATGATTGAAAAGAAGAACCATCAAGATGAGATTGGAAAAATGAGATCAATACAACGGGTTTTTGTTTAATAAAGAAAAAAAAAAGAGAAAAGAAATATTTAAAAGAAAAAAAATGGAAACCCGGCCCGAGCCAAAGCTCGGGCCTTCGTTCCAGAACAGAGGCGAGCGCCGGCGAGGATATGACGGAGGCTGGCGGCGAGGCTGGGCTGAGCGCCGGCGGAACAACGACAACGACGCCAGCGAGAATGGACGGCGGAGAGGCGAGGAATAGATATCGATTGAAAAAAAAATAGAAATTGAACGCCGGAGAAGGACTGCGTGGGCTGAGGACCGGCGCGATGGGTCTCGATGGCGGGGCTAGATTCGGATGGCCGTGAGTTGACGACGACGACGGCGGAAGAAAGGACAGGCGGCGATGACCATGGCGGAGGCTCAACGAACTAAAAAAAAAACTGATGGTGTTCAATCGGGAAACAGAGACGGACTCCTAATCGAATTAGAAAAAACTCGATTTCGTCTTCGATTGGGACGCGGTTTTGGCTCTTGTAAAAGGACTTGGACTCTATTTCGGATGTCTATTAAAACATAACAGATCGAGAGCTTTCGGGAGTCGATTTCTGGCCGGAAAAAGGACTGTTTGGAGAAGAAAAACAGAGCCTTTTTCGGAGTTGTTTCTGTCGGAGAATCGCCGGATTCCGGTGGTGCTTCGCTGGAACAGAAGGTGGAAGAGGAAGGAGTGACCGGAGGAGAGGAGGAGGGAAGAAAGGAGGTGATTTGGAACTGCTACAGTAACCAGCCGTTAGCTACAGTACCCCTGCTCGTTGGAGAAGATGATGAATAGTGCCCCGTGCGTGAATAGTAATTTGCTACAGTGGTGCTACAATGATTTTGAGCAGTAATTTTCGGTGAATAGTGCACAATGACGCTGACAAATCAGAAGTGTTCTCCTCATCCGATGGCCGGCTAAATTCACGTCCAAGGCGTAGATGAAGCCCTAGATTTGTGTTATTACTCTTGTTTGTTTTATTTAATACAGTTGATATGATTATGCTTAATGCTATTTCATGAGTTTCTTTTGAGTGCTTGACCATAGACTTAATTGATATGGATGAAATTAGATCTTTTTATTTTCTATGCTTAGCTAAAAGTAGGCTGGTGTTAATTCTATGCCCGACCAAGAATAGGATCATTAGCCTAAATGATAATTCTATGCCCGACCAAGGATAGAATTACCTACAATAATTTATAGTGGATGAACTCTCATGTCCGACCAAGAATGTGAGTGAATTCATTGTGATTTGTGTGTCTGACCATGAACACAAATTACCGTATCATGTCAATTTGAGCGTAATAATAATTGAGAGTAGTAATTGCATGTCTAGTGGTGGATTCTCTGCCTTGGCACTTCTCCATATTAGTTAAAATCCATTTTAAAGTAGTTAAATTTTATTGCTTTCTCTAGATTAATTAAAACAAACTTTTCTTTCTCTTGAATTTGGTAAAAGATTAATCCGTCCCTGAGGTTCGACAACCCTTTATTGCTCGCTGTAGTACAATTGCCTTGTGCACTTGCAAGGGTTTTATATTTAAACGATAAATTTTTTGCGCCGTTGTCGGGGACGGCACAATAGTTTACTGAATTTTTAGCATAGTTAGTTTTAGAGTAGTCTTAAATTAGATTTTTTTTCAATAGCTTAATTGCATTCTTCTTCTGTTGCAGGATTAAGAGAGGACGCTGATTCACGTCATCGTTGGAAGGGCCATCCCTTCCCATTGTTTGCACTCTCTTACTCTCTTTTAGATAAATTTGGGTGCTTGGTGTTTTCCATTTTCTTTGTGGGATTGTATGACGTGCTAGTTGTCGCTATCTAGGGTTGATGCTTGCAAGTTGTCGCTATTAGGATTGCAACAGGTTTTGTTGCTTTATATTGTGCATGCATGGTCGTCGTTCCCTGAACCCCGACCTAGCCTTTTACCCTGATCCTGAGCGACTGTCTAGAGCCTTTAGAACTCATAGCAACCCAATCTTTGAAACCCATCCTATGGCAGACAACATGAACCTTGGGGGTGGGAATGGCTTAAACCAAAATCCAGTAGTGCCTCATGCCTGTACCCTGCAGAATTATTACAGGCCTACCACCTACACCTCCCCCTCCTGCATAATCTTACCAGAAAATGTGGCTAATTTTGAAATTAAGCCCAACATCATCCAAATGCTACCCACCTACCATGGCAAATTAAATGAGAACCCCTATAGGCATCTGCAAAACTTTCTAGAGGTTAACACAACCTTTAAGCTTATACTGTCTGATGATCAGGTGCGCCTTAGGTTGTTCCCCTTCACCTTAAAAGATAAGGCCAAGGAATGGCTATACTCCCTCGAGCATTACTCTATTTCACTTGGGAGGAACTTCAGGCCGAATTCCTCAAGAAATACTTTCCTGTGGGGCGGACCAATAAGATCCGCCATGAAATCATCACCTTTACCCAGTTACCTAATGAACAATTCCATGAAAGCTGGGAGAGGATGAAATCCTTACTCCGGTCCTGTCCCCACCATGATGTGCCCAAGTGGCAATTAGTACAGAGATTTCATGAGGGTGTGTGCGATCAGCACAAGACCCTAATAGATGCCTCATGTGGAGGCACATTCATGAAAAAGACCCCGGATGATGCTTGGGATCTACTAGAGGACCTGAGCAAAAACTCTTTACACAGTGCTACCCTCTATAGATTTGAATGCCATATGCCTGGTAGGAATGCCTCAAGGGGAGGCATGTACGATGTTAAAGCTACCACGAACCTGGAACACTAAGTGGCATCCCTTACAGATAGGTTTGACAGGTTTTTCTCTCAGACTCCGCCTTATACCCCAACCTCTCAAGATGCCTGTGCCAATTGTGCCAGCCCTATGCGCACCATAGTTGACTGCCCCTCCGCTTCCCAGTATCCAGATCTTGTACAGGAGCACGTAAATCTTGCACAAACTTATCCTAGGGCCAATAACCCCTATTCAAATACCTACAACCCGGGGTGGCGAAATCATCTAAATTTCGCCTGGAGACAACCTAACCAGGGGCCCAATTTTAATCAGGCCCCAAGACAGGAATTCCAAAGCCAATCTCAACCTTATCAACCATCCTCCACTCCTCAATTTGGCCAATCCAACAAGAAACCATCCTTAGAAGACCAGATGAGCCAAATACTAGCCACCCTAACGGAGATGAAAACCGACCAAAAATCTCAGGCCTAGCTTGTCCATTCTCATACACAATCCATTACTAAAATAGAAACCCAATTGGGATAGCTGGCCCAATCCATGAACCGTAGAGAAGCAGGTACCTTGCCAAGCCAACCATAGCAGAACCCTAGAGGACAATTTGCCGTCGAAGGTTCCTATTGCCCAAATGAGCAGGTACAAGCCATCACTACCTTAAGGAGTGGTAAGCAAGTTGATAATCAGGTTAGGAAACCATCCATGGGTAATGCGAGTGAAACCACTTCCCCTGATAAAGCTACATAACCCACTCCTACCACACCTGTCTCGGTTAGTCTCCCACCACAGAAGGATGTCCCAGCTGAGCCCACCAATGAAAAATCCTATATCCCTAGGGCTCCCTTTTCCCAATGCCTCAACAAACCTTCCCTGTTTAGTAAGTCTCATCAAAGAATGGAGGAAATATTAGAGGTATTCAAGCAGGTCAAGATAAACCTTCCCTTATTAGATGCCATCAAACAAGTACCTGCCTATGCTAAGTTCCTGAAAGACCTATCCACCCAAAAGAGGAAAGGCAAATCCAACATCACCCAAAAGGTCTTTTTGACTAACCAAGTGAGCTCTTTGCTGACCTGCGAAATGCCATCAAATTTTAAGGACCCAGATGTCCCTGTTATCTCTATTGTCATAGGTGACCATACCCTTAGTCGAGCTCTCTTGGATTTAGGGGCCAGTGTCAACCTTCTCCCGTACTCCGTATATGAACAATTTGGTTTAGGAGAGTTACAGCCCACCTCGGTCACCCTTCAGTTAGCAGACAGATCCATCCGCCGACCCAGAGGTATTATAGAAGACGTTATTGTAGGAGTTGACCGGTTCTACTTCCCTGTTAACTTTGTAGTCTTAAATATGGAACCAGTTGCCTACTCCAAATCCCAGATTCCTGTTATCCTTGGCCGCCCTTTCCTAGCCACAGCCGATGCCACCATTAACTGTAGGTCAGGGCTCATGAACATCTCGTTTGGGAATATGAAGGTTAAGTTAAACATCTTTAGTGCTTCCCACCAACCCTCTAGTGAAGCTGCGTGTCTGATGGTAGATGACCTAGTTCAGGAGTACCTCCCCTTTGCTGTGCTTAAGGATGCCTTAGAGCATACCATTTTCTATGACTGGCTAGATGCATATGAGGGCACACCTGACCTTGAGGAGGTCCATCACCATTTAGTGGCTGCCCTATATCCTGGACATATCCCATGGAGACCCCACCCCGACCCTCTTCATGTGTCTACAGCCCCACCACTTAAACCCTCCATTGAATCCCTGCCCACACTTGAGCTGAAACCCCTTCCTAGCTCTCTGAAATATGTTTTCCTAGGACCTGATGACACCCTTCCTGTGATTATCTCCTCGAGCCTATCTACTAACCAGGAATCCCAGTTGTTGGAGATCCTTACCACACACCGGCGAGCTATAGGATGGACAGTGGCCGACCTTCGGGGTATAGACCCTTCTGTGTGTATGCATCGAATAAACCTTGAGGATTAGGCCAAACCTTCTAGGGAGGGGCAGAGAAGGTTGAACCCTCACATGAGAGAGGTGGTGATGAAAGAGATAGTGAAACTTCTAGATGCCAGTATCATATACCCTATCTCTGACAGTGAGTGGGTGAGTCCTATCCAAGTTGTACCTAAAAAGTCAAGCTTAACTGTGAAACCAAACTCTTATGGTGAGCTAGTGCCTGTGAGAGAGACCACGGGATGGCGGGTGTGCATTGACTATAGAAAGCTGAACTCTAACACCCGTAAAGACCATTTCCCTCTCCCATTCATTGACCAAATCCTAGAGAAATTAGCGGGCCAAGAGTTTTATTGCTGTTTAGATGGGTACTCCGGTTATAATCAGGTGCCAGTTTTTTCAAGGGATCAGGAAAAGATGACTTTCACATGTCCCTTCGGTACATTCGCGTATCAAAGAATGCCTTTTGGTCTTTGTAACCCCTGCTACATTTCAGCGATGCATGACGTCCATCTTTTCCGACATGATTGATAAATTTTTGGAAGTTTTCATGGACGATTTTTCAGTGTTTGGCGCTTGTTTTGATGAATGCTTACACAACCTTGCTTTAGTTTTAAAATGTGACGACCGTAGATTTTATAGTATTTAAAGAGGAATTTCTTTGCTCAAAGGTATGCATTTATTTAAGTTTTCGAAAATCTTTTGAAAATTCAAGTTCCCGCCAGAATCGATCGATCGCCATAAAATTTGTGATTTTTGAATTAATCTTGATCGGAGATTTTATTGGATTCATGGTTGGCGTGGCATGTTGGTTTGGCTTCATTTGACCTAAGAATATTGGATAGGTATATGTGAAGTTTGTGTTATTTTTGGGAATAGAGTTAATTTGAGATTAATAAAAAATATGAATTAGATATTACCTAAGTGGGTAAGTGGTGATTAATGGAAATTCTAAACAACCTAACCTAATTGTGCTTGGGTCGAGATGACCTTAGTGGAGGTGGTTGAGAGATGGGTTAATGGAAGTGGTTGAAAGATAACACTAATTGACCCCATTAACTCATTTCTTGTAAACCCAAGAGTCACTTTGAAAGTTGGAAATTCTGGAATTTTCTGATGCAATATGAGCCACTGATTTGAGGGGTTGATCAAGGGTGAAAAATCAACTAGAAAATCTATAAATAGGGCCTAGTAAGGGGGGGGCGGTTTTTGGCTTGGGTGCTTAAGCCATTCAAGCACCTCCTAGTCTCTCTCTCTCTCTCTCTTTCTTTTTCGACCGGCGGCAACCCATCTCCGGTGGTTCGTGGCGGTCCAAGCAAGGTCGACCGGCGTGGTGGTGGTGTGACGTTGTCGGAGTCAAGAGTGCTCGGGAAGAATACGGTATCTTCAACCAAGTAGGATGTTTTTTTTTCCACTACTTTTCTTCTTTGATAAAGATATTGTTGAAATGCATGATTGAATGTTGATGCCTTGAAGTTGTATTTACCTAGAATTTGTAATGACGAACCTAGATTGATATTTCCCTCTTGTTTCATGACTCAATAGCATTAGTGTCTCATCTCAATTATTTCTACGTATGTTGTCCAACGAAAGTTAGTTTTGGATTTCTATGTTAAATCATGCTCGTATTCCATTCGCATGTGATGATGCTATTCAATGCATACTCATGCTCTTTCTTGAATAAAGATTTGATCTTTGGGCACTTCGGTGCATTTCCGTGTCTTATATTTCATGATCTATACATGTGTTGTTATAGCTATTACTACTTGAAAAATATTAACTAAATAGGTAATCGAATAATGTAACTACGAGATTATTCCTTGTAAGATCTTTTCTCTGTGTTTTCAGTTATGGTTCAACTTAATGTCAGTATGTCTCGAATTCTAATGTTGTCCGGGATTATATGTTAGTATCACTTCAATAATGAGATAAGAAAGTAACTTAGTAATCGGGTTGTAAAGTTTATGAAAAAGCTGAATCATAAGCTGAGTTTTCAGAACCAATAGGGCTCTGTAAAAATCTTAATTAATAGTAAATTAAAGTAAAAAAAAGGCTAATAAGGAGTTACTAAAGTTTATGCATTAGTAAATTAAGTATAACATAAGTTAATTGGTTTCGGCCAAGAGAAATCCTGCGCAGACAGACCTCATTCGAAAAATGATAACTAATTATACAGTAATCAGAAAATTAAGATGTTTATCAATATGAAAATATACATCTAAGGCTATTCAAGGTAAAAATTTCATAGATTGAATCGATTTGTACAGAACGCAGTAACCAGATAAAGAGAGCTGTTCTGTTTTGGACAGAACACAGTTTCTGAATTTAAAAGACTTAAAATCTAAATAAACTTAAGGAGTTTGAATTAAAGTTGATATTTAAGACTTAAATCATATATAAAATGATTTATGAGATACTGAGTTCAGTAACCCTAAATGTATATTAAGGGTCTTAGAGCCAAATGAAGTGTCTCATAATAATAGTCCTTTGTGTTCTTCTCTTGGTCTATTCATGACTCAAGAGTATTCAAACTTGAAGTTGTATTCGATGTCTCTGACGTGGTCTATCTTAGACACGTCATTCAATTATTCTGAGTCGGGGATTATCAATTCTAGGGTTAGGTGCAACTATAAAGACGGTGGACATGAACTTTTGAAAAACCTTGTGATGTGTCTCTTTATAGTCGGGACTCATTTGAGATTCCAGACTATTTCATATTAACACTCTTAGTGAGTCGTTTCGGATATTGCCCGACATTTACTTTTCACTCCTATGAAGAGTTAAAATTTTAGAAGGTCTTGTTCTAAGCCTTTTGACAATAAGGCTAGTTGTTTCAAGAATCGTTTCTCCGCTAAGTAGCATTTAGAGCTCTTAGTCGGAATCATAGTATGCTCATAAGCCATTGCTAGATCTTGCGAGATCTCAGATTTGATGAACCTCTGTAGTTCAGCCGATGACGGCAACTGCGTGCACTTAGATTGTATGACATTACGGAAGGTCTGCAATCTCCGCCCATTGTGCCCGTAAGCACCGATGGGGCCAGCATCCCTAGACGCATGGCCAGGTTCCTCTGAAGAACCTCTAGGATGTTCTGGTATTGATGAAGATTTGAGAGCAGAAATTGTACTTTGACACTTCAGATGTCCGATGCTTATTACCTTCACTACACTATGAAAGTTTGGAGTCTTTGAGTTATTTTTCCTTGACTTTGATGTGTCTCGGATGACAGATGGTTTCTGGTAAGTGAACACAGTCCTTGTTAAATCTGAGTCTGTTAATCTTTACCTATTGGAGTCTTCTCTTATTATTCCAGTGTGGGTTTTCTGTATTCTACTGGGTATTTCCTATGAAATACTCACGCATCCTCTGATGCAGGAATTAAAGCGGAGCTGAAGTAATAGCACCCAGCGGCGTGATTTGATGTTGGAGCTTAGAAGACTCGTCTTTTATGTTTTGCTATATATTTTGATATTTGAACTTGCGGCCTGCGTGCCAATTGCTTTTTGTTGAACAATTTAAGTGTGTTTCGGATATTGTAATAGATAATTAGATTTTCTTTCTGTTATTCTACCTTTTGTAAGTAAATATTGTTTAAGTCATGACGATCCTGCAAGTCCCATAATATTTAAATGGGATAAGCGTAGACTCGAGTATTCGGTCCGTCTCAGGTTTCCTACCCTATAACCGTCATTGGATTGACGCTTCCGCGTAAATTGGGTCTTGGAAATTTGGGGCGTGACATAAAATGCTGTGAGGAAACAAATTTAGTGTTAAGTTGGGAAAAGAGCCATTTCATGGTTCAACAGGGGATTGTGCTTGGACATGTTATATCAAAAAGGGGAATCGAGGTTGACAAGGCCAAGGTTGACCTGATTGCTAATCTACCACCACCTACATCAGTTAAGCAAATATGATCTTTCCTTGGCCATGCAGGGTTTTATCATCGATTTATCAAAGATTTTAGTAAGGTATCACGTCCACTATGTCACCTTCTAGGACAAGACGTGCCATTTGACTTTGATGAGTCGTGCAAAGATGCTTTTACAAAACTCAAAACCCTCCTCTCTAGCTCCCCTATCATTAAACCCCCTGACTATACACTGCCCTTCGAAATAATGTGCGACGCATCTAATTTTGTTGTAGGGGCAGTGTTAGGCCAACGCATCAATAAAATTCCTCATGTTATATACTATGCTAGCAAGACACTCACTGATGCTCAATTGAATTATACTACCACAGAAAAAGAGTTGCTTGCTGTTGTGTTTGCATTAGATAAGTTCAGTTCATATCTCTTGGGGAGTAAGATCATTATTTTTTCTGATCATGCAGCCTTGCGGTACCTTCTTTTTAAGAAGGATGCCAAGCCGAGGCTGATTCGTTGGATCTTACTCCTGCAGGAATTTAACTTTGAAATTAAAGATAAAAAGGGTTTTGAGAATGTCGTGGCTGATCATCTATCCAGAATTCCTATTCCTGATCTGCATAGCCATGACCCTCTAAGAGATTCATTCCCTGATGAGTAGCTCTTTGCTGTCTCCACTACATCTCCACATTGGTTTGCACATATTGTGAATTATCTTACCGTGGGTCAACTTCCAACCTTTTGGTCTAAACATGATAAAGACTTATTTTTCTCACGAGTCAAACATTATTACTGGGATGACCCTGACCTGTTTAAGATATGTGCTGACCAAGTCATGAGACGATGTGTCCCTGAGAGTGAGTTTCATAGCATCCTCTCTTTTTATCACTCTCATGCCTGTGGTGGACATTTCGGTGGAAAGAAAACTGCGGCCAAAGTACTTCAAAGTGGTTTTTATTGGCCAATTCTATTTAAAGATGCCCATGCTTATTGTCAATCTTGTGATAGGTGTCAAAAATTGGGAGCCTTATCTAAAAGGAATATGATGCCCCTACAACCTATTTTGATTGTTGATTTATTTGATATTTGAGGTATTGATTTTATGGAACCTTTTCCACCATCTTTTGGTCATACATATATTCTTGTTGCTGTTGATTATGTGTCTAAGTGGATTGAAGCTATTGCCACTAGGACCAATGACCAAAAAGTTGTGCTGGACTTTCTGAAATCTAAAATTTTTAATAGGTTTGGAACTCCTTGAGCTATTATTAGTGACGGTGGTTCTCATTTTTTTAACAGGTCTTTTGAGGCTCTTCTTAAGAAATATTCTGTCACCCACAAGGTTGCCACACCATATCATCCTCAGACGAGTGGCCAAGTGGAGGTGTCAAATCGCCAAATCAAGCAGATTCTGGAGAAGACGGTTTGCCCCGATAGAAAGGATTGGTCCTTGAGACTGAATGATGCATTATGGGCCTACCGGACAGCATTCAAGACACCTATTGGCATGTCTCCCTACAGATTGGTATATGGTAAAGCTTGCCATTTACTTGTTGAGTTGGAACACCGGGCTTATTGGGCTATTAAGGCCTACAACTTCGATATGGATAAAGCCGGTGAGCAGCGAAAACTCCAACTGAGTGAATTAGAGGAGATGCGCTTTGATGCATATGAGAATGCCAAACTCTACAAGATGAGGACCAAGGCTGTACATGACAAGATGATTTCTAGGAAATCTTTTCAGCCTGATCAGAAAGTGTTACTCTATAATTCACGACTACACTTATTTCCTGGGAAACTTCGTTTTCGGTGGTATGGCCCTTACATTGTGAAACAAGTCTACTCCCATGGAGCGGTTGAGATTTATAATCCAAAGGATGGGACTACATTCAAAGTCAATGGTCACCGATTGAAACCATATCTCGAGGTTGTGACAGATATTGATGCGATGATTATTTACTTGGATGATCCGGCAATTACAGAATGACTGTGGCTACGTCTGGCTGAAGACGTTAAACTTAGCGCTTGGTGGGAGGCAACCCATGTATTCAGGTGTATTCTCTCCTTTTCTTCTTTTTCTTATTATATTTCATTGACATTTTCTGTTTTGTGCACATTGAGGACAATGTTCATAATAGGTTTGGGGGAGGGAATATTACTTTCATAAAAATAAAAATTTTAAAAAAAATTTAGTTTTTAGTTGTTTGTTAGTATTTTTCTTAGGTTTTAATAGTTTATCCCGTAGTAATACATGTTACAATTCTTAAGAGATTAATTTATATTGGAAGTGTGAGTAAGTATACTGGAGGATAGATACACTTAACTGAGCATACTTTTCTATTACAGTCCTCTTGGAACAAAGTGCTTGAACTAAGAAAATTCACTTACACACACTAGTACATAAAGTAATACCATCTAGAGATTTGTTGAATGCAAATTTACAGTGGGATATTTTTAGTCATAGTCATTGGATGATGTGTAGTTGTTTGTTGAGCTTAAAAGATCATGATTGACCATTTATTTGGCTATGGCAAGGGATTGGAACCGGAAATAGGTTGAGAGTATAATACAACCTGGACAGAATAAAGATGTGCTTGAAAATATATGTGCTGAAAATGAAAATATAAAAAAATGAAAACAAAATGAAAGAAAGGGGCTGCTTGACTTTATAGGATTAACTTAGGCTGATGCTCGGGCCCGAAGCGGTCTTCTTAAAACATAATGCCCTGAGCCAAATTGGTTGGGAGTCATTGGCCTGAGTCATTGCTAAACCTAAGCATCTTGAAGTCATGCCTTACATAGTCCTAGCGAAAAAAAAAGAAAAAAAAGTCAATGGTGTATTATCCTCTCAAATCTAGAATGTTGGACCCGAAGGAGGCGCGCAGATCTCTGCTATCGTGAATCTAAAGATTACGATGACTATGTAGATTCTAATGTTCTTTGGTTAATGGGTAACACTGGATTTGTATAAAACAAAAATTTAGAATGTATTGCTACAATGTTCTACACTTTCTACTATTTATGTTATCATGCTATATTATATTGAGCAGAAATTTTCAAGATGAAAGTGTGGAATAAAATCATTTACTTAAGGGCTTCTATATTCTTGTTGATTATAAACCAAGTACATGTGGTTAATTCTTTTAAGCATTGTATTTTGCATTTGTCGGGATAATAGGTTTGTGTGTTTTGCAATGTTTTAATTTTTGCTTTATTTTTGCACTTAGGTTAATTAGATTAATAAATACATGTTTGTGGGTAGCATGGCTGCAAACCCTCACGAGACACAACTCGTCCTACTAGGGTTACCTAGAGGTTTAACGGCTTGTTGCATACTCTCAATGCAATCGTGTTCCCTACGAAAGTGGTGTTTACTTTTATGCATTAGTTCCTTTAGTTGTTTTCTTTGATTTTGTTTTGTTTTGCTAGGAACTAGCAAAATCTAGGTTTGGGGGTGTGAACTATACATGAAATATGCATTTTATTATCTCCTAAACTTATGTTTATGCTAGTGTTTGTTTAGAATTTCTACTACTTTAATATAGTTTTTGATTTTTTTAGGAAACAAGAGCAAAACGCAGAAATGGGGTGAAACGTGACTCTAATGATTGAATATTCATTACTTCGATTGCATGTCTCTGATGGGACTGATTTAAGCTTCATGTTAAAGTTCACGAAGTCAGCTTTCCAATGCCACTGACTGTGCACAATTCGGAGTTCTGAGCAAAAAGTTATGATCATTGGAAATATCACACGCGAAAGATGTATGATTAAAAAGAAGAACCGTCAAGATGAAATTGGATGGATGAGATCAATACAATGGGTTTTTGTTTAATAAAGAAAAAAAAGAGAAAAGAAATATGAACTGAACCGGTCCGGTTCAGTTAAAAGAAAAAAAACAAAAACCCGGCCCGAGCCAAAGCTCGGGCCTTTCGGGACTTCGTTCTAGAACAGAGGCGAGCGCCGGCGAGGATATGACGGAGGCTGGCGGCGAGGCTGGGTTGAGTGCCGGTTGGGCCATTCGACGGCGGAACAACGACGCCGACGCCGACGAGAATGGACGGCGGAGAGGCGAGGAATAGATATCGATTGAAAAAAAATAGAAATTGAACGCCGGAGAAGGACTGCGTGGGCTGAGGACCGGCGGCGATGGGTCTCGGTGGCGGGGCTAGATTCGGACGGCCGTGAGTTGACGACGGCGACGGCGGAAGAAAGGACCGGCAGTGATGACCATGGCGGAGGCTCGACGAACTAAAAAAAAACTGATGGTGTTCAATCGGGAAATAGAGACGGACTCCTAATCGAATTAGAAAAAACTCGATTTCGTCTTCGATTGGGATGCGGTTTTGGCTCTTGTAAAAGGACTTGGGCTCTATTTCGGATGTCTATAAAAACATAACAGATCAAGAGCTTTCGAGAGACGATTTCTGGCCGGAAAAAGACTGTTTGGAGAAGAAAAACAAAGCCTTTTTCGGAGTTGTTTCCGTCGGAGAATCGCTGGATTCCGGTGGTGCTTCGCCGGAACAGAAGGTGGAAGAGGAAGGAGTGACCGGAGGAGAGGAGGAGGGAAGAAAGGAGGTGATTTGGAACTGCTACAATAACCGGCCATTAGCTACAGTACCCCTGCTCGTTGGAGAAGACGATGAATAGTGCCCCATGCGTGAACAGTAATTTACTACAGTGGTGCTACAATGATTTTGAGCAGTAATTTTCGGTGAATAGTGCACAATGACGCCGACAAATCAGCAGTGTTCTCCTCATCCGATGGCTGGCTAAATTCGCGTCCAAGGCGTAGATGAAGCCCTAGATTTGTGTTATTACTCTTGTTTGTTTTATTTAATACAGTTGATATGATTATACTTAATGCTATTTCATGAGTTTCTTTTGAGTGCTTGACCATAGACTTGATTGATATGCATGAAATTCGATCTTTTTAATTTCTATGCTTAGCTAAAAGTAGGCTGGTGTTAATTCTATGCCCGACCAAGGATAGGATCATTAGCCCAAATGATAATTCTATGCCCGACCAAGGATAGAATTACCTACAACAATTTATAGTGGATGAACTCTCGTGTCCGACCAAGAACGTGAGTGAATTCATTGTGATTTGTGTGTCTGACATGAACACAAATTACCGTATCATGTCAATTTGAGCGTAATAATAATTGAGAGTAGTAATTGCATGTCTAGTGGTGGATTCTCTGCCTTGGCACTTCTTCATATTAGTTAAAATCCATTTTAAAGTAGTTAAATTTTATTGCTTTCTCTAGATTAATTAAAACAAACTTTTCTTTCTCTTGAATTTAGTAAAAGATTAATCCGTCCCTGAGGTTCGACAACCCTTTAATACTCGTTGTAGTACAATTACCTTGTGCACTTGCAAGGTTTTTACGTACATATATGCCTCTCTTTGGGTGGGAGCCTCGCAAGGTTCCATAAATATTAGAGATCGAGTATACTATGATTCCACCTCAGAGAGATCCTCGCAAGGGCTCTTGTGGAGAAACAATCAATATATATATATATATATATATATATATATGTATATATATATATATGCAGTAATTCTCATGACAGAGGTCTCAACTCTATGGAATCAACACATCTTTCTAACATCAGACTCACAAAGGGAATACAACAGAGATTTCAATATCTCTTTCCAACATCTGACTCACAAAAGAAGTACAACAGAGATTTCAATACTTATTTCCAACATGGGACTCACGAAAGGAGTACAACAGACATTTCAATACCTCTGACATGTTACACATGTGTAGCCATAGATAGGAATATCACAAGAACTAACTGAGTTTAAGAGACACTTGTCCAAACTCAAAAGATCAGAATACGGAATAATAGGGATTGAGTATTCAGACTCCAATTGGAGGATCAAACCGAATCAACACCACAAGCAGAGTACTAAAGATATATATATTGAATACCAAGATGCCTTTGATTAACCCATGATACTAATTCTTATAAGGGGAATTTATATAATAATACTAAAAAACCCTATCGGGAACACTATACAAATTATTTCCCGACCCGGTTATCTGATCAGCCACGTAGGCGCCAGCGTAGGGCGCAAGTCCATCGGGGGGACGAGGGTGAAGATGGGAGGGAACAGGGGGCGGAGGAAGTCGAAGGCGTTGGAGGAGGGGGAGGGGGAGGGGGAGGCAAGGGTGTCGGTGCTGAGGAGGCTGATGCCGTGGAGGGTGGAGGTTGGAGGACCCGTATGAGGACTTCTGGAGGTCAATGGCGGAGATGAACATGGAAAAGGGAATGTACGACGACCCTAGTGAGATGGAGCAGCTCCTCCGCTGCTTCCTCTCCCTCAACTTCCGGACTCATCACCCTATCATACTCCAGGCCTTCTCCGACATCTGAGAAGCCCTCTTCATCTCTTCCAACGATCCCTGACCATCATCATTCCTACTAATATTCACCATCTTCACTTTCTTCTCCTATTCTCATCATATATTCTTCTTCTCTCCCTTTGTCTGTGTACTTGTCTCTATTTTTTAGATTCTTTTTTTTTCCATAGTGTTAGTTTGGTCTCTTAATGCAAAGATGAGATGATACCGTGAAGGTAAAAATATTGATAACGAACTTAATTATTTCGAGTTTTCTGCAGCTCTATTTTTTTAAAATCTCGCATACTTAGGCTCTGTTTGGTTAGCACTTCTAGGAGTAGGAAATCCAAATTCTTTAGATGAATCTAGGTTTAAGAAAAATGGTGTTTGGTTGGCCAAAATCAACTTCATTGGATGAATTTAGGTCATAGTGGCAAAAACTGTAATTTTCAAAACAAGATAAAGGCATTTGATAACAAAAAACCTCATCATTAGTTTTTTTTTTTAAAAATGCCCCTGTCATTTTCTGAATTTTACGCTAAATGCCATTGAAAGAAGTTCTTATGACTTCTTTTGGGAGAGGAGATTTCCCAAAAGAAGCTAGATTCTTAAGAATCCAGCTTCTTTTTGGGCAACCAAACAGGGCCTTATCTGGCTTCACATAGATATTGGTAGTAAACAGTGTAGCAATTTTAATTACCGCAAAAACAATTTAGCAGCTGACAGTTTCTTTGCTCTGCGCTTGAACTGAGAGATTTCATAAAAAAAAACTGCGAGAGATTAATTGGTAGAAGCTAGCAGTCAGCAAAAGCAGAAAAGTACGAGGGCAATTCCTTCCATTAATGACGTGCTTCACTCTCTCTCTCTCTCTCTTTCTCGGTCGTCATCAATCTCTGATTTGATTTAGTGATTACTCAGAATCACACAAAAATCCCGGACGAACAAAATAACAATAATGTCTGTGACCATCACAACATCATTATTAATACAAAACCCACCCTCAGGCACGCTTAAGTTACGCCTTTCACTTTAAATAGAAGGCGCGGGTCGGGGTAAAAAAAAAGCACGTTGGTGCCTACGTGGCTGATCAGATAACTGGATCAGAAATTAATTTGTATAGTGTTCCCGATCGATTTTTTTTAGTATTATTATATAAATTCCCCATCATATAACTTAGTCGCTTCTACTATAATACTCATTGGTAAGTCTTGTAATATATAAATAAAGTTTAGTGTACACTTATCTTAACATACACTCTTGTATTAGTAGGTATTAGGGTTTTTTAACCTAATTATAGTGTACTATTTTTTGTATATCAGTAGAATTTTTTTACGGTTCCCACAGCCAGCACAATTCGAATTAGACTCTAAAATTTTTACTGGGATTAGTCCTATGAGTTTGGTTTCCAACCCAACAGATGGCATATTGTTTTGATTTTTTTATAATTAATTACTTATGATTTAGTGTAGATCATTGGCACAGAAATAGTTCTGGCCAAGAACACTATTCTTAGTTCTATTTGATTAAGGAGTGCAATTACCCTCTAATATTCCCACTAATGCCTTCATATACATAATTACAAAACCTCTTATGCTTATTACAGAGCCTTATTAGTTCTGAATTTTAGTAATCTTTAAGGATTAGGGTTTGTTTCACTATCCTTACTTGATTATACAAACATACCCCTTAGAATAGATGTATTAGACAAAGTGGATAACTAATTCGGGACAGTTCAAGACACCTGATCAATGAACTGACATCTAACACATGACACCTTCGACTGATTAATAAGGTCAAGACATCATAAGAGAGACGTTTCTCAATAGTTGTCCCATTTGGTTTGTAATAGTTACATAATCAAGAGTATGAAAGCTATACAAATCTCAAGAATTATAAATGAAATTGGACAACATGATCCGGACAGTAAACAACCAGACCAATATGACATCAAATGAATAGCACAACGGAATAGGTCTCCCTTCTAGTGGCTAGCATGTGTAACTAAAGTGAATTGGAGTATAAACTTTCCACATGATTCAACATATATCATACTATAATGACACATAATTCAAGAGCAAGGAATTATAACATTATAACTCCAATAGAGAGACAAAATTCATGTCAGCAATACACCATAATATAGTTCATGCATGTAAGATAGAAATTTTGAATCAAATTCAAGGGAAAAATTATCCTACTTGTCCTGACGAAGTGCTTCTTTGCTTCACCAGATTGATCGTCGCCTCCCCAACGTGTTGCCACCCTCTATCACTCTCACCAATGGGTCTTTGGAAGAGAAAAGGGGGTGTAAGGGTGGTGACTTGGGAGAAGAGAGGAGAAGAAAACAAAAAAGAAAAAACAAAAGAAAAGGGAATGGTCGACCAAGTGTAAGGGCCGGCCACCCCAATTTGGCACTTAAATACCTAGGGTTTCCTAATCCTGATTGGACTCACTTTCTCCCTTTGATTCTCCTCCTTTTAATCTCATCCTTCCATCCACACTCCTTCCTAAATTTGACTTGCACGTCCTTCCAAATTGGCGTCGCAATCAGTTGAGATTCTAAATCTTTTCAAATCTCTTTCAAAGTGATCCTAACTACCCAATCTGGAAACTGTCATTCTGTTACCATTCCCTGTTGGACGCCCTTCCCTTTTGTTGCTCTTATCTGATTGGCTGATAGGGATTTTAAGAATATTCTCATCTAATCTCTTATTTGTTCTCATAAATAGCAGTATCCTATTTAGTTACTTTTTTTAGATATACTAGTTACTTTCCTTATTTACTACAAGTAATCAAATCTTTCTCTTCTTCCGTAATCTTCTCTAACTACCACAAATAACCAACCATGTTTTACACGTACTCACACGTGCCCATATCATCCATGTGTCCTGTCGTCCACATGCCTGACGTCCATGTGCCCTAGCGTCAAGTACATGTGACACACAAATCAACCCCGTAACAAACTATGTTACTGCGAGTCCTAATTACTTCATCCCACTCACACATATCCTAATACGTGTCTTGCATCCACCCTGGCACCTGGCCCCACCACCTAGCATTAGGTGACCTCACGCCTTGCGCCAGACCAGCCTCAGGGCCAGGTTGAGCCCAGCGCCAGGGCTAGCCTCGCACCTAAGTTAACTGCCTGAACCTAGTCTATTGTTAAATCAATTTCTAATACATCACATACACATCAAACATACCACATAACATGTTACATCAGAAATCAAATTAGGCAACCAAACTTTTCTAATTTAAGTCAGTTTCCTAAAATAGCAATTTAATGATTCATACCGATTCTTCGGGTGTTACATTGATAGATTATGAAAAGGAATGAGATTCAAGTATGTTTGTGCGTCTATAATCTTACGTCACTTGGCATGGTAAGAACCATATTATGTGATCACGTTGAGCTTGTGTTTCATATTATTGGTTCAACGGTTTTCAAGTTCTTGGTTTTAGGTGTGTGCTATGATCACCATGTCAATACATGTACGACCCGGATTCTTTGCCTTGCTAACAAAAAATAAGATACATTGTTTTTTTTGATCCATGAACCACGTGACAGGGCCAAGGACGATGTGTTAAATAGCTGATTTATGTTGGGTTTTGGTGTTTGGGTAGTGGGCCCAAATTTTAATAGTAGTGTAAAGCCCGCCAATAGAAATTTCATCTTAGGCCTACATTGATTATTTGATTGAACTAGAAATTTGAGGGAATTTGATTTTCATTTTATTTTTGTCTTTTCCTAAGTTTGGAGGGAAAATGAAAACAAATCTCTATGTTGGAAGCTTTATTTAGTCCCACATAGGAAAGACACATTGGTGTGATAGGATATATATAAAGAATTTTTCTTTCTCATTGTATATATTATTGGTGTGGTGACTCTCTCCAAACTAACGTGTACACATTCGTGGGTGCACCAAAGGTGCACACATGCACGCGCGCGTGCATAGCGTGGGCGAATAGGCACATTGTGGCTCTTTAGTGGCGCACTTAGCATTTTGCAGTTCGCATCTAGAGTCTACTTTTTTTTTATCAAATGACCAATTATTTTTGGAGCTTAGGAGCCGTTGACTATGATCAAATAGTAAAACGAGTGATTGGGTGGACAATAGACCATTATACCCGTTCATTTTCTTTTGTGAAAGGGTGCCCATTCATCTCCTTTTGAGAAAAGGTGCCCGTTGGGTTCAGTTATATAAATGGTTGCCTGAAACTAAAAAGAAAAAACACAGAAGACAGTTCGTTCTAAAACTCTCCTCCAACTTCTTCTTTTCTTGTTCTTTTTCCTAAAAGACAACAGTTTACTTCTTCTCTGAGTTAGGGGTCAGACTTGTTTGAGTGCACCGCTCGTCAACCAGCGGTTCGTTGTATCTTGGGGACAGATTGCCGGACGAAGCCTGTGCACGTAGGGGCGGTAATATCTGTTTCAAAGTCCGCAGTACAAACTGTGCCTTAGACGATTTTGATTGATCTATTCTTTCAGGTTAAATTGCGATATTATTCAACACGGTCGGATAAAGTACAATCCCTCCCGTTTACATATTTTTCAACAATATAAGGGGTTAGTCATTCTGCTTTTGAAATGCTGCATTCAATACATGCATTTTGGAACTGTATTTCAGATTGTACGTGCATTTTAAAATTGTATTTTGGAATAAACATTTCTTCTTCCTCCGCTTCTAGTTCTTTTTCTTGTTCACGAAAGGCGTAGCGATGACCATGGAGAGGCCAGGCCTATGGCCACGGCTGCCAGGGCCGGGGCTGCCACTATGGCCACAGCCGCCATGGCATAGTCCAGATCTGGCAGTGGCCATGGAGGCCAGGCCATGGCGACATGGTCCATGCCCGTGACAGCAAAAGCCAGGGCTGCCGCCATGGCCCAGGCTAGATCTGACATTGGCCGTCATGGCCCTAATGGCCTATCTCCATGGTCAGGACGAAGGGGGAAGAGGGAGGAGGAAGGAGGAAGGAAGGGAAGAAGCTGCATTTTTATTTTACGATGGGGTAGACGACGTAATCTGAAATGCAAGGCGTCTAGTGTGTTTGATGTTGTGAGCTGCATTTTTAATGCAGTTGGGTTTAAAAAATAAAAATACACGCACATTGATTAAGTGCCACATTTTGAAATATGCATCCAAAATCCAGAACAATTAACGTTAAGTTTTGTAATGCATGCTCTAAATACAAAATTACGCGCTTTTAGAATAAGTCTGCTTTAAATAGAATCTGAAGTTTTTATATCAAACCTGATTTTAGACACATCTCAAATTGGGTTTGAACTTTTACAAAATTAGAAAAAAGGCAGCCTATCCTGCCACCCAGCAATCCATTTGTCATATTGGTCATTTGCATGGACAGCCTTGTTTCAATAAAAAAATACAAGCCGCATACCTGCTTTTTTTGCACGTCTACTTTTTAGCCCGTAACTCTCGGAAACAACAAAAAAAACTAGCAAAAAATTCGAAAAAAAAACTCGTAAATATTTTTTGGGTATGGATTCGATAGATGCGAGGAAGTTTTTTTTGGGTGGGGTAGCTTCTGTAAGAGGAGTCGATGCATTTGATTCTCAGGCAACATATACCTTGACAAGATAAATAATCTTTTTGTAAACTACTCACCGGTCTTAACAGTATTTCCTTGAATGATGGTTTTATCCGTGCAGATCGGATCAAGGTCGATGCAGATTTGGTTGCGGCTGGTTTGCCATTGTCATTGTATGATTCAGATCTTCCATTACTTATCAATGCACTGTTACCTTCTAATTGAACTGACTGAATTTAAAATTAGAAATAGTGTATATAGTAACTAGCCTAGATTTTGCCAGAAGTTGACTGTTGAAAGTGTAAAGCCACCAAAGAAACACTTGTCTTCAATTACTAAGAAGAAAGAAGAGTTATAATGATACAAGCAATGGTTGCTTACCAAACAAGACAATCTGATTATGCAGGACAAATTCTTGGATGACAGATTCTTGATTGTCCTTTGTGATATTGGAATTGCACTGTTCACAGAAATGAGAGATGAAGCACAAGATTGAAGATATTTAAAGGGAAACGATATTTGTACATCAGATTTTCTATACATTTCCGTACACAACTGATGTGTATGGAAATGAGTGGGTGAACTGATGTGACCCCACATCAGTTCATCCATTCATTTTCATACACAGCTGTATGAAAAAAAAAGTGAGAATATGATGTAGGGTTATCACTGCCCATATTTAAAGATGGGGGACACTGACGTGTAGCAGTGCACTACAAATTGAAGCGATATTAGTTAAGGTGTGTGAAAAGAAAAAGTGAGAAAATTCAAAGTCTTGCCCAAAACTTTTTTCTCTCTCGTGGGGACTACACACAAATTTTAGTTATATTTTTTTATTTTTCAAATAGAAAGAAAATGAGAGAAAAGTCCAACTCCCCGTTATTTTTCCTTTTTTTTTTTCTTCTTTTTTCTCATTTGACTTTTTTTTTTCTTTCTTTTTCTCTCGAACTAAACACACCCTTAATTAAAGCAAGAAACTATAAGAAGCGGGTAATTCGTGTTGTGGGGTAGTAGAGGCCACGTCACTAGGGAATAATCAAACTGGATGATTGATTGAAAGAAACCATCCTGTATCAGCACTTCTTTTAAAGGAATCAAAGTTTTGAAATTTAGGCAGAAGAGGATTGAGGGGAAGAGAAAAGATGAAAGGGACTCAAATTAGGCTTCCACAATAATCTGATCTCCTCTGTTGATAAATTATCATGAAGATTGATCTGTTGAATGAAAAATGAAATCACTAGTTTTAACGACCTCCTTCCCTCCTTTTTTTCATTTTGGTTACTGCGCTCCTATTTACTTTTTCTTGATACAAACTGCGTTCCTATTAACTGATATATCGGATGTATGCCACTGCTATTAGACGGATGTATTCGTGTATAATATTGATAATTGCTAAATGTGCTTTCTTAGCACTTTTATTGCTTCCGAACAATCAAGATCATAGTAAAGCCTATTGCCTATCAAACAATCTTGTAAAGCCTATTGCCTATCGAACAATCTTTACAGATGGTTATGTCGAGCACACAAAGTAAATGCCTACTAAGTCATTAGGTAGAACTATTTCTGGACGCATTTGTTTAATATGGTTTTGCGTTTAAACTTAACCTAGTGTTCGAACTCACAGGAAAGAATTATTAGGAAACTTCGATAAATATATGAGGGAGAAACTAGTGTTGTGAGCCTCTAAAATTTCCATTGAGATCATTCCCTCCGTCCAATAAGTGTGTTTGCATTTGAAAAAATGTGAATCCATTATTATAGAGCGGAATTTGCTCCTCCACGACCAAAAACACGCAAAGGTAAGGCAAAACGTTGTTGGTTTGTTTGGGCAATACAAACTATAAAGTCCAATATATTTAACTATTTTTATATGCAGTCAAGCTTCACAGTATATAAGAAAAAGAATGTATATGAAAGAAATTACAAAAGAAGGAAAATAATGAGAGACTAGTGAAATGGACGAGCACCATTTAGAGGCAACACGTGGCGTATGTAATACCAAAACATGACGACATGTCCCGATCCTCATGCCCTCATCATGCCGCATCATATCATGCCTTTCTCTAGAAAACGACAACATCACCCTAGCCGCCAGCTGGACTTGAGAAATGTAACTGATATGACGTAATCATCCTTCAGTTTTCCCCTAGGCGAATATGTCTCTCATCTTCTCCCATTACACGACAAAATTCTTCAACCATAAAACCGCCTCCACACCTCCTCTCCCAAAAAATTTAAATCTATTTTTGTTTCTCTCTCTCTCTCCCCATCTCTGCATGACCCTTCCTGTAGCTCCAGCTCGTCCTATATCAATCCCTCCTCAGTTTAGGTGCTCGTGTGGACCTGAATCCTACCTTTTCCATCGTTTCTCGACAAATTCTTATTACTGCATGTTGTTGAGGTGTACCAGTTGAGAGCATGTCAAGACCGGAGAAGAGCCTCCCTCCAGGGTTCAGATTCCACCCCACTGATGAAGAACTCATTCTTCACTACCTTCGGAACAAGGCTTCCTCCCTCCCTTGCCCCGTCTCCATAATCGCCGAAGTCGATATTTACAAGTTCGACCCATGGGACCTACCTGGTAAGGATTACTCCCTATCCCTTCAGTCTCGGCTTCCTTAATTAATTGGCGTGCTTAATTACTTTAGTAAATTGCTCGTTCATGAATTGATTCCATCTTCGTCATTTACTGTTTGGCTTACTTTATTTTCTCATCTATTAAACGCCATTGATCTATTTAAGTAGGCGCATGGGTTACAATTAGTACGTAGGAGAACCCTGTTTCTTTTATTGTTTTCCATCTATTAATAACCCGCAGTATAAATATCTGAAGGTCGCGTGTTCGATCCACACTCACCGCACCAAAAAAAAGTATAAATATCTATTATATGGCCCTAATAGACTTTATTAATAGGCTTAGTGAATCATGAAAATCTATGTATAAGAAAAATCATGAAAATCTACAGTTTTTCTTCTCTTCTTTTGCTACGTGGGGTGGGGTAGCACTTTCCTTTTTTCTCCTTTTTTGTTAGGAGGTGGGGTGAAGTAGCACTGTAGCAGTTAACAGTAGTGTTTAATGAAGGTGGAACATATAGGAAAAGCGGCTTTTGGGGAGAAAGAATGGTATTTCTTCAGTCCACGGGACCGGAAATATCCGAATGGAGCTCGGCCCAACAGAGCGGCGGCATCTGGCTACTGGAAAGCCACTGGGACGGGCAAGCCTATTGTGACTAGCGGTGGGTTCAACAACAACAACATCGGCGTCAAGAAAGCGCTTGTCTTCTACAAAGGGAGACCTCCCAAGGGTATCAAAACCAACTGGATAATGCATGAATACCGCCTTGCTCAGCCTCCCCCCACCACCACAAGGCCCATCATCAACTCATACAAGGACTCTTCTTCCTCCTCCATGCGGGTAAGAAACGTGCCAATTGGATTGCCTCGTCCTTCAATTCTATATATTTAATAAAATGTTATTTTATTCTATATGACATAGACCCTGTGATTTGATTGACTATTATGTTCCGTCTAATTAACAACTTCTTACTCCCTTTGTCCAATATTATCTGTTGCATTAGAATCCATATTGGTTTTCTAACACCGACAAGTAATATTGGAAGGAGAGAGTAATTCTGTTCTCTCGTGAGAGACAATCATGCGGTAAACTTTCATTAAACGGCCGTTTGGGGCGTGATTAAAAGCAAAACATCCAGATGGGATGTTTTACTACACTGTAGCATTTGGATATTTTATATATCCAGCTGAAACACCTCAGCTGGATGTAAAAATCCACATGGATGCTACAGTAAATATCCAATATCCAGTCTGGATATTTTGCAATAATCACGCCCCAAACGGCCAAATCTAGTATCACCTACCGCAGATCACGTGAGATCGTTCGGACTGAACAATTAGGGTCTGTTTGGTAGAAGATTTTATGAGTGGAAAATCTGGATTTTAAGGAAGAAGTTGGATTAGAGAATCATGGTGTTTCGTTGGGAAGAATTAGCTTTTGGGGAAGAATTTAGGGTCTGATGGTATGTTTTGTAAATAAATATGAAAGACAGAGGTAAATAATAATAAAAAATACGTTTTTATGATTGAAAATGCATTTCTTACCCCTATCTTTTTACATAATTATAAAAATATCATTGAAAAAAGTCAATGAAGTGAAAGCTGAATTCTTTTAGAAAATTTCCTTTCATGAAGAAGCTGGATTCTTCTAAAATTCAATTATGTAGTTGCTGCCAAACAGGCCTTTATTAGTGCACTATTTATGCACAATTGGAGGGTCATCTTTTTTGCATCAGGCATGTATTTTGTAGTTTGTACACTATGGGGTGCACTGTGCACCATTTAAGGTGATTGACATCTGTTGTTATTTCACCGGCTGATTAGGTTGGTGCGGCCTGTGGGTTCTAATTCATGTTGGCTTTCCAAATAACAAACAGGCCCTTATTAGTGCACTATTTATGCACAATTGGAGGGTCATCTTTTTTGCATCAGGCATGTATTTTGTAGTTTGTACACTATGGGGTGCACTGTGCACCATTTAAGGTGATTGACATCTGTTGTTATTTCACCGGCTGATTAGGTTGGTGCGGCCTGTGGGTTCTAATTCATGTTGGCTTTCCAAATAACAAAATGAGATTCTTGTGGTAAAGTAAGGGTACATTTGGTAATAGATTTTTATAGTAGCAGAAGCAGAATCTTGTGGATTCTAATTTTTTGGATGAATCTTTGTGTTTGGTTATGCATATAAGAAGAAGCATTTTGGGACACATATGGTGTATGTGTATCTCAAGTTGATAGGGGAGTTTGCAACATTTTTCACGAGTTTTCTGCCTCAAAACTAGAAACTCTCCTAAAGTCGACTTTTCACATGATCTAGGGCGGAAAGTTGAGTTCACTCCACATCTAGCAAATTGTAAAAGTAAGCAACCAAACGGACTAGAGCGGAGAGTCATAGATTTTTTAAGAATACCGTGGGGAAATTTTCAACCAAATGAACCCTAAAATTGGCAGAGCAGTATGTTTTGATACTATTCTGTTTTACGTATTGACCACTTGAATGAAACATAGGAGCAGACTTGCAATGAGAGGGTAACTATATATAACCACGTAAGTATACTATAGCGAGTGCACATAATAACCGCTTAAAAAAGAAACCATAGTAGCTATAGGTGTTGCAAATGAGAAAAACACAACGCAGTGATAGGAGGAAGAGACAAATTAGAAGAGATCCACAGTATGTCTAGAATTCCCGAAAGAAAACAAATTAAAAAACTTTAGTGTCGGATGCATACCTATCTCTCGGATGGTATCTAACAAGAAAGAATACATAGGCCTTTTTGTTTTCGTTTCATATATATTTTACTCCCTCCATTACAAAATATTATGTATATTTGGAAATATTCACTGCTCCAAAATATTGTGTACATTTTGCTAAATCACGTGACTTCTTCTTTTAAAATTTGGAAAGATTGACTTGAACTTGGTTCATGAATGAGGATAAGAGTTGGAGGGGATATTAGGGAGAAAAAGTCATGTGAGTTGTGGGCTTCATGGTCTAATAAAAATGATAATTTTCTCAAATGTACATAGTATTTTGGAACAGAGGGAGTATATAATGCTTCCTGCATTCCAAAATACTATGTATATTTAGATGTATTTACTGTTTTAAAATATAGTATATATTTTACTAAATCAGGTGACTTCCTCTTTCCAATATTAAAAGAGACTTGGAAGGATATATTGACTTAAATTTGGTTCGTGAATGTGCATAAGGGTTGGATGGGATATCAAGGAGAAGAAGTCATGTGACTACATTGTAGGCTTCATAATCCAATAAAACTGAAAATTTTCTCAAATATATATGGTATTTTAGAAAGAAGGGAGTATATATTATTATATATAATAAAAGAGTAAAGCTTGTCTTTTTTTAGCAAACAAGAGAATAAGTTTTTTTTTGTTTGTTTGTTAAACGAAGAGAATAAGCTTGTCGAGTCACAAATGTAGGCTGTACTTCTATAAATCTCTCGTGTGTCTCTGTGTTTGTCTGAGATTATTACTGTCGATCACTATCAACTCATGTACATGCTATTTTCAGTTGGACGACTGGGTTCTGTGTCGGATCTACAGGAGGAGCAGTCCTCTCCCACCCTCAGCATCTGATGATGAGGACGGTGCAAGCTTCACATGCAGCCAGAGCGCCCCGCCCCAACTCATCCAAAATTCTTCTTCTTTGTCTGACCTTCTCGCGGCAACAGACTATTCACTGCTCACTCGTCTACTAGACAACCCATCCGTCGATTCGGCTGCTTCGGGAATGTCTCATCAGTTCGTCTCTTCTGCTTTGCCAGGTAGTAGTTATGGGCATGCGGATCCAACCCCTGCAGTCATCGCCAGCAGCGTTGCTTATTCTGCTGCTGCGCCTCTTCAACTAGTGGAGAAGCTTTCGCATAGCCAGCAAGGCAAGCCATCTTGTCCACAGGTTTTACAGACGTCACATAACCAACTCAAGCGCGAGAGGTCATCAAGTGGCGCCAATGACGATATTTTACTTCTTCAGCCGTCCAAGAAGTTGAACAACCATCCTTACACTTTAACCAGCTTCGCCAACTCTTCGCCTGACCACCAACCATTCATCAATCCGCCCATATTCCTCAGTTCCCACTTACAGTTTCAGTAAGTAGCATTCAACCAAGTACCATATATATAGGAAGATGATTACAGGCTTGCGAGGTACATTCTTTTCTTTTGTGCAGAAGAAGAAAAAAATTGCTACACATCTTATTTGTACAGGTGAACGGGGCGGGTTTGGCCTCGGAAAATTGATATACATACATTTATATACACGGTAAACCACTAGATAGTATTGATAAGATGCCACAAGGGGAGTAATATAAGTTTTTTCTTGAGTTATTTTAAGAAGAGAATGTGAAAATTAAACTGAACCCTTGGATTTGGTTCGTTTGGCTTATATTGACCGGTCCTTTCTTTTGGTAAATTACACTTAGCCCTATTAAACCTCTAAATCATGCTATAGATGCACGAAACACCATCACCATGTATATTACGCAAATCAGTACATAAGTACCGCATGACTTCTTTTTTTTGTAAGATAGCTTGCAACACCCCAACGACATCGACTTATCTTTGTGGCATAATCAAGTGAAACTTCTAAGAAGCACGGATACGGATACGGCGACACGATACGATACAATACGGACACGGGGACACAGCATTTTTTCAAAAAGTAGGATACGACACGGCTAATAAAAAATTATTTATATAATTTTAAAATATATTTTTTGATATTGTAGTAACAAAATTTTTCCTCAAACCTTATAAATGAGGATCAAGTATTATGTCAACTCTCTCAAACTCACTTTTTCATTGGCTATTCTCTCAAAGGTGGGTTGCAAATTGAGAAAAGAGGATTAAATAAATAAAAAATTAAATGGAAAAGTCCTAAATACTTGCCACAGACCACAGTTTATCAAACTGAAAAACGTTTTCTTGAGGTGCTTTAAGACATCTGAAGTTATCATGGTCTCTGATGACACCAAAACATAAATAATGGCCTACGTGAATATGATATTCATATATGAATGACAATGTTGGAACTGACCAAATAATATGCATAAGATGATGTTTCAACCATCAAAATAGCCATTACTAACCATGCAAATGCAACTTTCAAAAACTGCTTTCCGATCTTCACAAACTCTTAAAAATGACGGGCAATGCCAATCCAGCTCGTGTTGGGCTGGCTGGATCTCTCCAAATTGATAACGAGGTCAGGGGGTAAAATCCCTGCGGCATAGGGTTTTGAAGCATGCGTGAGTTCTTACCTATAAAAAAAGGGATATGACCAACAAACAATATCAGTTGATTAATAACTTTTTCAACAAAAAGTGACAACTACCCATGAAGAAGAGAATGGATAGCACGTGGAGAACATAAATAAGGACACAAGGCTACAAAAATACAATGAGATGGCGAAGTTCAAGACTTCAATAATTAAAGATATAGACTCTATGACTTTTACTCCAGAATGTCAGGAACACTTCGATCTCTTTAGTGCTATATTTTTCCTTCATCTGCTGCTTTCATGTTATTCTTCTTCTGTTATTACCATGCTACAGAATTTGACTGGTATATCAGAGCCCAAAAAAAATAATTAGCTCATCCTACCAGAAACTAAATAAATAGTCCGTAACAAATTAACTCCACTAGAAAGTGAACTAAAAAGCTACTGATAAGAAATGAACCTGAAAATTGCATTTACGGCATTTCTCTTCATAACTTATATATGAGACAAAAGTAGAATAATACAAATAGCCCTGACGGGAGATACAGAAACAATACAAGACAGACTGAACCAACTTCCCCACTGATAGAGCTTCCATTTCCTATCGTATCTTTAAATTACCAGCGTCCACTCATTCAAGGACCTAAAACAGAGGATGCTCCAAAATAAATGAACATGCAATTCAATTTGTAAACAATTTTAAAACATTGCTATATAATTCTTCTTTCCAGATAATAACTCTAGCGAATCAGAAACAAGCCAGCTGTAGATTCTGTAATGACAGACCTATAATATAAACCATCATAAACACTGACCTACATCAATTGTTCAGTAAAAAACGACAGAAAACATTGCATCATTTGGCTAGATGAGAAGCATAAATTATCCACATTAATTTCAAATGCCCTCTTCTCCCCATCTCTTTACCTAATATGAAGGAATTGAAACATATCTTCACATACGTTTGAAAAAATGATATCAGCAAGCATTATGCAAGGCTGTTCCAGAGTATGAAATCAGGCCTGTAAATCATCATTTAACATCCACCACAACCAAGAAAAAATAATAGGAGTTTTCGAAAAATTAAAAATAGGCATACAAGAAAGCTATTCTCTTACCCTCCACTAATTAACGACTTATTCTTGGCTTGCAGCTAAACTCGACCAAAAGTGCTATGTGATCAGAAGACCACTCCGGCGAAGGAAGTGCTGTATCTTTACGTAAGCTGTCTTCATCTAACAATTCCAGCAACGACTCCACCATCAATGAATCAGCTATTACAAGATTCAGTACATCAAAAGCAATAACACATTATCAATTAAAAATTTAATAAGGCCTTCAAAGGTAGGAGAGAGAACTAAGACAACAAAAGAAAAGGAAATAAACCTAATATAAGATCATACCGGTATAAAATATGTAGTCAACTGTGCCAATAAAATCCCTCGTGCAGTTTGTGAGGTGCTTTAAGACATAGTAATTGGATTCACCTCCTACAGTCCACTCCATACAACACCATACCAGAGATGAGGTGGACCAGAGTAGAACCACCCCCAGTATTAAGAACTTGAGCAGCCAATGTACCCAAAAATTTGCTCTGCATTCCACATATGTTTAAGTAAACTAATTTCACTAATATTCCCTGCCTGAGGGCAAGCCATATAGCTTACACTTGATCTATGAATACTTATACTTGATCCAAATGCACATCAGATAAACTTTTAGCATCCAACTAATCGAAAGCATTTTGACAAACATGTGTGATGCACAAAACACAAAATTTTCCATAAAAGCCAGTCGTGTACAAATTTTTTCAAGTACAAAGGAAGAAAATGGACAAAGATTACCTTACTCGTTAAAATTTCAATGGGGGATGAGAGGTTGGTTCAATCTGATGGAAAGAGAATTATCAGTTTGAATGGAGAAGGTTGGTTCCGTCAAATGGCTGAAGGCCCGTCGGAGGGAGTATCTTTGGGGGATTTCCCCTGGAGGTTGCTGCTGGTGATCGAGAGAAGTGGGTGAAGAGTCAAAGCCGCTGTCGCGCGGGAAGGGGTTTTTCTGGAGGGAGGGGTTAATGACTTCCCATGAATTTGTGAAGCTCCTCAAGGGTTACCACGACAGTTTGAGGATTGGCACCGAGCGGCAAGTAGGCGTGAGGGAGAGCCGGAGAGAAGCCGAGTTTGCCGGAGACAACCGGTGGGGGGGACAGAGGGGAGAGCTAGGGCCGGGGGGGGGGGAGAGAACTAGGGCACGGGAGAAGGGGGACGGCCGGATTCCGGATCGGGAACGTATCCGATGCGTGTCCCGATGTATCGGAAACGTATCCGGTATATATATATATATATATATATTAAAAAAAAAACGGCACGGACACGCAGGCAGCCGTGTCGCCAGCGTATCCGTGTCGGATACGTATCGGATACCGACACGGCTGCCATTTTGCCGTGTCCGTGCTTCCTAACTGTAAGACTTTTAATAGATACCATTGATTCTTAAATGAACTAATTTTTAGTTCGGTTGAAAATCAACGGTATTTATTAAAAATGACTGGAGGGAGTACAAATTGACGACTTGAAAGTATAAAGATCGGGGAGCATCCAAAGGAGTTTTAGTAGTTATGGGCTAGCTCAATCGCAAATCAGGAACCAACTTCCACTCGCTAAAATGTAATTGAACGTTTCAAGACTTAGCATTACGGACAGTTCTATCGTATTTAATCATTGGACTAATAATTATTGCTTCTTGCAAATACATATCACTAAATGTAGTTCATTTTTTGAAAATCAAATGTGTCTATTATAGTTGGAGAGAAAAAACTACACCTTTTGATTGTTTAGGTAAATGGGCTTAGGGCTGGCTTAGTGCAAGGAAGAGTGATTTAGCAAATTAGACCTTAAGTATAAATGTGTGCAGGTTTCTCATGAAATTTCCATCTTCAATTCTGAAGGTTTTGCAATGGCTCCTTTCTTCAAGTCTTCAAATTTAAAAAAATTAACTCAACTCATCACTATTCAAATCAACTTTCTACACTCATTTACACACAATTCGATATAATTTTGTTATATGAATAATTCCATACTCCCTGACCGCATTTGAAAAAATTACAGATCTACAATTAAATGATTGGATTTGACCTACTTGCCAATAGATCCATTTGAAAAATTAAAGATCCACCTTATGTGGTGCAGGGGTGAGTGGAAGTTTGGCTCTACATTCCAATAAATTTCTCTCATCTTCAATTGCTGCCATGATTTTATAGATGGAGTATAATTTGGTCATGACATGAACTTTTGCCTATCCAACCATGCGTGTCAATTAGGAACTCTCCTTGTTGAGGCTAAGGGAGAGGTCAAACGTATCTACACCACATAAAGGTGGTAACATATGTTACCTATAAATATCTATGTACTAGTTAGCACATAGACGCTAAACATAATACCCTCCGTTCCAAAATACTATGTATATTTGAAAAAATTCTCATTTTTATTGGACCATGAAGCCCACAAGAAAGTCACATGACTCCTTCTCCTTTATATATCGTCCAACTCATTCACGAACTAAGTTCAAGTCAATCCTTCTAAGTCTTCTCCAGTTTTGGAAAGAGGAAGTCATGTGATTTGGCAAAACATACACAATATTTTAGAACAGTAAATATTTCCAAATATACATAATATTTTAGAACGGAGGCAGTACAACTATGGTCATGGGGTTTGGTCATAGCTCTTTTTTTTATAATTCTTGGTCATAGCTCTTATTGGGAAGATATATGTATTGTTTTTTTAAAACACTAAAAAAATGTTAGCTAGAATTCCAGGCTCGGATGTATAACCTTGAGAGCGGATTGGTTGCACGTACATCCAGGGGAAAAACCTCTGGACATACGCTCATTTCTCACCGCGTGTCCCCAGCGAACCACAATTAACGACGCACTCTGTTTTAGGGTCTCAGTTCCAAACCAATCTTTTTACCCGGTCTGGTCCAAATTTAAAATAGTTCCCATCGAGCAGGAAGCTCGCTTGAACCCCTACGTCGAGGAGCCTCACGAATTCATCAAAGATCGGGAATCGGGCTAACAAAGATCGAAACCTCTCCGGAAGAAGTGCGTTCTCCTCCCCGTTCCCAGAGATGTACATGCTTTTGGCGGTTTTTTTCTGTTTTCTCATCATAATATGCGCATGTGGCTTGAATCTATGTGCTGACGGCTGAGTTTGTTGACCTGTTAGTTTTTTTATTACTTGTGAACGGATAGGCATCTAGAATTGAGAAAGAAGATTTGTACCATTGTTAGAGTTTGTGGGTCCAACATCAACTGTTATCTTGGTGATATTTTTGTTTTATGTTTTGAACAGAGCAGATTTTGCTGTTGTTTCTAGGTACAACAATGAACAGGGCAGATTCGATGACTCTAAAAAGGTGTTTGATTTTATGCCTGAAAGGAATGTGCTTTGTTGGACCTCCATGATCGCTTTTGGTACACCCAGTTAGGTTGTGCCTCCTTATTTATCATGTCTTTGGAGATTGAGGCGATCCAGTTGGTGATTCTTAAAAGCAATTACGTCTCCCTAGCTTGTGCCACAATTTTTAGGTTGGTTTTTTCAAATAACCAGCTGAACCTACATCATTTTCATTAAGAAATTTTTTTATACAACCAGCATGTGCTTCTTATACTAAATGTCATGCTTTGAGATGATTTTGTGACCTTCACAATAATTAGACTTATGTAATTGCATCAAAAGCAAACAAGTAGGAATTATAGAAAAAGCAACAAATATAGTTGTTTTTTAGCAGTTTGCTTGAATGTGACCAATTAATACGCCAGAATGATGGTTCAATAGTTTTTTTTCTTATTCACTTGAAGATTGTTGACTCTTTATAGCTCAACGATAGAGCACTTGGGAGCATTTTTCGAGAAGGTGGTGGTTCGAGTCCACCAAGAGTCTTGTTAACAATTATATATTAGACTGATTGTAATTTTTGTAATCTTAGTAATATGGATAGTTTGGGCTTTAGGGGCAGTTTGGTTCCTGAAAAATCAACTCCAGGAATGTGGCTTTATATGGAACTGGTTTTCTGCTTGACTGTGGGGATTTTATGCTGAATACGATATCAGTTGTTTCATTTTCTTTACCATCCTCACTTTACCTTCGAAAAACAGGGCTGAATTCAGATTGGAAGTTTTTCTGAGTTGGTATATAGAAGAATTCTTTACTTTAAATAATGATGTTGATCATAATTGACCAAATTCGTTCATTTCTTTTTTTCTACTTCTGCAATGTATATACATGATATATTATTTGGAAGGGCCAGCTACTTGTTAATGCACTCAATATTCTATATTCCATCGGCTTGTCCATTGGTGTAGAAATTGTAACAATCTTTTTCTGCTTATTTTTTCCTTTATGCAATCCTATTTTAGACATATTACCAATTCCTATGCTCAAATTGGTTCATATACAAATTATTGTCTGTAGATGGCTCCTTAGCTTAATGGGGAATGCACTTAGGAATCATATTCCTAAAGAAAATGGTGGTTTGGGTCCACCAAGAGCCTTTTTTGTTGTATGCACTTTTCATGACACAGAGTAAATGAAATGTTGATTGGAGAATATTCCCTCTGTCTTGAAATGCATGCCACAATATGGACGGTGGAGCCTAATTTCATTTAATTCTATTTTAGGATTTATATCAAAGCCTACTTTGAAGATGTCACAGAGATGCCATCCTTTCTATTTATCAACTTATCATTCACATTGGAGCCTAATTTCTTGTCGATGGCATCTAATATATTTAGCTCAATGGAAAAAAGGAAATAAATAGTTTTTTAATTGGTACAAAAAAAGAGAGTTGCAACCGAGCAACTTAGAATTTAGATTTGTTCTTTATCCAAAGAAGAGGGTGGTTCAAATCCACCAAGAGCCTTGCCCTTCCCTACTCTCCCTTCACTCGTTCTCTCCTCTTACCCCCATTCCTCTCCCTCGCTCATAGTGCTATCTCCATCTCTTTCCCACCTGCTGACTAGCTTTTCTCTAAAGCTCAAAGAGAAAGGTGTCTTTTTCCTAGTCACCCTCTCTCTCTTCCCTTGTCCATAGCCATGGTTGTGGCAAAGCACCTGGCAAGGGGGGCAACCTCTTTATGTTCTCCTTCACATAACAAAGAGAAGCCAATATAACAGAGAAAGATTTGGAAGTTTGTATCCCTATAATTTTACCCCCATACAAGTATGTTCTTTTAACCGATGTCTCTCCAACCACAAGACACATGCTGCACGAGCTACGAGATCCAGCCCTGCACTTTTTCTTCTCATTGTTCTTCTGATGGGCTTCCCCCGTGTGTGTATTTAGGCTCTTCCATATTTTAAATTTTTTCTAAACTTTATATCCCCACACGTGGTTTTATCAGTCATATGGAAAAATATAACAATATAGGTATAACCCATTTATGCATTATGATACAAGATTAAGGGGCCATTTGGGGCATGAAAAATGAGCATCATCCAGCTAGAAAATCCAGCTGGTTATAGATTTTTGGGATAATCCACTAACCAGCTGAAACACCTCATGAGTTAGTGGATTATCCCAAAAATCCATCAAAAATCCATAACCAGCTGGATTTTTTCCAACTGGATGGAGTTGATTTTTTACGAACCAAACTGCCCCTAAAGCCCAAACTATCCATATTACTAAGATTACAAAAATTACAATCAGCCTGACATATAATTGTTAACAAGACTCTTGGTGGACTCGAACCACCACCTTCTCAGAAAATGCTCCCAAGTGCTCTACCATTGAGCTAAAGAGTCAACAATCTTCAAGTGAATAAGAAAAAAACTATTGAACCATCATTCTAGCGTATTAATTGGTCACATTCAAGCAAACTGCTAAAAAACAACTATATTTGTTGCTTTTTCTATAATTCCTACTTGTTTGCTTTTGATGCAATTACATAAGTCTAATTATTGTGAAGGTCACAAAATCATCTCAAAGCATGACATTTAATATAAGAAGCATAGACTGGTTGTATAAAAAAATTTCTTAATGGAAATTATGTAGGTTCAGCTGGTTATTTGAAAAAACCAACCTAAAAATTGTGGCACAAGCTAGGGAGACATGTAATTGCTTTTAAGAGTCACCAACCGGATCTCCTCAATCTCCAAAGACATGATAAATAAGGAGGCACAACCTAACTGAGTGTACCAAAAGCGATCATGGAGGTCCAACAAAACACATTCCTTTCAGGCATAAAATCAAACACCATTTTAGAGTCATCGAATCTGCCCTGGTCATTGTTGTACCCAGAAACAACAGCAAAATCTGCCCTGTTCAAAACATAAAACAAAAATATCACCCAGATAACAGTTGATGTTGGACCCACAAGCTACTAACAATGGTACAAATCTTCCTTCTCATTTCTAGATGCCTATCCGTTTGGAACTAATAAAGAAACTAACAGGTCAACAAACTCAGCCGTCAGCACATAGATTCAAGCCACAGGAGCATATTATGATGAGATAAAAGAAAGAAAAAAACCACCAAAAGCATGTACATCTCTGGCAACTGGGAGGAGAACGCACTTCTTCCGGAGAGGTTTCGATCTTTGTTAACCCGATTCGAGATCTTTGATGAATTCACGAGGCTCATCGACGTAGAGGTTCAGGTGAGCTTCCTGTTCGACGGGAACTGTTTAAATTTGGACCAGACCGGGTAAAAAGATTGGTTTGGAACTGAGACTAGGGGTGCAAGTGGGTTGGGCTACTGCGGGCCGGAGGTTGGCACGACCCGAGCCCTAACAAGTAAAACCTTGGCCCTAGCCCTAAGGCAATTCCAAAAATCCGTCCCGGCACTATCCCTAAGCGGGCTTAGGGTCGGGTTGCGGGCTTTCGGGCGTTTCAATTGGCATAGTACCATTTTATCTTTCATACTCACTATGTCCTGAAATAAATGTTGCATGAGAAAAAAAATGGTTAGTTACAGCGAAACTTACCATTTCTTCTAATGGAGCATTTATTTCAGGACAGAGGGAGTATTTGCATATTCATCATTGCCCATCCAGACAGTTGAATAACCTTTGCTCCCCAATAGCTTAAGCTTCTAGGAAATATATCACCAACATATTTTTTCATATTTCAACAAACACTAAAACATAAGCATGGGCGGCTTGTCAGCCGTTTTATCTTTCACCATACTTCCCTTCATTTGCACTCTCTTATCCTTCTTTTTTAGATTAACTTTGGGTGTTTGGCGTTTCTCTTTCTTTTCTGTGATTGCATGTTGTGCTAGTTGTGGCTATTAGGACTGCTAGTTGTCAATATCTAGGGCTGATGATTGCTAGTTGTGGCTATATAGGGTTGCTTTTCTGATTGATGGATGTGTGAGAGTGTGCGTATGGTGTTCATGATTGCGAAGTGAAGAAATGTCTTCGCCTTTCTATGGATTTAGCCTTGAGGACCCATACATGTACTCTAATGATTACTATTCCTCGCACACACCTACTTACCCTCCCTTTGAAGTGCCCTACCACCCATATCCCTTATATTCTGATAATTACAATTGTGGATGGGATAATCACTCTAACTTTGGAAGTAGCATATCTTCCCTACAATCTACAACTTCTTTTATGTCAGATCCATGCGCACTCTGTATAAGTCCTATTCATACCCCAGTGGAGTGTCCTTTGGCCCATGAGTACCTATATTTTATACGCAAGTATGTGAATGAGGCCCAAGGTCTTCATAGAAAGGATGACCATCCTAATTTCCCTTGGATACAACTTAATCAGGCCCCTAGACAAGATTTCCTAAGCCAACAACTACCTTACCAACCAGCCTCAGATCCATTTGGGCAATCTAATAGGAGACCTTCCTTGGAAGATCATATAAGCCAAATGAACCAATGATCCTCACCACCTTAACCGAGATGAAAACCGAACACAGAGAGCTGAGAGATAAAATATGTACCCGAGGCCAGCTTCTCCATTCTCACACACAGGCTCTTGTCAACATTGAAACACAGTTAGAACAACTAGCACAGACCATAAATATGAGCGAAGAATGCACTTTACCTATCTAACCCCAATATCCGATGGACCAATTTTCTGACGAATGGATATGTTTTTCCTTGGATCATGATGTTACAACCCTTCAGAGTGCCCAAAGATTTGAAAATGAGCTTGAGTGGGTTTTACGAAATGATCAAGAAGGTGTGAAAATTAAAAAAGAAGTGAGTGCGTCGATAGAACCCAGCTTTATTCCTTCTTTTATATCTGAGGAGTCACAATCTAAGGAACTATTAATGGAACCTTCTGTTCCCGAAACACCATTCATACCATGTCTTTACCGATCTAACCCTTTGCTTATTGAAAGTAACTTAGAATGTTTCATAAATTGTATAATTGATTCACTATTTGATGAGGCTCTCCAAAGTATGTTACGAAATGAGGCCCCTATGGCCAAATTGGTTGATTTGGGAGAGGAGGAGCCCCTTATTTTAAAATTTTCTCATGAATTTCTTCCATTGAAAATGCAGGGATGCCTATTTCCAAAGCTTCCCCACCCACCACTCCACCCCTTCATTCTGCGATGTGCTCCATACTTAGGCAACAAAGATAGGAGTGTGTGAGGAAATCATTTAATTGATCTAGGTTGAATCCTTGAGGATCCGAACCCTGCAGAAGACTATGGCTCCGTCTGGCTGACGACGTTAAACTTAGCGCTTGGTGGGAGGCAACCCATGTATTTAGGTGTATTCTCTCATTTTCTTATTTTCTTTGTTATATGATCATTGTCATTTTTTTATATATCTTGTTCACATTGAGGACAATGTTCATAATAGGTTTGGGGGAGGGAGTATTGCCTACATAAAAAAAATCAAATAAATAAAAAAACCCATAAAAAGTTGATTAGTTTTTAGGTTGTTTTGTTAGCACTTTTCATAGGTTTTGATAGTTTATCCCGTAATAATGCATGCTTCAATTCTTAAGTGACTAATTTGTATTAGAAGTGTGAGTAAGTATACTGGAGGATAGATACACTTAACTGAGAATATCTTTCTATTACAGTCCTCTTGGAACAGGTGTTTGAGCTAAGAAAACTCACTCACATACACTAGTACATAAAGTAATACCGTCTTGAGATTTGTTAAAAGCTAATTTACAGTGGGATGTCTTTGGTCAGAGTCATTGGTTGATATGCAGTTGTCTGTTGAGCTTAAAAGATCATGATAAACCATTTACTTGGCAATGGCAAGGGCTTGGAACTGGAAATAGGTTGAGAGTATAATACAACCTGGACGAATAAAGATTGTTGGAAAATGATGGAAAATATGAATGCTGAAAAAAAAATACTAAAAATGAAAATAAAAAGAAAGAAAGGGGCTGCTTGACTATTATAGGATTAAATTAGGCTGATGCTCATGCCCCAAGCGGTCTACTTAAAATCTAATGCCCTAAGACAAACTGGTTGGGAGTCATTGGCCTGAATCATTGTTAAACCTAAGCATCTTGAAGTCAGGCCTTACACAGTCCTATTGAAAAAAAAAAGTCTATGGTGTATTATCCTCTAAAGTCTAGAATGTTGGACCCGAATGAGGCGCGCATGCATTCGTGCTATCATGAACCTAAATATTACGATGACTATGTAGATTCTGATGTTCTTTGGTTAATGGGTAACACTGGATCTGTGTAAAATAGAAATTTAGAATGTATGACTACAATGTTCTACACTTTTACTATTTATATTATCATGCTATATTATATTTGAGCAGAAATTTCCAAGATGAAAGTGTGGAATAAAACCACTTACTTGAGGGCTTCTATATTCCCGTTGATTATGAACCAAGTACGTGTGGTTGATTTTCTTAAGCATTGTGGTTTGAATTTGTCGGGATAATAGGTTGATTATTTTGCAATGTTTTATTTTGTTTGCACTTAGGTTAATTAGGTTTATAAATACATTGTTTGCGGGTAGTATGGCTGCAAACCCTCACGAGACACAACTCGTCCTACTAGGGACACCTATAGGTTTAACGACTTGTTGCATACGCTCAATGAAATCGTGTGCCCTACGAAAGTGTCTTTTATTTTTATGCATTAGTTCCTTTTGTTTTGTTTGATTTTATTTTTGTTTTGTTTTGCTAGGGACTAGCAAAATGTAGGTTTGGGGGTTTGTTAGTTAAAGATTCTTCAGGATGAACTTTCCAAGACTTACCTTCATAAGATTTTTATCAAACAGATAACTAACAGTGTATGATATATTAGGCAACAAAAGACAAGCCATCAGATAGTTAAGATGAGTGTTAAACTGGGCGTGTGGGAAAACATAAATGTGAGTTTGGACAGAACATGAAATCTATAGGAAAGACAAGAAGATAGTTGGTTTGACCAGCAAAAACAATCAAATGGATAGTAGACCATCCAACCATCCAACAATCTGAAGTCCGTTCCTGCAGTAACTGTCAAATTAAAATAGTACCTCAAACATAATATTTTCTCAACTATCATACAGTATTATATAAGTAACAGCATAGATGTTGCACTGAAGTCGACCATTCAAGAAAATGCAGAAAATCAGAAAGTGGTGTACACCTTGGGAGAATCTTCATAAGTTTTCCCTCCTCCTTTCTCATCCGAGCTTGGGACCAGCCATGGCGGAGTTAAAACTTTTTTTAAAACAGTTGAACATTTACTTTTGAAAACAAAAATTTTCTACAAAATGAATTTGGAAAATCATTTACTGTTGAAAACAAAAATCTTTAACATAAACAATTTGCAAACAGTAGAATATTTACTTTTTAAAACAATAAAAATATTCAAAAAACAAAAATCTTTAAGAGACAGAATTTGAGGAATCATTTTCGGAACATACCTCATTTATTTGCTTCCCTAATCTCACATGCATTGTTGTTGAGCTCATCATCCAAATCAGCAATAGTCCCATATGATGTGTTACCACGTAGCCAATCCTGCATGCAAATTAAGCATTCAACTGTTTCAGGTAAAAGGGAACTCATGTACTGATTAAGAACACATCCACCGGTGCTAAAAGTCGACTCTGAAGCAATTGTTCTAACCGGAATAGCAAATATATCATGAGTCATTGATGCCAATATTGGGTACTTGGCTGAGTTCCCCTTCCACTGTTACGCATGAAAAATACACATTTTTATATGCCTTTTTACCTGTTTGTTAGTCATAATTTCTAGTTAAAATAAGGAATAAAGTGAGTTTCAGTAATTAACTAATTAATTAGGAATTAAATAAATAATACGCTCTAAATGACTCAATTTAGATATGTTTCGTCATTTTATGAATAATTGGTGCGTCTAATGTAGGACATATTTTATTTTCTATAGGTTCAAATCCTTTGACTATAGAACATCCAAATGTGAAGCAATTACGCGTGTTTTGAAGTGCCAAAGTGACCTAAGAGCTGAGATCAAGTGCCCAGAAAAGATCCGAACCATTGATGTCCACTTAAAAGAAGACGGGCGCTGATTCAAATAAAAGAGCTGTTCAAATTCAATCCGGTGGATAAAATTTTTACAACGGATTTCAACCAAGCATTTGGAAAAAAAAGAAAAAAAGAAAAGAAAAGAAAAGGATCAGGTTCGATCTGCCGGTTCAGCGGGTATTATGAAAGAAAAAATATAAAACAAAACCGAACCGAACCAAACTGGTTCGGTCGGGCGTTCCAGTTGAAGAATAGAAAGCGCTCGAGCTCTCTGCTCGAGCGCCAATGGAGAAAAACCGACAGGTGATGGGCGGTGGCCCTGCGAGAGGCGGCCCGAGATTCCGGCGGCGAAGCATGGCGGTGGAGCAACGATGGCGGTCACGATCGGTGAGGCTGGGTTCGAGGTCAAGCCCGACGGCTATAGCGGACTGAATGGTGACTGCAGCGGCGGGCTGAAGGGATGACGGCGGAGCTTGAATCGGCGGCCATAGGAGCGATGATCGATGGCGAGGCCATGGCGACGGAGGAGAAATCAGGTGAGGCCGATGGAAGGGTAAATCGTGTTCAATTTGAACTGTGAGTTGTGTTCGTTCAGGGGTCTCAAACAGAACATGGAAATAGGAAAGATCGGATTTTTGGGATAGATTTTTGGGACTCATTCGAAGGAGAGGCGTTTTGAAAATGGATTCGGATTCATGCTCATCTTCAAGGTGAAAGGGAGGAACAGGACTGTCTTATCGGGTAGTCTATATAAACAGAGGATCAGGAGCAGAAAAAAGGGTTCTGGCTGTGAGAGAGAGAAGACGACCAGATAGTTCCAAAGTTTTGATTTTTTTTCGTTTTCATTTTGATTTTCTTCAATTCGGCTGTTGCAATGGCTTCATTGGATTTGCATTTCCTGTAATGAACTGTTGCTGTGAACAGTAACCCGAGAGAAGAGAACAGTACATTCTTGGTTAATTTTCCTTTATTTCGAAATTCCTGTAAGTTATTTTGATTTTAATTCAAATGAATTCCTTTGATTTTGCAATTCAATTCTTTGGTATGAATAGCTAATTTCCTGTCTAAGGCTGAGATGAAGCTATGATTAGTTGTAAGAATAGTATTCATGTGATGCTATTATTTTCATAAATTAATGCATTTTAGCGATTGTTATTCTTAATTTAATTGCATTGAGTTGTATGTTTAATATGCTATTTTGATATTAGTTGTGATTTATCTATTGATGGATACAATTAATGATTTGAATTTCATCTATTGACATGCAAGAGAAGACAAATTTTATTTAAAAATTTATATGCTTTCATGTTGAAATTTTCCGTAAGAGAATAGATTAAATTCCAATTCTTTACAAGATAATTGTGAGAACAATTACTGATGATGGATAATTATTTCTATAATTGTCATGTGCCGATTCTTATGCCCTAGCGTTTTAAATTATTGGTTAAAGTTCAAATTTTTATTTGTTAAATTGTCTCTTTTTAGTAAATTAATTAATTACTTTTATATTAATTGGTTAGTTAAAGTTATTTAATTACATTGAGTCTTTGATTAGTCGTAGTTGTAGTTAATCGAATCAATTTAATTCTTCAACAAAGGTAGTTAATTTTGATCTTAGAATTACAATTCCATAAACACAAGTCCATGTGGGTTCGACCTCGTAAAATTGTGCGACTGTACTCCAATACGATTTGTACACTTGCGAGTAAAATTAAGAGATTAATTAAAACAACAACATCTACCAACAAAGAATATCTAGATCAACATCCCTACTTTCTAACTTCTCCTCAAAGTATAAATCCAACTCAGATTTTCCACCATCATTATTTTCAGCATATCCTTGTTCTTCCAACTAGTTCTGAATTTCTTCTTCCTCATTTGAAGGTTTTGCTAAGTCACTCGATGCCCTCTCCACAACTGGGCACATTTCACTTTTGTATTGATCAAATAACAATTGCATCAAAGCCAAACTCCTGTCACTACGAATGATCCCCATCTCTTTCCCATGTAGTTAGATCAAATAAAATCTTAATAACTTTCTTTTGTATCTAGGATCCAATGCCAAAGCTATGTCATATATGGCAAGTAGATTACTCCAATACTCTTCATATTTGAGTAGCATTTTGTGTAACATTGAACTGATAAAGTAATCAGTAGACTCTACACCTCCGAGTAGCTGCTTTTTAATTGCAGATATTTCCTTAGCAAACAAATGTGTTGTAGGATAACCATTTCCACAAAATAATATTGTTGCATCATAGAAACGCTTAAAAAAACTATATATTATTTTAGCATTCTCCCATTCCTCATCTACAGGGTTATTGATCTATACATAAAATATGCATTTTATTATCTCCTAAACTTATGTTTATGCTAGTGTTTGATTAGAATTATTACTATTTTAATATAATTTTTGGTTTTTGTAGAAAACAATAGCAAGACGCAAAAATAGGGTGAAACACAACTCAAATGGTTGAATCTTTACAACTTCGTGCGCATATCTCTGATTGGACTGATTTAAGCTTTATGTTAAAGTTCACGAAGTCAGCTTTCCAACGCCACTGACTGTTCACAATTCAAAGTTCTGAGCAAAAAGTTATGATCATGGGAAATATAGTACGCGAAAGAGACTTGAGTAAAGAGAAGAACCGTTGAGATGAGATTGGATGGATGAGATCGATACAACGGATTTTCGTTTAGTAAAGAAAAAAGAATAGAATTGAACCGGTTCCGTTCCGGTCCGGTTCGGTTCAGTAAAAGAGAAAAAAAGGAAGACCCAACCCGAGCCAAAGCTCGGGCCTTTCGTTCTAGACAGAGCTCGAGCTCGAGCTCGAGGATGGTCCGGCGATGGGTCACGGCGGAAGATTCCGGGGCGGCGATGACTGTGGCGGCTGGGACCACGGCAAGGATCACGACGGTGGAGTCGGTTGCGGCCGCCTGAGCTGGATTCGAGATGATGACGGTGGCCCTATGCTTCACGGCGAAACAAGACGGCCATGGCCTCGAGCTCGAGAGCTCGACGGCGGTGAAATAGACGGCGAGACGATGATCGGCGGTGAGGGATGGAGAGGAACATCGACGGCGAGCTTGACTGCGTGCTTAATCGGAAAAAATGGCAGAAAGTATTCAATCTGGAAAACAGGGAGAGAGACGTGCTGAAAATGGAAACTTGAGTTTGAATTCGATTTGGAAATAGAAAGTGCCGGATTTGAAGTTCGATTCGACTTCAAATCTGACTTGGATTGTGTTCGATTTGGGAAGGGATTGGCGTCTATAAAACCAGAGAATTTAAGCCGAAAAAAAGGAGCTTTACAGAGATATTTTTCCGCCGGAAAGCAGGGGCTTCCTGCTTTCCGGTGTGGTATTTGGCCGGATTCCGGTGGCAAAGAAGCCATAGGAAGGGAAGAAGGAGGAAGGAGAAGAAAAGCGGTAGTTTTGGACTGAACATGTACTGCTACAGTGAAATCTGAATTTGCTATAGTGTGCTGCGATTTGGAGAAGACGATGAACAGTAACCCGCGCCGAAAACAGTAAATTACTATAGTGTTTCTACAACAGAATTTTTGTGAATCGTGCAAAATGATTCCGACAAATCAGCATCGTTCTCCTCGTCCTATGGCCGGCTAAATTCACATCCAAGGAGTAGATGAAGCCCTAGATTTGTGTTTTATTATTCTTGATTGTTTCATTTAATATAGTTGATATGATTCATGTTTGATGCTATTTCATGAGTTTCTTTTGAGTGCTTGACCATAGACTTGATTGATATGCATGAAATTAGATCTTTTTAATTCCTGTGCCTAGCTAAAAGTAGGCTAGTGTTAATTCTATGCCCGACCAAGGATAGGATAATTAGCCCAAATGATAATTCTATGCCCGACCAAGGATAGAATTAGCTACAATAATTTATAGTGGATGAACTCTCGTGTCCGACCAAGAACGTGAGTGAATTCATTGTGATTTGTGTGTCTGACCATGAACACAAGTTACCGTATCATGTCAATTTGAGCGTAATAATAATTGAGAGAAGTAATTGCATGTCTAGTGGTGGATTCTCTACCTTGGTACTTCTCCATATTAGTTAAATTCATTTTAAGTAGTTAAAATTTATTGCTTTCTTACATTAAACCAAACTGCAAACTTTCTTTCACTTGAATTTGGTAAATTATTCATCCGTCCCTGAGGTTCGACAACCCTTTCTATAGTCACTGTAGTACAATTGCCTTGTGCACTTGCAACGGTTTTATATTTAAACGATCAAGTTTTTGGTGCCGTTGCCGGGAATGGCACAATAGTTTACTGAATTCTTAGCATATTTAGTCTTAGAGTAGCTTAGTGTTAATTTAGATGTTAGTAGCTTAATTTCATTTTTCTTCTTTTGCAGGATTAAGAGAGGACACTGGTTCTCGTCATCGTTGGAAGGGCCATCCCTTCCCACTGTTTGCACTCTCTTAACCTTCTTTTAGAGTAAATTTGGGTGCTTGGTGTTTTCCATTTTCTTTATGGGATTGCATGACGTGCTAGTTGTTGCAATTAGGATTGCTAGTTGTCGCTATCTTGGATTGATGCTTGCTAGTTGTCGCTATTAGGACTGTTACAGGTTTTGTTTGATTTTTATTGTGCATGCATGGTCGTCGCTCCCTGAACCCCGACCTTGCCTTTGATCCTGATCCTGAGCGCCTATATAGAATTTATAGAACTCCTAGCAAACCAATCCCTGAAATCCATCCAATGGCGGACAACATGAACCTTGGGGGCGGGAATGACCTAAATCAGAATCCACTAATTCCCCATGCCCGTACCCTGCAAGACTACTACCATCCCACTGCCTACACCTCCCCCTCCTGTATTCTACTGCCTGCAACTGTGGCTAATTTCGAAATTAAGCCAAAAATCATCCAGATGCTGCCCACTTACCATGGCCAACTAAATGAGAACTGATCTACACATGAAATATGCATTTTATTATCTCCTAAGCTTATGATTATGCTAGTGTTTGATTAGAATTACTACTACTTTAATATAGTTTTTGGTTTTTGTAGGAAACAAGAGTAATACAAAAAAATGAAGAGAAAAGTGACTCGAATGGTTAAATTATCATAACTTCGTCTATAAATATCTGATTGGACTGATTCACTTCTCATGTCAAATTTCAAGAAGTCAGCTTTCCAACGCCACCAACCACGTGCAATTTGGAGTTCGGGACAGAAAGTTATAGCCATTTGAAGTTTATAAACAGTAACTACGATCGATCGAGAATCACTGCGATCGATCGCTAGAGCCGCTAAAGCACTGTATTGAAGGACACGATCGATCGGCATCAACACGATCGATCGTATCTACTGGAATTTTTGATCCGCCGAAGACAGTAACTACGATCGATCGGAGGAAAATAAGGCGTCGATCGCCAAGCGATCGATCGGAGGAAAATAACGTAGGAATAGCGATCGATCGGCCAGCGAACGATCGTCAATACGTACGATCGATCGCCGTATGCGGCAAACCGGAATTAAGGCCTATTTCGACTTGGATTTGGAAAGGATTTTGAGGGTTTTCCTTCACCCCTATATATATGCCTTAAGGGAGAACGTATTGGGCACCACATATTCAACCAAGAGAGCAATTTGAGACCTTGGAGGCTAGAGCAAAGGAAGAAGAAGATGAAGATGATGGATTCTCTTCCCATGCTTGGCTAAACTCCTATCCAAGGCGTAGATGAAGCCTAATAATCTGGTTGTGTAGTTTATTTTCTCTCATCTTATGTTTTTATTCTAGTTGGTGTATGGATTTTATTGTGTAATCACCGTTAATTCAATTAAGATTTGTTCTTTGTACTCGAGAGAGACAAGAGTGAATTCTTGTGAGTTTCAATCCGAAGAATACTTGCGTATCCGAGAGGAACGTGAGTAGACTGAGGTGTTATATATCAATAAAGTTTCATTGGTTTATACTCGAGAGAGATAGATCACAATTCCATGTTTTAATTGTTTTATGTGTTACATCCGAGAGGAGAGCACTATATTTTGAGTTGACAAGTGTATGTCCGAGAGGAATATGCTAGCCAATTGGAAATCTTTATTCAAAAGAGAGAGGGATACGATACGCTAGTTATTGTGGTGGATTCGAAGCCTTGGTCTTCTCCATATTGATTAAATCTCAGCCTAGTAGTTAAAGTTCATAGCTTAATTTAGATTAAACAAAAACTGCAACTTTCTTCTCTTGAATTTGGTAAAAGATTAATCCGTCCCTGAGGTTCGACAACCCCTTAATACTCACTGAGGTACACAATTGCCTTGTGCACTTGCAAGGGTTTAATTTTAAACGATCAAGAACCCCCATAGGCATCTCCAAAATTTCCTAGAGATTAACACAACTGTTGTGAACGTCACACACCTAAGGTGCGTAATCTATCTTAGGCAGTATTTTACTATTAAGATTAGTTTCCCTTTCTGAATGTCATTAGTGATTGTAATAAAGGCCTGATTAGATGAAACGGGCTATAATCATGGGTTGTAATTATGTCGTCATTTGTTGTCATGATGTCAACATACGACGTAATGTCATCACTATGTCGTCATTGTGACAACTAGGAGTCCTCTTTATAAAGGGGTCTTCTTCCTCCTGGATGGATATGCAATAAGAATTAATCTATTTTCCTTTACTTTCTCTCTGTCTTCTTCCTCTTCTCCGGCCATGATACCTGGCCATGTTTGTGTCCCATATGGGGACACAACATTGGTATCAGAGCAGTTGCGATCGGACATCATCGCTTCTTACTATCCACAACCACAGTCGCAACATCTGTCGGCGTATGGCAACCCCTACAGCCAATTCTCCGTGCCGCCGGCCGCAAGACAGCCTACTTCCCCGTGCTGGGCCGCGCAAACCACGACATCAAGTCATGGCTACTCCACCGCGAGGAGGGCTGGTGCGTTCACGGATCGGGACGGTCCCACAGCTGGCCGATGGGAGACATCACGAGGGGTGCAGAAGTCAGCCGCCGCTTCGCCGGCCATGGCATGGTCACCCACCGGTCGACGCTCACTCAAAGACTCCAGCTTTTCCACCCCGACGGCCAAAGCCACAGCTTGGAATCATCCCTCACCATGGTTGAGCACCTCGACCACTGCCGCCACGACTGGGCTTCCAACATCGTCCAGGACTCCCTGCCTAATGACCCCCACTGGAGCGACCAAAACCGACGGGACAGCGGAAAGCGGAGCCACAGCCTCGGCACCGTCCCTTGCGACAGCAGATTGGGGATCGGCAACAAGGGCTATGACGCCACGAATCGCCACATCTGCGATTGCCACCACCGAACCGCCGGTGAGGAGGTCCGGTCTCTCCCGACCGACGTCGACATTGATTCCGCCACCGTCAAATGGACGCAGAACACCTTCATCTTTAGATGGCCACCACTTGTTTGATGAAATGCCTGAGTGGCAAACGGATGATCTTTCTCTAGTTCTTTCGGCTACAGTCACTTCCTCCAGTTCCGTTTATATTCAAGCGGTTTGCAATGCCTTTCTTGATCAATATTATTACATTCTTTACACCGCTCCTGAGAATGCTTTCAAGTTTTACCAAGATTCAAGCAGGCTCAGCCGACCGGAGCCAAAGGGTGCTCTAAGTTCTGTCACGACTTTGCAAGGGATATATGAGAAGATTTTGCCTTTCCATTCTGACAGTATGATTGCAGAAGTAGAGATTGTAGATGTTCAGGAGTTACATGATGGTGGAATCAGTATTCAAGTAACGGGCTGTCTCTCTTACTATGACTATTCGGAAAGGAAAATTGCTCAATCCTTCCTTCTAGCACCACAATTAGGTGGCTACTTTGTTTTGCGCGATGTGATCCGATATGTGGATGAGCATGATCCAAGGGAAACAACATCAGTGCCGGCCAATCCTTCCATTGCAGATGACCCGGAAACGGAGGATGAATTGCCGACCAGCGAAGAGATAGTTGAAGGGTCGCCCGGCGGCAGTTCGGCTCTAAGAGACAGTACTGCACCTCTGGCTCTGAGTGAAAAAGATGTTGCCCTAGTCTTGGAGATAGCTATTTCCCAGGAGGGCATTCCAAAACGGTCACATGTATCAATACTCCAAGCTATGAAGGAGGCTCAGCTGGATAATAGGGATGCTCACTTACATGATAACCTGGTATCTCCTGTTTCTGCTACACAAGTTGATATTGCGGGTGAAACCATAAGCAATAGCCCCACTCTTGTTTAAGGGCATTATGACTCTCAGCTTGTCCACAAGATTCCTTTCGCCAACGATGGTGTATGCAAAGGTAAATCTCTACATCTCGATGGTTCTATTATTGGTAATGTTACTGAAGCTGCAAAGAGAGTTGCTGGAGTAGATGGCCTGTGATTCATACTAAGGCCATTGCCACTGCTCCTTATCTTGATTTGATAAATCTGACGACTTTGGGGACCCCTTCTATGACCCATCTTGCCAAGTTTGCTGTTGATTTTCTTTGCAACAGCCGTGGTGTTGACGATGATGCTAAGTTTGTGGAACCTGATGTTGTTCTGCAAGATGTAGATGGTGTTTTTCATTCCATGAAGACACTTATCCAGAGTGATGACCGTGGGAGAGTCCATAATAATGGAGTTGCGTCTAGCACATATGCTGCTGGTATGGCACTTGAGACACTTGCAAGAGTTGTCAAATTGGCAGGTTCTGAAGTCGTTCCCTTCATGATCGACATTGTGCAAAATGACATACTGAAGTTGTGTGACACCATTGGGAGTTCTGATGATGGTGCTTTCTATTTCGATGAGACAAGAAGTTCACTATCTCCTAAGGCCACATTGAGGGACAAAGGACTTCTGGTAGCAATTGTATCATTGCACCAATCCCAGAAAAGCAATTGTGTTGTAAAGGTTCAGCTTTTTCGCACTTTACTTTTGGATTTACAAATGTGGAGTTTATGCAATTATGGTATGCAAAAGAAGCTTCTATCTTCGTTGGCAGACATGGTTTTCACAGAGTCATCAGCCATGCGAGGTGCAAATGCTGTTCAGATGCAAATGTTGTTCAGATGCTACTGGGTCATTCGTGAAAGTGCCTCTGTTAATAGAATTCCTCAGCAGGAAAAGTCACGACCAGTAGGTGAAGTGAATGCACTTATGGATGGGCTTCTTGTGGTCACTGAATTTCTAGTGGGGGCAGCAGCTCCTTCAGTGGCTGCTGAGGATGTTCGCTACCAAAGTGGTTGTATGGTTGATTGTCCACAGCCTCACCAGGTTGCCAGAGTGCTGCAGTTCAATTACAGGCTAGTAGTGCAGCGAAACACTTCTAGAGCTCGGTCATTCTCTGATTCTTTGACTTTCTGTGGAGGGATAAAAACCCTTCTTGTCCTTCTACAACAGGAATCAAAAGCTGGTGAGTGTTGTGTTTTTCGTGCTCCACTTGAAGAGGGACTACATTGGGTGCCTATACGCTGGTTGTTACCTATGGCTTCCGCTCAGGCGGAATATGCTAGCAGTATTGGATTAATACCTGGGAGCCTTCGTATATCGCCAGATGCGCCTCACAGTTTATCTTTAGCATGGCTGCAGCAACACAACGACTCAATCTCTTAGAATTAGCACTGAGGTATCTTGGCATACTCTATTGGGGTTTCACAAATGTTGAAGAGATTCTGCACATGGGAAAGAGTGTATCAGCTCCAAGAATTGGGCTATTTGTTCACTTAGCAGCTGCCCAGGTTGTTGCTACAACCCTGTGTAAGGATTCCGGGCTGGTTGGTGGTCTTTATGCCCCTGGCTTGATGATTGGTGCTGCAGTTGGTGCTGTCTTTAGCGGATTCCATGCTGAAATCATTACCACACCATTTCCAGAAATGCTGTTGTTGCTCATCCACAGGCCTATGCACTAGGTGCGCTAACTACTGCCTTAGTTTCTGTGTGTTCTGTTCTCTTGCCATATGTGCCACTTCTTTTTGAGCTAACAAAGGACTATAGCTGCGGGAAGCAATTAGCACGGGATTTCCTTCGGGAGCACTTCACTACTTGGCCGCCTTGAGGACAAGGCGGTAGCGGAAGCGTGGTGGAGTGTTGTGAACGTCACACACCTAAGGCGCGTAATCTATCTTAGGCAGTATTTTACTATTAAGATTAGTTTCCCTTTTTGAATGTCATTAGTGATTGTAATAAAGGCCTGATTAGATGAAATGGGCTATAATCATGGGTTGTAATTATGTCGTCATTTGTTGTCATGATGTCGACATACGACGTAATGTCATCACTATGTCGTCATTGTGACAACTAGGAGTCCTCTTTATAAGGGGGTCTTCTTCCTCCTGGATGGATATGCAATAAGAATCAATCTATTTTCCTTTACTTCCTCTCTGTCTTTTTCCTCTTCTCCGACCATGATACCTGGCCATGTTCGTGTCCCATATGGGGACACAACAACAACTTTAAACTTACACTGTCTGATGACCAGGTGCGCCTTAGGTTGTTCCCCTTCACCTTGAAAGATAGGGCCAAGGAATGGCTATACTCCCTTGAACATAACTCTATTTCCACTTGGGATGAACTTAAGGCCGAATTCCTCAAGAAATACTTTCCTGTAGGGCGGACCAATAAGATCCGCCATGAAATCATCACATTTACCCAGTTACCTAATGAACAATTCCATGAAAGCTTGGAGAGGATGAAATCCCTACTCTGATCCTGTCCCCACCATGATGTGCCTAAGTGGCAATTAGTACAGAGATTTCATGAGGGTGTGTGCGATCAGCACAAGACCCTAATAGATGCCTCATGTGGAGGCACATTCATGAAAAAGACCCCAGATGATGCTTGGGATCTACTAGAGGACCTGAGCAAAAACTCTCTACACAGTGCCACCCTCTATAGATCTGAAGGCCATATGCCTGGCAGGAGTGCCTTAAGGGGAGGCATGTACGATGTCAAAGCCACCACTAGCCTAGAACACCAAGTGGCATCCCTTACAGAGAGGTTTGACAGGTTTTTCTCTCAGACTCCACCTTATACCCCAACCTCTCAGGATGCCTGTGCCATCTGTGCCAGCCCTATGCATACCATAGTTGACTGCCCCTCAGCCTCCCAGTATCCTAACCTTGTACAAGAGCATGTCAACCTTGCACAGACCTACCCTAGAGCCAATAACCCCTATTCAAATACCTATAACCCGGGGTGGCAAATCATCCAAATTTTGCCTGGAAACAACCCAACCAGGGGCCTGCCTTCAATCAGGCCCCAAGACAGGAATTCCAAAACCATGCTCAACCGTACCAGCTAGCTACTGCTCCCCCATTTGGCTAAACCAACAAGAAACCAACCTTAGAAGAACAAATGAGTCAAATGCTAGCCACCCAATCTACTCTCCTCACAACGGTAACCACGATGGAAGCCAAAATGGAGACCAAACACAAAGAGCTAACAGGTGAGCTAAGAACCCAGGCCCAGCTTGTCCACTCACATACGCAGTCTATCGCAAAGATAGAAACCCAATTAGGATAGCTGGCCCAATCAATGAACCGTAGAGAAGTAGGTACTCTGCCCAGCCAACCACAGCAGAACCCTAGAGGCCAGTTCACCGTTGAAGGTTCCCATTATCCAAATGAGCAGGTGCAAGCCATTACTACCCTAAAAAATGGTAAACAAGTTGACAATCAGGTTAGGAACCCATCCTTTGCGAGTGAGGACACTCCCCTAGAGAAACCGAACCAACCCACTCCTACCATGCTTGATCCTGTTAGTCTCCCTCGGCATAAGGAAGCACCTACGGAACCCACCATGGAAAAATCTTATATCCCTAGGGCTCCTTTCCCTCAATGCCTCAACCAACCCTCCCCGTTTAGTAAGTCCCACCAACGAATGGAGGACATGTTAGAGGTATTCAAACAGGTTAAGATCAACCTTCCCCTCTTAGATGCCATCAAACAAGTACCTGCCTATGCCAAGTTCCTGAAAGACCTGTGTACCCAAAAGCAGAAAATCAAATCCCATGTCACCAAAAAGTCTTTTTGACTAACCAAGTGAGCTCCTTACTGACCAGTGATATGCCACCTAAATTTAAGGACCCAGGTGTCCTTGTTATATCCATTGTCATAAGTGACCATACCATTAGCCAAGCTCTCTTGGATTTAGGGGCCAGTGTCAACCTCCTCCCTTACTTAGTTTATGAACAACTTAGCCTAGGGGAGTTGCAACCCACCTCAGTCACCCTTCAGTTAGCAAACCGATCCATTCGTTGCCCTAGGGGTGTTATAGAAGACGTTCTTGTTGGAGTTGACCGGTTCTACTTCCCTGTTGATTTTGTCGTCTTAGACATGGAACCTGTTGCCAACTCCAAATCTCATATCCCTGTTATCCTTGGCCGCCCTTTCCTAGCCACAGCCGATGCCACCATTAACTGTAGGTTAGGGCTCATGAACGTCTCATTTGGGAACATAAAAGTTAAATTATACATCTTTAGTGCTTCCCAACAACCCTCGAGTGAAGCTGAATGCCTTATGGTCAATGACCTAGAGGACCTAGTCCAGGAGTACCTTCCCTTTGCTGTGCTTAAGGATGCCCTCGAGCACACCCTTTTCTATGACTGGATCGATACATATGAGGGCACACCTGACCTTGAGGAGGTCCATCACCATTTAGTGGCTGCCTTATATCCTGGACATATCCCATGGAGACCCCACCCCAACCCTCTTCCTGTGTCCACCGCCCAACCATTAAAACCTTCCATAGAGTCTCAACCCACACTTGAGCTGAAACCCCTGCCTAGCTCCCTGAAGTATACTTTTCTAGGTCCCAACGACACCCTTCCTGTGATTATCTCCTCAAGCCTATCTAGTGACCAGGAAGCCCAGTTGTTGGAGATCCTTACCACACACCGGCGAGCTATAGGATGGACAGTGGCTAACCTCCGGGGTATAGACCCCTCTATATGCATGCATCGCATAAACCTGGAGGACCAGGATAAACCTTCTAGGGAGGGGCAGAGACGGTTGAATCCTCACATGAGAGAGGTGGTGATGAAAGAGGTAGTGAAACTCTTAAACGCTGGAATCATATATCCTATATCGGATAGTGAGTGGGTGAGTCATCCAAGTTGTACCTAAAAAGTCAGGCTTAACTGTGAAACCAAACTCTGATGGTGAGCTAGTGCATGTGAGAGAGACCACGGGATGGCGGGCGTGCATTGATTATAGGAAGCTGAACTCCAATACCCGTAAGGATCATTTCCCCCTCCCGTTCATTGAACAAATCCTAGAGAAGCTAGCTGGCCAGGAGTTTTATTGCTTTCTAGATGGGTATTCGGGATACAATCAAGTGCCAGTCTTTCTAGGGGATCAGGAGAAGACAACTTTTACTTATCCCTTCGGTACATTTGTATACCGTAGGATGCCTTTTGGTCTTTGCAATGCCCCTGCTACATTTCAGCGCTGCATGATGTCAGTCTTTTCTGACATGATTGACAAATTTTTGGAAGTTTTTATGGATGATTTCTCTGTCTTTGGCGCTTGTTTTGATGATTGCTTACACAACCTTACTTTGGTTTTAAAATGCTGTGAGGAAACAAACTTACTGTTAAGTTGGGAAAAGAGCCACTTCATGGTTCAACAGGTGATTGTGCTTGGCCATGTTATATAAAAAAAGGGAATAGAGGTTGACAAGGCCAAGGTTGACCTGATTGCTAATCTACCACCACCTACATCAGTTAAGTAAATACGGTCGTTCCTTGGCCATGCAGGGTTCTATCGCCGATTTATCAAAGATTTTAGCAAGATATCACGTCCACCATGTCACCTTTTAGGTCATGACGTGCCATTTGAATTTGATGAGTCATGCAAAGAAACATTTACCACATTAAAAACCCTCCTCTCTAGCTCCCCCATCATTAAGCCCCCTGATTATACACTGCCCTTCGAAATAATGTGTGATGCATCTAATTTTGCTGTAGGGGCAATGTTAGGCCAACGCATCAATAAAATTCCTCATGTTATATATACTATGCTAGCAAGACACTCACTGATGCACAATTGAATTATACTACCACAGAAAAAGAGTTACTTGCTGTTGTTTTTGCATTAGATAAGTTTAGGTCATATCTCCAGGGTAGCAAGTGATCGTTTAAAATTAAAACCCTTGCAAGTGCACAAGGCAATTGTACTACGGTGAGTATTAATAAGGGTTGTCGAACCTCAGGGACGGTGAATACTTTACCAAATTCAAAAGAAAGTAGCAATGTTGATTCTAGACTAAGAAAGCAATGGACTTCAACTAAACTAAGTGAGATTTAATCAATGTGGAGAAGACCAAGGCTTCGAATCCACCACAATAAACTAGTGTATCGTTTCTCTCTATCTTTTGAATAAAGATTTCCAATTGGCTAGCATATTCCTCTCGGACATACACTTGTCAACTCAAAATATAGTGCAATCTTCTCGGATGTAACACATAAACAATTAAAACATGGAATTGTAATCTATCTCTCTCGGGTATAAACCAATGAAACTTTATTGATATATAACACCTCAGTCTACTCACGTTCCTCTCGGATACGCAAGTATTCTTCAGATTGAAACTCACAAGAATTCACTCTTGTCTGTCTCGAGTACAAAGAACAAACCTTTATTGAATTAACGGTGATTACACAATAAAATCCATACACCAACTAGAGTAAAAACATAAGATGAGAGAAAAGAAACTACACAACCACATTATTGGGCTTCATCTATGCCTTGGAAAAGTGTTTAGCCTCGCATTGGAAGAGAAATCACCATCGTGTTCTTCATCTCCTTCTCTCCTTTGCTCTAGCCTCCAATAAAGCTCTAAAGTCTCCAAGGGTTTCTCCAAGATAGCCCAAAACGTTCCCTCATAAGGCCTATTTATAATTTGAAGAGAAACCACGAAGCCCCCTTCCAAATCCAAGTCGAAATAGGTCTTATTTCGGTTTTCCGCAGATGGCGATCGATTGCTCCGTATTGTCGATCGTTCGATGTCCGATCGATCGCAATTCCTTCGTTATTTTCCTCCGATCGATCGCTTTGTCGATCGACACTGTATGATACCGATCGATTGTAGTTACTGTCTTGCGCGATTGAAAAATTCCAGTAGATACGATCGATCGTTTTGAGGTCCGATCGATCGTTTCCTTCAATAGACTGCTTTTGTGGCTCTAGCGATCGATCTCTTTGATAGCCAAATTCAAATGGCTATAACTTTTCTCTCCAAACTCCGAATTGTGCGTGGTTGGTGGCGTTAGAAAGCTGACTTCTTAATCTTTAATATGAGACTTGAATCAGTTCAATTCGACATTTGTACACGAAGTTATGATGATTTAATCATTCAAGTTACTTTTTTCCTTATTTCTGTGTATTACTCTTGTTTCCTACAAAAACCAAAAACTATATTAAAGTAGTAGTTATTCTAATCAAACACTAGCATAATCATAAGTTTAAGAGATAACAAAATGTATATTTTATATATAGATCACACTCCCAAACCTACATTTTATTAGTCCCTAGCAAAACAAAATAAAATCAAACAAACTAAGGAACTAATGCATAAAAGTAAACACCACTTTCGTAGGGAACACGATTGCATTGAGCATATGCAACAAGCCGTTAAACCTCTAGGTGTCCCTAGTAGGACAAGTGTTGTCTCGTGAGGGTTTGCAACCATGCTACCCACAAACATGTATTTATTAAACTAATTAACCTAAGTAAAGAAGTAAAACAAAAATAAAACATTGCAAAACACACAAACCTATTATCCCTTCAAATACAAACTACAATGCTTAAGAGAATTAACCACACGTACTTGGTTCATAATCAACAGGAATATATAAGCCCTCAAGTAAGTGGTTTTATTCCACACTTTCATCTTAGAAATTTCTGCTCAATATGATATATCATGATAACATAAATAGTAGAAGTGTAGAACATTGTAGCAATACATTCTAAATTTCTATTTATACAGATCCAGTGTTACCCATTTACCAAAGAACATCAGAATCTACATAGTCATCGTAATATTTAGGTTCATGATAGCACAGATCTGCGCGCCTCCTTCGGGTCCAACATTCTAGATTTGAGAGGATAATACACCGTAGATTTTTTTTTTCGCTAGGACTGTGTAAGGCCTGACTTCAAGATGCTTAGGTTTAGCAATGACTCAGGCCAATGACTCCCAACCAATTTGGCTTAGGGCATTAGGTTTTAAGAGACCGCTTCGGGCCCGAGCATCAGCCTAAGTTAATCCTATAAAGTCAAGCAGCCCCTTTTCTATCATTTTGTTTTCATTTTTTTGCATTTTTATTTTCAGCACATATATTTTCAAGCACATATTTATTTTGTCCAGGCTGTATTATACTCTCAACCTATTTCCGGTTCCAATCCCTTGCCATAGCCAAGTAAATGGTCTATCATGATCTTTTAAGCTCAACAGATAACTACACATCATCCAATGACTATGACTAAAGATATCCCATTGTAAATTAGCATTCAACAAATCTCTAGATGGTATTACTTTATTTAATTAGTGTGTGTGAGTGAGTTTTCTTAGTTCAAGCACCTGTTCCAAGAGGACTGTAACAGAAAGATATGCTTAGTTAAGTGTATCTATCCTCCAGTATACTTACTCACACTTCCAATGTTAATTAATCTCCTAAGAATTGTAACATACATTATTACGGGATAAACTATCAAATCCTAAAAAATACTAACAAACAACCTAAAACTAATCAAATTTTTTATGGGTTTTCGATTTTCTAATTTTTTTATTTTTATTATTTTTATTTTTTTTTAATTTTATGCAAGGAACTATTCCCTCCCGCAAACCTATTATGAACACTGTCCTCAATGTTAAAAAAATATAAAATGACAATGATCATTTAATATAGAAAAGAAAAGAAAAGGAGATAATACACCTGAATACGTGGGTTGCCTCCCACCAAGCGCTAAGTTTAACGTCTTCAGCCAGACGAAATTCCATTAGTCCAACTTATCCAGGGTCTTTCAATCCAACGTTCAGTCCCTCTGTGGTCCTACTGCACACATTAAAGTTAATGAAAGAAGTAGCAAGTGGATCAGTAGGACAAAACCATGGGGGTGAACCATCCACCAGAGTATCAATCATATGAACTTCATAATAATCATCTGGCGGTGGATGTTGTTTTTGGGCATTAAAAATATTCAGTTTGACATTTAAATTTCCAAAAGACAATTTCAGCACCCCATCCCGACAATTTATAATAGCGTTGGACGTCGCCAAGAATGGACGTCCCAAAATTACTGGAATCTGACTACCAATGTTCGGTACAGGTTGTGTATCTAAGACAATGAAGTCCACAGGGAAGAAAAATTTATCAACCTGCACCAAAACATCTTCAATAACACCACGGGGAACTTTAATAGATCGGTCTGCAAGTTGTAGTGTTATGGCAGTCGGTTTCAATTCCCCCAACCCAAGTTGCTCGTACACAGAGTAAGGCAATAAATTTACACTTGCCCCCAAATCTAATAATGCCTTGTCAATAATATGGTTCCCTATCACACATGAAATTGTTGGACATCCTGGGTTCTTATATTTCGGTGAAAGATTGTGTGTTAATAGGGAACTCACCTGCTCGGTAAGGAAGACCTTTTTAGTCAAATTAGAATTAGCTTTGCGTTTTTGAGTACAAAGGTCTTTCAAGAATTTGGCATAGGCAGGCACCTGTTTTATTGCATCTAACAAAGGGAGATTAATCTTAACATGTTTAAATACCTCGAACATCTCCTCCATCTTTTGATGAGATTTATTAAATGGGGAGGGTTTGTCCAGGCATTGAGGGAATGGTACCCTGGGAATATAAGATCTCTCTTTCTGGGCCTCGGGTTGGTCATCCAACTGGTTTTTAGAACTAACAGGTATAGCTTCGATGGAATTGGGTTCTTTTTCTTCCTCATGGGAAGGTGTCTCACTCGAAGGGCCAACAAATGGATCCCGAACCCTGTTGTCAACTTGTTTACCGCTCCTCAAGGTGGTTATGGCTTGCACTTGTTCAGGAGGGTAATGGGACACTTGTTCAGGAGGGTAATGGGAGGCCTCACCTACAAACTGGCCTCAAGGGTTTTGTTGAGGTTGGCTCGGCAAGGTTCCTGCTTCTCTACGATTCATGGATTGGGCCAACTGCCCTAATTGAGTCTCAATCTTGGCAATAGATTGTGTATGAGAATGAACCAACTGGGCCTGTGTTCGTAGCTCTGCTCTTATCTCCTTCTGCTCAGTTTTAATCTCGGTTAAGTGGGGGAGGAGCATTTGGCTCATTTGTTCTTCTAATGAAGGTTGCCTATTAGATTGGCCAAAGGGAGCCGGTGCGGGTTGGTTGGACTGGGGCTAGCTTTGAAATTCTGGTTTTAAGGCTGGATTGAAAGCTGGCCCTTGGTCAGGTTGTTTCCAGGCAAAATTGGGATGATTTCGCCACCCCGGGTTATAGGTATTTGAGTAGGGGTTATTGGCTCTAGGATATCCTTGTGCAAAGTTGACGTGCTCCTGTACAAGATCTGGATACTGGAAAGCTGAGGGGCAGTCAACAATAGTGCGCATAGGGCTGCCACAGATGGCACAGGCATCTTGAGAGGTTGGGGTATAAGGTGGAGTCTGTGAGAAAAATTTGTCAAACCTCTCAGTAAGGGATGCCACTTGGTATTCTAGGTTCGTGATAGTTTTAACATCATACATGCCTCCCCTTGAGGCACTCCTGCCAGGCATATGGCCTTCATATCTATAGAGGGTGGCACTGTGTAGAGAGTTTTCGCTCAGGTCCTCTAGTAAATCCCAAACATCATCAGGGGTTTTTTTCATGAATGTGCCTCCTCAAGAGGCATCTATTAGGGTCTTGTGCTAATCGCACACACCCTCATGAAATCTCTGTACTAACTGCCACTTGGGCACATCATGGTGGGGACAGGACCGGAGTAGGGCTTTCATCCTCTCCCTACTTTCATGGAATTATTCATTAGGTATCTGGGTAAAGGTGATGATTTCATGGCGGATCTTATTAGTCCGCCCCACAGGAAAGTATTTCTTGAGGAATTCAGCCTGAAGTTCCTCCCAAGTGGAAATAGAGTTATGCTCAAGGGAGTATAGCCATTCCTTGGCCCTATATTTTAAGATGAAGGGGAACAACCTAAGGCGCACCTGGTCATCAGACAGTGTGAGTTTAAAGGTGTTGTGTTCCCGTATGGAACACAAACAAAATCAAACGCCATGGTGAAAAAGGGAGAAAAGAAGAAGAAAAAGAAAAGAGAATAAAGAAAACTAGATTCAATATTGCCTACCCAAAAGGAGGAAGACGTCCTCCTTATAAGGAAGGAGAGGCGCGTCTTCCAAGACTGATTACAAGATGTGACTTTTCATATTCCTAGACTGACTCTTCATCTTCCTAGACTGATTACAACATTCCTGACCTTTCATATTCCTAGACTGACTCTTCATCTTCCGAGACTGACTCTTCATCTTCCTAGACTGATTACAACTGATTACAATAAAAGGTTGTGTTAACCTCTAGGAAATTTTGGAGATGCTTATAGGGGTTCTCATTGAGTTGGCCATGGTATATGGGCAGCATCTGGATGATGTTTAGCTTAATTTCAAAATTAGCCACGGTTGCAAGCAGTAGGATACATGAGGGGGAGGTGTAGGCAGTGGGACGGTAGTAGTCTTGCAGGGTACGGGCATGGGGCATTAGTGGATTCTGATTTAGGTCATTCTCACCCCCAAGGTTCATGTTGTCCGCCACCATTGGATGAATTTCAAGGATTGGGCTAGGAGTTCTACAGATTCTATATAGGCGCTCAGGATCATGATCAAAGGCAAGGTCGGGGTTCAGGGAGCGACGACCATGCATACACAATAAAAATCAAACAAAACCTGTGCAATCCTAATAGCGACAACTAGCAAGCATCAGTCCTAGATAGCGACAACTAGCAATCTAATAGCAACAACTAGCACGTTATGCAATTCCACAAAGAAAATTGAAAACACCATGCACCCAAAGTTACTCTAAAAGAAGGTTAAGAGAGTGCAAACAGTGGGAAGGGATGGCCCTTCCAACGATGACGAAAATCAGCGTCCTCTCTTAATCCTGCAAAAGAAGAAAAATGAAATTAAGCTACTGAAAAGAAATCTAAATTAAACTAAACTACTCTAAAACTAACTATGCTAAGAATTTAGTAAACTATTGTGCCGTCCCCAGCAACAGCGCCAAAAACTTGACCGTTTAAAATTAAAACCCTTGCAAGTGCACAAGGCAATTGTACTACGACGAGTATTAATAAGGGTTGTCGAACCTCAGGGACGGTGAATACTTTACCGAATTCAAAAGAAAGTAGCAATGTTGATTCTAGACTAAGAAAGCAATGGACTTTAACTAAACTAAGTGAGATTTAATCAATGTGGAGAAGACCAAAGCTTCGAATCCACCACAATAAACTAGTGTATCGTTTCTCTCTATCTTTTGAATAAAGATTTCCAATTGGCTAGCATATTCCTCTCGGACATACACTTGTCAACTCAAAATATAGTGCTCTCCTCTCGGATGTAACACATAAACAATTAAAACATAGAATTGTAATCTCTCTCTCTCGAGTATAAATCAATGAAACTTTATTGATATATAGCACCTCAGTCTACTCACGTTCCTCTCGGATACGCAAGTATTCTTCGGATTGAAACTCACAAGAATTCATTCTTGTCTCTCTCGAGTACAAAGAACAAACCTTTATTGAATTAACGGTGATTACACAATAAAATTCATACACCAACTAGAGTAAAAACATAAGATGAGAGAAAAGAAACTACACAACCAGATTATTGGGCTTCATCTATGCCTTGGAAAAGTGTTTAGCCTCGCATTGGAAGAGAAATCACCATCGTGTTCTTCATCTCCTTCTCTCCTTTGCTCTAACCTCCAATAAAACTCTAAAGACTCCAAGGGTTTCTCCAAGATAGCCCAAAACGTTCTCTCATAAGGCCTATTTATAAGTTTGAAGAGAAACCACGAAGTGCCCTTCCAAATCCAAGTTGAAATAGGTCTTATTTCGGTTATCCGCAGACAGCGATCGATCGCTCTGTATTGCCGATCATGCGATGTCCGATCGATCACAATTCCTTCGTTATTTTCCTCCGATCGATCGCTTTATCGATCAACGCCGTATGATATCGATCGATTGTAGTTACTGTCTTGCGCGATTGAAAATTTTCAGTAGATACGATCGATCGTTTTGAGGTCCGATCGATCGTTTCCTTCAAGACACTGCTTTTGTGGCTCTAGCGATCGATCGCGTTAATAGCCAAATTCAAATGGCTATAACTTTTCTCTCCAAACTTCGAATTGTACGTGGTTGGTGGCGTTGGAAAGCTGACTTCTTAGTCTTTAACATGAGACTTGAATCAGTCTAATCCGATATTTGTACACAAAGTTATGATAATTTAACCATTTGAGTTACTTTTCTCCTCATTTCTGTGTATTACTCTTGTTTCCTACAAAAACCAAAAACTATATTAAAGTAGTAGTTATTCTAATCAAACACTAGCATAATCATAAGTTTTGGAGATAATATAATGTATATTTCATATATAGATCAGTAAGATCATCATCTTCTCTGATCATGCAGCTTTGAGGTACCTTCTTTCCAAGAAGGATGTCAAGCAAAGGCTGATCCGTTAGATCTTACTCCTGCAGGAATTTGACTTTGAAATCAAAGATAAGAAGGGATCTGAAAATATCATGGTTGATCATTTATCCCAAATTCCTACCCATGAATTGCTCAGCCATGAACCTTTGAGGGATTCCTTCCCTGATGAACAGCTTTTTGCTGTCTCCACCACTGCTCCACCTTGGTATGCACATATTGTGAATTATCTTGCTATGGGTCAAATCCCAACCTTTTGGTCTAAACATAATAAAGATTAATTTTTCTCTCGAGTCAAACATTACTATTGGGATGACCCTGACCTGTTTAAGGTATGTGCTGACCAAGTCATAAGACGATGTGTCCCTGAGAGTGAGTTTCACAGCATCCTATCTTTTTGTCACTCTCAGGCTTGTGGTGGACACTTCGGTGGAAAGAAAACTGCGGCCAAAGTTCTTCAAAGTGATTTTTATTGGCCAACTTTATTTAAAGATGCCCATGTTTATTGTCAATCTTGTGATAGGTGTCAAAAACTTGAAGCCTTGTCTAAATGGAATATGATGCCCCTACAACCCATATTGATTGTTGAAATGTTTGATGTATGGGGTATCGATTTCATGGGACCTTTTTCACCATCTTTTAGTCATACATATATTCTTGTTGCTGTGGATTACGTGTCTAAGTGGATTGAAGCTGTTGCCACTAGGACCAATGATCATAAAGTTGTACTGAAATTTCTGAAATCTAACATTTTTAGCAGGTTTGGAACTCCTCATGCTATCATTAGTGACGGAGGTTCTCATTTTTGTAACAGGTCTTTTGAGGCTCTTCTTAAGAAATACTCTGTCACCCACAAGGTTGCCACACTATATCATCCTCAGATGAGTGGCCAAGTGGAGGTCTCCAATCGCCAAATCAAGTAGATTCTGGAGAAGACGGTTTGCCCCGATAGAAAGGATTGGTCCTTGCGACTTAATGATGCATTATGGGCCTACCGGACAGCTTTCAAGACACCTATTGACATGTCTCCCTATAGATTGGTATATGGCAAAGCTTTCCATTTACTTATTGAGTTGGAACACCGGGCTTATTGAGCTATTAAGGCCTACAACTTTGATCTGGATAAAGCCGATGAGCAGCGAAAACTCCAACTGAGTGAATTAGAGGAGATGCGCTTTGATGCATATGAGAATGTCAAACTCTACAAGATGAGGACCAAAGCCGTACATGACAAGATGATATTCAGAAGTCCTTTCAGCCTGATCAGAAAGTGTTACTCTACAATTCTAGGCTTCACATATTTCTTGGGAAGCTCCGATCTCGGTGGTCTGGGCCTTTTATTGTCAAAGAAGTATTTCCACATGGTGTTGTTGAGATCCAAAATCCAAAAGATGGGAGTACATTCAAAGTTAATGGTCACCGTCTAAAACCCTATCTCGAAACTGTTGGTGACCTGGATGACGGGCTGGTGTATTTAATTGATCCGATAATTATAGAATGATCGTGGCTCAGTCTGGCTGAAGACGTTAAACTTAGCGCTGGGTGGGAGGCAACCTCCGTATTCAGGTGTATTCTCTCCTTTTTCTTATTTTCTTTCTTTTATGATCATTATCATTTTTATATTTTGCTCACATTGAGGACAATGTTCATAAAAGGTTTGGGGGAGGGAATATTGCTTTCATAAAAATAAAAATTAAAAAATCATAAAAATTTGATTAGTTTTTAAGTTGTTTGTTAGTATTTTTATTAGGTTTTGATAGTTTATCCCGTTATAATGCATACTTCAATTCTTAGGAGATTAATTGACATTGGAAGTCTGAGTAAGTATACTGGAGGATAGATACACTTAACTTAGCATACCTTTCTGTTACAGTCCTCTTGGAATAAGTGCTTGGGCTAAGAAAGTCCACTCACACACCTTAGTACATAAAGTAATGCCATCTAGAGATTTGGAATACTAATTTACAGTGGGATGTCTTTAGTCAGAGTCATTGAATGATGTGTAGTTATCTGTTGAGCTTAAAAGATCATGATAGACCATTTACTTGGCTATGGCAAGGGATTGGAACCGGAAATAGATTGAGAGTATAATACAACCTGGACAAAATAAAGATGTGTTGAAAAAAGAATATATGAATGCTGAAAATGAAAATGCAAAAAAATGAAAACAAAATGAAAGAAAGGGGCTGCTTGACTTTATAGGATTAACTTAGGCTGATGCTCAGGCCCAAAGCGGTCTACTTAAAACCTAATGCCCTAAGCCAAATTGGTTGGGAGTCATTGGCCTGAGTCATTGCTAAACCTAAGCATCTTCAAGTCAGGCCTTACACAGTCCTATTAAAAAAAAAAGAAAAAAAAAACAAGTCTATGGTGTATTATCCTCTCAAATCTAGAATGTTGGACCCGAAGGAGGCGCGCAGATTTGTGCTATCATAAACCTAAAGATTACGATGACTATGTAGATTCTGATGTTCTTTGGTTAATAGGTAACACTAGATTTGTATAAAACAGAAATTTAGAATGTATTGCTACAATGTTCTACACTTTTACTATCTATATTATCATGCTATATCATATTGAGCAGAAATTTCCAAAATGAAAGTGTGGAATAAAACCACTTACTTGAGGGCTTCTATATTCCTGTTGATTATGAACCAAGTACGTGTGGTTAATTCTCTTAAGCATTGTAGTTTACATTTGTCGGGATAATATGTTTGCTTGTTTTGCAATGTTTTAATTTTTGTTTTATTTTTGCACTTAGGTTAATTAGGCAAATTAATACATGTTTGTGGATATCATGGCTGCAAACCCTCACAAGGCACAACTTGTCCTACTAGGGACACCTAGAGGTTTAATGGCTTGTTGTATATGTTCAATGCAATCGTGTTCCCTACGAAAGTGGTGTTTACTTTTCTGCATTAGTTCCCTAGTTTCATTGTTTGATTTTGTTTTGTTTTGTTTGGTTAGGAAAAACCATCCTACCACTTAGATGTATGCGAAATACACCTCCACGCATAGCTCGTTCTTTCTCCTTCGCAACGACGCCTCCACTCTTTCGATCGCACGAGAAAAGAGGTTGAGGGGAGAGGTAGAAGGTTGCTGGAATTGGTGTCAAGGAAAGGGAGAAGAGCTAGGGTTTAGCACAGGGCATCCAAAGCTTTTGGCGTGAAGCATATGGGCGTCCTCCTCCTTGGCTTTTATAGCCAAAGCCTCCTCCAACTAGGATATCTCCTAATTAGATCCTTCCTAATCCTAAATCCCAATTAACCAATTAAAAGGTCTCCCTCATTAGTAAGGGACGTTCAGCCATGTTAATCCATTGGGTTTTCCTCATTTAATTAGGATTTCAAATCTCTAATGAGATTCGTTCACTATCTTAATCCTAATTACAGCACACTATCATACGCATAACAGTTCACTTCCGACTCTTCCCACGGTCAGTCCATTAGGACTTAGACTCTGAAATTTTTATTGGAGTTAGCCATATGAGTCTAGTTTCTAACCACACTAATGTTATATTTTTTCGGTTTTTCCTGAATTAGTTATGATTTATTTACTACGTACTGTCGACACAGAAATAGTACTGGCCGAACTTACAATCTTAATCATACTTTACATATCTCGTTCCAAACTAGGAAACTACCATATCTAAGCCAACCAACTAGACGTCCCCTTCCTATTGGTTGATTAAAAGTGAAATATTTATCACTTTTTAATTAAGATTTATCTTCCCTAATTATCTCAACCGAACTGATACTTCCCCATCCTCCGAGATACTTACCATATTTACCGCTATTAGGTCAAATCGTAGATTTTGCTCCAAGATTCACTCCAATCCTCTAAAGATCTCCTTGTGGCTAGTTACCCACGTTCACATGACTCCTTGGGCCTGTGCCACATGGCCCTGCACCCAGGTCTGTGCGTCTAAAGCTAGAGTCCTGCGCACACATGACTCTGGTGTCCCGCGGTTGTACTACTCGTTATACTATCTCGTGTAGACCACGGACCACGTATAAAACCAAAATTAACTGATTAATTATGGAATTCAAATGGGTCTCATCCACTTGAACACATGCCCTGGCGCCTGGCCCCACTCCTGGCGTCAGGTGTTCTGAGACCCTGGCGCCAAGCTGGTCTCAGCGCCAGGTTGTCCCCAGCGCCAGGACCAACCCTTGAGTCCTGGTTTTCTACTACTAATAGTCATGCGATTAACAAATCGTACCACATCATAAACATAAAATAACACATCAAAGTACATTGCACAACCAGAAATCAAATCAGGCAACGAACTTTTCTATTTTAGAACAGTTTCCTAAAACAGAAACCTTTAGTTAACGTACCAATTTTTCGGGTGTTACAGATAAAATTCGATTAAAACATATAATCTTTTTCTGTAAATGCCAATCAGAATCAATAAAATGGGCAGTCACACAAATGTATTGAAAATCTTGATTTGAAGTCCATAAATCAGAAGTAATACTAATTCTAGAGGAAAGCTTTTGAAAAACATCCATCAATGCGGCCTTCTCTTTTGTGTAGATTTTAAAAATATTTTTCCTAATTGTGGTCCTTGAAACCATTTTGAAAAGAGGCTGCATAGTTCGACAAAAAAGAATAAATCTTGGGTGGGAGACAATATTAAATGGGTACTCATGCACAATTATTGTTGTAGCAAGCGCTTCCCTAGAAACTTGTTGATCAAATTTAAAAGTAGAGACATTACCAAAAGCAATTGTTAGTAGTGGTTGTTTAGGATCCACATTAGGTGCTCTCTTACAAGTATTATTCACAAGGTGCCTTGTAAAATGAGATGTCCCATCATCTCCCTCTGCAACCATCTGTTCCTTGCAATAATCATATATGGCTGCACATCTTTTTCCATTTTGATAAAAAACTTTCTTGAAATGGGTCCAAACATGTGATTCACCTCTAGCCCGTTTCTTCCTACCTTTGGATCTAGGTTCTCCTGAATTTAGAAGGGTTGGGAGAGAAGGAGGTGTCACACTAGGGGAAATAACAGGTGGGGTGGTGGGAATCTAACTGACCTCTGTGGAAGAACTAGCAGGTGTGGAAGAACTGGCCTGTGCGGTCGATGCTCGGTGTGTGTTGGTAAAAAATTCACAGTGATCAAAAGGCTCAAAACTAGACATTTCTACTAACTAAATTAGATCAACAGGTAGCCAACAAATAAATTATAAGAGTATGAAATCCTGACGAATGCCAATGAAGTGATCCTGCCCTTTGGCTTCTACTAGAGACCTTACAAAAAATCAGAAGAGAAAATCAGAAGGGTATGGCGAGAATGGAGCCTGGAGGTGGTAAAGTCGAAATCTTTAAGCCTTCCACCTCTCCCTCAGGCAATCCGGCAGATGAGAAGCCAACCGCAAGGCTAAGACAAGGTCACGAGAGGCGAGAAAGCGGCCGCAAGGCTGAGCCGCTGAAGAGGCGAGAAGGGTGAGCTAGGAATTGCAAGGGTATTGGTATTTGGTAACTATCTAATATATACTATATACATATAGATATACAATATATACTATATCTGGGCCTACAGGCTTCCAGGCTTAACCCATTTTTTTTATCTGGGCCCAAGCCCGGTATTAAATTTGGCAGGCTTAAAATTTTGCAGCCCGGTCTGCAAAACTTGCACCCCTAACTAAGACCCTAAAACGGAGCGCGTTGTTAAGTGTTGTTCGCTTGGGACACGCGGCGAGAAATGAGCGTGCGTACAACTGATCCGCTCTCTATAATCTTGGGGTCATTTAGCTCCAAGTTTCAAAAACAAAAATGGGCTTAAAGGCTGATTCCGCCTTAACCTTCCTCTTCGCCGAACAAAAGGTTGGCCGTAAAGGAAGGACATGGCTGAAGGGATGTATTGACCTGGACACTAAAAGCTCCAATTAAATCCTTCAATGCTTAGATTGAGTGCCAAACAACCCCTTTGTATCAAGAAGTATCTCAAAGAAAAATCAAGAAAAAAAAAGAGTCTGCCTTTCCACTTCCATCGACCTCAAGCTGAGCCAAGCTGAAGTTGAGCTTGTTTACGAGCTGAGGGTGAGACATGCCGGAAAAGCTATGAGAGCTGGCTTGGACCTTCATTTAACACCTGTAACTGTTACTTTTTGCCATGGTGGCCGACACACCACCAGTGCGCAGAGGGAGGGGCCACAAAGAAATTCAATTATTTGTTGGTAGTGGACTCGTGGAGCATCACCCATCAAAGCTAATAGTAGTAGGTAGGCAGGCAGCGATCAGCGCTCTCCTGCGATTTGGTTTTCGCATCTGTTGTTGCTGCTGCTGGGCGAGATCAGGGTCAATCAGCTATGGATTTTCCGTTCGGCCACCACAAGCACCACCATCAGTCAAGGGGCGAGCAGGAGGAGCCACCTGCAGCTGCAGTTTATGGTGGGCATCATCATCCGCCCAGATTTGCAAATGAGGAGGAAGGAAGAGAAGGCTTCCCTCCGCCCTCTGATGTGTACCATCAGCAGCACGCCCCCGGATTTCCGACCAGGAGATCAGAAGAGTACCAACAACAGGAGCAGCAGCAAGGGGATTTTGGATTTGCGGACCGACCTCCTCAGTCTCACAACTTTGGAGGAGTGGGTGTGGGCTCCTATGACTATGCTGATGCTGTCGAGGTTGAGCCACGACGGCCGTACCAGCAGCGACCTCCTCCTCCTCCATCTGATTACTCACGCACACCTGCGCCGCCCTATTTGTCTTCTTCTTCGGTCCATGTGCAGCATGTGGCTCACGAGACGTTTCCGCGTCCGGAACCAGAAGAGGGTCATCGCCGTCACAACCCCCTTTCCTTTCTCCACCACCACAGTGGCACTTCTGGTGGTGGGCTGGCGACGAAGCCCACCGTCCGCATTTTTAGCCAGGCGGAGGAAAATTACTCCCTCGCCATCAGAGAGGGCAAGGTTGTTCTTGCCAAGGCTGATCCCAGCGACCAATTTCAGGCATCTCTTACTTTTTCTTACCTTTCATTTCTACATCCTCTATTTTAAAACTTACGCATCTAAGCGCTTGTAGGTTCTCTGTGTTTATTAATTTTCGGTTTGCCCTTTTTGCTTTTTGCCTGTAGCATTGGATCAAGGACGAGAAATACAGCACCAAGGTGAAAGATGAAGAAGGGTTTCCTAGTTTTGCTCTGGTGAATAAAGCTACTGGTCAGGCCTTGAAGCACTCCATCGGAGCCACTCATCCAGTAAGACACCGGTCAATCTTGGAACACTTTTTTTTCCTACCTGGGTTTTGTACTGTCACTTTAAGATGTAGATACCCCTCCAATTCAGAGTTTTCTTGCATAGTCCCTTCACCTGTTATGTAAGTTGAGCAATTTTCAGTCAATGCCTCCAACACCATGCAACCTACTCTCTAGTTTGTTATGTCTCATAGTCAAATGACTTTGTTATCTGTCTACTGAGGCATAGATTTTCCTTCTGTTTGCAATTGCACTTTCCTTCTGTCTGTCTACTATACTCTTTCTTAAGAGCATCTCCAACCACACATGGCATTTGTAGTTGTTGTGCATGCCTGGGTGGTATTATTTCACTTAGCCACTGGCTAGGTGGCAAATTCATGTTTTATCACTAATTTTATTTCTCTTTAAATCACCCAAAATAAGTAATATATTTGTTATTATATGAATATCAACTTTTAGCATAAAAATATAAAATCACATACAATAAAAAGTAAAAAAAAAACATAATCAGAAAAATAAATGTTGTTGCGACATTTTTTATGAACGGTCACTATGTTGTTTGTTGGCGTGCTACTCAATCTTAAAAAACTGTGAACTTTTTCTCATTTTCTTGCACCGCATCCATGCTCACATTTAGCCATGCACTAACGAGAACACTGACATTTTCTATACCTTGAGTAGAAGTCCTTTTTTTCGTGGAGGCTGGGATACTTGTGTTCGAAAGATTTCGTCCAAGAATTGGGTGTATAAAAATCCATGTGATTGAATAGAAGAAATTTGGAACAGGATAACAAAGGAGGAAATGCTAGTTCTATTTGAGATAGATATGTGACATGAGAGAGGTGAAAGTCACAAAAAAACAAATGCAATGGTAATTTTTTGTCTTTGCACAGAAGTGGTAAAGCTTTACACATTGTAATATATGCAAAGGTTGAAAATAAGTTGAAGACATAATATAATAAAAAGAACAAATGTTGTGCCTCTTGAGGCTCAACATTTGTACCGTGTGAACTAGCATTTCCTCCTCCTTTATTCTTCTTTTCCAAACTTTCTATTCAATTACATGAATTTTTTATATACTTGATTCCCTGATGAAGTCTTTGGAATACAAGTGTCCCAATCTTGACAAAAAAAGAGTTATACTTGAGATGCTGGCTCAAGTGTAGTAGAAGATAGTGTCTTCATCAGTGCATGGCTCAATGTTGTTAGCATTAATGCGGTGAATGGAAATGAGCAAAAATCTACGGTTCCTTAGGATCGAGTGGTTGAATACTATCACACCGACAAACAAGATGCATTTATAGATGGACATTGACGGCACCAAAAATCTACGGTTCATCAAAAAGTTGCAATTCTTATGATTATGTACCTTGTACTTTTTTTTATTATTGTGTGATTATATATTTTATGCTAAAAATTGGCATTGATCTATTTATAGAAGTTTTTCTTATTTTTTAGATGATTTAAAAAGAAATTAAAATAATGATAAAAAATAAAATTGCCCAAAACAGAGAATCATGTCGTACAAAAGGGGTAGCCCAAAACAGGCCTGAATGGAGTAAAATCCCTGTTGCCGACCCCAAATAGTTGAGAAAAGGCGCTACTTGATTATGATTATAAAAAATAAAATTGCCATATGTGGTTGGAGTTCATATTTTCAGCAACATAAGGCAAATTGCCACTTATGCGGTGGCTAAGTCAAATAATGCCACCTAGACATGCACAATGGCCATGAATACCATATGTGATTGGAGATACTCTTAATACTCATCTGCCATCTTAGCTTGTTAGATCTGTTGTGAGGTGCTTTTCTAAGTACCGACCATTCTTTTTGCTGTGGATCCCAAAATATAGTGAAAATCACTATTTCCAAATGCTGCTATTAATATGGAACTGAGGGATTATAATTATCTGACAGTCTGATTTTAATCGCTTTGTTGTTGCTTTGTTAGTTTTCTACATTGGCTGGTGGTTGACGCTGTGATGTAGGACAATGTTTGAAATAGAAAGAAAGGAAATTGAAGGGTGAAGATAAAAAAACGAGGGATGAGACTTTGGAATCCACCAAGGGTTTTCTGCCGGAATCCACCAAATGGAGGGCTACCGGAATCCAAAGGCAGTTGTAGTCAGAATCCACCGATTACAACAAGCTCTCTCTCAGAACTCACATAGGGTTTTTTTCCTGAAAACATAAGCTAATATTTCGTTAATTAGATAGGCCTTTACATAAGGCTTTACAATAAACTATAATTGGAACCTACGTACTAAACAAGATAAGTCTTAACATGCTCTCCTACAATACTAAATCAAATAAGATCTGTAATCTTAAAGAAGATCACTCTTAATAAAAAAAACCTACTTAAATAGAATTACTACGAAAATTCTAATGGAGCCCACTATGGCTCCGCATCACGTTGCAAGGGTTATGGAACTGATTAAATGGTCTTTAGATCATCTTAGATCTATCCACTAAGATGTGGTGACCCTATGTCATAATTCTATCACTTGTTCGTATTTATGTTTGCCACTCTGGCAAGATGAATGATATCCTTACATTCTTCCCATCTGTTTTGAGAATCTCTTATTTGGTATTTGTTTTATTCTCTCGTGGGAAAATTGTGAAAGCACTGTGATACCAGTGTTTGTGACTCTGGTCTACTAATTACTAGGAAATGTTCAAAGTTTTTACTTGTTGTGTTACGAACTGACATATGAAGACAGATTTTTTTTCATTTGCTAACACCAAGTGGTAAGCAAATAATGCTTGAAATACTTGCGCAACACTATGTTTTGTAAAAGCTTCATTTGAAACAGTAAACATAGGAAATCTCTTCTCTAAAAAATCTTTGCAGGTTCAGCTCTGTCCATATGAATCTGATATTCTCGATGAGTCCGTCCTGTGGACAGAGAGCAAGGAGGTCGGTCCTGGCTTCAGAGCTGTGAGGATGGTAAATAACATACGCCTGAATTTTGATGCATTCAAAGGAGATAAGAAGGACGGAGGGGTTCATGATGGAACCATTCTTGTGCTTTGGGAGTGGAAGAAAGGAGAGAACCAGAGGTGGAAGATTGTTCCTTATTGTGAGTACTCTAGATTGAACTGCTGAGTGATAAATGCAGTGTGTTGAGAAATTGTCTTTTTCTATGCATAATTTGCTGTTGCAATTGTAAGTGTTCACAAAAAGATTGGAAGGGTGGCAATAGGCAATGGGATGCTACTGTAGGGATACGAATTTGCCTAATGAGTGGATACCCCTGCCCCGATATAATTTATTTGCTGAAGATTGCCTCTTCGTGGATGTATTTACCAAAATGGATAGGTAATTGGGCTCCGAAAGTAGTTTATGGAAGTATGTAATTGCTTGACGATTTGTTCTTTCACATAGATATTTGAATGTTAAATCATGTGTTTAGGAGGTAGTAATTTGTTGAACTGCTGAATGATAAGAGGGATTGGCATGGACCCTTAACAGAAATCCTGAGTCTACATCTGTTTAAGCTTTTAACTGTTGTAGCAGTCAACTAAAATGCAAATGCCTTGACTCATATGAAGTCGTGTTGACATGCATTCTTGGAGTGGATCTGCGGAATGACTTTTTCTATTCTTATATTTGTTTCATATTTTACGTGCTACATTGAGCCACTCAAGATTTTCAAATTGCGTAGTTGTTAGAATGACACTCCTTGTATTTAACTGTGTAATGCAGGAAAATGGATGTATGGTATCCCTTTGTTTACCGAAGGATGTTACAGGTGTCTGCTTGTTGATATATTGAGCTGCTGGTTTGTTGGAGACAACCGATGTAGTTGATGTAAGCATTCTCTCTTCTTTTTTTCTCGTGTGTATCGAACATATAAATGAAGCGTGTACCTGCGTCTATATGGATCATTCGCTTTGAAAGTAGTATGTATGATTGCAAGCTCAATGTATAAATTTGTTAAATATTATCTGTTTTTCAGTCATAATGGGATGACTCGCGCTAAATATCATCTGCTTTTTTTTTTTTGCTATCATTTTCTACAAGCATCCTGGCATGTCCACCAAGAAAGGAATAATTAGCGCAAATCAGACCAGTGTTTTAAAGCGAGAAGTTATTCGAAAAGACCAAAAGCAATCACATGATTTTCTTGCAGGAATTTCTTTTGGTTATTACTTGGTAATAATAAGATCGGTGTCTGGTGACATTCATTTCTTAGGTTCAGTAATGCTTCTTAGAACATAATGTCAAAGTGGAAAGATTTTTATGCGTGAGTGGTGATAGTACAAAGAAAATGATAGAAAATTGCATTTTGTCTGGGGCTGTATTTGCAGCTCACGACAATCATTTACAGGTTCCAGAGCAAAACGTCATTGGGTAGGCGTAGTGTTACAGCCAATTACCCTAAACACCATGTGTTTTCACGTTCAAATGCAAGTAACATGTGGTTGGACTTTGCAAATAATCTGTATCTATGTCGACATCTATTCTATTAATTGAAGTCAATGGGTGTGCTATGAGAATCGGAAATGGGCTAGATAATTAAACATATGCAGAGGCCGTAGTTAAGGAGAATATTTGTAATGGCCTTTTCCTCGATACAATATCTTTTAACATATGCTTAGATTGCCCTGTATTGTATGACTAAAAACAGGAACCATGTATCTTGAATTCTTGATTTAGGGCATGTTTGAGAGGCCGTTTTTGGGTTGCAAAAGCTGCTTTATAGCCACTTTAATGCAAAATTGCATTTGAGAGGCAGATTTTATACCAAAGCGTTTTTTCTTGTTTTTTTGCTGTAACAAAAATGACTTTTGTGTTCTAATAATAGTCTTCCTACAAAATCAGTTTTGTTTTCTATAAAAAACGCTTCTAGGGTAGACATTACTATATGGGTCATGTTTTAGCTTTGCTATAACAAAAAATAATTATCATAAATCGTTTAAAAACAAACACAAAGTGGTTGCCAAATGCACCCTTAAAAAGGTGGGCTAGCAAATGAGAAAAGTTAGGACCACATTTTTACATCCCTAGTAAAGATTCCCCTAATGAGCACTCCCATCTACTATGGTGTCTCTAACTACTCCTGTTTGGAAATACTATATAGATTTCAAAAAAATGTTGTTTTATTGAACTATGGGCCTACAAGAATATAACGTGACTTCACCTCTCTCTCCCGAGTCTTGTCCTCCTCTTCTCCAAAACGCCTAAAGTCACTCACAGACGGCACGCAATCATAGAAGATAGAGTCTTCAGATAGTGGTTGCCCATTTGGTACTGGGGTTGTCAAGGCGGAGGGAGAGGTCCCATGTGGCAATGAGGGAGGAGGCAGAGGTGGAGAGGTTGAAGGATGAGACGGAGGCATAGGTGACGGAGACACGGGGGGATGGGGCTGGAAGACGAGCCAAAGGACAAGGGTGACGACGTCGAAGACGGCGATGAGGAGGACGAGGAAGAGATGGAGGAGGAAGGAGTTCTGGCTGAGCTGGGGCGGTGACGGGGGTCACGGCAGCAGGGGGAAGCCCGTTACCTGCGGACCAGGAGGTGGAGACGGGCGGGGCTTCCATATGTGAGAAATCCAAAATAATATTTTGCTTGGTAATGAGGTTTTTCATACTGTTCATTCATAGCGTCGACTGATAAAAAGGGAAGGACAGGGCGTCTTAAGCTGGACATAGCAAAGGCTTATGATCGCCTCATGTGGCCTTTTATTGAAGCGATGTTGTCTGCATTTGGATTTGATGCACATTGGATCCGGATGACTATGTTTTGTATAACATTGGTGTCATGTTAGGTACTTATCAATGGGAATCCTGGGCAACCCTTTATACCTGCTCGTGGCATTCGACAGGGCGTCCCGCTGTCTCCATATAAATATTTATTCTTGCTCATGAGCTCTTCTCTATATTGATGCAACAAGCCTCAACTCAGGTCAACGTTCATGGAATTAAAATTGAGCCAGGTACTATGCCTATTACTCGCTTTATGTGGATGACGTCCTCATTTTTTGTCATGCACGAATGCAAGAAGCACAAAATCTTTCTCAAATCTCTCCATTAATTATTCAAAGAACTATTTTATGGAGCCCAAATGTTCCAGGGTGTTTGAAAAGCCAAAAGTGTCAAATCTTTCAAGCTTTAGGTAATCAGCAACTAAAAACCTACCTCGATATTGAAGGGTTTAGAAGCGCAAGGGATCGATGGTCATGATACCAAATTTCTCCAAATCAGTCCCCTTTTAGATCTCTTTTTCTTGCACGCAATATCAAACAAAGTATATGCAAGAGCTTATGAGCAATAATATGAACAAACATATGATATCATATCAATATAACAAGAATTCAATGGATTGAATACTACTAACCTTTAGGCTTTTGTGCCTTACGATCAATCCACGAAGAAATAATCACAAGAATATAGAAATATGTCAGAGATCACCAAGGACCAAAGTGCATGGATGAGAGTCACTATTCTCCTAGAGATAGTGATCGCTTTCCCGTCGTAGTATGGGAAGAGAACGCCAAGACCAAGAAAAGCGTCAAGACGAGAGAGACAGAGACAGAAAAAATGGCAATGCAAAAGTCGTCCAAAAAACAGCGAGAGCAAAGTGAAAAGGTACTATTCACGTTCATGTTTTTTCTTATGCTTATCCCCCAATTTGAGTTGGTTAAGGATTCCTTAATATTCTCTAACCAACTCCCACTCTCTCTTTGTGGTTATCCTCTAACCACCCATACACGTACTCCCCATGGTGTCTCCTCCAAAATAGTGTGGACCCCACTAGGCCCACGTGAGCCTTGCACACTCCACGTGACCATGCCTCACGAGAGGGCCGACTCCTAGTATTATTAGGTTAGATTAATATGGGCCTAACCCATACCTATAACCAACATCCCCCACTATGGGTTAGTGCTCATATTGTGATTCAACAATGCCAAGACTATGAACATGTTTAATAGACAGATCCATTGTTAAGGCCTTAGTTAACAGATCAGCCAACATCTCAAGCGTGACTAGTAATCAACTTTCCTCGTTGTAGCATGTCAAAGATATAATAATAATGCACCTCATTGTGCTTTGCTCTAGAACTGATCTCCCCATTATGGAGTATCGACACAGTTGGCAAATTATCACAATAAATTTAGATAGGAGCATCAGTCCATTGTTCTAGTTGTAGTCTAGCTAAAAACTCTTTAATCCACACTGCCTCGGAAGCTGCTAAACTGCATGCAATGAATTCAGCTTCCATAGTAGACTTAGTAACATATTTTTGCTTCTTACTAGCCCACGCTACGGCGTCGCTACCCAACATGAATACATAATCAGCAGTGGATTTTCTGTCATCTTTACAACCAGCATAGTCTGAATCATTATACCCTTCTAATGACATATTCTCAGCGTGATATGTTAGTTTCATATCTTTGGTTCCGAATAGGTATCTAAAAACCCGCTTAATAGCCTGCCAATATTGCATACATGGGTTTGTTTGATATAGACTCACAAGGCTTACTACAAAAGCCAAATCAGGTCAGTGCAGTTCAGGCATACATCAAGCTACCAATAGCTTGCGTATATGGCACAAATTTCATCTTTTGATGCTCTTCGTCTGATGAAGGTGCCATTTTCTCGGACAAAATTGTCTCTTTATAGATGGGCAAATCTATGGTCTTCCAACCAATCACACCAAAGTGTTTTAACAACTTTCTATGTATAATTCTTGAGATATACTTAGCTTCCTTGCTTTTCTATCTCTTTCAATCTTCATTCCTAGGATATAAGATGTTTCACCCATATCTTTCATTTCAAATTGGGTCTTGAGCCATTCTTTTAGATTGATAATCATACTTGTGCCATTCTCTATCACTAATATGTCATCTATATATAGTGACAATATCATAAATCTACTCTCATCTCTAAAGGAGTACACATAATAGTCATAATCATTGATCACAAAACCATATTCACTAATCACCTTGTGAAAAGTTAAGTACCACTGTCTTAGCAATTGTTTAAGTCCATACAATGATTTAATAAGTTTGCACACCCGTTGTTCATCTCCGAAAACAACAAACCCATCGGGTTATTCCATATAAATCTTCTCTTCTAAATCACCATTTAGGAAGGCAGCCCTTACATCCATTTGGTGTAACTCTAAATCCAAGTATGACACAATAGCCAATAAACACCGTATGGAGATGAACCTAGACACAGGAGAATATGTCTCCTTAAAGTCTATGCCCTCTACTTGGGTGAACCCTTTCGCTACAAGTGTGATTTTATATTTATCTATTGATCTATCAGCTTTGAGCTTCTTCTTGAAGATCTATTTACAACCAATGGGTTTCCTTTCATCTAGTAAGTCACCAATCTCCTAGACTTCGTTCTTCAAGATCGAGTCCATTTCCTCTTGAACAGCCTTCTGTCATGCCTTGAAATCTAGACTACTCATTGCTTGCTCAAACATGATAGGATCATTAAGCGACGGTTCATCTACCATGATTTCATTTTCACTAAGCATAGTATAGTAATCCTTCAACATAACTGAAGGTCTACACTCTCTTGATGCACGTGTTTCAACATCCTCATTTGATGTATTTTCTATCACTTGTTTATTACTGGTGACAGAGACTTTTTCTTTTTCTATTTCAAATAATTCAACTCGTTGACTAGGAGTTTTAACGTCTATATCTTCCTCAAGAAAATAAGCATCCCTAGACTCTATTACCCCCACTGTCCCATCATCATGGTGTACTATGAACCAATAGCCCTTATAATGATCACAATAATCCAACTTGCTTCTTAGTTGATTAGGCACCCTTACATGTGCCTTTGACCGCCCACCCTTCCAAAAGTTTGAACGTCGACCCGTCCATAACTCATAAGGGGTCAATTTGATCGACTTAGAGGATACTCGATTTAGTACATAGACAACGGTGTCTAGGGCTTCACCCTAAAATTGCATTCCTAGTTCTGAGTGGTTTACCATGTCCAATAATGTCCTATTACATCTTTCAACGACTCTATTTTGTTGAGGGGTATAAGGAAGTGTATATTGATGAACTATTCCTTGGTTGGTACAATAGACCTTGAACAAATCAGATGTGTACTCTCCACCTCTGTCTGTTCTATAAATGTAATAAAATATGACACACCCATTTGAGTCTTGACGTTTATAGGCCCGCAAATATCTGAGTGAATGACCTCTAAAAGGTCTATGGCTCGTTATCCTTTGGGAAAAGGTAGCCTTGTCATTTTACCAAAAATGCAATCTTCACAAATGCATAAATCATCACCAATTTTAGGTAGTAGACCATTATCCTACATGAGGTGTAATTTTCTAACATTCACATGACATAATCGCAGGTGCCATAATAATGCATCATCACAAGCAATACAAGCCACATACTCAGAACAGATCATATCATTAATTTCAACAACAAAGTCATTAACTACATCAAGTTTAAATAAACCGTCTATCAAAGAAGCAATAAATAAAATATTGTTCTTCTTTCCTACAGTCCCTTTGTCACCTTTGAACCTAACCTCAAATCCCTTTTGAGTCAAAAGAGAAACTGAAATCAAATTCTTTCTAATGGTAGGTGCAAGTAAAACATCAGTGAGAACTAGGGTATTTCCCCTAGAGAGAGAAATGTGAATAGATCCAATCCCAAGCACATCACAATAAGTATTATTTCCCATATAAATCTTGTGCTCTCCTGGATTTATTCTTTTAATGTCAACAAATGACTCATTGGTCATTGCCACATGATGTGTTGTAGCCAAATCTAGCCACCATCCTCTAGTATTAGTGTTGACAATCAAAGCCTATGATATCATGCATATAATGTCCTTTCCTCCACCTTATTGTTTCTTCTTTTCATTGCCCTGTGGGCCATTAGGACAGTTCCTACTGAAATAGCCCATTTGGCCACAAGTAAAGCGAGCTCCTTTTTTCTTGGTCTTGCCCTTGTCACCTCTTTGATTTTGAGGCTTCTTTCCCTTTTTCTTGAAATACTTCTTGGAGGGGCCAGCATAGGATCCACCCTTTTTTGTTGCCAAAATGATGAGCAAGGTTGGTAGATGTATTAGAAGCTCTCACATGGTCTCGCCTTTCCTGCTCTAAGCCCAGCTTGACAGTAAGGTCATCCAAAGTGAATTTCTTATCACTCAAGTTCAAAGCTACCATAACAGGATCCCATGATGAAGGAAAACTAGTTAGGATGATAGATAATTGGACCCCTAGAGAAATAGGATCACCAAGCATCTCCAATTCATCAGATATAATAGTCATGGCATTAACATATTCAAGCACATTATTGCCTTCTTCCATCTTCATATTGGTATAGCGAGTGTGTAGCAATCTGATGTGAGCCTCAGTATGCTCTACATACCTTCTCTCAATTGCCTCAAACATTTCTTTTACAGTGTTATGCTTCTCAAAAAACATTTCAATGTTTGGCTCCATAAATGTTAACATGGTGGTCCTTGCTCTTGCATCCTTAAGCTTGAACTTCTCATAATCTCTCTTTTGAGCAGCAGTGTAATTTTCACTTGGAAGTTCAACTACTTGGTCCAAGAGATGGGCCAAGTCATAAAAAAATAGGATATGCCGAATACACCTCTTACAGATGACAAATTTTGCGGCATTCAACTTTTCAATTCTAGCAAGTTCACTATAGACCATGCGGGATGCCATTGCAACTCTCTCTTAAAAACAGCAAGTGGAACAACAAAGTAAAGATCTTTGTAAATCACTACAATAAATGAAACAGGACAATTAGAATCAAAGACAAAGATTGAATCACTAATAACAATAGTTAATATTTAGTTGTTGATGTGGCACATATACTGCTTCAAATTCAAAACAAGTCATTCAATTTTTATCAGTGTGATCGATCGCTGCAGATTTTTGTACTATTATAGTAAAAACGATCGATCGTTAATATTGGTGATCGATCGTTGCTTTACTTGCGATGGATCAAACACAGGTGATCGATCACGTATTTTAGGTTGAACATTACAGTACTTGCCATCGATCGCTCATTCAGGTGATCAATCGCATCTTTACTTACGATCGATCGCTCACACAGGTGATCGATCGCTACTTCAATATTGATCTTTCCAGTATTTGTGAGATCGCTTACTCGGGTGATCGATCGCGTCTCTTTTAATGAAACTTCCAGTACTTATGATCAATCGATAACAATGGTGATCGATCGTTTACTGGTTTTTGTACCATGTTTTGAACTTGGCACGATCGATCGCGTATTGTTTGGCAATCGATTGCATACCAAAACTTCAATCGATCAAATCTATTGCTTAGAATTTTGAATTGTAATCGATCAGGGATGATGCAAATTTTAGCATCACACCATTTTGAGGCTCCGATACCACTGATGGGTTCAGAAGCGCGAGGGATCGATGGTCGTGATGCCAAATTTCTCCAAATCAGTCCCCTTTTAGATCTCTTTCTCTTGCACACAATATCAAACAAAGTATATGCAAGAACTTATGAGTAATAATATGAACAAACATATGATATCATATCAATATAATAAGAATTTAACGAATTGAATACTACTAACCTTTGGGCCTTTGAGCCCTATGATCAATCCACAAAGAAATACTCACAAGAATATAGAAATATGTCGGAGATCACCAAGTATCAAAGTGCATGGATGAGAGTCACTATTCTACTAGAGATAGTGATCGCTTTCTCGCCGTAGCATGGGAAGAGAATGCCAAAACCAAGCGAAGCATCAAGACGAGAGAGAGAGAGAAAGAGAGAGAAAACGTCAATGCAAAAGTCGTCCAAAAAACAGCAAGAGCAAAGTGAAAAGGTACTGTTCACGTTGGTGTTTTTTCTCTTATGTGTATCCCCCAATTTGAGTTGGTTAAGGATTCCTTAGTATCCTCTAACCAACTCCCACTCTCTCTTTGTGGTTATCCTCTAACCACCTATACACGTACTCTCCATCTCCATCCTATTTAGGTGTCTCCTCCAAATTAGTGTGGACTCCACCGGGCCCACATGAGCCTTGCACACTATCCACTATCCAACTGAATAAGAATTGATTTTATTAAATCTTTTATTTGCTCAAAAAACATTTAATTTTCAATGTTTTGAGAAAATATTTTTGCTCCTTCTCCTACTGGTTGGTGAGCCTAATTATTGATGGTCCTTGATTTCCTTTTCATTTTATGACAGCTGAAACAGTGGAAAGTGATTTCCTTTTCATTCCAGGTCAATCTTAGGTCCCACGCGGGAAGTTCAGAAAAGAAGAAGGGAGAAAGCTGAAGTTCGTGACGCTGCTAGAGAAAGCTCTGGCATGGCATGATTTCAGAGACCAATTGTATGCATCCATCGATGCCTGGCATCGGAGAGAGGGGATGACACTTCTCTTTTCCTTTAAAAAGTAAGATATCCTTCATTTAACTTTCAATGAGTATGCATTACTTGTGTAAGCTGCAATTGTGTCCATTTAACTTTCAATTAGTATTCACCAGTAGTATAATGTATTTACCGCCATTGTGTTTGGTTTTCAGTTTTGCCCATGAAAATTACTTGCACAGTTTTTGGTTGCATTCTATATATATTGTCAGATTAAAAGAGGATAAACAATCATGGAGGATGAGCAAAAGACTTAAGAAAGTGATGATGGTGCCACCGCTTAGTTGGCCACCCACAGGGATTAACTTGTGGATGAGTAGTCTCCCACGGTTTCAACCAAGGTTTTCAAAACCGGACCGGGTATCGACCTGGATTGATGACCGTTTCAGTTGGACCGCGGTCGAACCAGATTGACCCGGTATGGGACTTGAGGAGTGAAGCCCATTTTAGATATATGATAAATATATATTTTATATAATATTAATGTTAAAGTGTTTGTAGCTCAATTGGTTAAGGATTTGAGTATTTATATATACGTCCCCATTACGAATCCCCTTCAAAGCAAATTTTTTTTCAAACAAAAAAAATGGTGACTTGGACCGGTTCGGTCTGGTTCAGCAGTTTGGGAGAACTATCCTAACCAAAATGATTCTTCGGCCGGTCCGATCCAATTTTAAAAACTATGGTCTTAACTCTCATCCCATGTTTTAGCCAGCCCACCCCCTACAACACTGATGTTAGATATTCATGATCTGTCTATAGTGGGGTGGCTAAAACTAAAGGTTTTCACGAGCCGAGTCACCTCACGAGTTTTTCTGGCTCGACTCGAATTTTGACTTGACTCGAGCCCAGCTCGACTCGAACTCGACTCGACTTTACTTTTTTCGAGCTCGAGCTCGAGCCACCCAGTAATTCGACTCAGCTTGACTCGAAAAAACTCGACTCGTTTGACTCGACATTCAGCTCGACGATCAGCTCAAGTTCGACTCGAGAATCAGCTCGAAAAATCAGTCAATCAGAAATTCTCCATACCAGAAATCATCGCCGTCGATCTCGCCCCCCGATCGTGAGCTCGAGCCCATGGCCGCCGTCGTCGTCAACTGTCAGCCTCGCCGATCACGAGCTCCAATCCTTCTGCTAGTTTGCCGTCGCCATCGATCTCGCCCCCGATCGTGAGCTCGAGCACCGCTGTCATAAAAAAACTTTGTTTTTGCCTCGAGCTCGAGCCCATGGCCGTCGCCATCGTCAAAAAAGTTTCTTTTTGCCTTGAGCTCGAGCCCATGGCCCCCGTCGTCGTCGACTGTCAACCTCATCGTCGACCTCGCCTTCTGCTGGTCTGCCGTCCCCATCGACCTCGCCTTCTACTAGTTCTGCTCCTCGCGATGACGCCGTCGCCTTTGATCTAGCCCCCGATCCTGAGCTTAAGCCCATGCCCGCCGTCGCCGTCACCGTCGCCTGTCAGCCCCGCCGTCACCTCTGCCCTCTGTCTGGGCCTTCTGGCTAAAAGACTCGAGCTTTCAGCTCAGGGTATTTTTTTTCTTTTTTTATTTATTTGGATTGGGTTAAGACCCGTTGTAATAACTCCATCCGTCGGATCTAATCTGAATGACTCTTCACTTAAAATCAAAACCCGTAATCTTCTGGGATGTAAATCAGCGACTTAGATCTTTTCTGCGCGTGATCTCAATGTTTTAAATAAATTAGGCTCTTTAAAACCTGCGTGCGTATTCAAATGAGTTATTTGATTTCCCCATGTTTATTTTTTTGTATTTTTTTATTTATTATATTATGTAGTAAATGCCTTCGTCGACCTCATCGTGTTCTTCAGTTTTCACCAGCTCGATTGCTCTATTCTAGCTAAAACACCTAAGCTTTCAGCTCAGGTTATTTTATTTTTTATTTTTTTTCTTTGGATTGGGTTAAGACCTGTTGTAACAATTCCATTCGCTGGATCTAATCTGAATGGCTCTTCACTTAAAATCAAAACCTGTAGTCTTCTGCGATGTAAATCAACGACTTAGATCTTTTCTGCGCGTGATCTCAATGTTTTAAATAAATTAGGCTCTTTAAAACCTACTTGCGTATTCAAATGAGTTATTTGATTTCCCCGTGTTTATTTTTTCTGTATTTTTTTATTTCTTATATTATGTAGTAAATGCCTTCGACGACCTCATCATGTTCTTCAGTCTTCACGAGCTTGAGTGCTCTATTCTAGCTGAAACACCCAAGCTTTCGGCTCAGGTTATTTTATTTTTAATTTTTTTTCTTTGGATTGGGTTAAGACCCGTTGTAACAATTCCATCCGCTGGATCTAATCTGAATGGCTCTTCACTTAAAATCAAAACATGTAGTCTTCTGGGATGTAAATCTGTGACTTAGATCTTTTTTACGTGTGATCTCAATATTTTAAATAAATTAGGCTCTTTAAAACCCGCCTGCGTATTCAAATAAGTTATTTGATTTCCATGTTTTTATTTTTTTTTATATTTTTTATTTATTATATTATGTAGTAAATGCCTTCGTCGACCTCATCGTGTTCTTCAGTCTTCACCAGCTCGAATGCTCTATTCTAGCTGAAACACATGAGCTTTCGGCTTAGGTTATTTTATTTTTTATTTTTTTTCTTTGAATTGGGTTAAGACCCGTTGTAACAATTCTATCCGCTGGATCTAATCTGAATTGCTCTTCACTTAAAATCAAAACCTGTAGTCTTATGGGATGTAAATCTGCGACTTAGATCTTTTCTACGCATGATCTCAACGTTTTAAATAAATTAGGTTTTTTTAAACCTGCCCACGTGTTCAAATGAGTTATTAGATTTTTCTTTATTTATTTTTCTCTGTATTTTTTTAATTATATTATGTAATAAATGCGGAGGTCCGCAAGAATTGGATTGACCCCGGGTTTGATATTAAGAAGCAACATTAGTGAAGTTGATCAATAGGGTATTTGTAGCGACCGTAAATTTTATATTAATAAAGTGGATTTTATTGCTCAAAGGGAATAATTTTGAATTCTAGAAAACTCTTTAAAAAAAATTTAATTTAAAGATTTTCCGTCAGACCGATCGATCGCCTTCATATGGCATCGATCGGGAGACGATCGATCGTTTTTGTAAGGCATCGATTGCAAGACGATCGATCGCGTATACGGACCGATTGATCGCCGTTAATTTCACGTTTTTTGAGGCAATCCGTTGGGGAACCCCTTGGGCTGATTTTGGGGGATCTTTGGAAGACGTGTCTTACCTAATTAATCCTAATCAACGGATCTAAATCTTGGTAAGTGTTTCAAATTGAAAACCCTATTTTCTAGTTAATTGAAAATCTATTTAAATGGAGAATTAGTTATGGAAAAGAATGAGATTTTTTTTAGAGTTTATGAACGTGATTGGGATGAGATTATGGCCCTTTTCATGTGAATGAAGGATGCCATATGTCAAGGAATTAAAATAGGAATAATTATTTTCAATTAAGATATTTACTTGAATTCGGTTTGGTAACTAAGTGATTTGGTCAAAGATACTTACCAACCAAGATGTGAATCTGTTGGGATGGTTTGATCACGTCCCTAACTGAGGGATTCTCCCTTATTTCTTATGGATTGTGGCCCTTGGATGAGGGTATGATCAACGGTAGATGTTTGCCCAAGAGATTTAAGCTTTTTCTATTTAAACCCTCCATAAGAGAGACCGGCACCCTTTTTGGTGAGCTTTGGAGAACGTGCCAGCAAGAGGGAAGAGCAACCAGCCTCCTCCTTTGTGCGTCCAAGGTGGTGGTGTGTTCGTTGGTGGTTTTCGTGGTGCTTGCGCGAAGAAGAAGAGTCTCAAGATCGAGTAGAAACCGATTTACGATTTTTGGGTATCGGTTTCCACAAGGTAGGATAATCTTTTACCACAATTCATTTTCTCTAATTTTTGGATGATCATGAGTGTATGATGTTGATGATTTCATATCCTACAACATGTTCTATCTACATGTCTTACTATTGATGTTAATGCGATGAAAGTTATATGCTTCGGTTTGCATGTTCTACCGTATTTGATCTTACGTATGTGCCAATTCTTCTCGTTCCATGCCTAGATGACATCCCCACTTCACTTGACATGAAAAGATATGTCCTTTATGCTCTTTGAATTGTATTGGATGTCTGTCCAATATTAGTTGTCCATTTTCCTTGATGGTTGTGTATCATGTTGATTGTAAGCGTAACCGATTGCCAAAAATCGGAGTGTTCCTTTGTCATACATCTTTGAAATGTGATCAAAGTACCTATCTAAGTCTCTGATGTTGAAAAGTTGTAATCTTTAAGTGAGAGCCCAGCATGTTAGAGTGTTGTATGTCTAAGTTTAGGTGTCCTAATTATGATTACATAAAACTATCATACTAGTATGCATGTTGGCAAATCAAGTATTGTATCTAAGTACATATCATGTTAAATAATGAATGAATTAGTACAAAATTTATATGAGTCTCTTCGTCGTACAATTGGAGTCTGACATCATGTCAGGACGTCACTGTTCACTATGGTGTCCGGGAATACTTGGCTTAATTGTATGATGTAAGCAATGGATTAAGGGAAGGGAATCACTAATCGGGTTGTGAATTTGTAGCAGAAAATGAATTAAACCAGCAAATTTCAGAACCATTTGGGTTCTGTAAAAGTTGTTAATAAGGTTAAGATAATGTCAGAAAGAGTTATTAAGGAATTAATCAAGTTGGTAACATCAGTTAATTAGTATAACTTAAGTTAATTGCTCTCGGCCAGGACCCTAATCGGAAAATGATAACTAATTGTAAAAAAATCTAAAAATTATGCCGTCTATCAGGTTGTAAACTAGACTCCCAGGGCTATCTGTAATAAAAATTTCAGAGGTTGATTCGCTCTGTGCAAAAAGTGGTGATTGTTTGAAGTGGACTGTTCTATTTGGGACAGAACATTGTTCTTGGTTCTAAAAACCCTAAACCGTAATATTACTATTAATTTCGGATTAAGACATTATTTAAAACATTAATTAATTGTGATAAGACCTCTAGGGCCTTTGTAACAGTAACTATAAAAGTTTACTTTTGGGTCTTAGAGCTGAGAACATTTGTCTGTATGTAATTGTCTTTTGTGTGTCTTATCTTGAACAATCCTTTGTTCAAGAGGCCTCATTGCTTGATCCGTATTCAATGCCCATGATATGATCTATTATGGGCATGTCATTCAATCATTTCAGTGTCGGGGATTGTCAACTCTAGGGCTAGGTACGGTGAAGGTGGCAGAGCGTGATCTTTGGCGAATCTTGTGGTGTCTCGTTGATGAGTCATTTTGTTGGGTCGCAGTTGAGTTCCCAGACCCAATTATTTCAAGATATTGAACACTCCTTTATGAGTCAATTCGAGTTTTGTTCAAACATGGTCTTGCACTCCTACGAAGAGTCGAATTTAGAATTACATGTTCCAACCCTCTTAATGAGATGGCTCAGATATATTCAGTGACACTCGGTTGAAATATTTGTTTCTCCGCTAAGAGTCATTTATGAGAACTCTTAGTTGGAATCATAGTATGCTCACGAGCCATAGCTAGACCCATAGTGGTCTCAGATATATTGAACCTCTGTAGTTCAGTCGATGACGGCAACCGCGTGCGCTTTAGATTGTATGATGATATTTACAAAATAAACACATTTTTATATGCTTTTCTGCCTATATTTTGGTCGTAATTTTGGTTGAAAGTAAGGATTCTTAATAGTTATTCATGTTAGGAGAGTAATTAGGAGATTAATAACTAAACGCGCTTAATTGATTAATTTAGATGCATTAATCGAGTTTAGTGGATTTACAATTTATAATGCATCTAAATTATATTTAATTTTATTTATGTAGGTGAAAGAGTTTCAAATGCAGATCGTCAAGAGTGAATACGCGCTAAACCGTTTCTGTGCTGAGATCGAAGATCCAATGGGTGGAGATCGTTACGACGGGTTTTAATTGAGAAAAGAAAAAAAAAGAAAAAGGAAAAGGATGAGAACCGGTTTGGTCCGGTTTGGGTCGAAATAAAGAAATAAAAAAAAAGATGAACCAACCCGAGCCATCGGCTCGGGTGTCTTCGTTCTGGAACAGAGCAGAGGCGGCGGCTGAGACCGACGATGGGTCACGGCTGGGTGGCAATCGAAGCAAGCACGGCGACGACCAGAGCAGATGGCGATGCCGACGAACATGGCTATGGCGGCAGAACGGCGTTCGTGCTGGCGGCGGAGGAAGGGTAAGACGTCACGGCTGGGCTGCGCTCGTGCTGGCGGGATTCGACGATGAACCGCAGATGGTGGCGGAGGCTCTGGTTTTTGCGATGCTCGACTGTTCAGAATGACAGCAAGCTCGAGACGGCGGTAATGGCGGTAATGACGGCGGAGCTGGAGACGATCGGAGGAGATGACGACGGCGGGTTTGATTTCACAGCGGATTAGGAAAAAAAAACAGAGGAGCTGTGCTGAATCAGGACTCTTTAAAACAGAGTCGTGCTTAGTTTTGACGACGGATTTGGGCTCATCTCGAAGAGGAATCGACGGGAGAAGGACTCTCTCTCGAAATCTATAAAAATCGAGCGAAGATTTGAACTAAAGGACGGATTTTTGAGGAGAAAAACCAGACCTTTACAGAGAGCTTTTGACAGAGTTTTAACAGAGATTTTCCGGCGTCATTTGGCCGGATTCCGGTGTGGTTTCGGTCGGAGCAAGAGGTCGGAGCAAGAGAAGGAGGAAGGGAGAAGAAAAGGGCCGGATTTCGCACTAATTTTCAACTGCTACAGTACTATTTCGAACTGCTACAGTAACACGGATTTTTGGGAGAGCCGATGAATAGTTGTTAAGCATGAAAAATACACATTTTTATATGCCTTTTTACCTATTTGTTAGTTGTGTTTTCTAATTAAAATGAGGAATAAAGTGAATTTTGGTAATTTTCTAAGTAATTAGGAATTAAACAAATAAGGCTCTCTAAATTGCTCAATTTAACACTGTTCCGTAATTTTATAAATATTTGGTGCGTCTAATTTGGGACACATTTTATTTTGTATAGGTTCACTTGCTCGTATTGCAGAACGGCCAAAATTGATGCCAATAGACTGGTTTTGAAGTGCCAAAGCGACCCAAGAGCTGAGATCACGCGCAGAGAAGATCTGGACCCTTGATGTTCACTGATGAGGAAGACGGGTGCTGAGTTAAGAAAAGAGCCATTCAGATTCGATCAAGTGGACGACATTGCTTCGACGGGTTTTAATCAAGTAAAAGAAAAAAAAGAGTGAGAAAGAAAAGATTGAACCGAGCCGGTTCAATGGCTCGGTTCAATAAGAAAAAAAAAACAGAAACAGAGAGCGCTCGAGCTCTCTGCTCAAGCGCTCATGGCAGTGGATGGGTTCCGGTGAATCGGCGGCCATGAGGAGTAACATCAGAACCTCGACTGTGAGGGGGGGGGTCAGCTCGATTTGGAAAGATTTGATTTTGTTTGTGATTTGGAAAGTCTTGATTCTAGCTCGATTTAGGACTTCGAAAGAGGCGGGAATGACTGGGAATTGGCCGGATTTGGAGTCCAAAACAGTTGCGATTCCAGATTTGGAAGGCGTCCTCAATTTGGAGATTTTGGTTTCGTCCTCAATCTGGGATCTTTATAAACAGAGCGCTGGTCGGGCAGAAAGAACACGGTCCGACAGAGAGAGACGACCAGAGCTTTTCAAATTTCGATTTTGTTCTTGTTTTTATTTTCCATTTTTCATTCCAAATTGTTGCTGCTGGGTTGATTAGAAGAAAAGATTTGTATTGAACTGTTACTGTGAACAGTAACTCTCCAGGAAGAAGAACAGTAACTCTTCTATTTTTTCTTTATTCCAAAAAATACATGTAAGTTGATCTTACCTTTAATTCTAATGAAATCCTTTCAGTTTACAGTTAATTTCTATAGTATGAGTAGCTAAATCCCTGTTTAGGGCTGAGATGAAGCCATGATTAGTTGTAGGAATAGTATTCATGTGATGCAATTGCTATTTCAAATTAATGCTTTTTAACGATTGTTATTCTCAAATTAATTGCATTGGGCTATATGTTGAACATGCTATTTAGATATTACTTGTGATTTATCAAATGATGGATACATGTAATGATTTGAATCTCATCTGTTGATATGTAAGAGAATACAAAATTCGATTTGAAAATCTATATGTTTTAATGCTGAAATTTTCTGTAGGAGAATAGATTGAATTCCAATTCTCTACGAGATAATCGTGAAAACAATTGCTGATTTTAAAAGAAACATTCCTATGATTGTCATGTGCTGATTCTTATGCCCTAGTGTTTTAAATTCTTGATTAAAGTTTCAATTTTTATTTGTCAATTAGTTTCTTTTTCATAGATTATTTAATTGCCTTTAGATTAATTTCTTAGTTAAAGCTGTTTAATTGCATTGAGTCTTCGATTAGTCGTAGTTGTAGTGAATCAAATCAATTTAATTCTTCAACAAGGGTAATAATCTGATCTTCGAATTAGAATTCCAAAAACACAAGTCCATGTGGGTTCGACCTCGTAAGAATTGTGCGACTATACTCCAAACACGATTCGTACACTTGCGAGTAAAATTAAGAGATTAATTAAAACAACAACAAGTTTTTGGCGCCGTTGCCGGGGACTTGTAGGAAATCAAATTCTAAGACTAATTTTACCCTTGCAGTTAATTTTAGGTCAAAAAAAAATATTAAAAATTTAAAATTTAAAAAAAAAAATTTAAACATGTGAGAGTTGATTGACGGTGGATGACCACGTGGACACGTGATCACACACTGCGTCTTGTTAGCAATAATTCTAATCCTTTAGAGAATAGTGAAACTAAAATTGATCTTTCATTCAAAATGGAAGATCAACTTGAGAAATCTCTGAGGGAGTTATTTTCTCCGATCACAATCAACCCTCCATCTTGCATAGTGTTGCCTGGAACCTCTGCAAAGCATTTTGAATTAAAACCTCAGATAATTCAACTTTTGCCCAATTATCATGGTCTTAACAGAGAGGATCCTTACATGCATGTAAAGGATTTTCTAGAAATTTGTGCAACTTTTAGGTTCACAGACTTCTCTGATGAGTCTGTTCTTCTGCGCCTTTTCCCCTTCTCTTTGAAGGACAAAGCCAAGGCGTGGTTAAATTCTCTTCCCGCTAACTCTGTCACAACATGGGATATGTTGGTGAGCAAATTCTTGTCCAAGTTCTTCCCAGTGGCTAAAACCAACGAATTAAAGAGAGAAATCACTGACTTCATGGAAGATGAAAATGAAAATTTTTATGAGAGTTGGGAAAGATTTAAAGACCTTTTACTAAAATGTTCACATCATGGGTTTGAAACATGGAGGTTAATACAACACTTTTACAATGGCTTAACTCAAACACACCGCAACATGATTGAATCAATGAATGGCGGTGCGTTCTTAGACTTAGGAGGTGAAGCAGCTTATAACTTCTTAGAGCGATTAGCTGAAAGGTCCCAACAGTGAAATATGCTTATTTAGGTCCTGCTGAGTCCTTACCTGTCATTATTGCATCTGACCTAGATGTGGCTCAAGAACGTAAATTACTTGATGTTCTTGTAAAGCACAAAGAAGCCATAGGGTGGACCATTACAGATATTAAAGGCATCAGTCCCTCTATTGTTATGCATAGAATTCATTTGGAGAATGATGCTAAGCCCTCTCGTGAATCCCAAAGGCGTCTTAACCCTGTAATGCAAGAAGTTGTTCGAGCTGAAATCCTTAAGCTTTTAGATGTAGGAGTTATCTACCCAATCTCAGATAGTAAATGGGTAAGTCCTGTTCAAGTTGTACCGAAAATGTCTGGCATAACTGTTGTGAAAAACGATGCTGATGAGTTAGTGCCAACTCGAGTTCAAACGGGCTGGCGTGTCTATATTGATTATAAGAAGTTGAATGCTTTGACAAGAAAAGATCATTTTCCCCTTCCTTTCATTGACCAAATGCTGGAAAGGTTAGCGGGACATGAATATTATTGCTTCCTTGATGGTTATTCTGGTTATAACTAAATTCCCATAGCCCCTGAAGACCAAGAAAAGACCACTTTCACGTGTCCTTTTGGTACCTTTGCCTACCGTCGCATGCCGTTTGGGCTATGCAATGCACCTGCTACCTTTCAAAGGTGTATGTTGAGCATTTTCTCTGATATGGTAGAGCGATTTTTAGAGGTATTCATGGACGATTTTTCTGTCTTTGGGTCTAATTTTGATGAATGTCTGCACCATCTATCTTTAGTGTTAGTGAGGTGTAAAGAGAAGAATCTGGTACTTAACTGGGAGAAATGTCATTTTATGGTTCAAAAAGGAATTGTTCTTGGGCATATTATATCTAATAAAGGCATTGAAGTTGATAAAGCTAAAGTTGATTTGATTTCACATCTTCCACCACCACGAACTGTGAAAGAAATCAGATCATTTTTAGGCCATGCTGGATTCTATAGAAGATTCATTAAAGACTTTAGTAAAATTTCAAGACCCTTGCGTAATCTTCTTGCAAAAGATACACCATTTGTCTTCGATGATGCTTGCGATAATGCCTTTCAGAAACTCAAATCAGAGTTAACATCTGCACCTATTATTCGGCCACCTGATTGGAGTCTACCTTTTGAGATAATGTGCGATGCCTCTGATTATGCTATTGGTGCTGTGTTGGGGCAGCGAATTAATAAACTTCCCCATGTGATTTACTATGCCAGTAAAACATTGAATGATGCTCAACTTAATTATTCTACAACTGAAAAAGAGTTGCTGGCAGTAGTCTTTGCTCTAGATAAGTTTCGGTCTTACTTATTGGGATCGAAGGTCTATATCTATTCGGATCATGCTGCATTGAAGTATCTTTTATCTAAAAAAAGATGCTAAACCTCGTCTTCTCCGATGGATATTATTGCTACAAGAATTTGATATTGAAATTCGGGATAAGAAAGGTTCCGAAAATGTTGTAGCCGACCACTTATCTAGGTTGATAGTTGATTTTACTGATGAATCATTGCCTATAACTGAATCTTTTCCTGATGAGCAATTACTTGCAGTATCCCAGTTGCCTTGGTTTACGGACATAGTTAATTATCTGGTAACTGAACAAATTCCATCTCATTGGTCTTCCCAAGATAGGTCCAAATTTTTGTCCCGAGTTAAGTACTTCTTTTGGGATGATCCACACTTGTTCAAGTATTGTCCCGATCAGATTATTAGGAGATGTATTCCTGAACATGATCAACAAAGCATCATTTCTTTTTGTCATGATCAAGCATGTGGGGGCCATTTTAGTTCTAAAAAGACTGCTGCAAAGATTTTGCAGTGTGGATTTTATTGGCCTACTATTTTCAAATACTGTCATGCTTATTGTTCAGCATGTGAAAGATGTCAGAAGTTAGGAGCACTTTCACGTCGTAACATGATGCCTTTAACCCCAATCCTTATTATAGACCTTTTTGATGTATGGGGTATTGACTTCATGGGACCTTTTCCTAACTCTTTTGGCAATCTTTATATCCTTGTGGGGGTAGACTATGTCTCTAAATGGGTAGAGGCCGTAGCATGTAAAACCAATGACCACAAAGTGGTGGTCCAATTCTTAAAAGACAATATTTTTGCACGTTTTGGTTCTCCTCGTGCTATCATAAGTGATGGGGGAAAACATTTCTGCAATAGGGTTTTTGAACAGTTAATGAAGAAATATGGCATAACCCACAAAATTGCTACCCCATACCATCCCCAGACAAGTGGTCAAGTTGAGATTTCTAATAGGGAGATTAAGCATATTTTAGAAAAGACAGTCAATCCTAATCGCAAAGATTGGTCACTGAGACTCACCGATGCTTTGTGGGCTTACCGTACTGCATTTAAAACTCCCATTGGAATGTCTCCATACCGTATTGTTTACGGGAAAGCATGTCATCTTCCTGTTGAAATTGAGCATAAAGCTTATTGGGCAATTAAGCACCTGAATTTTGATCTAAATAGAGCAGGAATTCAAAGGAAAATGCAATTGAATGAGTTGGATGAGCTTCGTAATGATGCTTATGAGTGTGCAAAATCATACAAGGATCGTATGAAAAAGGTTCATGATCAAAATATTCTGCGAAAATCTTTTACATCGGGGCAGAAAATTCTTTTATACAATTCTCGTTTGCATCTGTTTTCGGGTAAATTAAAGTCTCGATGGACAGGACCTTTTATAGTTCGTGTTGTTTATTCTCATGGAGCAGTTGAAATAGAAAACCCCAAGAATGGTGATATATTCAAAGTTAATGGTCATCGTCTTAAACCATTCTTGGAATTGTAGCAACCTCAGATTGATGAATTGAGTCTGGCTGACCCGACTTATAATGACTAAAGTTGCAGTAATTTGTTTTGTGCATAGTGGGTTTAGTTTTCTTTGCTTGCTTTATTTTTTATTATTTATCACTCACATTTTTAGGTTCATGATTCTCACAGGATATCTAGATGGCCGCCATATTCTTACACCTATGGGTGGTGCCTGCACAGTTAGAAGAAGCAATGAATGAACATCCACTGAGTCCAGACTTAGATATTCCAGTCGTCTATCCTTGGGCACCATTACTACCACATCAGTTAGCGGGGAGTATGGATGACTCACCCATAGATGAGTTTGATCTTCAGGGGCCCATAGCTGCTGTCAATGTTGTTCCCATTTCATATTCGTTTTTGTTCCCCAGCGAGTCTAGGTGGGAGATATTGAAGAGAAGACTGGGAACATTAATTTGCAATTTGAGAGATGTCAGTGGGTCATATTTTTATTCTCTGTGGTCTCACGCTAAATCCTTGGTAGAGTTTGCATCATCCATTAATGAGTGAATTAATAGCTGTGTTTGGCTGAAGACGTAAAACTTAGCGTTATTGGGAGGCAACCCAAGTTTTTAGAATTTTTATTTTTGTGCTTATTTCTTCTTATGCTATTCTTGTGCTTCACTTGTTCTTTTCATTTTGATAGATACTATAGCATTTCCGTGGAGTGCAGGTACTATCTTTCCTTCCCTCGTCTATTTATTTTCCTCAGTACTTATTTCATATCTTTTTACATTGAGGACAATGTTTCATGCAGGTTTGGGGGTATAGGAAGATATTTATTTAGGATATCTTAGTTATTTTCTTGTTTATTTTCAATTTAAAAAAATTAATTAAAAAAAATTAAAAAAAAAATCAAAATTTTGTAGTTTTTAGGCTGTTTGTTAGTATTTTTATAGGTTTTGGTAGTTTATCCCTTCGTGATGCATACTTCAATTTTTAAGAGATTAATTTACATTGGAAGTGTGAGTAAGTATACTGGAGGATAGAGACACTTAACTGAGAAATAGCATTCTGTTACAATCCTCTTGGATCAAGTGCTTAAGCTAATAAAATTCACTCACACACACCAGTTACATAAAGTAATACCTTCTAGAGATTTGTTGAATACTAATCTTCAGTGGGATGTCTTTAGTCAGAGTCATTGGTTGATATGTGGTTGTCTATTGAGCTTAAAAGATCATGATAGACCATTTACTTGGCTATGGCAAGGGCTTGGAACCGGAAATAGGTTGAGAGTATAATACAGCCTGGACAGAATAAAGATGTGTTTGAAAATATATATGCTGAAAATGAAAAAAAAATGGAAACGAAAATAAAGAAAAGGGGCTGCTTGACTATTATAGAATTAACTTAGGCTGATGCTCAGGTCCGAAGCGGTCCATCTTAAAACCTAATGCCCTAAGCCAACTGGCTGGGAGTTATTGGCCTGAGTCATTGCTAAACCTAAGCATCTTGAAGTCAGACCTTACACAGTCCTAATAATCAAAAAAAAAAAGTCTATGGTGTATTATCCTCTCAAATCTAGAATGTTGGACCCGAAGGAGGCGCGCAAGCATCTGTGCTATCATGAACCTAAAGATTGCGATGACTATGTAGATTCTGATGTTCTTTGGTTAATGGGTAACACTGGATCTGTGTGAAACAGAGATTTAGAGTGTATTGCTACAATGTTCTACACTTTCTATTATTTAAAGTATCATGCTATATCATATTGAGCAGAAATTTCCAAGATGAAGGTGTAGAATAAAACCACTTACTTGAGCGCTTCTATATTCCAGTTGATTATAAATGCAAGTACGTGTGGTTAGTTTTCTTAAGTATTGCAGTGTGTATTTGAAGGGATAATAGGTTCTGTGTTTTGAAGTGTTTAGTTGATTTCTTTTCATTTAGATTTAATAAGGTTAATTTTATAAATACATGTTTGTGGGTAGCATGGCTGCAAACCCTCACGAGACTTCACTCGTCCAGCCAGGGACACCTGGGGGTTTAAAAGGCTTGTTGCATATGCTAAATGCAATCGTGATTCCCTACGTCAGTGGCATTTATTTTTGAGTAGTTTTATTATTTTTCTTTTGTGTTTTGCTTGAGGACTAGCAAAATCTAGGTTTGGGGGTATTTGTTAAGCATGAAAAATACACATTTTTATATGCCTTTTTACCTATTTGTTAGTTGTGTTTTCTAATTAAAATGAGGAATAAAGTGAATTTTGGTAATTTTCTAAGTAATTAGGAATTAAACAAATAAGGCTCTCTAAATTGCTCAATTTAACACTGTTCCGTAATTTTATAAATATTTGGTGCGTCTAATTTGGGACACATTTTATTTTGTATAGGTTCACGTGCTCGTATTGCAGAACGGCCAAAATTGATGCCAATAGACTGGTTTTGAAGTGCCAAAGCGACCCAAGAGCTGAGATCACGCGCAGAGAAGATCTGGACCGTTGATGTTCACTGATGAGGAAGACGGGTGCTGAGTTAAGAAAAGAGCCATTCAGATTCGATCAAGTGGACGACATTGCTTCGACGGGTTTTAATCAAGTAAAAGAAAAAAAAAGAGAGAGAAAGAAAAGATTGAACCGAGCCGGTTCAATGGCTCGGTTCAATAAGAAAAAAAAAACAGAAACAGAGAGCGCTCGAGCTCTCTGCTCGAGCGCTCATGGCAGTGGATGGGTTCCGGTGAATCGGCGGCCATGAGGAGCAACATCAGAACCTCGACTGTGAAGAGGGGGGGGGTCAGCTCGATTTGGAAAGATTTGATTTTGTTTGTGATTTGGAAAGTCTTGATTCTAGCTCGATTTAGGACTTTGAAAGAGGCGTGAATGACTGGGAATTGGCCGGATTTGGAGTCCAAAACAGTTGCGATTCCAGATTTGGAAGGCGTCCTCAATTTGGAGATTTTGGTTTCGTCCTCAATCTAGGGTCTTTATAAACAGAGCGCTGGTCGGGCAGAAAGAACACGGTCCGAAAGAGAGAGACGACCAGAGCTTTTCAAATTTCGATTTTGTTCTTGTTTTTATTTTCCATTTTTCATTCCAAATTGTTGCTGCTGGGTTGATTAGAAGAAAAGATTTGTATTGAACTGTTACTGTGAACAGTAACTCTCCAGGAAGAAGAACAGTAACTCTTCTATTTTTTCTTTATTCCAAAAAATACCTGTAAGTTGATCTTACCTTTAATTCTAATGAAATCCTTTCAGTTTACAGTTAATTTCTATAGTATGAGTAGCTAAATCCCTGTTTAGGGCTGAGATGAAGCCATGATTAGTTGTAGGAATAGTATTCATGTGATGCAATTGCTATTTCAAATTAATGCTTTTTAACGATTGTTATTCTCAAATTAATTGCATTGGGCTATATGTTGAACATGCTATTTAGATATTACTTGTGATTTATCAAATGATGGATACATGTAATGATTTGAATCTCATATGTTGATATGCAAGAGAATACAAAATTCGATTTGAAAATCTATATGCTTTAATGCTGAAATTTTCCGTAGGAGAATAGATTGAATTCCAATTCTCTACGAGATAATCGTGAAAACAATTGCTGATTTTAAAAGAAACATTCCTATGATTGTCATGTGCTGATTCTTATGCCCTAGTGTTTTAAATTCTTGATTAAAGTTTCAATTTTTATTTGTCAATTAGTTTCTTTTTCATAGATTATTTAATTGCCTTTAGATTAATTTCTTAGTTAAAGCTGTTTAATTGCATTGAGTCTTCGATTAGTCGTAGTTGTAGTGAATCAAATCAATTTAATTCTTCAACAAGGGTAATAATCTGATCTTCGAATTAGAATTCCAAAAACACAAGTCCCTGTGGGTTCGACCTCGTAAGAATTGTGCGACTATACTCCAAACACGATTCGTACACTTGCGAGTAAAATTAAGAGATTAATTAAAACAACAACAATAGTAAACTGCTACAGTAGTTTGCTACAGTAGTTTGTGAACAGTACCGTGAATAGTGATTTTGTGAGCAGTGTTTCGATGAATCCGACGAATCAGGCTATTTCTTTCTCTTATTCTATGTCTGGCTAATTTTCTTATCAAGGCTAGATGAAGCCCTAAATATGTATTATTACTCTTAATTGTTTAATGATTTGGAGTTGATATGATTGTTCTTAATGCGATTTCATGTTTCATAATTCGATCTAGTGCTTGACCATAGACTGGTAAGATTATGACTGAAATTTGATATTGATATTTCCTGTGTCTAGATAATAACAGGTTTGTATTGATTCTATGCCCGACCAAAGGATAGAATTAATATATTATTCATAGTGAATGAACTTTTCGTGTCCGACCAAAGAACGTGTAGTGAATTCACTGGTAATTTGTGTGTCCGACCAAAGAACATGAATTACCATATCATATCATCTTGTGAAAATACTAATTGAGAGTAGTAATTGCATGTTTAGTGGTGGATTCGACGCTTTGATATTCTCATTTATCTGATTTCTTATTAAAATTTATTTCTTTAGTTAATTAAAATCATAAAAATTCAATCTTTCATTAGAATTAGATTAATCTTCCAAGTCCTTTGGGTTCGACCTCGTTTCCACTAGACTATACTGAGTCTCGTGCGATTGCGAGTAAAAATAGTTATAAATTCAATCAATCATATGACATTACGGAAGGTCTGTAATCTCCGCCCATTGTGCCCGTAAGCACCGATGGGGCCAGCATCCCTAGACGCATGGCCGGGTTCCTCTGTAGAACCTCTAGGATGTTCTGGTATTGATGTCCATAGGGAAAGTGGACAGAGCTGAGAGCAGAAATTTTTATCTCCAACACTTTGGATGTTTGGAGCAGATACTCTTGTGACATCTCCTTACTCTCTGTAAGTTTGGAATCTTAAATATTGATTTTATCCTTCCTTGACCTTTAAGAGTCTCGGATGATGATTGGTTTCCTAGTAAGCGAACTGCATAATTGCTTATCTTGAGTCTATTTGTACTTGTCTTCGTTCTTTAAACCTTTTGGCATTTGAATTATTATTCCATTGTGGGTTTTCTTGTATCCTACTGGGTATTTCCTATGGAATACTCATGCATCCTCTGATGCAAGGATTAAGATGGAACGGAAGTGATCGGCTATTGCTTAGAGTGATGTTGGACGCTGGAGTTAGAAGACGAGTTACTTTTAATTTATTGTCTATGTCGTTGATTGTGGACTTGCGGCCTGTGTGCCATCTTATTTTATTTTAGTTGTGGAGACTTGTCGAATAATGTAATAATTAAATTAGACTTCCTTTTGTTATTCTATATCATGTGCGTGGATATGGTTTAAGTCTTATCGATCCAGTATGACCCAAGCATGTAAATTGGGTATGTGATGATTCGAGTATTCGGTCCGTCCCAGATTCCGACCCTTATAACCTTAATTAGATTATCTCTTCCGTGCATATTGGGGTTGTGGAATTTGGGGCGTGACAGCTTGGTATCAGAGCTCAGAAAGACTTAAATAATTATTCACGGTACAAAGATTTAGAATAACCTTGAAATAAGAGTGTGGAACCCTAGAATGAGAGATGAAGCATAATTGTACCTAATGACTAATTAGTACTTTGCTTTAGGTAATGGCGAGAACGCGTAGCGGACGGATTTGCGAGAAGGATTGTCAGGAGGCAGCACGACAATGGTTGGCTGAATGGAAGTTGCAGAACATTGGTCGTGGAACCAAGGAAGAACCTTTTCTGATTGACATCGAGGAAGAGCCTGATTTTGAGGAAGATTCGGAAGAAGACCCGGAAGAGGATCCTGAAGAAGATCCAGAGGAAGACCCAGAGGAAGATCCCGAGGAAGAGCATCTGTTCATTGGTTACGCGATACACCAGGAGTTTCAGAAGGTCTTAGAGCACCCAGTTTATGTTCATGCAAAGGATGACCCAGATCTTTTCTATGAGCTGTATCTTAGGTTCAAATCCCTAGGTTATAGGTGGCCTCACATGACCGATTAGGAGATAGACTGGTACGAGGGTCATCTAGTGTTTGCACCTATGTTTGTGTCCTTAGCCATTTTAGACGAGTGATCTGTACATTAAATATGCATTTTATTATCTCCTAAACTTATGTTTCTGCTAGTGTTTGTTTAGAATTATTGCTATTTTAATATAGTTTTTGGTTTTTGTAGGAAACGAGAGCAAAACGCAGAAATGGGATAAAACGCGACTCTAATGATTGAATATTTACAACTTCGATTGCATATCTCTGATGGGACTGATTTAAGCTTCATGTTAAAGTACACGAAGTCAGCTTTCCAACGCCACTGACTGTTCGCAATTCGGAGTTCGGAGCAAAAAGTTATGATCATTTGAAATATCGCGCGCGAAAGAGACACAATGAAAGAGAAGATCCGTTCAGATTATATCCGGCGGCTGAGATTATGACGACGGGTTTTAAAGAAAAAAAAAAGGAAAAGAAAAGAGCGCTGAACCGGCTGGTTCAGTGCCGGTTCAGATGAAATAAAAAAAAAGAAAAAAATAAAAAAACCCGGCCCGAGCCGAAGCTCGGGCGCTCGGGCTTCGCCTGTTTCAGAACAGAGCGATGCCTTGTTCTTGATAAATCCCGCCGGAAAAGTCTGGGGCGGCGGACGACGGGTACGGCGACGGCTGAGGAGGGCCACCGGCGGTTCGACAGCAGTGAGGAGGCCATCGACGAGGGCAGAATACGGCGGAAATGGGAGGAGCATCCCACGGAACATAGCCGTGCTAAATCAAGAAACAAAAATAAACAGGCGTGCTCGATTTGGAAGCTTTTCGATTTGGGATAAATTAGGACTGATTCTTTGATTAGGAATGACGAAGGCTATAAAAACCCAAGTGACAGAGGAAAAAAACACAGAGCTTGAAAGACGAAAACAGTCGACAGAAGCGCTGGACAGAAAGAGCGAAGAAAAACAGAGCGACCGCCGGGCGAAAACCAGAGGAAAAACAGCCCTTTTTCCGGCGTGATTGTGGCCGGAAGAAGAGGTGGGTCTTCGCCGGAGCAAGAGGAGTCGAACGCCGGGAGAAAGAACCGATTTTGGGCCGAATTTGGATCTGCTACAGTGCTGATTTGAAATTGCAACAGTGCGTGTCTCAACGAAGAAGACAATGAATAGTGCGCGTGAATAGTGCCCGTGAATAGGGCAAATGACCAATTCGACGAATCAGGCTTTTTCTTCCCTTATTTCTATGTCTAGCTAAATTTCATTGTACTAAGACTAGATGAAGCCCTGCTGATTGTTTGACTCTCAATACTTATTTGCATTTCTAAAGTTGTGATTTTTACTCCATATGTTTAATAATTTGCTACGATTATTCTGTTGATCGAGAGAGGGTAGAGTAATTGTTAGTTAAGGGTTTGTTAATGTTCGAGAGATCTTAGCGAATTCCAAGGTGTTATTTGAATAAAAATTGTATTTTTATGATTGGTCTTTGCTCGAGAGAGGGAGATTAATTAAGTTAGATTTAATTGTTTAGTTGCATGTTCGAGAGGGCTGCACACATTACGATTATTCGTGACTTCGAGAGGGGCACGGGTAATTGATCACTTGGAATTGTACGGGTTTAACGGAGAGGATAGCTATTTGGTTTGGGTGGATTCGAAGTCTTAGTATATTTCTCATCATATTATTTTCACATAAATTTCATTGCTTTGTTAAATTAGAACTTTTCATTTTGTTATAACTAGTTTCATAAAAAAATCAAATCTTTCATTAGAATTAAGTTGAATCATTCCAAGTCCTTTGGGTTCGACCTCGTTACCACTAGACTATACTGAGTCTCGTGCGATTGCGAGTAAATAAATAGTTAAAAATCAATGAATCAATTGGCGCCGTTGCCGGGGACTTGGTAACGGTTTAATTTAATTCTAATTAGTTTAAACCTTTCTTGGTAGGATTTTAATATTATTTTCTTGTCTTTGTAGGAATCGCACTGCAGAGGTAAAAAGCGACACGTGGATTTCTCGCCAACGCGGAAAGGCCATCCTTTCCCACTGTTTGTCATCTATTACCTCTCTCTTTTTTAGTTCACTTTAGGTGTTGCGTGATTTTAGTTATTTTATTTTTGTTTGCGTGGTTAGTTTATGCAAGGGCGTAGGTCATTGGGTAAAGACTTGGAGGCCTTTGACAGTGAAATTGAGAGAACTTTTCGACAAAACCAAAGAGGCCAATTAAGTATCACCCACCCTCTGCCTGAAATGGCAGAAGAAAACATGAAAACTCTGAAAGAGTACTACACTCCAAATGCCTATATATCTCCGTCCTGCATTCGAGTACCGGCTGCAACAGCTGGTAACTTCGAGATTAAGTCCAACATAATACAGATGCTACCATCATTTCATGGGCGAAATCACGAAGATCCATATAGGCATGTGGATGAGTTTTTAGAAATCTGCACAACTTTTAAATTGAACAATCTTACAGATGATGCGGTAAGAATGAGACTATTCCCATTCTCCCTTAAGGATAAGGCTAAAGAATGGCTCTACTCTCTAGAACCCGAATCCATTACCTCCTGGGCAAAAATGCAACAAGATTTCCTAAAGAAATACTTTCCCATAGGTAAAACCAACCAAATGAGAGATGCCATCACTACCTTTACCCAACAGCCTTCTGAACAGTTCCATGAGAGCTGGGATAGACTCAAGGACCTTCTGCGGAAGTGTCCTCATCATGCCGTACCTCGTTGGCAATTAGTGCAGAGATTCTATAGAGGATTGACGGATCAGAATCGTCATCTTGTAGATGCTTCCTGTGGAGGCACTTTCCTGTTAAAAAATGAAAATGAAGCGTGGGAACTTTTTGAAAACTTGAGTGAAAATTCGTTGCAACATACGATGGCTAATAGGAATTTAAATGATTCTTCTTCTTCTACCCTCTCTAAAGGTGGAATGTATGAAGTGAAACAAACAGATGATCTTTCTAACCAAGTTGCTACATTATCTAGGAAGATAGATCAAATCTTGAGCCTAAAGTCACAAACTCTTGCACACACTCAAGAAGCATGCGTTCTATGCTTAAGTCCCATGCATTCTATCTTAGAGTGCCCATCTGCCCCACAATTCCCAGAGCTCGTTCAAGAGCATGTCAATGCTGCTCAAACTTATGCTCGAACAGGCAATGATCCATTCTCCAACACATATAACCCGGGGTGGAGGAATCACCCAAATTTTTCCTGGCGTCCACCGAACCAGGGTGTTCCTTTTACTCCACCCCAAAGAGCCAACTTTCAAAATAACCCACCAGGTTTTCAACAAGCTACCATGCCCTCCCAATTTTCACAACCCTCTAGAAATTCAGAATTTGAGGATAAAGTCTTGTCTGCTCTACAGAGTATTCAAGCCCAAGCACAATCACAAGCTCAACTTGTGCATTCTCATACTCAATCTATCGCCAAACTAGAATCTCAGATTGGCCAATTAGCTAATTCAATGAGTAAGAGAGAAGAGGGTCGGTTGCCTAGTCAACCAATGAACAACCCAAAGGGTCAGTTTATGCTGGAACAACAAACTACTTCCAATGAACATGTTCAAGCTATAACATCCCTGCGGAGTGGGAAACAATTTGAAAATCGGGTTAGTGTTAATATGAGAGAAGATAAGGATCAGGGAAAAGAAAGCAATCCAGAGATTGATGAAACTGTAGAGATACTACCTAATTCAGGTCAACCAAAACAGAAGGACACTGTTTCTCCTTCTAAATTCTCTTCAGGGACCAAGTCTCAAGCCAATCAAGAGGTACCTTATGTACCCCGTGCTCCATTTCCTCAGTGCTTAGACATGCCTTCCCCTTTCAATAAGAACAAAGCTAGGATGGATGAAGTACTAAAAACTTTCAAACAAGTTAAGATCAATCTTCCACTCCTAGAAGCCATTCAGCAAGTACCCGCCTATGCTAAATTTCTCAAAGACTTGTGCACCCAAAAGAGGAAGTCTAGGACTCACATTTCTAAAAAGGTCTTCCTTACTGAGCAGGTCAGTTCCATTCTGAAACATGACACACCACAGAAATTTAAAGACCCTGGCACACCTACTATTTCATGCGTCATCGGTGACCATATTATTAATAGGGCTCTTTTAGATTTAGGTGCTAGTGTCAACCTTTTACCCTACTCAGTATACGAGAAATTAGGTTTGGGAGACTTGCAACCAACATCGGCAACTCTGCAGTTGGCCGATAGATCCATTAGAAAACCCCGTGGCCTTCTTGAAGATGTTTTAGTTGGGGTTGAAAAATTCTTCTTTCCAGTTGATTTCTTGGTTTTGGACATGGAACCTGTGTCTCATGCTTCTCACACCATTCCAGTCATTTTAGGCCGTCCTTTCTTAGCAACGGCCAATGCATGTATCCAATGTCGATCTGGAATGATGGAGATGTCTTTTGGAAACATGAAGATCATACTCAATGTGTTTCAAGCTTCAAACCAAGGAGCCACTGACAGTGAACAAGAGTGCTCTTTTATTGATGAAATTGATGACCTTATGGAAGAGACACTCTTGAATGAGCTCATGTCTGATGCTCAAGATCCTACTCTACTCTATTTAGGGATAGAGGATTCTGACATAGAACCACCCATTGAAGAAATTCATGCGATGTCAGCTTCTCCTCCCTATCATGATTCCTTTCCTTTTAGAAATAGAGTAGAGCCTTTACCAATATCTCCCAGTCCATCACTTCAACCTTCTATTGAGTCTCCTCCTCAACTTGAGTTAAAACCACTTCCGAGTTCACTCAAGTATGTTTTTCTAGGTCCTACTGATACTCTCCCTGTTATCATTTCATCTAGCTTGTCTAGCAACCAGGAGAGTCAATTGCTTAGGATTCTAGTTCAGCATAGGAGAGCCATAGGGTGGACTGTAGCTGATCTAAGAAGCATTGATCCTTCAGTCTGTATGCACCGAATTCATTTAGAGGATGATGCCAAACCTTCAAGAGAGAATCAGCGGAGATTGAATCCCAACATGAGGGATGTGGTCAAGAAAGAAATTGTAAAACTGCTCGATGCGGGTATCGTATACCCCATCTCTGATAGTGAGTGGGTCAGCCCAATACAAGTCGTGCCTAAAAAGTCTGGCATCACAGTGAAGAAAAACTCTGATGGGGAGTTAGTCCCAACCCGCGAAACTACTGGGTGGAGAGTGTGTATTGACTATAGAAAATTGAACACAAAAACTAGAAAAGACCACTTTCCATTACCCTTCATTCAGGAAATCTTAGAGAAACTAGCAGGTCAACAATTCTATTGTTTTCTTGATGGTTACTCTGGATATAATCAAGTCCCAGTATTTCCGGCAGATCAAGAGAAGACTACATTTACCTGTCCCTTCGGTACCTTTGCTTACCGAAGAATGCCTTTTGGGCTATGTAATGCACCTGCCACCTTCCAACGGTGCATGCTAGCCATCTTCTCTGATATGGTTGACAACTTTTTAGAAGTGTTCATGGACGATTTCTCTGTATTTGGTCCATCATTTGATGAATGTCTCCATAATCTGTCATTAGTTCTCAAGCGTTGTGAAGAGAAAAATCTTGTCTTGAGCTGGGAGAAAAGCCATTTCATGGTGCAAGAGGGAATTGTTTTGGGACATGTAGTCTCAAAAAGGGGAATTGAAGTCGACAAAGCCAAGGTCGATCTCATCACTCATCTACCACCACCATCTTCGGTGAAACAAATTAGGTCGTTCCTTGGTCATGCAGGATTTTACAGGCGCTTCATTAAAGACTTCAGTAAGATTGCTCGCCCCTTGAGCAATTTACTAGCCCAAGATGTGTCGTTTGTGTTTGATGATGCATGTAGGCAAGCTTTTGATGCTCTTCGTACCTTATTGTCTACTGCACCTATCATTCAGCCCCCTGACTACTCTCTTCCCTTTGAAATCATGTGTGATGCGTCCGACTATGCCATTGGTGCTGTCCTAGGTCAGAGAGTGAATAAGGTTCCTCATGTCATATATTATGCTAGTAAGACCCTGTCTGATGCCCAACTGAATTACACCACTACGGAGAAGGAACTTCTAGCGGTCGTTTATGCCTTAGATAAATTTAGATCCTACCTTTTAGGTTCTAAAATTATCATTTTCTCCGACCATGCTGCATTAAAACATCTCTTATCCAAGAAAGACACCAAACCTCGATTGATAAGATGGATTTTACTCTTACAAGAATTTAATTATGAAATCCGAGATAAGAAAGGTGTTGAGAATGTAGTAGCCGATCATCTCTCTAGAATCCTTGTTGAAACATCTAAAGATGAAGAGCCACTACATGATTCTTTTCCTGATGAACAGTTGTTTTCCATCTCCCAAATTAAAACACCTTGGTTTGCCAACATTGTGAACTACCTTGCCATAGGTCAGATTCCATCCCATTGGACAAAACATGACAAAGATTTATTCTTTTCTAAGGTTAAATCTTATTTTTGGGATGATCCGTACCTATTTAAAATATGTTCAGACCAGGTAATTAGGCGATGTGTGCCTGAGAATGAGTTTCATAGTATTTTACATTCTTGTCATTCTCAAGCATGCGGGGGACATTTTGGAGGCAAGAAAACTGCCGCCAAGATTTTGCAGAGTGGATTCTATTGGCCAACCTTGTTTAAGGATGCTCATGAGTTCTGCAAATCTTGTGATAGATGTCAAAGGTTAGGATCTATCTCTCGACGAGATATGATGCCTCTCCAACCCATTCTTGTGGTGGACCTCTTTGATGTTTGGGGAATTGATTTCATGGGACCCTTCCCACAATCCTTTGGACACCTTTATATTTTAGTTGCAGTAGACTATGTTTCTAAATGGATTGAAGCAATTGCAACTAAGACAAATGATCATAAGGTTGTGGTGAAATTTCTGAAAGATCACATTTTTTGTCGCTTCGGGATCCCAAGAGCAATTATTAGTGATGGAGGCACTCACTTTTGTAATAGACCTTTTGAAGCCCTACTGAAGAAGTACTCTGTTACCCATAAGGTCGCTACTCCATATCATCCCCAAACAAGTGGTCAGGTAGAGTTGTCTAATCGGGAGATTAAAAAGATTCTTGAGAAAACTGTTAGACCCGATAGGAAAGATTGGTCCTTGCGCTTAAATGATGCTTTGTGGGCTTACAGGACTGCGTACAAGACTCCCATTGGTATGTCACCTTATCGACTCGTTTTTGGAAAAGCTTGTCACTTACCAGTGGAGTTAGAGCATCGTGCATATTGGGCAATCAAGGCTTTGAATTTTGATATGCATAAAGTAGGGTCCGAACGCAAATTGCAACTCAATGAATTGGAGGAGATGCGTCTCGATGCTTATGAGAGTGCAAAACTTTATAAAGAACAGACTAAACTTTTTCATGACAACGCTATTTTAAGAAAGTCTTTTCAACCTGATCAAAAAGTTTTGCTCTACAATACATGATTGCATCTATTTCCTGGGAAACTCCGTTCTCGTTGGTCGGGACCATTCATTGTGAAACAAGTATTCCCCTATGGCGCAGTAGAAATTCAAAACCCAAAGGATAGCAGTACCTTCAAAGTTAATGGTCAACGATTAAAACCGTACTTAGAAGACAATTTTGACCAGGAAATCATCTATCCCTTGGACGACCCACCTACCCCTGAGTGAATTGAAGGTCGTGGTCTGGCTGAAGACGTAAAACTTAGCGCTCTTGGGAGGCAACCCAAATTTTCTGTTCTTGTTTGTTTTCTATTTGTTTTTGCTATTGTAGGTTCTTTATTACCTATGTGGGGATGCTACCGTCGAGGTTTGGGGGTGTATTTAATTTTTCCATATTTATATTATCTCCTCATTCTTCGCTTATGTATTTCATGCTTTACATCTACCATGAGGCTCTCCATTCAGGTGACTTCCTTCCTCACTCCTTTTCTTTTACTATTCATTGTAGTATTATTTTGGTCAACATTGAGGACAACGTTTAGTTTAGGTTTGGGGGTGTAGAAAAGAAGTGTTTATCATATGTTTTTGCTTTTGAAAAAAAAAAAAATTTAAAAAAAAAAAAAAAAAAATTAAAAACTATGAAAAAAAAATTGAAAAAAGATAGTTTTTAGGTTGTTTGTTAGTATTTTTATAGGTTTTGATAGCTTATCCCGTGATGATGCATTTTACAATTCTTAAGAGATTAATTTACATTGGAAGTGTGAGTAAGTATACTGGAGGATAGAGAACTTAACTGAGCATATCTTTCTGCTACAGTCCTCTTGGAATCTGTGCTTGAGCTAAGAAAACTCACTCACACACACTAGTACATAAAGTAATACCCTCTAGAGATTTGTTGAATACTAATCTTCAGTGGGATGTCTTTAGTCAGAGTCATTGGATGATGTGTGGTTATCCTTTGAGCTTAAAAGATCATGATAGACCATTTACTTGGCTATGGCAAGGGCTGGAACCGGAAATAGGTTGAGAGTATAATACAACCTGGACGGAATAAAGATGTGCTGAAATATATGTGCTGAAAATGAAAATGTGAAAAAATGAAAACAAAATGAAAGAAAATGGGCTGCTTGACTTTATAGGATTAACTTAGGCTGATGCTCGGGCCCGAAGCGGTCTCTTAAAACCTAATGCCCTAAGCCAAACTGGCTGGGAGTCATTGGCCTGAGTCATTGCTAAACCTAAGCATCTTGAAGTCAGGCCTTACACAGTCCTAGCGAAAGAAAAAAAAAAGTCTGTGGTGTATTATCCTCTCAAATCTAGAATGTTGGACCCGAATGAGGCGCGCAGATTTGTGCTATCATGAACCTAAAGATTGGGATGACTACGTAGATTCTGATGTTCTTTGGTTAATGGGTAACACTGGATATGTGTAAGACAGAAATTTAGAATGTATTGCTACAATGTTCTACACTTTTACTATTTACATTATAATGCTATATCATATTGAGCAGAAATTTCCAAGATGAAAGTGTGGAATAAAACCAGTTACTTGAGGGCTTCTATATTCCTGTTGATTATGAACCAAGTACGTGTGGTTAATTCTCTTAAGCATTGTAGTCTGCATTTGAAGGGATAATAGGTTTGTTTGTTTTGCAGTGTTTTTGATTTGTTTTTACATTTAGGTTAATTAGGTTACTTCCATAAATACATGTTTGTGGGTAGCATGGCTGCAAACCCTCACGAGACAACACTCGTCCTACTAGGGCCACCTAGAGGTTTAACGGCTTGTTGCATACGCTCAATGCAATCGTGTTCCCTACGAAAGTGGTGTTTACTTTTATGCATTAGTTCCTTAGTTTGTTTGATTTTATTTTTGTTTTGTTTTGCTAGGGACTAGCAAAATCTAGGTTTGGGGGTGTGATCTGTACATTAAATATGCATTTTATTATCTCCTAAACTTATGTTTCTGCTAGTGTTTGTTTAGAATTATTGCTATTTTAATATAGTTTTTGGTTTTTGTAGGAAACGAGAGCAAAACGCAGAAATGGGATAAAACGCGACTCTAATGATTGAATATTTACAACTTCGATTGCATATCTCTGATGGGACTGATTTAAGCTTCATGTTAAAGTACACGAAGTCAGCTTTCCAACGCCACTGACTGTTCGCAATTCGGAGTTCGGAGCAAAAAGTTATGATCATTTGAAATATCGCGCGCGAAAGAGACACAATGAAAGAGAAGATCCGTTCAGATTATATCCGGCGGCTGAGATTATGACGACGGGTTTTAAAGAAAAAAAAAAGGAAAAGAAAAGAGCGCTGAACCGGCTGGTTCAGTGCCGGTTCAGATGAAATAAAAAAAAAGAAAAAAATAAAAAAACCCGGCCCGAGCCGAAGCTCGGGCGCTCGGGCTTCGCCTGTTTCAGAACAGAGCGATGCTCTGTTCTTGATAAATCCCGCCGGAAAAGTCTGGGGCGGCGGACGACGGGTACGGCGACGGCTGAGGAGGGCCACCGGCGGTTCGACAGCAGTGAGGAGGCCATCGACGAGGGCAGAATACGGCGGAAATGGGAGGAGCATCCCACGGAACAGAGCCGTGCTAAATCAGGAAACAAAAATAAACAGGCGTGCTCGATTTGGAAGCTTTTCGATTTGGGATAAATTAGGACTGATTCTTTGATTAGGAATGACGAAGGCTATAAAAACCCAAGTGACAGAGGAAAAAAACACAGAGCTTGAAAGACGAAAACAGCCGACAGAAGCGCTGGACAGAAAGAGCGAAGAAAAACAGAGCGACCGCCGGGCGAAAACCAGAGGAAAAACAGCCCTTTTTCCGGCGTGATTGTGGCCGGAAGAAGAGGTGGGTCTTCGCCGGAGCAAGAGGAGTCGAACGCCGGGAGAAAGAACCGATTTTGGGCCGAATTTGGATCTGCTACAGTGCTGATTTGAAATTGCAACAGTGCGTGTCTCAACGAAGAAGACAATGAATAGTGCGCGTGAATAGTGCCCGTGAATAGGGCAAATGACCAATTCGACGAATCAGGCTTTTTCTTCCCTTATTTCTATGTCTAGCTAAATTTCATTGTACTAAGACTAGATGAAGCCCTGCTGATTGTTTGACTCTCAATACTTATTTGCATTTCTAAAGTTGTGATTTTTAATCCATATGTTTAATAATTTGCTACGATTATTCTGTTGCTCGAGAGAGGGTAGAGTAATTGTTAGTTAAGGGTTTGTTAATGTTCGAGAGATCTTAGCGAATTCCAAGGTGTTATTTGAATAAAAATTGTATTTTTATGATTGGTCTTTGCTCGAGAGAGGGAGATTAATTAAGTTAGATTTAATTGTTTAGGTGCATGTTCGAGAGGGCTGCACACATTACGATTATTCGTGACTTCGAGAGGGGCACGGGTAATTGATCACTTGGAATTGTACGGGTTTAACGGAGAGGATAGCTATTTGGTTTGGGTGGATTCGAAGTCTTAGTATATTTCTCATCATATTATTTTCACATAAATTTCATTGCTTTGTTAAATTAGAACTTTTCATTCTGTTATAACTAGTTTCATAAAAAAATCAAATCTTTCATTAGAATTAAGTTGAATCATTCCAAGTCCTTTGGGTTCGACCTCGTTACCACTAGACTATACTGAGTCTCGTGCGATTGCGAGTAAATAAATAGTTAAAAATCAATCAATCAACGAGTACCTCTGAGATGTGGTGTTCAGGAACTCGATTAGAAAACTTTAAAAGTGAGTAGGATCTTTAATAACCCTGCTTTTCTTCCAGGGATTTAGGTGTAACTTTTTAATTAGTATTAAATAAAATCTCCGTTTTGAATTCAGTATTGGTGTGTTCTTTGTTTTGCTTGCATTGTTGTTTGTTCTTGTTTTGGCTGTCGCGCTAGTAGTCATGGATTGGAGGAAGAATTAAAATGAAACCTGGAGTTAAGTTCTAATTCTCCCTCTTTCCTTGACTGTAGATTTTTCGAGATGGCGACAACTGGAGCTCGTGGTAGGCGATCGGGTACCATACCGAATCTTTCTCAGGAAGAAGCCACGAGCCAGAATCTGTCAGATGTGGTAATGGAGTTGGCAAGGGAACTACGGAATAGCGGAAGCAGCAGCAATACGCCCAAAATGAAGGCACCTACCCTAGAGCGGTTCAAGAGAGCGGGACCAGCTTTCTCTGGTGACGACAACCCTGAAAAGGCTGAGCGATGGATCGTGGAATTTGAACGATGGTTCAAGGGTATGAAGGTTCCAGCAGAGGAACAAGTCATGTTCGCAACCTATCTCTTCGTTGGTGAAGCCGTATTCTGGTGGGATCGGCATAGCGGAATAATTTCGAGGCAGGACAAGAGATCGAGTGGGCAGAATTTAAGGAAGTATTTAATACGAAATACTTTCCTCCACATATCCAACGCTGGAAAGAAAAAGAGTTCTTAGAGTTGGTTCAGGGAAGCATGTCCGTACTTTAGTACGAGACAAAGTTTGAACAACTGCAACGATTCGCGACAGACGTGTGTCCCAATGAGTTGGTAAAGGCAAGGAGATTCGTCGATGGTCTGCGCGATGGACTAAGGTCAAAGGTTCTGGTCTCAGAACCAACTACAGTGGCTAAAGCAGTGGAGTTGGCCTCTATCCTTGAAGATGACTATAAGAGGACCCAAGAGCGGAAAGGAAGTTCCAACAAGGGTCAGGACGGTAATTTCAAGCGCTCTGGATTCAAGCGATTCGGGACCAACGGTTGTCTTGCTAACCGACCGGCGAAGCAACAGAAACAGCAGCAACAACAGCCGAACCGGGGGAATAATCAGAATCGCGCATTAGTACCCTACCGTCAGCCTCAGCGAAACAACGGGCCAGAAGCTGGGAACAAGTGCAGATTCTGTGGACAGCCGTCCCATGCTGGGAAGCCATGTCCACAAGATTCTCGGAGATGTTACAGTTGTAATGAAGTTGGTCACATTGCACCTTACTGCCCTAATCGTGACAAGAAAGCAGAAGGGGAGACGAGCAAGAAGGCTCAGGCTATAGTCTTCGCTCTGACCTCAGCGGACGCCCAAGCTTCGGACGACGTTATCGAAGGTACTCTACTTGTCTTGAATAGATTGGCTAGAGTATTGATAGACCCAGGATCGTCTAGATCTTTTATTTCTGTGGTGTTTGTTGCCAGTCTAGAAAGGAAACCTTCTAGACTTGAGTGTGATCTCTCCATCTCTACTCCTGTTGGGGACTCAGTGTTAGCAACTGAGTATCTGAAGGATTCTTCTGTGTTGATGGACGATGTTGTGATGCTTGCTGATTTGGTTTTGCTTGAGATGTTTGATTTCGATATCATACTGGGAATGGATTGGTTGCTAAATTTGGTGCTACCGTTGATTGTAGTAAAAAGAGGGTATATTTTAGAATTCCGAGAAAGAAAGAACTAATGTTACAAGGAATTTGGTTATAGAAAGAAAATCGTCTAATTTCTGCAATGAAAGTTCAAAAATTAGTAGCTAAAGGATGTAAAGCCTTTTTAGCTACCGTAGTGTCAGAAGAGAAAACTCTCCCAAAAATAGAAGAAATAGAAATAGTAAATGAATTTGTTGATGTATTTCCGGAGGAGTTGCCTGGTTTGCCACCAAAACGGGATGTTGACTTCACCATAGACCTGATGCCGGGAACTGTGCCGATATCAAAGGCACCATATCGGATGGCACCTGCGGAATTAAAAGAATTGAAAGAACAACTACAGGAATTGCTAGAGAAACGTTTGATTCAACCTTGTGTATCTCCGTGGGGAGCACCAGTCTTGTTCGTAAAGAAGAAAGACGGATCCATGAGATTGTGTATAGACTACCGGATGCTAAATCAGGTGACAATAAAGAATAAGTATCCGTTACCAAGGATCGACGACTTATTTGATCAACTGCAGTCAGCAAGAGTTTTCTCGAGAATCGATTTGCGGTCCGAATACCATCAGTTGAGGATCAAGGAGGAAGACATCTCCAAGACAGCATTCAGAACCAGATACGGACATTATGAGTTTCTGGTGATGCCGTTTGGTCTGACCAATGCCCCTGCAGCGTTTATGGATATGATGAATAGAATCTTCAAGGCATTGTTAGATCAGTTCGTGATCGTGTTCGTGGATGATATATTGGTCGACTCAGCGAGTCAAGAAGAGCACCGAAGACACTTGGCTCAAGTGCTACAGATCTTACGAGAGAACCAGTTGTATGCCAAATTTAGCAAGTGCGAGCTTTGGTTAGACAAAGTAAACTTTTTGGGTCATGTTATATCGAAGGATGGAGTTTCGGTGAATCCAACGAAGGTGGAAGCCGTTCTTCACTGGGAACAACCGAAGAGCACGACCGAGATCAGAAGTTTCTTGGGATTGGCGGGTTATTATCGGAGGTTTATTGAAGGATTTTCCAGTTTAGCTTTTCCAATGACCAAGTTAACAAGGAATGGAGTGAAATTCAACTGGAACAACGATTGTGAAAAGAGCTTTCAGGAGCTGAAGAGAAGATTGACTTCTGCACCGATTCTGAAACTTCCATCAGGATCTGGTGGGTTTGTCATTTATAACGATGCTTCAAAATGCGGTTTGGGTTGTGTACTGATGCAGAATGGACATGTAGTGGCTTATGCATCGAGACAACTAAAGATCCATGAGCAGATGTATCCAACTCATGACTTGGAGCTGGCAGCGGTGATGTTTGCTTTAAAGATTTGGAGACACTATCTATATGGTGAAACTTTCGAAGTATTCACTGATCACAAAAGTCTGAAATACATCTTTTCTCAGAAGGACCTGAACATGAGACAGAGACGGTGGTTGGAGTATTTGAAGGACTATGACTTCGCTATCCACTACCATCCAAGTAAAGCGAATGTGGTTGCAGATGCACTAAACAAGAAGACAGGAATAGTGGCGCATATGATGGTGCAAGAATGGCGAATGATGGAGGATTTGGGAATGTGTAACTTGGAATGGCCGACTACTAAGAGAGCGTCATTTCTAGGAAACATATCGGTAAGATCGATGATATATGAGAAGGTGCTGAAGGCACAAAAGAATAATCCACAGTTACAGAAGCTGTTGGAAAAGACAAATTTCACTAAAGGAAGTGATGGAAGTGTCCTATTTCAAGGAAGGCTAGTTGTACCAAAGGATGTGGAGCTGAGACAAGAACTTCTCCATGAGGCGCATCACTCACAGTATGCGATTCATCCAGGGAGCACAAAGTTATACCAGGACTTGAAGAGGAACTTCTGGTGGAATGGAATGAAGCGAGATATTGGAAGGTTTGTCTCTAAATGTTTAACATGTCAGCAAGTAAAGGCAGAACATCAGAGACCGGCGGGTTTGTTACAACCGTTGGAGAACCCACAATGGAAATGGGATCACATCACGATGGATTTCGTAGTAGCATTACCGAAGACTCAGAAGCAGAAAGATGCAATTTGGGTGATCGTAGATCGACTTACTAAGACAGCACACTTTCTGCCGATTCGATGGAAGCAAAACCCAGAGAGTTTAGCTGAGCTGTATATCAGAGAAATAGTAAGACTGCATGGCACCCCGATATCGATTGTATCAGATCGAGATCCTAGGTTCACATCCAGAACGTGGAAAGGTATTCAGGAAGCGTTAGGTACTAAACTCAGTTTTAGTACAGCTTTTCATCCACAGAGCGATGGACAGTCAGAAAGAACAATACAGACATTAGAAGACATGCTCAAAGCGTGTGCTATCGATTGGAAGGGCAATTGGGACGATCATCTACCATTGATCGAATTTGCCTATAACAACACTTACCACTCTAGTATTAGAATGGCACCGTTCGAAACACTGTATGGAAGACCGTGCAGTTCGCCCACCTGTTGGACAGAGATCGGAGAAAGTCAAGTGATGAAGTCAGAATTAGTACAGTACTGTGCATAGAAGGTAAAACAGATTCGGCAAAGGTTACAGACAGCACAAAGCAGACAGAAGAGTTATGCAGATTGCCGAAGACGGGAATTGGAGTTTCAGGAAGGAGACAATGTGTTCTTGAAGGTTTCTCCATCAAAGGGAGTTATGAGGTTTGGTAAAAAGGGGAAACTAAGTCTGAGATTTGTAGGACCATTTGAGATCTTAGAACGGGTTGGGCCAGTTGCCTACAAGTTGGCCTTACCCCCACAGTTAGCAGATGTGCACAACACATTCCATGTGTCTATGTTGAGAAAGTATGTGCCAGATACATCACATGTGTTAGACTACACGACTATGGAACTAGAAGCAAACTTATCTTTTCCGATGAAGCCTATCAAAATACTGGATAAGAAGGATCAGGTGCTACGAAGAAAGACAATACCGTTGGTGAAAATTTTGTGGCAAAACCAGCACTCCGAGGAAATGACTTGGGAAACTGAAGATGAGATGAAGAAATCCTACCCTCAACTCTTTGAAGAATAATGTGCGGCATTTCGGGGACGAAATGTTCTTTAAGGAGGGGAGGATGTAGCGACCGTAAATTTTATATTAATAAAGTGGATTTTATTGCTCAAAGGGAGTAATTTTGAATTCTAGAAAACTCTTTAAAAAAATTGAATTTAAAGATTTTCCATCAGACCGATCGATCGCCTTCATATGGCATCGATCGGGAGACGATCGATCGTTTTTTGTAAGGCATCAATCGCAAGACGATCGATCGCGTATACGGACCGATCGATCGCCGTTAATTTTACGTTTTTCGAGGCAATCCATTGGGGAACCCCTTGGGCTGATTTTGGGGGATCTTTGGAAGACGTGTCTTACCTAATTAATCCTAATCAACGGATCTAAATCTTGGTAAGTGTTTCAAATTGAAAACCCTATTTTCTAGCTAATTGAAAATCTATTTAAATGGAGAATTAGTTATGGAAAAGAATGAGATTTTTTTTTAGAGTTTATGAACGTGATTGGGATGAGATTATGGCCATTTTCATGTGAATGAAGGATGCCATATGTCAAGGAATTAAAATAGGAATAATTGTTTTCAATTAAGATATTTACTTGAATTCAGTTTGGTAACTAAGTGATTTGGTCAAAGATACTTACCAACCAAGATGTGAATATGTTGGGATGGTTTGATCACGTCCCTAACTGAGGGATTCTCCCTTATTTCTTATGGATTGTGGCCCTTGGATGAGGGTATGATCAACGGTAGATGTTTGCCCAAGAGATTTAAGCTTTTTCTATTTAAACCCTCCATAAGAGAGACCGGCACCCTTTTTGGTGAGCTTTGGAGAACGTGCCAGCAAGAGGGAAGAGCAACCAACCTCCTCCTTTGTGTGTCCAAGGTGGTGGTGTGTTCGTTGGTGGTTTTCGTGGTGCTTGCGCGAAGAAGAAGAGTCTCAAGATCGAGTAGAAACCGATTTACGAGTTTTGGGTATCGGTTTCCACAAGGTAGGATAATCTTTTACCACAATTCATTTTCTCTAATTTTTGGATGATCATGAGTGTATGATGTTGATGATTTCCGTGGGTCAGTTCTACGCAAGGTTTTCAAAACTGGACCGGCCATCGAATCGGATTGATGGCCGGTCCGGTTGGACCGCGGTCGTTCCGGACTGATCCGGTTTAGGTGTAAATAGGGATAAATATATAATAAATATAAATTTTGTGTAATATTAATACAAAACCGCTGTAATTCAAGTGGTAAAGATGCAGGGGTGCGGGAGGGGGTAAAAAAATGGGAAAAATCGGGTCAATCTGGTTCCGGTTATCCGGTTCGGAAAAACCGACAGGTTCAACCGACCGGTTCGAAAAAAATCGGCCGATTATGAAAACCGGGGTAAACCGGATGGATCGGACCGGTTTTCTGGCTGGTTCCAGTTCTCCGCTGTCGGACCGGCCGGTCCGGTCCGGTTTTGAAAACCATAGTTCTACGGGACTAGGTCCATTCATTTTTTGAGACACACCCTATTGGTAAAATAAGTGGATGCTCAGATCTTGACACCTGGCATCTCTTAATATGGGAGCCGGGGATTGGGAGAGTGAGGTTCGCAAACGGGGCTGGGCTTAATGGGCCTTTTTAAGATATCATGGTCTGGTGTAATTTCCGAATGTCCGCTTTACGGCCCGCCACACGAATTACAATGTTAGGGGGGGCCATATAGTTCGAATTTCTTGGGCGGAAATTACATGACTTCTGAAATCAATATTTGAGGCCCACGTACGAGTCCGTCCTCTTCATCATCGCTTCTCCTCTGCCTGGAGTGCCAACAATCGAATCGAATCAACCACCGCCTCCTTTCTCATCATCTTCTTATGTTGATGTTGATGTGCATCGACAAATTTTGATTTTTTTCTGCAAAACAGTTTACTTATAGAAGAAAAGCTGAGCTAGGCTCAGTTTTGATTGGATCGAGTCTCGATTCTCACTTGGGTCTTATAAATTTTGGAAAAATATAAGAGCGGATCTGATTCTCGCCATTGACACTTGTTGTGCAGTTGGTCCTGCTTCTTTTTCTGCCGGTAAAACTCGTCTCTAGAGAGGTGACATTATTTTTTTTGGTCAATTGTTTCATTCTTCCATTTAATTAATAAATCCCCTCGTTGTAATATATATTTTTTAAAGTATCTAGAAACGTCACTTAATTCAATTTAGAAATTTACCTGTCTGATTATAGTCTTTTGGATTAGGAGTAGTATGTTTTGTACAGTATTTTGGATTATAGTCTTTCTCATCCTTGAATTGCCCTTTTTCGTTTAAAAAAAGGGGATAGGGTTCTGATTGTCGACTTTGTGTGATGTTTTTTTTCTTCTCTGCTTTGTTTGGTTTTGCCTTTTGCTGCTACCTTGTCATCGTCCAACCTTTAATAGAGTCTATATGCTTCGCATTTGCCCTTATTGGTGCTCTGACAAATTTTACTTCTTCTGTGTGACTCTGTATTAGGAAGAGATGGGGAGGGTCGTGTCCCTTTCTCTCGTGTTGATGTTGGCTGCAGCTCAAACGCTTTGTGTGTATTCCTCTCCGAGCACAACACCAGCGTTTTTGTTTTCGTCACACCATCTTGGGTAAAGTGTCTTCCTTTTTTTTCGGGAAATATTTTGGTTTTCGAAATATATGCATATCTTGATAGGCTCGTATCTATGTCTTATATTTGCAGCAATTCATCTTATGTTTGAACTATTTGATGTGCTTATTTTCCTTCAAGGTGCTGGCCAACGAATGAGCTTGTTAGCGTGATGAAAAAAGTTAGAAATGAAACTTTCTTGTGTCTCTTGCCTCTAATTATTTATCGGAACTTTACAAGAAAAAAAGGATTGATAAGATACTGAGATTGTTTTTAATTAGCACTGAAATGTATGAGTATGCAATACGATTTTATTGATCTTAATTGAATGTCTCCACTAATTGGGTTGTGAAATTGTGTTTATGTACTGCTGCTTTCACTCTCTGGAATTTTGCTGCATCTCCTTATTGCCACATTTGGTCTGTTTGTACCATTTTAGTTATTGGATAGCAGATGTTCTCAGTAAGTAGAAAATTACAGATCTGATATTGAGAAGAGAGAACTTTTTTCATTAAGAGTGGCATTTTTGCATGCAATATCTAGTTGCACATGCGACGATATTCTTCAGCCCCGAACGGAGTCAGACATATCTACTGATCACTAGGTTGGATGGTTAATCTTAATCGACATGAAATATTACCTGGCTGTTTACATGAGGACTTCTTTTATAGATGAAGGAACCTTTTTGTCCAATTCATATTAGGCTACTTCTGTTGTGACTAGTAGTAGCATATGCAGTGAAGTGAGGTCTTACGGCATTTGAATAAATCTGTAAATATTTACCGTATTGTAATTATGTACTCCCTCCGTCCAAAAATATGTGTCCCCATTAGAAAACCTAACTGAACTAAAATTTTTGGATGGAGGGAGTATCACTTAGGGTGGCAGCTGACTGCATCAATCAACTTTTTCATCTCTCTCTCTCTCTCTAAAGTTTTATTCTGAAAGTGAAGAACTACATACCCTTACACATATCGTACGCTATTGGGATTTGACCCTAGGAATTCTCCCATGATCAGCAGGGATCCAAACAGCCTGACTGAGGCTGAATTGGTTTTTTTCGACTCTTCAGAGACATTGGATAAAATTTGGAACGATATGGACAAAATATTTTTTCCTCTTTCTCTTGTTCCTCCATTATATCTGGCATATTGTTTTCCATTTGGTGGAACTTAAAAATTAAGGTCGTTAATCAAGGAACTTATTTTTATGCTGAGGCCTCGGCATGATCTCTGTTTTGCTTAAGTGGCGAGACACTTTTTTTACTTATTGTTTATTCTTGGAAAAAGACAACTTCTCTATGGTCACACACAATGTATTTTTTTCAGAGACCGTGAGGAATTTTCAATCACTTGTATCTTGTTGTTTGGCCAGCCAAATCTCACCTACATCTGAGGTGGAAATCCTTGTGTATGTTCAATGTTGTATGAAAAGTGCAGTAGTTGTTGAAGTGCAGAATTATTTCTTATGAAACTATAATGATGTTGGTCGCATGAATTCGGTCAAGGTTGATGATCCAATTACGTGGAAGACTTTTAAAATTCTGCCACCTTGTATGTTTCTTTTCGTGTGCTTAATTGCATTGACCATTTTCCAATGGAAACTCATTGGAATGTAGCAGAGCTTCCAGGTGAGATTGGGTGAAAGGTGAAATAAGTTTTTTATTTTTTCGTTGATGAGGGGTGTCCGAGTCTTTGGGACCATACTAGAATGGGCAGGGAGGCAGCTTCTTAGAGCACTGTAACCCTCTCAATCCCCTCGGATACATGCAAGGCTCACCCACCATATGCACCATGTAAGTCGGAGTATAATCTCGGGTGGGTGGCCAATGGAGTGGGGGTTCAAACTCAGGACCTCTGCTTCCTGAGGCGGTCCTGGTCATCCCACCAACACCATATTGGTTAAGGTGAAGAAAGGTATGGTGAGGGTTTGGAATCTGTGCTTTTGAGAAAAGTACCTCCGAGATGTAATAAATCTTGATTAGTATGTTTGCCTCCTTGTTTTATAACTATTTGGCATTATAACTAATCTAGTATGTCATAAATGATGAATAATCCTTAAAATTACATTTTAAAATAACCAACCCCTCAACTGCTTAATTTATGTCTTCTAACTCTTTCTGTTAACTCATTTTGTGATCATGTGTCCTTTCTTTCATGTTCTTTTTTTTTTGCTGTCCAATAGATATGACAGGTGCATGGTTGTATTCTTGAACATTGCCAGTGAAATTTAGACTTCATTCATAACAAAGTTAATCTATATGTATATGTAGGTTTTCAAAAGAGCCAAAGGAAGTTGTTAATTACCAGATTCTTTCCCTAAATGATTTAGCAAAAGCTGTACTTTCTGAAGGGGGTTGGTCAAAGTTGCTGGTAATTTTCTAATATATGAGGATTTCCTTTCATATTTCTTTTGTATATGCTAGATTAAACGTTTTTCTAAAGTCTCACATTGTATTTAACTCGTTCAGTGCTCTAGGAGTATTGCTCCACAACAGTTGGATTTTGCACTCATTTTTATTGGGAGTAATGTATATAGCCTCGTGTCATTTAATTTTTGGAATGCTATTTGTTATTCCTTCAGATTTAAGACACTGATATAGTAGCCTTCCACTTGCAGTTGCAGTCCTTACATTCCTCCAAAAAGCCTTCCCCTGATCAAGATCTAATGAAGTTTCTTGAGGTGAATTTAGTCTAAACTTTATACATCAATTGCTGAAATTTAATTAAGTTTTCATCATGCTTAGTTTAATTTATTTGAAAAAAATGTTCCTAATTATTTATTTTGCCAGATGTCAATTAGAGGATCAAACTTCTCATTAGCATTCCCGTATGTCAACCTTCAAGCTGAGAGTCCCTCGATAAAAAAGCTATTGGTTTCAGAGTTCACTGATAGTTGTGGGGAACACTCCCAATTGCATGATATCGCTGTTACGGATTCCTGTTCAATAGGAGGTGACAAATTCAAGAAACTTACAGGCTCTTCTGCTCTCCTGGTAGTTAAACTTAAACTACATCAGCTTTCAATCATACTTTCTCTCTGGTAAAGTTTATTTATCACATAGAACGATAATTGAAAAACAGGAATATGTGGATTCAAGGATGCAGATAATGCATAGGGGCCAAACTAGTCTGGTTGTGATCTGCACAGAGACATTCCAAGAACTTGAAGGGCAGTCGGAAGGTGTTTATTGCAACTTGATGGCTCTGTTTAGCCTTTTATGGTTTTTAGATTTGTAATGTATCCATATTTTTCATTTTATTTGATATATCTTTCAGGCAAGATGATGTACGAGATTATTAAATTTTTGGAGAATTCTGATGCAAGTTACTCGGTTCTTTATGCATCGGATCCATCCAGATCTCTGAAATATCCTTCTCGTCAGATAGTGGAGAGGCTTCTTATTGGCAATTCTGCTGGAAACAACTCTGTCAGTTCAATTGGCTGCGATGGAGTTTGTCAGATTAAATCAACACTTCTAGAAGGGGTGTTAGTGGTGAGTAATAATTTGTTTTCTGCAAAATGCAAAAGTTCTTTATAGTATTAGTGAGCTTGCTTTAGTTTGTAAGTGTGTCAATCTTGTTTGCTAAAGATCAAGCTCCATGATGTATTGTTTTCTTTCTTTCTTTTTTCATGATGAGGTGATAGATTGTTTTCGAATAGCTCTTTAGTTCCAGCTTTTGAAAAACATTGTTCGGGAACGGGCCCTTATTATTCTGATCCATGTTATGTAGGACTTCTCCCATTAACTGGGTCGGGCTCTAACATTTGTGCTCGTGGGTTTCAGGGAATTGTTCTGCTCATTATCTTACTTTCAGGCCTTTGCTGTATGTTGGGGATTGATACACCTACGAGGTTTGAGGCTCCTCAAGACAATTAGATATGTATTCATTTACGCTGTCTACATGTACGTGAATGTAAGCGCAGACATGATACTCCTTTTTCTGACTAAGCATGTAGCATTACAAATAATTTTGCTCTCACGGAACGAATTGCAATGTTGTGGGCCCAGAGTGTGGTGGGTAATATTCTCACTGCAATTACCATGTTATGACGTAGCATTCTACAGGGTACAAGGGGAGTATGGACCTAGATGCAGATGAGGAAGAGAAGAGAAGAGGTTTGGTTGGTGGTGGTGGTGATGTTGTGGAGCGAGGTTTTTTGGGGGGTGGGAGTAAGGGAGGAGAAGGTGAAAGTGTAGGCAAAGGTAGAGGGAGGGAGGATGTATGAAGGTGTTGGTGGGGAAACCCTGCAGGAGGGTGGGCAGATTGACAAAGGATGAGGAAGGGGAAGGGTGGTGGATGCGAGGAGGAAAGGGGAGGGATAAGAGGCAATGAGAGGAGGATTGGCAGAACAGCCCAAGTAGTGGGAAGGCTTGCGAGGAGGGGATGCATACAGAACAAGGGAGAGAGGAAGCTGGAGAAGGAAAGAAGGAAGGTGTCTGGGGAGGGAGTCAACACTGAAAGAAGCGTGGGAAGGTAGGAATTCTTTGCGCCACCCACGACGTACTCCCCTGTGTGGCTCCAGCCCGGGTAGCAAGCTCAGCCCTTGGCGCATCAGCTAGGTACTCAGTTTCACCCTGTACTGATATGGTAAATGTACGGAAAAGTCAAGTTCTTCGCATCTAAAGGATTGGTCAAAGTGAACCTGGCAGTATTTGGTAAAGAAACTTGGCGACAAAACTAAATGGAATTTGACAATATACTTTTTTTTTACATCCACCTCGATATTAAGATTTGAAAGGTACAAACTAGGGGTGTAAATGAGCTGAGCCGAGAGCTCAAAATTTCTAATTCGAGTTCAAGCTCGGCTTGGCTCATATACAGCTCGTACTCTCCTTGCTCGAGTTTGGCTTATTAATAATTCTAGAGCTCGGGGCCTAGGCTTTGAATTTTAAGTTTGTCTTATTTGGCTGGTAGAAAGTTCGGCTCAGGCTAGATTAATTCTCACCTATCAATTTAAATATGACATTGATTTTAGACCAAAATATTATTGTCCACTCTATTAATTTATTCTTTAATACATCATTAAATGGTTGAATTCAATCTTTGCAATTTAGAGTTAGAAGATCCGAAACATAATCTAATTTTTTCAGTATTAATATATTTAGCTTAGAGCCTCTATAAATCTTTCAAAATATAGTCCCCAAGTAGTAGCTATTGCATATTCATGTGGGAATAAGAAAGTGATTTTTTAAATAATTAGGACCCACAATGATAAAAGTTTTATATGGTAGAGTATAAAAATTGAAAGCTTCTTAGAGATATGATATTTTATTTTCCGGAGGCGAAAATTTCAGTTTTGTTGATAATAAAACCTGAAAGAATTAGTAATTGATAGTGTTATGTCACATTCGAATTATAACTTTGTAATTTAATAGTTTTGATTATTTACATGTGGAGCAATAACAAATATAAATAATTAATTTTGTTCAAAATTAAAACTCTAATATTTATCTGTTAAAAACTAAAACTCTTATGTGTCTGCATTAGAAAACCAAATAAAATACTATGCACATGTATATATAAAATATTAATATATTTATTATATTTATAAAAAAAATAAATATAGTACTCAGTTTATTAAGATCTTTATATATATATAAGATGAGTTTACATGAGATCGTTCTCATATAAGGAGCATGAGGCCAATCTTTATTGCCGTTAGATTCTAATCGGAGGGTGGATATCAAATCGGTGAGTGTGTCACATCAAATAGTAGGTAAGATCATTATGATATTTATAGCCGTCAGATCAAGATCCAATGGCTACGATCCAAAGTGGTCTCATATAAGCAATATGAGAGCGATCTCATTTAAAATTTTCCCTATATATATTTATACATATTAATATATTTATTATATATTATATATATATATATTTATTATAAAATAACGAGCCGAGCCTGAGCTTGTTCGCAATCTTTGTTTGAGACAAATCTAAACGGGCCGAAAAACTTTGTCACGCCCCGCGCACCGCCCGACCCGACCCGAACCCGGTTCACGGGCCGAATGATGTGCGGGGGCGACATTACGTCGGACAAAGCGAAAGACTTACACCCATATACGGGCGATAACATAATTTTGGAGTTTCGCGCCGCTTTGTGTAAGAGTAAACAAGTAAAAATTCAACGAGGTATAAAGTCTAGAATATTAACAAGTCTTACATCCACAATTAGATAGAGTCCGGAGCCATACACGCAGCTCGGATAACAAGTCTAAACAGTCTGAAATATAACACGACATCTACTGTAATCTTATGACAATAGAGAGTACGATAACACATCACTAATCATCATGCTCAAACTAATCCCATACTCCTTCTGGTCGCTCCTCGAAGAGAGGATCCTGCGCGTCTGCGTGTCACACCACGCAGCCCCAAAACAAAACAAGGAAGAGGGGTGAGTATAAAACTCAGTAATGGTTTTCAAGACACATCGGAAATCTACAAGAAACATCAAAGCATGAAAGTTCATCAAATAATATACGTAATCCACGTGATAATACCGTCTAAATCATACGTCCATCTCACAACATCATATACCATGAAATTTTATCAACATACCTACTGAACATGCATACCCGTCATAAGACGATACATAATAATATCTCAACCACAAACTGTCTAAACATGCATTCCTGTGGTATGAATCTCATACAACCTGGTACACAATCATACATATATAACATGATCCATCCATCCATCACGTCACATGTGGAGCATCTACATGGTACATAATCATGCATTTATATGAACATACACTCACCCTTCACGATACACGTGGAATCTACAGGATACACAACCATTCATAGCATTCATAATAATGCATCAATACAATGGTGAATGCCTCCATTAAGGAGTAAGCACAATATCTTTGGGACACAATCAAGCCTAAGAAAGCGTATCATGGTCCGGTTTCCTCGCTGGAAACAAGGGGGTGTCGTATACCCCAAAGTCTATTCGCCCTGGGTAGCCCTGGCCAAGGGTGCCTGAATCGTACACAACGAAACTAGAACAAGTGTGTTCGCCCTGGGTAGTCTCCTGCGGTGGGGGAGAGCCCGAATCCCGATTACGCGGAACCCTAGAACACATGTGGTAGGGGCTGCATAAGCCTACCACCGGGAATACTCATGTCCCGTACGACTATTCTCAATAGTATCAACCGCAAGGCGAGTACGAAACACGCCCCCCATATCATCCATCAAACTCAACCCGGGGAGTGTCCGTGATCCACGAAGGACCAAATCGAAAACGTGTCCTTTCGGACCAACCAAGTTCGATAATTCTCCGATCGATTAATCCGGCACGCAATTACATCCATCGCATACAATCGATCAACACCGATGAAGACACGGTAAAATCTCATTCATGAAGTCCGATTCATGATGCATGCTCTCAGGATACATACGTGAGCAAATCCTACGTGGGTGCCAACACATGAAACATGCTCTCAACCCATTCCCACATGCATCATAATCAAGGTATAATTACAATCTCATGGTAAATCCCCATGCGTGTGTGTAGTCATGCATATCCTAATCACATGATTCATACTTATCATAACTCATAGTGTCATATTCATATGTTGAAAACTCGTTTAAGTACTGGTCACAATCCCAAAATCATGGTAAAAACCACCGTAAAAATATAACTTTACTTGCATGAACTCGACAACATTCCTACAAGCATACTCACATTTATTTTCTATAATCCAACATACATAAGGTATTATATCATCATTTCTACATATCACGTGGCCTCATTAACTCATAGTATACTTCTCATGTCATTAAGTGAAGTAAATCATGGAAAAAAATGTAAAATTTCCAAAAACTCATTTAACTGTAAATTTTCGAACATTACTGAGTTTATTGGAATGTTTTGAAAGTTACTAAGTTATATGTAATCGCGAACAGTAAAGAATAATTCCATGTACCTCAGTAAAGTTCAATAATTCCAAAACACTCAGTATATCCTCATTTCGAGAATTAAACCGAAACACCATTTTCATAACTTCAAACATCAAATCGAAGCATCAAACAATATCCAAATTACACCAAACTTTCCAGAAATCCTATTTAGACCATCACAAATCAAAACCCAAAGAAAAGAAAGCATGAGATTAAGGAAAACTAATCTTACCATTAGAGACCTAGAAATGAATAAACCCCTTCAAAATACATTCATTAAAACAACATTTACACTACCCAAGCTAAGATTAAAGAACCCATTACCTTGATTTGGATGACCACGAAGTCCAACACCTTAATCACCTTGAAGAAAATATAAATCCATTGTTAATACTCTACTAATCGCGACTAAGCTTGAAAACCCAAAATAGACCTTAAATCTAGGGCTTTTAATCATATAAAAACGAAATTTGAAGCATAGGGTTTGAAGATACATATTAAAACAGAGATTTTTATCCTTCAAATGCTTTGAAATCATTTGGAAAATCAAGGTTTTGAGTAAAGATTATTGAAAAATCAAATGAAAATGAAAGGTTAAGCATAGATTAGCATACCTTAACTCCTTTCCTCTTTTGGAAATGGGGAAAGAGGCTGCTGCTCCAAGCCAAAACCCTTTCCCAAAATGGGGAGGGCGCAACCCTTTCCTTTTATAGAAAGTTTTGGGGTAGACCTAGGTAAAAACTGGGGTAAAATGAGCAATTTTGGCTAAAAATGGGTAATTTAGCGATTTTAATACCAAATTAAGCTCAGAAAATTCTGAAAATTTTTATAACGACTTTGTTTAATGTCTGGGGCTTTTTGGTCACAAAAACCTAATTTCGTCGGCGGGGCCCATCGGGGGTCCCGTCAAACCTAATTTTCTGGAAAATAGGTAAAAATCAGAAAAAAAATTCCAAAAATTAAGATTTGATTCTAAATCACTTAAAACTCATTTATGTGAAGTTGTTTTTGATTGAAACCTTTGAAAACTATTTTTATTTTTGAAATCAACCGAATTTAATCTGAAAGTGCTTAAACCACACGATAATCCACGTTTAACAAAAATAAACCGGTTTCTAAGGTGAGGGTTCTTACATCAGCCGGACACGATCGGAGCCATCTGAGCCAACTTGACCCGTTTAAAACGGAGGGTAGTACAACCAATACTTCTGCTTCTGAAGGTTTGAAATAAGAATTTCCTGCGATCCATCTCGTCGTGACGCCAGATTTGGGATAAGATGCTTAGTACAAGCACTCTTCAGATGTAAGCTCTGATCTGTAGTTTGGTATAGTTGCAGTATGTCCACAAGGACCAGATAGCAATCATATACCTGGAGAGATAAGCGTCTGGGCAAGTACCCAGTCAATGAATAAGTGGTTAGCAGATTCCGCAACCTGTTGGCAAAAATAACAAGCATTTGGGCAAGTACCCAGTCATTGGACTAACAAATCATCTGTGATAACTCCTCCAATGCAAGCTTTCCAAGTGAAAAACCGAAGTCGATGTGGTACACGTTGATGCCATACATGAAGCCACAATAAGGACGACGGAGGCGTTGGAATGGACTCCCTAATAAAGCAGTGAAAATTTGCCAGAAGTTGTAAGTTGCCAAATAGGTTGATCTGGGGCCCACGGTGATATGGGAATTGACTCAACAACACCCTCTAGTGAAGGGAGAAGTTATTGGGTACAAGCGCCAGCCCACATCAGTTTTATGACTACCAATAAGAAGCAGACGCGTGGCCATTGGGGCCATAATCCCATACGGCTAACATTAGATGACGACGTTAAGAGGTTAAACGGAAGAGGTCCGTTCCTTCTTTCATTCCTTTCACAGCTCATTAAATGCTTCCTTCTCATCTCTCATCATTAAATGTTCATTTCCTTCCCTCTTTCTTCATTTAATGCCTTGCAGGCATCTTCCACAGTGGCAAATTCGTAGTTCCCTTCACATAAAATGGGCAATTTCATCTGATCACATGCATTTCCTCCTTTTTGACCTTGTTTTTTCCTAGCTTGTGCTCTTCTAGGTTTGAGCTCTAATGGTGGAAGCCCAAGCCCTGGGAGAGCAGACAAGAAGTTTTTAGATTTGAGCGAAGGGTTGGGACTTACAAGATTGGCTTTGGATCCCGGTTCTAGGGTTGGGTTCTCACTCTTCCTTTCTGCGGTTTTTTCTACCATCGTTTGTACCTTTCCGAAAGCAATGGCACACAAGTCTCATCCTTTCAGTGGCCTCAGCTTCTCTATTTGGTGATTTTGGTGAGAATTGGGAGCTAGAAGCTGGGAGACTTCATCTTGGCAACAACAGGTACTCTATTAACACTGGACTCTAAAAAATGGTGTTTTTTTTCACTTGTGAAAATCTGTGGCTTTTTAACTATTTAGGCATTTCATGTCGTTGGAGAAGTTTGTTACTATTAGTATGCGTTTGATTTTCAGCCGATTTGTTGAGTTGCTTGTTTTCTTTCATTTAGCAGAACAAATTTGAAAGCTCCAAATCTGAGCTCCTAAATTTATACCCCTACAGCTTACACTAGCATGCTTCATCTCTTCGTTCTATGGAATGTTTGAGTGCTTCCACTCTCACTTGCTCTAGATCTAATTCTTTTAGTTTCAAATATACTCTCTCCGTCCAGAATTAATAGTAACATTTCGTTCTCCAAACTGAACCAACTAGTTTACTTCACGTAGGATAACTAAATGTTACTACTATTGCCAAACGGATGGAGTAGGATTTATTCGCGAATTATCATGTGGTTTTTGGATAATTTATCTAAAAAAAATCCTTCTATTTTGGCTATGGCAACCTTTGTTGTGTCAGGCTTCCACCATTTCTCTCTCTCTCTCTCTCTCTCTCTCTCTTTGTTGTCTTTGTTTACTATAGCTGCCATCATTGCCTTGAGATCTTAAAATTGCTACATACGTTCCCAAACATCACATGAGACAAGGGGCAATATTACAAATAATATTGAAACTTGAAATTAAAATTCCCCTTCTCCATTAGATAAATAATTTTTTGTACTCATTAATATGCATAATAGAAGGTTTTACCGTTTAGTTGTTATTCCAAGGAAATGTCTAGAGGTGCCTAATTTTTGGTAATTATTGCTTTTTTATTTTTAACAATTAGCATACAAGAAACATTTTACAACTAAGGTTTCTTATATTGAACGTGTTAGAAACAATGTTGACGACTTTTATGCAATGCTGAAATGTCTCTTTTTAGGTCCTTCACCAATTTATTCAAGAAGGTAGATCCACTTAATTTCTAGTTTCTAACATTCCTTTTTGTTTTTTTACTTCTCACTAACATGCAAAATATTCAACGTGTTAGAATATGCTTTTGAATGCTAAAATTATTATTCACCAACTTTATTATCAACTTATACTTTACCAGAACATTAGTTGTTTTTTTGCATGTTTGTAAGTGTTATCTTAAATGGCAGAAAATAATTTAGAAATATGGAGAGGGGTTTCTCATGCACAATGTTCAACGAAGTATATTGAACATATTCAAGAGAACTTTAGAAAAAATAAAAATAGGATGCGCATTTTTAAAGAATCATGTTTTAAAAGGTTGATCGATTTGCCTCCATTCATATATATGGGACCAGTAGTTCATCATATATTAGTTAGAAATGTGTTCAAAATGACATTTGTAACAGGCAACACATCCATCGAGTTCTCTTAGCTTGATTTTGCTCTTATATTGGGGTTAAGATTTACTCCATGAAACATTAACATTCAGCCTATGCCACGGAGTTCTTTGAGAGAAAAAAATTTTAAAGGAAAGAAAATGGTTGTTAAAAAGGATGTTTTTTTTTCAGCTTTGAAGTGTTGTAAGCGTGATGAAAATACAGTCAAGCTGCGTTGTTTTTATTCGTGGAATCTTTTCTACCAAAGAAAGACAAACTTTAACAGATCTAAATGAGGTTTCTAGAGTTTATTTACCTAATTTTTTATGTGATGTATTGTTCTTCAATAGTAATATATCTTATTTTTACAGGTTGTTGTCTTGGATTCAAGTTTAAAGAAACATAAGTCAAAATTTGAATTGATCAAGCGACAAAAATGACAATAGTTCCTGTTGCAGTCTTTTGCTCCCCATTTACTGATCCTAATCCAATAGTTCCTCACCCTTTCCCTATATCTGGCTTGATAATTCTTACATTTTCATTTTTTTGCAGCCATGATTGTGAAATTTTTGTGATGAAATACATAGACTACATGTGCTCGAGGCAAAAATTAGAATTTACGCAGGTAATTATCCTTTATGTCCTCTTGTGGCGCTTGTAATTATTAATTATGTTGACTAAATATGATATTTTTCGTGTATCTCAGGATGACATGCCGTACTCTCGAGAAAGAATCGCTTTAGAGCTTTACAAGGGTGAAGTTGCCCCATAGACATAGAGCCTTGACTTAACAGCTTAAACTTTTCTATTGTATTTTGGAAGATTTGTTAAATGTAAGTTATTTTTTTCAAGCAACACATGTAGCATCAACTGAAAATGATTTATGTTGATGGCACTAGTGTAAAGCATTGAAAGTGAACTTGATGTCTCAATGCATTTTTCTGTAAAATGAAACAGGTCCTATGTGTATGTACAATTGTGAAAATTTTATTTGATTTGTGATGATGCTCTTTAATGTGAAATTAAAGAGGTGAAAAGAAAGTCCAGTATTGTAAGATGAAAGCAATGAAAGTGGATTTGATGTCACAATGCATTTTTCTTTAAAATGAAATGTCTTATGTGTATGTACATGTTAGTATTAATAAAACATGTGTGAACAAAAAATAAATTTATGATGGTGCTCTTTAATGTGAAATTAAGAAGGTAAAAAGAAAGTATAGTATTGTAAGATGATTATAATCACAATGGATTTATGATGACTAGAAAGTAAGCAGTTCAGACACTTTTGTATTCCACTCGTTAACAAAATTATCCTAAAAGACGTGGTTAGAAGTCTAGTATAGTAACAAAAACATTTTCAATAATGTGGAGAAAGTGGTATAAAAGGTCTAGGGGTTCACAATGACTTATTTGTTATATTGATTATGTTTACAATGACTTATTTGTTGTTTCAATTGTGATATATATCAAAGGGTTTCAATCTTGTATCGCTACAGATATGTTATTTCTAACAATTACATTGTAAGAAACATTTTTAAAATCGGGTTTCTCATAGTGAAATTGTAAGAAACAATATCGAGGACTTTACTTATCATTGAAAAATCTTATTTCTTTTTCGATTTCATAACTATTATATAAGTTTTCATATTTGAATATGCAAGGTTCACATATTTATTATTAATCCTATAGAGAAAGTGCAAGGTTTCACCCTTTGTGGATATTAATATTATGTTCATAACAATTACCAATGAAGAAACATATAGTTAACTAGGTTTCCCATATTGAACTTGTCACGCCCCAGGCACCGCCCGATCCGAACTGAATACGGTCCAAGAGTCCAACCGGCACACGGGGACAACGTTAAAGAGATATAGCAGAAGACTTATGCCCCTCATACGGGCGGTCTCACTAACAGAGTTATGCAAACAATTTTTTTTTAGCAAGAGTAAATAAAAGGAATAAAGGTAGAGTTTAACTCAAAATAAATCGACAAGTCATTAAACCCGCAACTACAACTTAAACCATCAAACCGGGCTCAAATCAAAGGGTCCACAAGTATAGGTCACAAGTCTCAACATACAATAATATAACAACTCAAAAGAGTTAAACTAAACAAAATCCAAGGCATCCACGCCTAATCCCACTCTCTCTACGATCACTCCTCAAATAGAGGATCTTGTCCATCTACGTGTCGCACCACGCAGCCCCAAAACAAAACAAGGAAAGAGGGGTGAGTATAAAACTCAGTAATAGTTTTTATGTAATCGACAATAATCAGAAATCATACGGCATTATAACATAGCAGTAGATCTATAATCGACATGATTATCTCATTATCTAGTCATACATGTATAACACATAAAACTGCATAACCATATCTCATTCTCATACATCTATATCATGCATTCATAACCTATAATCCTGCATAATGATATCTCATTCACATGCTTCTATCTTGATTAGGCATTCATATCTCATAAGTTCAACTTGCATGTCCAAAGTAGTCAACACATGGTACAATCATACATTCATATCTCATAAATTCACCCTGCATGTCCAATGTAACCAAAACATGGTACAATCATGCATTCATATCTCATAAATTCACCATGCATGTCCAATGTAACCAAAATATGGTACAATCATGCATAGTATCGCAATAAGCATGTATCATCACTATGGTGAATGCCTCTATCAAGAAGTAACACAATCTGCCACGAAGGCGGGACACAATCAAGGCCACGAATGCGTATCATGTTCCGGTTCCTACACAGGAACAAGGGGGTGGTCAATCCCTACAAGTTGCTCGCCCTGGACAATCCTGGCCAAGGATGCCCGAATCTCACATAGAGAAACTAGAGCAGGTGTGTTCGCCATGGGTAGTCTCCTATGGTGGGGGAGAGCCCGAATCTCATATAGAGAAACTAGAACATGTGGTAGCTGGTGCACAAGAGCCTACCACCCGGGTGCTTAGTGTCCGATTTTTGACCTCTCAAATCTCTGCAAGGCGAGTCCATCCCTCGCCCCCCATATATCTCAATCAAACTCAACCTGGGGAGTGAATCTGTTCCACAAAGGAACGGAATCGAAAACATGTTTCGATTGATCCACTGATTGATTAATCCGGCATACAATCTCACACATTGCATACAATTGATCAATTCCGTTTAAACAACGATAAAACTTCATCCATGAAGTTCGATACATGATGCATGCTATCATGATACATCCGTGAGCAATCCTATGTGGGTTCCAACATATGAAACGTGCTCCCAATCCATCCCCTCATGCATCATAATTAAAGCATAATCAACTAAAATATTATAATAGATTCCCATGTGTGTGTATACTCATGCATATTCTAATCACATGATTCATGCTTCGACATAAACTCACTGAGCAATATTTGCATGCTTAAATACCTTCCAAAATAACGATTCTAAACCGAAATCAAAGCAATTTCTATCATCAAGCTTAAATCCATCCATATAGAGTTGAAGGCTTACTCCTACAAGCATGCTCTTTTACCATACAATAAACCATAACATGATCACCTCAATTACTCATAAGCCATATGACCTACACATGAATTATACATTTCATAAGACCTTTAACCTATGTTTATGTTGGGGTTTGATTAGAATTAGTTGTACTTTAATGTAGTTTTTGGTTTTTGTGGGAAAACAAGAGTAAGATGCAGAATTGAGGTAAAAAGTAACTCTAATATTTGAATCTTCATAACTTCCTGTACAGATCTCTGATTGCATTGAATGTTAAAGTTAAAGAAGTCAGCTTTCCAAAGCTACCTACCACGAGCAATTCGGAGTTCGGGGTAAAAAGTTATGTTCATTTGAAAATCAGGCTGCAGAGCAAAGCCGAGAAAACGATTGATTGATGAATAGTGCCGATCGATCGCGGGTCATCTCTTCCATTTTTAAATAATCAAAACCGAGAGTCTATTAATATATTTTCAAACATTCATTGGTATCAAACATCATTAAAAACCCATCAAACCTTCCAGAACACTAATCTAGATCATTCTAAGATATAACCCTAAGAAATAAAGGCATGAGATTAACACATATTAAACTTACGATTAGAGACTAAACATATAAAAACCCCTTTCAATAAAATCATTCAAAACGATATTTTTACTACACAAGGCTGAGATTGAAGAACCTATTACCTTGACTTGATGAAAATGAACCTTCAATTACCTCCAACACCTTCCAAAAATACGATTTTATATTAATACACTACTAATCATGATTTAGCCTTGAATATGAAAAGAAAACCTTAGATCTAAAGCTTTGGAAACATAAAAACAAGATTTTGAAGATTAGGGCTTGGAGAAGAGATATAAAACAGTAGTTTATGCTTTCAAAATGGATTGAAACAATGGGGAAATCAAGATTAAGAAAGGTTTTAAGAAAGACCTAAAGAACAAGAAGAGATTAAGCTAATTACCTCTAATCCTTTCCTTTTCAAGCCTAATGGGGAATAAGCTCAAAGTCTCCTGGCCAAGCCTATTCCCAAAATGGAAAATAGCACAGCCCTTTCCTTTTATAGAAAAAGTTGGGGTAGACCTAAGTAAAATGTGGGGTAGAAATAAGGTTTTTGGCTAAAATTAGAAAATTTGGCAATTTTAAGCCAAAATCAAACTCAGAAAATTTTGAAAATTTTTATAATATTTGGGGCATTTTGGTTGGAAAAACCTAATTTTCAACGGCGGGGCCTGCAAGGGTCCCGTCAAACCCTAATTTTCGAAAAATTGGTGAAAAAAAAAAAATCTCAAAAATTCAAGTTTGATCCAAAATCACTTGAAACTCATGATTGTGAAGTTGGTTTTGATTAGAACCTTTATAAACCCGATTTATTTTCGAAAATAACCGAGTTAAATCGGAAAACACTTAAACCTCACAATAACCAATACTTAGCATTAAAATAAACCGGTTCAAAGATGAGGGATCTTACAGAACTTGTCAGAAATAATATCGACTTCGTAACTTACATTGAAAATGTGACTTCTTTTTATATTTGAATATGCAAGGTTTTACCAATTTATTACTAATTATATTGGAAAAGTGCAGAGTTTCCACCCTATTATGGATACTGACAATTATGTTTCTAACAATCACCATGTGAGAAATATATGAAAAACTGAGTTTCTCATATGAAACTTGTGAGAAACATTTACAAGGTCTTTTGTTTCTAATAATTGACATATGATAAACATAACTTAACCAGACTTTCTTACATATAACCTATCATAAACAATCTTGTGGCCCTTTACACCAACACACAGATATCCTACTTCACAAAATAAAATTTACATTTGACCTTGATACGTTCACCATCCACATTAATTTTACATATTCCCAAAACAAAATTAAAAGTTTTTACATTGACTTTTTACACATTAAAACAATACATATGCATCATTCAACTTTACACATCCTCTGCCCCCAAAAATGAACTTTCTTTTCTATTATTATGATTTTCTTACGCCTAATTCAACTATGTCACTGTGATGCACGTACTACAAACATCATTATTTTCTTCCACCTTCGAGTATGTCATTAGTATCAACAACCTATAAAAGAGGATGAACCTTTAGACAAATAGTTATAATAAGTGCACCATACAATGATAGCAATTTCTTTCCTTACCGGATTATCAAAACCTACACCCATAGGTAGAACAAATAGATATAACATTGGGTTAAAGGTAATTAGAATTTGTTGTGGGTTAAAAGTTTGATTTGTAGCACATAACTCCCTTAACTGCATGGGTTCACTTGTACAATAAAGTTTCTAATAAAGTTTCAACCCATACACTGAAGATTAAAATAGTATGCAAGAAATAAAAGAGCTTACCTGATGTGTCCATGTTAGCTTGTGGTGATTGAGGTACAATTTCACAAATTACTTAATATTTCTTATATGTAATATCTCAGAAATAATCCATTATACACTGTTTCACACATTAGAAGCATTAGAAATTTTTATTTATTTTTAACCAACAATATTCATATTTTTATTTTAATGTAGTTTAAACTATTGAATGATTGATTTCTACAACAAAATTCAATTTTGCAGGTTGGAAATGTACCTTACACATTAAGGAGTTGAGGAACTGTTCCAACAGAGTATGGAGAGAAACTAATGAAATGGAGTCATGTTACCTTATACTCTCTCCGTTCCAAAATATTGTGTACATTTGAGAAAATTCTTATTTTTATTTGACCATGAAGCCCACAAGGAATTCACATGACTTCTTCTCCCTTATATCCCATCCAACTCGTATGATCGCTCATGAACAAAGTTCTAATTAATCCTTCCAAGTCTCCTCCAATTTTGGAAAAATGAAGTCACGTGATTTGGCAAAATGTACACAGTATTTTGGAATAATAATATTTCCAAATGCACATAGTATTTTGGAACGGAGGGAGTACATTATTATGCTTTAAAAGAAAAAAATTACATGTAATAAAATGAGTAGCTAAGTTTAATAACCAAAACCTCAAATTTTTTCTACAACAAAATTCAATTTTGCAGGTTGGAAATATACCTTACACAATAAGGAGTTGAGGAGCTGTTGCAATAGAGCATGCAGAGAACCTAATGAAATGGAGTCATGTTACCTTTTACATTATTATGCTTTAAAAAAAATTACATGCAATAAAATGGGTAGGTAAGTTCAATAACCAAAACCACAAATTTTTCTACAACAAAATTAAATTTTGCAAGTTGGAAATGTACCTTACACATTAAGGAGTTGAGGAGCTGTTGCAAAAAAGTATGCAGAAAAACTAATGAAATGGAGTCTCTCTAAAAAAATGAGGTTTAAACAAAATTTCTGTAAAAGAAGGCGCCAAACCGCCAAAAAAATGGCGCCATTTTTTATAATTGTAATAGTTCATTTGAGGACTGTTTCTAGCACATGGTTAGCCCGAGTGTTGTGGAAGTTGCCTGGTAAGGCATTAAATGAAGAGAGAGGGATGGAAAGGAACATTTAATGATGAGAGAGGGAGAGGGCAACATTTAATGAGCTGTGAAGGGAAGGAGAGAAGGAATATACCTCTTCCGTTTAACCTCTTAACGTCGTCATCTAATGTTAGCCATCTGGGATTGTGGGCTCCAATGTCCACGCATCTGCTTTTGGTTGGTGGTCATAAAACGGGCTTTTTACATATTACCTGGCGCCAAGTATGGTTTTATCATATTACCTGGTTTTTCTCGTGACTTCTCATATGACCTGGAATCGGCACCTAGAGTACCGAAAATGCCCTTCTTTTACGTTTTTTATGCATTTTGTATCCGAAATGCTTCATTCTTCCCAAAATTAGCGATTTACAGGATCATCAAGTTGGGGAAGAAGATATTCCGGCAAAGATCCATCCATAATCGCAGTTCAAACCATCGCCGGCACCGTCCAACCCGAAAAAAAAAATTCATGCAAAAAAACTGTAAAAATAGCGGGAAAGACGAAAAAAATGTGATGAAGGGATTTTGACGTAAGAGCAGTGGGAAAGCCCTCCCAACTACAAAAATTAAGATCTACATGTAAAGAAACACAAATAAAGATCACCCATTAGTGTTCGACCGCTCTTGGACATGAAATAAAAGGAGAAAAATAGGTAAAAATGTGAAATACTCGTCGGAGAGCAACAAGTTCAATGTATAAATCTTTCTGTGATCCTAATGAAGTAGAAGAGGAGGAAAAATAAGGAAGAACGCAAAAAAAATGGGCAAAAGCGGACGAAAAATGAGCGAGTTATGACATTTTAAAAATTGTCATTTATCGTGTTGTCGACGACACGACTTAATTCAAGTCGTGTACTATGTGACACGACTTGAATCCAAGTCGTGTTATATGCAACACGAAGTCGTGTTGCATATAACACGACTTGGATTCAAGTCGTGTCACATAGTACACGACTTGAATCAAGTCGTGTCGTCGATAACACGATAAATGATAATTTTTAAAATGTCATAACTTCCTCATTTTTTATCCGTTTTTGCCCATTTTTTTTCGTTCTTCCTAATTTTTCCTCCTCTTCCACCTCAATAAGATATAGGATGAAAAAAAGAAAAAATAAGAAGAAAGAAGAAAGTGAAATGATAAAAATGGGCAAAAGCGTAAAATACTCGTCGGCGAGCGACAAGTTTAATTTATATATCTTTCTGTGATACTAATAAGGTGGAAGAGGAGGAAAAATAAGAAAGAACAAAAAAAAGGGCAAAAACGGATAAAAAATGAGCAAGTTATGACATTTTGAAGATTGTCATTTTATCGTGTTATATGCAACACGATAAATGCTCAAGTCGTTTAATCGACAACATTATAAATAGGCAATTTTAAAAATGTCATAACTTGTTCATTTTTTATCCGTTTTTTCCCATTTTTTTTCGTTCTTCCTTATTTTTCCTTCTCTTCCACCTAAATAAGATATAGGATGGAAAAAGAAGAAAAAATAAGAAGAAAGAAGAAAGTTAAATGATAGAAATGGGCAAAAGCGTAAAATACTCGTCGACGAGCGACAAGTTCAATTTATATATCTTTCTGTGATACTAATAAGGTGAAAGAGGAGGAAAAATAAGAAAGAACGAAAAAAAATTGGCAAAAACGGATAAAAAATGAGCAAGTTATGACATTTTTAAAATTGTCATTTTATCGTGTTATATGCAACACGACTTGTGTATTTATCGTGTTGCATATAACACGATAAAATAACAATTTTAAAAATGTCATAACTCACTTATTTTTCATCCGTTTTTGCCCTTTTTTTTTTCGTTCTTCCTTATTTTTCCTCCTCTTCTACATCATTAGTATCACAGAAAGATATATAAATGGAACTTGTCGCTCGCCGACGAGTATTTTACGCTTTTACCCATTTTTTATCATTTCACTTTCTTCTTTCTTATTATTTTTTCTTCTTTTTCCATCTTATATCTTATTGAGGTGGAAGAGAAGGAAAAATAAAAAAAAATGAAAAAAAATGGGCAAAAATAGATAAAAAATAAGAAAGTTATGATATTTTTAAAATTGCCCATTTATCGTGTTGTCGACAACACGACTTGAGCATTTATCGTGTTGCATATAACACGATAAAATGATAATCTTCAAAATATTATAACTCGCTCATTTTTCATCCATTTTTGCCCATTTTTTTTCGTTCTTCCTTATTTTTCCTCCTCTTCCACCTCATTAGTGTCACAGAAAGATATATAAATTGAACTTATCGCTTGCCGACGAGTATTTTACGCTTTTACCCATTTTTATCATTTCACTTTCTTCTTTTTATTATTTTTTCTTCTTTTTTCATCCTATATCTTATTGAGGTGGAAGAGAAGGAAAAATAAAGAAGAATGAAAAAAAAATGGGCAAAAACGGATAAAAAATAAGCAAGTTATGACATTTTTAAAATTGCCTATTTATCGTGTTGTCGACAACACGACTTGAGCATTTATCGTGTTGCATATAACACGATAAAATGATAATTTTTAAAATGTCATAACTCGCTCATTTTTCATCCGTTTTTTGCCCCTTTTTTTTTCGTTCTTCCTTATCTTTCCTCCTCTTCCACCTCATTAGTGTCACAGAAAGATATATAAATTGAACTTGTCGCTCGCCGACAAGTATTTTATGCTTTTACCCATTTTTTTCATTTCACTTTCTTTCTTATTATTTTTTCTTCTTTTTCTATCCTATATCTTATTGAGGTGGAAGAGGAGAAAAAATAAGGAAGAACGCAAAAAAAATGGGCAAAAATGGATGAAAAATGAGCGAGTTATGACATTTTAAAAATTGTCATTTATCATGTTGTCGACGAAACGACTTAATTCAAGTCGTGTACTATGTGACACGACTTGAATCCAAGTCGTGTTATATGCAACACGACTTAGATTCAAGTCGTGTTGCATATAACACGACTTGGATTCAAGTCGTGTCACATAGTACACGACTTGAATTAAGTCGTTTCGTCGACAACATGATAAATGACAATTTTTAAAATGTCATAACTCGCTCATTTTTCATCCATTTTTGCCCATTTTTTTTGCGTTCTTCCTTATTTTTCCTCCTCTTCTACTTCATTAGGATCACAGAAAGATATATATATTGAACTTGTCGCTCTCTGACGATTATTTCACATTTTTACCCATTTTTATCCTTTTATTTCATGTCCAAGAGCGGTCGAACACTAATGGGTGATCTTTATTTGTGTTTCTTTACATGTAGATCTTAATTTTTGTAGTTGGGAGGGCTTTCCCACTGTTCTTACATCAAAATCCCTTCATCACATATTTTTTTTCGTCTTTCCCGCTGTTTTTACAGTTTTTTGGCATGAAATTTTTTTTTCGGGTTGGATGGCGCCGGCGATGGTTTGAACTGCGATTATAGATGGATCTTTGCCTGAATATCTTCTTTCCCAACTTGATGATCTTGTAAATCGCTAATTTTGGGAAGAATGAAGCATTTCGGATACACAATGTATAAAAAATGTAAAAGAAGGGCATTTTTGGTACTCTAGGTGCCGATTCCAGGTCATATGAGAAGTCACAAGAAAAACCAAGTAATATGATAAAACCATACTTGGCACCAGGTAATATGTAAAAAGCCCTCATAAAACTGACGTAGGCTGACGCTTGTACCCAATAACTTCTCTAGTGGAGGAGGCAACAAAGATGACAACAAGGAAGTATTCCACCATCCTGTAACCTGCTCAATAAGGTCCACAACATGATGTACGTTAGCAGGCCATTGTATCTCTCTTGAAGAGAGTTGACTAGGCTTCCATGAAGAGTCTGATACAAGAATAGAGATGCCATCCCAAATTATCCAACCTAATCCTGCATGCAGCTAGTGTATATGTTTGGTGAACCCTCAACAAAAAGAGGAGACCCCGTGGGGAGGTGGTCTTGTAAAGGAACTGAAACATTGACTGTATTTGACTCGTAATACATTTATCCATGAAACAGGTTGATGATTGAAACATGCTTAATACCGCTTAAGCCAAAGCCAAATTAAAATGATGTGCATCCTTAAAATTTAAGCCTCCTTGTCGATATGGCAGGCATAATTTCTCCTAGCTGATTGTATGCATGCCATGATGATCCTTTGCAAACTCCCTTCGGCAATTCATGAACTGACATTAGATGAAGTGGCATTGCCTGGTAAACCGATTTAATGGGAGTGGCACGCCCAGACTAAGGGTTTAAGCAGGCCAACTAGCAAGAGTTTGGTCCAAAGACCGGAGAAGGCCAACACAGTCTTGCTTCTCCTAGCTCCACGAACAACGGGAATACCTGTTGGTTATAGGTATGGGTTAGGCACATATTAATCTAACCTAATGATACTAGGAGCGCATTAAATAAGTCATTTCTGTAGGCAACTTGTACATTGAACCTTCGTATTTCACAAGAATATGAACTGGTATCAACCTGAAAAGAAAAACAAGTTGCAATTATGATATAGAGAAGCATTTAACTCTTGAGTCACATTAAGTGGGGCTTCAAGTGGTACTTTCTCGTGTTGATCTAGATTTATGTACACTGCTACCCATGCAATTATCAAACACCATCAAAGATTACATGGATAGCAGCATACACAAATAAATGGTTTTAGACAATATAACATGACAAAATTCGAAGAGTTAGTTTTAAGGTTAGTCTAGCTCCAAGTTTACGCTAACTATTGGCTGTAAGAAATCATAAATTTTCATAATGATGAACACAACATAAGCATCCATTATCATAATTCATCATGAACATAATTACTACATTAAACAGCATCATAATTGCATAAGAAGGATCATAAGAACATACCTGGATCCATGATTCGTGATTGCAAGAAGTGAAATCCGGAGACAGATCCTCTCCCTCGCCTTTTTCCTTAGGACATCCAAGTGATGGAGAGGAACACACCAATTTTTGGTGGAGAGAGTCTCTTATCTTTCCTTTATGTAAACCAATTATTGACCAATACGAATAGAGATATATATTAGACAGTTATTTAATTATCAAGTAGGGATAACATTCTCCTACTTGTCCCCAATGATAATTGAATCATTCTTGTCTAATAGTTGATACTTTGGTTGCGCACATAAGTCTCCAATTCCAATGGTCACATTAGCATCATAAGAAAACAAACCACGAACATGAATCATGGTGGTTCTATGTCAATAATTAACATAGTTCCTTCCGTCCAATTATCAAAACCTGGATCCTTCTAATGAGCATACCAATAGCAAAATTGATATCTGGCCTCGTGTAGGTTTGTACATACAATAAGCTCCCAACTGCAGACAAATAAGGAACTCTTTCCATCCTTTTTCGTTCCCATTCATTCTTTGGACATTGCATAAGGATGAATTTATCCCCTTTTTCAATGGGGACTAGACTAGGTGAGTATTCGGTCATTCCAAATCTCACTAGAACTCTTTCTATATAGGCTTTTTGAGACAAACCCAACAATCCACGTGAACGATCCCGAAATACTTCTATTCCAATCATGTAATTTACCTTACCCATATCTTTCATTTCAAAGTTTTGATAGAGAAAGTCATTGGTTTTATACACTAATCCAAGGTCACAGCTTGCGAGTAATATATCATCAACTTACAAAATAAAAAATATGATCTTTCTCCCACTGACCTTTAGATAAATACACCCAGTCAATGATGTTTTTTTTAAATCCAAAGGTAGTAATGGTATTATTAAACTTGAGGTACTATTGGCGAGAAGCTTGCTTCAGTCCATAAATTGATATCTTAAGTTTGCAAGTTCAACATTTTTTTCCTTCAATAGAGAATCCTTCTAGTTGATCCATATAAACTTCCTCATCTATACTTCTATTCAAGGACGTTGCTTTGACATCCATTTCATTTAGCTCTAAATCATAATGAGCAACCAATGCTAAGATAATTTAAAGTGAGACCTTCTTGGATACTAGAGAGAAGATCTCTTTATAATCAAAGCCTTCTTTTTTGTTAACCTTTTGGCCATAATTCTAGTTTTATATCATTCTAAATTGCCCTTTGAGTCACACTTGATCTTAAAGATCCACTTGCAACCCACTTTCTTCTTTCCTTTGGGCAATTCAACGAATTCCCAGACTTAATTTTGGGCCATTGAGTTCAACTCATAATTCATAGCTTCAATCCATTTTTCAAAATTATCACTTTCTATGGCTTGTGAAAACAAAACTGGATGTCCCAATGTCATAATCAGATTTTTGTAGATAAACAACGTAGTCATTAGAAATAGCATGCTTTCTAACCCTTTCAAATCTTCTTAAAGCTATTTGTAGTTCTTCTGCTATTTGATCATTGGTGGCAATCCCATTATGAAGTGGTGGTTCATTAGCTTGTTGTTCCATGTCATTATGTTGTTCAACAACTACAGGAACAAGAAGTGGTGGCACAATAATTTGTTGTTGGTTGATATAACATACATCAACCATAGGAACACCAATCTCTGTAGAAGTTATGGGTAATGGTACTTGCACCTTAACTTCTTTAATTGCCACATTTTGAGGTTTATCACTCCCGCTAATTTCACCATTCTCAAAGAATCGGACATTACCGATTTCCGCAATTCTTGTACTATGGTTAGGACAATAAAATCTATACCCTTAAGATTTTTCAAGGTAACTAATAAAATAACCACTGATTGTTCTTGAATTCAATTTCTTTTAATGTGGATTATAAATATGTTAGACAACCCCAAATATGTAAGTGTCATAAGCTGGGTTTCCTTCCCATCCATAACTCAAAAGGAGTTTTTGGAACTCCCTTACTATTTAATAAATAAAGAACAGTCTTAAGTGCACACATTCACGTAGATAAAGGTAAGGTAGAATTACTCATCGTACTCCTAACCATGTCTATAAGAGTATGATTCCTCTTTTCAGCTATAGTTCCAAGCATTGTGTATTGAGCACAAATGTCTTTGCTTTTAAGAAGTTTAGCAAATGAGCCTTGGCATTGCCCTGATTCATCATCTTCCGTTGTACTCACCACATTTATCAGACCTTATAAATTTCACCTTTCTGTCTAATTGTCTTTTACCCTCAGTAATATACACTTTAACAGCGTTCATTGCTTGATCATTTAGCAAATAGGCATAACCATACGTGAAAAATCATTTATAAAGGTGATAAAATCCTTTCTCCACCAAAAGATGAAGTATTAAAAGGCCCACAAATATTTGTATGAACAATCTCAAGAGGTTCCCTACTTCTTGTCGCACCCTTCTTTGTGTGTTTGGTTCCTTTCTTTTAATACAATCCACACACACCAAAACAGTAAAATCCAGATTTTGAAGAACCCCATCCTTTACTAATTTTTCCATTCTTTCTTGGGAAATTGTGTACCAACCTTATATGCTACAAGTTTGAGGAATTTTTATCAACAAGGCTACGTTTAGCACCAACACAAGAATGAAAGGAAAGAAGTGAGATGGTAAAATAATCATCAAGTTTTAATTTATACAAGCCATCATATAAAATACCCGTACCAACACATGAAACATTCTTAAATATGGCATCTCACCCTTCAAGTTCCACCACTTTATCCTAGGCTCCACTTTATCTACCCTTTGCTTCCTACATCCCTTCGTGTGGACATCTAAAACAACTAATCTATAGTTTAATTCTATAAAATCCTCCGTATTCAATGCAAATCTGATTCCTGCAAAATCTGTTTCATTATCTTGTGGGATGAGAAATTTCATTACAGAAATTCTCGGGCTAAGCCCAATCCATCATTTCTTGCCTGAGCTTGGCAGGGCCCACTTCTTTACTTAATTTCATTCTGGGTCCGCGTTGAACCTATAAAATTAAGTTATGGGTTTGGTTCAATATTTGCAATTTGTGAACCAACCAATCATTTTCTCAAACAGACAACTACAGAGAAGGAAACTAACTCTGTTTTTTGTTGTTTACAGAGAAGAGCGTCTTCACCCATTAACCACCAGCACACCGTTACTACAATAAACATCATCATAATTGCATAAGAAGGATCATAAGAACATACCCAAATCCATGATTCGTGATTGCAAGAAATGAAGTCCGGAGACAGTTCCTCTCCCTTGCCTTTTTCCTTAAGACGTCCAAGTGATGGATAGGAACGGACCAATTTTTGGCGGAGAGAGGACTGTCTCTTATCCTTCCTTCGTAACCCGCTTCCATCAAGCGGTTACTACAACTGATTATTGACCAATAGGAATAGAGATCTATATTAAATGATTATTTAATTATCAAATAGGGCCATATAATTATTGCAAATCCTATTGGATAACATTGCCATCCAAACTTAATGTAATGGACAACTTCGAAACAACATTTGGCCAAGTGTAAGTCTTCATTAGCTTCTTGTTGATGCGGATAGGTTCTCCACTGCAGTCGATAGTGATGCACTTTCACGCGGTTCATGCCAAACCTCGCCAGTTCTGTCAAACCCAGCTCCTGGCCTCTTCTCAGCATCATCATAGACTCATAGGTATACCCTTGAAATTAGGACAGAGAACTACAAACAATTGATTCTTTGAAACAAACAAAAGAAGCTTGTACCATGCTGAGCCCAGAGGCTAAAAACCATTTACACTTGTCATTTCTTAAAATTTCAACTCCCCATAGATATTGCAGGAGAAGAAAATCCTACACCCTCAGTTCAATAAAACCTGTCTGCATTTGAAAATACACGAGTCCATCATTTGATGGCTCGCTTTTTTCCCTCAGGACCAAAAATGGACAGAGAGAAGAAAGTACTGTTTTCATACGGGCCTAGGGGTCTAGTAAAGGTAAGTCATTTTCAGATGTAGTAAAGCTTCATTGGGCAGAGGAAATATTTACTAAGCCAAAAGGATGTGATAAATATAAACCACAAACGATAGACATCACATATTCAGAATGTTATTTAAAAAAAAGGGAATAAAATTGGAAGGGAATGGCACATCAATAAGAGCATACATATCCTAGACAATGAAATTAAAAATAAAAAAAAACTATCACAACCAAGCTAGCCTATCTAAAGGTCGAAGAAGAAAATGATTGCTACAAACGGAAAAGCTATGAAAAAGTGTATTTTGGGGCAATACAGGCAGCCAAAAAATGGATGATTGATTAAGCTGCAAAGCGGATCCCCGTTTCAGTGTACGCACATCAAGATTAGGCTACCGTCGAAGTAAACAAACAACGGAGTCTCAGTACTGTGCCAAATTGGAAAAAACAGTTGGCCCGACAAACAAAGTCAACTAGAAGACTGGAACATCTGTAAGTGATGCACCCGAGATTATGAGTTACGCAGCAGCTCATAACATCTAACCATGACGCTGATTCGATAACAAAATTATTTAGACATGCAGCTCATAGTATCAAACAAATGCAGCAAAAAACGTAAAAGTATGCACCATATTGGTGACAGTATGAAGAATGGGTACTTGGCATAGACATGAATAGAAGGAAAGATATAGAAGATAAGAGTTAGCAAAGGGGGAAAAAAGGATAGGGGAAAGAGAGGAAGAAGAAGAACCATACCAAGAAAAACAAAAGCGGAATGACTCTTTGGATGCCTCTTGAGAGTATTCAACAGAACTGTTTCTCTCTCGCGCCTGCGGCCAATAGCTAGTGGCGCCGCATCGAATAGTGCACTGAAGAAAGGGATCTCGGCGTATCACCGATGTAACAGTCCTAGGGTTGGGCTGCGTAAGTGGTTCCCCACCCCACATTTTAGCCGTCCCACCCCCTAACCTAGTTGGTGGACATTATCACTAAGGGTGTAAATGAGCCGAGCCGGCTCGCGAGCTTTTCCGGCTCAGCTCGTCTAGACTTGACTTCAGGCTCAGCTCGTGTCGGGCTCGTCCCATTACAAGTTAAGCCCGAGCCCAACGATACTCGGCTCGGCTCGGCTCGGCTCGTTTAAATTCGACTCGAAGAAGCTCACGAGCCGGCTCGAGCTCGGCTCGTTATGTTATATATATATATATATATATGGATCAGTTTACATGAGATCGTTCTCACATAAGAGCATGAGGCCAATCTTTATTGCCGTTAGATTCCGATCGGAGGGTGGATATCAAATTAGTGGGTAGGTGAGTGTGTCACATCAAGGAGTGGGTGAGATCATTATGGATATTTATAACCGTCAGATCAAGATCCAACGGCTACTATTCAAAGTGGCCTCAATATGAGAGCGATCTCATTTAAACTTTTCCCTATATATATATAAAGAGAGAGAGAGAGAGAGAGAGAAGGGTTTACATGAGATCGTTCTCATATAATGAGCATGAGACTAATCTTTAACGCCGTTGGATTCCGATTGGAGGATGGATATTAAATTAGTGGGTAGGTGAGTGTCACATCAGGGAGTGGGTGAGATCATTATGACTATTTATAACCGTTAGATCAAGATCCAAGGGCTATGGTTTAAAATGGCCTCATATAAGCTATATGAGAGCGATCTCATTTAAACTTTTTTCATATATATATATATATATATATATAAAATAAATATATTAGTATGTATAAATATCTATTTGTAAAAGACGTCAATAGAGGAAAAAAATTCTTTAGTGATGAGGAAATGTGGAAGATATGTACCTATTACTTTGGTGCAAAGTTTTGGAAGAGAAATACAAAGGCTCTAAGCTCAATATGCGCTTAGAACCATTTATCGGAAATGTGGAATAACTAGAGATAATTAAATTATTTTACTATTTCAATACTAATTAAGTGCCCTTATCAAAACAAATTTTGCCTTCTATTAAACATTGAATTTATTTTTTTCCACTTCATCGTAAGTTAGAGAAGCTGGTGTGCGATAATTTTTTTAAAAATATAATAATTGTTCGTACAATCAACTCTATCAGTATCTTGAAAATCAAAAATTATCATTAGACATATGGGTGATGGGGCCCATACAAGTGAATTTGAAATTTTGAAGTCGAGGTAAGCATGCCTAAGTTTGGCTTGTTTACACTCCTAATGTCAATAGACTTAGTACTATTTTTTTTTAAAAAAGATTCATCTCTAATCCACCTTACTTATTTTAGTCAGCCAATCTACAGGCTTAAAAGAAAATTAAGAAATTCCTTGGCTTCCCTTGAGTGGAGGCCTTGAGGAAGGTGGAGGGATTGTAGCAGAAGATTGCCAGGCATTTGAGCCGTACGTATGTTGGGCTCACATCACATATCTATATTGTCCGTCTAATATCACGCAATATATTCGCAAGATCTTCGGCCAAAGCACAGCAAAACACCATAGAGCGAGTGAGTGATATAGAAAGGTCTGCCATTTCTGAGAGATCGCCGGAATACGAAGCCCCACTATTTAGTCTAGGCTTTAGTAATATTTTAAAAAATGGACTGGTGACCCGGAATTCTTGTTGTGTAAGTCCAACCGGGGGTCAACCTGGGTTGACTGGTTACTGACGTCATGTAAAGAAACAGAAAAAGAAGTCTATCTAGCATGACTCATTTTCAATACCAGATCAAAGGACCAAGTTACCCCCCATGGGAAGGCCCAGGGACCATGGCGGTGGGTTGCTGTGCTAGTTATCCCCCAGGATTACTCTAGGTGCGTGCAACCTGGCCCGGACACCCAGGCAACATAAAAAAAACCAAGGCTCGTGTGGGCATGCGGCCTGGGGCCCATGCCCACATGGGCCTCGGTCCTTCCCGGGGGGGGCTGGCATGCGAGGGGAAAGGGGGGGTCATGGGTGCGGCACGCGAGGGGAGGGGGGAGACGACTGGGCTGCCGGCGAGAGGAGGGGGGCGTCGACGAGGCTGCTCGGGGGGGGGGGGGGGGGGGGGGGGGGAATAGGAGGGGGCATCGACGGGGCTGGCAAACAGAGAAAGGGAAAGAGGGGGGTGACAGGGCTGGCAAGGGGGGTGCTAGCGAGGGGAGGGGGGCCGCGATGGGATTGCCAGGGGGGAAGGAGGAGGGGCGTCGACAGGGATGGCGAACAGAGAAAGGGAAGGGGGAGTCAGCGACAGGGCTGGCGAGGGGGCGTTAGGTCGACGAGGCGGCGGTGCTGAGTGAGGCGACGGCGGCAGCGGCGCAGGGCGTCAGGCGAGGTTCTGCCATCTCAAAAAAACTATTTTTTTATTAGTTCGTCGGTGACACCGACGAGTGGGAGTCTTACGCCATTGGCAGTACGTCCGACCATCGGCCGGTAATGCTCCGGCAAACTTGTACCTCACGAGCCGAGCTCGAGCCTGAGTCGAGGTTTCCTGTATAAGGCACTCGAGCTCGAGCTCGAGCCTAGAAGGACCGAGCTATAAACGAGCTGAGCCGAACTCGAGCTCGATTGTGAAATTTCGAGCTCGAGCTGAGCCATGCCCAAGCTCGGCTTAGCACAGCTCGTTTACACCCCTAATCATCACCGTCTGACGGTCCGAGTACGAGGGATGGGGTGGAGAAATTATTGGGTACAACCGACAGCCCACGACACCTTTTATGCCACTTATATACGAGCCTCCTATGTATGTCCGTTCCACCTATTTGATTTCAATTTACCAAAGCACATATTTATAACATGTGCGCCATCGATTTTAGAGATCGATGGCTCCCAAGTGCCCTGGAGTATTGTGTCAGTTGTACCCAATAATTTCTTGCTAGACCAAAGGGTGGTGAACTACTTACCCAAAATATGAGGCCCGTTTTCAATGCTGCACAATGCACATAAAACACGCGTGGGGTTACAAGGGTTACACGTCGTGGGTTAAACAAGTCGCCCTATCATATGAGAGGCGTGAGCTTGGATCTCGATCTTTCATCACCCTGTAATGTCTCAATAACAACTATTTTTTTATTGATCAGTAACAACCATTTTAAAATTTTTCTTTTTAAACAAACTACTCTCTATGTCTAGAATTATTATCATCATAAGGATTTTTGGTATGAACTAAAAATGGTTTATTTTGGAAAACTTTACGGTGATATTAATTCCTTACGGAGGGAGTAATTTTCATTATTCTGCAGTAACACCCTAACAAACTCTCTTCCTTCCTCCTCCATCACCACCCACTTCTTCTCCGGTGGCAGGCTGGCAGCAGCCTCGCCCTTCCAAGCACCGGCTCCCTCTCCGTTATGAACTCCATCTTCCCACCCCCACCACCCGCCGTTTATACTCCCTTTGTCCAGTTTTAGTAGGGCCATTGGGAAACTGTTGATTTTTATTGAATAGTGAACACCAAGGGGGAAGAATTGTTAACTTCTATTGTATGTTGGAAACCACAGGCCTTGTGTCTCTACACTATAAAATGGCCTCTCAAACTTAAGGGAATAGAATGCAACTTCATCGAAAAAATCTATTTTAGGAAAGTCCCCATTTTTCTATGAACTTGGATGCTCGGGTAAGGGCGTTTGTGCCAGGGTCTGGGAAGGGAATGTATTGGCATGTGAAATGAAGTAGAGAGTGTCCATTGGGGACGCAGAGGAGATTGAATCATTGGCGGCTCTTGTGGCAATTAAGTTGGTGCTAAGGTTGGGATTTAAAAGGGTGATTATCGAATGAGATATCGTCAGTTATTTGGAAGCTTCAGTTTGTAACTACTGACCTTTCAGATTCAGGAGTGTTCTTGCAAGGACTGATGTTGGCAGAAGAATTCTCATCGTGTTTCATTCACACATGTATGTCTAACAGGGAATGGGGTGGCTCACACCTTTTTTTTAATAGCATGTTTGAATGGACTTCCTACTGCAGATATTCTCAATGCACGATTGAAAATTTATCCTAATTCATGTATTTTCTGCTACTGTGGAGACCACAACTCATCCATTTTTAGAATGTGCTTTCTTCATACATTTAGGGTATAGTATTACTCATCATATTCCTCCACGCTCAAGTCAAAGTGTCAAGGAATTCATCAGACACCTTTCAAGCATTAAGTGTGACCGTAATCTTCGGTTTGGAAGTACACAAATACTTGACATTTAATTAATTATCATTAGTGTTATCTGGAAACTTCACAATGATATCATATTTCAGAGTGTCAAATGGACTATACAGCAAAGTATTTTTCAATGCCAATTTCTTCTGAGACAACTTTGTATTGCTAATGTTAAGAGTCTAAGGGATCAAAGATACAAATACATAGTTGACAAATTCCTAAGTTGGAATGCTCCAGCTTTTTTTGTTTGAACTTTGATGGTGCTTTTAAGAACAGCACTGGTCTAGCAGCAGCAGGGGGGTTAATTCGTGAGTAATTTCATAGTTGGTTATGCTTGTCAAGTTACTGCATAATGGCCTCTTCATGCAGAGGCCATTAGTTGTCACTTGGGAATCCAATTACTCCAATATCTATCAATCACAAAAGCTCATATTCAGGGGGACTCCAAAGTCTTAATTTCTCTTATTAACCAACATCATATGAAGGGACCTTGGTACATTCAATCCTACCTGCAATACATCCAAAGATACAAGGAAGCTGCGCTGGCTAGTAATTTTTATCATGTTTACTGCCAACAAAATCAGGTGCCAGATACCTTGGCAACTTTGGGGCGTCACAGTTCTCAGTATATTGGTTTAAAACACCTCCTGCAGAGATTCTTCATGGATTACACTTAGATAGAATAGGACATTTATTTTCTAGAGCTTGTAAAGTTTCTTAATCTTTCTTCGGGTGGCTCACACCTTAGCTAGGTGGGCGAAGTGGTATGCCTCTCAAATTGTTGGATGCGCGAGAAGCCGTTTTTTATTGCAGTGCCTCTCTTGTATAACCAACCCGATTGAGATGACCCTCTGTACCGAGGGTCTGTCTACTGAAAAGAAAAAAGCCCCCTGCTCCTCCAGTAAAATCTAATTTACAAGAATGTCCCATCGCTCCGGCATGGTGCAAAAACAAATAACGGAAGCCAATTACTGAATCAGCCCTATATATTTGTGACAAATGGAATAGAGAAAATCCAATACTCCCAAAAACTCCATATGAGAGAGCCACTGTGGTGCGGACACGAGGCCTATACGAGTTTATACTCGCCGGAATAGGACCCGTGCCCATTAAATTGCTTATTTTTCTGTTTCATATTTAGTGATTTCTATTTTCAGCATTTGATTTAAATTTGGAATTTTTCTTTAATTAGAAAAGCTTGATTCCCGTTTCTAACTTGGGCAAGCTTAATTAATTGCTTGATTTAAGACTTTTGTAATGCATATTTAATGGCTACTCCTCTATGAAATAAAACACTTTAGTTTATGAAAAAAAAAAACCTCGTTTGATACCTCTATGATAGAGAATCCCGTCGGTGCCGAATCCGACGCCGATGCCGAAGCCGGAGCCGCTGGTGCAGAATCCAGTGGTGGGTTTTGGTGCCGATTCCAAAACCCCACCCTTGCGCGCTCGTCGTCGTCGCTGCTTCCTTTTCCTCCAATCGATCATCAGGCCGGCACTAGTTCCACCAACAAGATCTTTGCCATCTTCAACCAGAGGAACCGCCGTCGCCATAATCGCCTCCACGACCCCAGTGTGTTACCGGAGCAATATCGCCATTGAAAGTTGTCGCCTTTTGTCCTGAAACTCGTCGCCGCCCGTTTGCCCCGACGCTTTTCTTACTGTCGAGCAGATCTCAGGCCGTCGCTGCCATTGTCAGTCCCCAAGCTGCTGCCTTTCGTCTAAAAGCTCGTCGTCGCCGTCGTCCCGACGCCTACCTTTCCGCCGAGGAGATCTCAGACTGCTTCCACCATGCCGTCATCGTCGCTGCCAGTCGAGCCGATCGCCCGCCTCTCGGATCTCCTCTTCCGACCGCTGTTCCGTCAGTCCGATCAACCTTCGGTCGCCCCTCCTACCCGAGCATCTGTCTCGCTTCGACCCTCCATCCCAAAGACCGGTTCAGAGTTATTCAAACCCGGCTTCAATATTCATTTTGAACCACCGGTTAGATCCGGTTCAGGTTTACCTTGGACGGGCCAGTCCACCTCGGTTCGCGTTTGGGTTCCGGGTTCACCTCGGGCGGACAAGTAAGTTGTTTTCTTCGCATCTTTGTGGTTTTATCTGTTTATCTAAAATATCATATTTGATCTGACATGCAAGTGCGTGGTAAACATTGATTCGGCGTCAATACTTTTAGTCCTAGCCTAAAACAGTTTCTCAACTGTTGCTGCCCTTCAACCCTTTGAAATCAAATCTGAATTATTCGTAGCCACTTATATTAAATTCTTTATCTTGCCTAAGTAGGGTTGCTAAAATTTAGAGTTTTCTTTACTTGTTTAAATTTTGTCGGATCTTAAGTTGGTTGTCCTGCATCACACTGCACGCTGTTGGGCCCTTTGGCTGATGAAAAAGTAATCATCAACTCGAAAGACCAGCATTTCAGTTTTGTCCTTGATTAGTAACTTAACTCTGCATATACTGATTCTTCACATCAATGTCTTCACTAATTCCTCCTGTCAACAAACTACAGCTGCCATAATTTATTTGACACTGAACGTTCTCCAAAATGACATTTTGGTGGCATTAAAAGAGTGATGAGTATGTGGCAGCAGAAAATACTGTAAACATGATCATTCATCTATTTGTTCTATTGCCTACGCACATGGGTCGGTATAGATTGGTGGGGTTCACCCATATGGAACTGACACCAATATCATATTGATGCAGTCACTAGTCATACGTTTCAGTGCCTTGCATATACATGGGGATGCTCTGTCCGGATGAAGAAGTTCGAGATTAAGCAACTGCGTCAGCGCTGGATGGCTTGAGGAAACTCAACACTCAGCTTGCAGAGAAAAAGTTCTTAAGAGGCCAGAAAATGGGGTAACTGAATATAGTGGAGGGGGTAAATTGCCCAGTGGTTAGAACTTATGCAAGAAGCTGGAGGTATGAAGACTATGGATTATCAGATATTTTCTACCCTTGAAGCTAGGATGGAGAACTTCCGACAATTTCAGTCATCAGAGAGAACCTCCCACATCGTGACAACATGATTCATGCCTTCCAGAAAAATTGGGCAATCGATAAGAACTTCCAAGCAGTAGCCTTTATTACCAGGGATGAAGCAAAATTAATTCTCTAGTTGCAACCCTGTCAGCAGCAGTAGCTTGTGCAAGTTACCCTAATATAAGTACATTCTAAGAGAACTCTTGTCTTTATGATACACACTAATGGCACCAGGAGAGATTTTAGTGTAACTCTGCTCGGTAATAGAGGATTTAGGTTTAAACTTAAACATTTCCTGGCTTTCGATCAAGAATTTAAACGGATGAGCTTAGGATTATGTACAATGCTTGAAAAGAGTCCTATCTCCCGATGGCAAAATCCAAACATGTTTTTCAATCCGATTGTACACATTTATTTATCAGGGGAAACAATGAGTCCACCGAACCCTGCATCCAGCCCATGTATGCTATCAACCTCAACAAGGCAGCATGAGTCGAAAAAAAAAGGCTTAAAACTTCGTCTTCAGGAAGCCCGTGAAAAAAATTCACAAACACTTAACATATTCACTCATCTTGCCAGCTTATCCTATTAACCCCCTCAATCTCGCCATTACCTCTTCCCCTTCGTCCCTCCTCGACCTACACCTTCATCCATTCTTTTCAAAACTAAACAACCCAAACCCCACGAATGTAACAATTCAAAACACTTTAAATATCTGAACAAGAGCAAAGAGTTGTCATAGACAACAGAAGATAGTTCGTGAGTTATATAGACAACACGAGATAGTTTGTTTGACATGCAGTAAAGATTATTCAGTGTTAGGAGTATAATAAATTGTGTTAGATCTCATAACGAAAACAACATGACCAACTTGTACTAAGTAGTAGGCAGTTAGAAATTCCCATTTGACAAGTTGTACACTTAATTTGGCCAAAGGGATGAAATTTAAGCAGAAGGAGAAAACAAACTTACCGATCTTCGTCTACATCGCGAGCCTCGTCATAGATACATCTCAATATTATGCCCCTGCAACTGCAAGGTTTAATGGTATTAAAATCACCATTATTATAAGTGCCATTTTCAATATCAAAATTAAAAATACTTGCCTGCAGAAATGTCAATGTTAGAATGACCCCGATATTCCAACAAGCATGCATTGTGATTGGAACAACAAGATTTCGAGTCTGGGAATATACCAGACCCAAAACTGTCCCTACATAAAGGTCAACACAAGTCACATCACGTGAATGGAGAGTCCAATTGTGCTTCTAATCAGTGGTTGTCATTGCATAGAGAGCTGCACATTGTTATGCAAAGGAAAAGAAAAGAAAAGCTAAAACTTATCATGGAACGGAAAAAAACCCAAAAAAATTCATAATATGAGAGAAATTTTAATCAAAGTTAATTATTGTCATTTACAGCTAATATTAGTCTCGATTCAGTAAGATATTGCCCGGGATGTCAAAGCAAAAGAAAGACTAACCAAATGCAAAAATCTCTAAAGATTTTCCAGGCGATTGGTGTGCAAATGTAAAGATAATAGATGTGACAACCACAGAGAGTGGTGTAGGTAGCCTGCAATATATATAAATACAAAGATCAGGGCTGGGTGGTTAAAGCGAAAGCAGCTTGAAGACTATTTTCTCATAGTGCATACCTAATATATTACAAGATAATTTTCATAGGGGTTGTTGAGATAATGTTGCATAACAAGGAAAATTATCAAAATAAAAAGAAGACAGCAGGAAAACTATCAGGTATTGGTTATGAATGACCACAATAGGGGGAATATATAGGTAAATCCCAAGTTAATGGTACACTCAGTGGAAATCGACTGAGATAGTGCGGCCATGTACAAAGGAGATCACACAGGAAATGCCATCAATGGACAATAGAGAGGACGACACAAGATGACTTGGAAGAAATTAGAGAGAAAAATTGACTATGTATATCTTATACATGGAAAATGGTGTATAATAAGATCAAATGCAGAGTACAAACCATCTGTTATCCATTATAAATGGGATAAGACACTGATTATGATGAGAGAATGAGGCCAACTGCTTCACAAGTCAAGTTGATTTTAAGATGAAAGTTAATAGAAGAATTATAGTACTCCCTCTGTCTGGAATTATTATTACCATAAGGTTTTCCGAAATGATCTAATTTTAGTTCATTCTGAAAATCCTTATGGTAATAATACTTCTGGACATAGGGAGTAATAGGGTAAGAATGACGAACTTACCATTTTGTGAGAGATGTCATCAGAAAACCTCGATAAAGGGTCTCCTCCCAAAAGGGGGCAAGGATTCCAAGAACAACAATAAGGCATGTGGTGCTGAAAACAAATTTAACATTGTAAAAGTTAACTGAAAGCCATTATTTTACTTTTAAGATTAAAGAATTATTAGTTTGGCCTAGTAAATATGACTTATAGAAAGGAAGATAATGATCCAAAAACCTAGATCCAGATGCACCAAGAAGAGGCAAAAACCCCATCAAAGCATTCGCCTGTCAGAGGGGACAAAAAGTTGCATTCATTGACAAACATAGAAAAAACAAAGATAGCTCCAAACTAGAACAAAACGGACCTCATTTTGCATCTGACTCGCAAATAGAGGTGGTATAAGAAACTTGATGAGAAAAACGATGCCTGAAGCAGCAAGAAACCCTCCAAAACTCCAGACTATCCAACCATGCCGAAGATTGAATGGTTCACTCCATCCTGGAAAGATATACCACCACAAATACTACATTTAAGGATTTGATGATTTTTGGGGGACAAATGTACACACACAGATATATATATACATTCAATTTAAAACTTCTGGGGTCCCATGAGTCAAAAATATAGGAAGAATATTCCCATTCTTCCCAATCATACAAATGTACAAATATTCTATACACCTGAGAACATCAACATCACAACTTGGTATGTGTTCTACTGTTCTACAAGATTAAATGCTAGGGAAATGCCTTCAATAAGAGAAAATTAACAGCACTTTATAAAGTGGGAAACGTATATGTGAAGTAAAAAATGACGCCTAAACCTTGTAACTTCCAAGTCAAGACTAACTCACGCCCTCGCTCTTTTGAGACTTTAAAATCATTAGCAAAGGGCTTACTGTAAGAATAGATGCTATCTGGGAATGGCCGGTACGGACTGACAAAGACATATAAAACAGACAGCTTCACAACTGTCTTAAGTCTGCATAAAGTCAACAAATAAACGAGTGAGAGCAACTAACCTCAGTAACTCAATTCCCCAATTTCTTTTAATAAAAAAAAAGTCAAGGCAACCAACGTAGACAAAAGAGAAGATCATACAACTGGTCCAGTAACAATTGGATTGCTACTTTATCCATGTCTAAGCCAGGTTGTGTAGTTCCGGTGACCTCCTGACCTCCCATCAATGCAGTCAGGCAGATGCTGAGACAAATGTATCAACATTTTGTTAATTGACATTTTAGCATCCAGAGCAGCTATTCTTAATAGCAGAAGAAAGAAAATCATGTTCTTCACTGGAAAAGGAGACTCAATACTAAAATCTGCAACAGCAGTCAATAGAACTACTTCGGATATGATTCTCCTTAGTGGATCAGATATACATTACTAATGAAAAAAAGCACTGAACCGCTGCTAACTTGTACGGAGTATTAGTAACAGCCATGAATAGTCATGTGAGAAATATGTTCTGAGGTGCATGCCAAAAGAAATTGATTACCTCATCAAATATGGGAGCATCACGTAGAGAGTAACCTTCCAATCCCATGGAACATCCCACGTCTCGAAAAATGACCAGCGCCTCTCTTCAACGACTTTCTGGGTCTGGAGACAATTTCATAGCCCAGTAATCAGTCATAAAGGTAGTTTCTACTATACTATACGAGCACTAAACTTTCACCAGCAAACCTGAATGTGGTACTCTAATTTGCGAACAAAATAGAAAGAGGAGTGATTTCTACGGAAATATTAGGTGGTCGCTTTCTGTTTTTTTTTTTTTGTTATATTTTTTAGCTTCTTTTACCTCCACGGTCCCGGTGACATCTTTCGAGGAGGGCGAGAGCGGTTTTTCGGTGGTTCCCGACTGGCAACGAGTCCTTGTCTCAGAGCGGCGAAATACGGACTGGAAGTCGAGCACTCGAAAACGTAGAGAGGGGATGGCTGGATGCAGACGAGGATGTGAAGAAATCGGGAGCTTCCGTGTTGCCAGCAGAGACGTGATTGCAGCTGAAATGGCGAGCGAGTAGGACATTGCCGTCGACTTCTTAATCATCCATCCCAAATTAAGAAGCTGAGCGACAGAGGAGCAGCAGCAGCTCTGTGATTGCATCTGGATGTGGGCTTTGCCCTGCTTGCTGCCTACAGCGTTCTCAATATAATTGTCCGGATCTTTTTCTTTGGCTGATACTTTTCAGCACCCGAAAATTTCTCAGTAGTACCTACTTTCACAAGAGGCTTGCAAAAAAATCATATATTTTTTTTGGATAATTAAAAAAAATCATATAATTTTTGGATAATTAAAAAAAATCATATTTTCTTATATATTACATTTTGATGGATAAAACTCTCGATTATCAAAAAAAAAACTCTCGCTAACAGTGGTATTTCACCACAAAAATGACCGTTGATCTCAATTATTTCATTAAGTTCAATATGGCTGTAGGGATCCACGGTTATATATTTGACGATAAAGTCTAAGTGTCAGGATCCTAAGTATATGATAGTGGAGTCCTACCTACAAAGATGGTGAATGAGAATAGTGTGGTCTTATTCAGCAATGGGTTCTCTTGTATTGAGCATGGTATTACTGAGAAAAATTGGGGTGGGTTAATCTCGAGGGATTTTATATTTGAATAAAAAGATAACTATCCAACCCTTTTGTTTTGAGTCGAGCTATGCCTATGCTCTTGCGCAGCAGCAACCATTGGATCATGTGGGGTCTATTGATCTGCCAGTTGTCTGCCCTACAATGCAACACAGACTAGATTTTTCCTTTTTTATTTTTAGGATTTGCTAGGTTTCTAGTGTAAAATAAAAATTTCCCTCAAGAATGCACAAACTTCAAGCCTCAAACTTCCAAGGGATAGAGCCCTCATTCCAAGCATGCAGAGTAAGAAAATGGTGAGGGAAAAGTGAACGAGTGATTGGGTATAGTTTTTTTTTTAGTTTTTTTTAAATGTAACTCCATAATTTTAATAATAACGATGCAATTTACAATTCTGGGGTGGATTTATAATTTCTAAGGCTAGTACCCATCTTCGAAAGTTCAATTCTCTGCATTCTTTGTAATATCAACTATTCTTCTGTGTCATCTGTAATCTGTTCATTTTCTTGACATGAATTCGAAACACCTTCGCTCCCCAACTTTCCTTCCTTTGACAACGCCCTAAAACCTCATGTCAATTATGAAAAAACAAAAAAATAAAGAATTATCGAGCATGAAGAAGAATAGTCGATGTTACGACGAATGTAAGACTCAAAATTTTACGACTTTTTCAGATCCGAGCGTCGACATTTTATAAATCCCATTGTTATAACAGTCTCAATGCTTCATCCACGTGAAAAAAAAGGAAATTCGTAAAAGTTGGTACATGTCGTTACGGGAAGAGCTGAAGAACCTCCAAAAAATTGAACAGATTCAAACCTTCAGAATTTCCAACCTGAACTGTATAACACAATTTTTTTAACTGAATATCTTATACAACTCGATGTTTTTTTTAATATGTTTTCACTCCACCAGTGCCAGACCACTAAATTGGAACCCCTAAATCGGAAATCTTTATTATCCTTCTTTTCAGGGCAGTCTTTTGTTGCTTTAATTGGGATGTCATGGAAGCAACCTGCAGAATAAGCAATACAAAATGACACCAACATCCAAACAGACAAGCTATCATCCCGATTATAAAAATACCCATTTGTAAGTATATATCTCAGCTCACCTCCGCACGAAGTTTTATAGCTTCTCTTCCAGGAATTTCTCTTAAACCATCCATCAAATCTGAAAATTTTAAATTTTTTAAGAGCATTAGACTATATCGAATTGGGTGCATGAGCCGCTCAACAAATTAACCCTGTAAAGATAAACTTAACAATATATATACCAGCAGCTTCCGATTCAATCTTCATAACAGATTTAGCAAGTCTCTGAATTTCATCTCCACATTTCCTACCACAGTAAACCAAAAAATCAACTCAAAAAATTATATACCAAACCAAAATGGAATAACCAAGGTAAGAATCTGAAGAACCAAATTACGAGGCTTACTTGAGTTTTAAATAACCCTTGTTCACTTCTTCTTCAGCAAAAGAAGCTCTTTGTCGGAGTTTATGGCTGTCTTTCTTAACCAAATCAACTGACTGGTTAAGTTCCTTCACACGATTATCTGCCTTAGTATAGATTGCCTGTTCAAGTATTCACAAACAAACATAATCGCACAAACCGAAAAAACAAGTTCAAAATAGCATTTGTAAGAAATATTTATAATTTACAAAAAAAAAAGATCATTTAAATCACTAGAAATAAGGAGCATAATTCATATAAGTATGGAACAGTAAGGATCGAAATCTAACCAAATATAAACACTTAGGCCATACAACAAAAACATACTCCTTCCGTCCCATATTAATAGGACCATACAGAATTTTTAGTGATTTTTATTAAATGGTGGGTTCTACTGCTAAGAGAATGGAAAAATAGCTTAGAAGAGACTTTTTTAAGTCCACCACTTAAACTGAGCCAAATGAAGCTATTAATATCAGACAAATTAGATCCCAATAGGGGTACCGATATCGGACAGAGGGGGCATTAATTTATTACCATGTATCTAATCAAACTTCCATACAACCAATCAATTAACAGCCAGTTGGCATGCCCTTTTCAGTTCAAGTTTATTTCTAGGGTTGATCGCAAACTAGTGGTCGAAGTACAAAGAGAAGTGTTAAGTTTCAACTCTTCCATGCCATGCCTCCGTGTGGGAAGGTAAAACAGATCAAGCATAGCCCTTCCGTCCATTTTGGTTTTCTAGTTTAGACAGGTAATTTTGGACGAAGGGTGTAAGCTTTTGGCTCGGTATGAAAGCATACAGTTATGATACATATTATTACACCTCAAAATCAAGTAATTACAACACACAAGAAATCAGTAAAAAAATTCACCTCCTCATTCTGAAAATGACCAACTGTCTGCCGAAACAAAAATCTTCTAGGCCCTGAAAATATCACCTATTATCAATTTGATTCCCTGATGAAGCCTCAAAAAATGCAGAAGAAGAAGAAGAAGAAGAAGAAGAAGAAGAAGAAGAAGAAGAAGAAGAAGAAGAAGATGAAGAATGATGGTCCACGTTGGCCAGATCTTACATGTATATAAATAATCAAGTTACACGCCCAGAAATAGTAAAGTGCAACAATAAAAAAATCAATATGTCAACTTACAAAATGAAGTTTTAATCTATGCTCTGTGTATCCTCTTTTAGAAAATAACAAAAGAGCTACCTCGAAAGAACAGGAAACTCGCTGCAAATGCAACTCCAACTGCTGCACCTGGATGTTCTTGTGCTTTTATAATCTCATCTGGGAAATATTGACGAACATAAAATGTTCAACTGCAATAGCTTTTATAAAAGAAATACTGAATTACATAGAACGAATCCAACTCCGAACCGCTATGTTTATTCTTGAAGTAAGAATTCAAACAACTCACTTTTAAATCTATTGAAAAAAGCATCTTCGTATGATTTGTACTGGGACTTCACTCCGATTATGAAATTCTGTAAATTCGCAGAAGGATGAAGTATATTAAACCAAGGGGAAAATACCATGCTGGTAATTACTAGCCACAATGGTAACACTTGTCTCTCAAACAATAAAACACAATATGCAATGCTTGAAAAGTATAAAATTCTATGAAATAAACAAGCAAAGAAGGCTGTCCTGCACCAGTGGAAAAAAAGGTGTATCGGTCGAAAGTACAAAATCTGCACTAGAGTATGGCAAACACATTTCAAAAAGTGAGAAAACTCTTGTCATGTATCCGAAACAGCACGACGCTAAAATCTCTAAACTTGATTTTTCATCCTTAGTAACTTATCTACTGATTCCTTTTGAGCAAATATACATTCAAGTTGCTATCCAGAACATACAATCAATTCTTTTTTGTTTTGCTTTCCTGCACTTTCTTCTCTTCATTTTTTAACACCACACGCATTTAGACAGAACTATAACTTATTTAGTGAGCTCGGGTATAAAAAATAAAGCACCAAGCCAATGATAGTTGCGGCAAAGAGATGTTTCCCACTTGAGGAGGAGGACTGGGGCGTCAAATCCCTGTGGTGCAAAGTGGAAGAATGCATGAGTTTTACCTATCAATGAGCATATGTTGCTACTTAACAAGCTGAGAAAGGACACAAGTGTTGCAATAATTCTCCTTTAAATTAGTGGGATCGATTTTACTAGTGTGCAGATCGCAAATAGCAGAATCTTCACTTTCAAGTTAAATCAAATGCTACAGTAGTTTCATTTAATTATATTCAGTGGTGTGAGCAAATAATCGGCATCATTAGAAAGACAGACTCAAAGAAATGCTATTGTTCTAATACGAAGGAACAGAAACATGTAGAACTTTGATGCTTATAAATATCCAACAGTTCTACGATCACCTACGATCCGGAGAGACATATGGCGCAACATCAACCCCAAAGTTGAAAAGAGAAGCGGTTGGAGAGATGAGGAACCTGGAAGGTGCCGAAATGGAGAGCAGTGTCGTTCTGCAGAGAGAGCGCCATCCTCTTCAGATCTTCTGCGGTGTAAGTACGCCACGCCTCCTTCTCTTCCGCCGGAGAAGGAGGCGGCGAACCGGAGCTATCGTCTCCCATTTTCGCCCTTGCCTTTCCGTGACGGAACCAGACCACACGGAGACGAGAATCACTTTGGTAAATTGGCTTTGGGTGATACTTTTCAGCACCCCAAATTTCTCAGTAACACCCACTTCATAAGTTGGGTGGGAAAAAAGTCATTTTTTTATTGTGTGAGCATCGGTAGGAAAAGACTATTTTTATATATAACTCAAGTCAACACTTTTTTACATGTGCAAACACCCATCAAAGCTTAGCACTTAGACATAAGAACAGAAGAGGAGGCGGATAAACCAACAAGATCTTGAAAAAATATGTTCGAAATATAAATAAGAAAAATTACTCCCAGCATGATTCAAAATCCCAATACTATATTAAATAACCGATTTCCCAAAAGCTCGAGCCGGTAGGAAAGAGCTATTTTTAATATATAACTCAACTCAACATAGTAACACCCCAGTGTTATATTTTGACAATAGATGTTAACCGACAAAAATCTCACTATTTGAGGCATTCCATCGACAGAAATGACAGTTAATGTCAACTATTTTATTGAGTTCAATCTGGCGATAGGGATCCATCGTTATGTAGGTTCAATCGTCAGGATCCTTAGTATCTAATGGCTAACATTGGAGTTAATTAGTAGTTGTTAAAAAATTGGGTTTTATTGACCATGTGGTATTACTAAAAAATTGAGGTGTTGAAAGTCTCATCCTTTTTCTTGAGAAACTTTTTGGTGCAGATACAACATGACATACTAGCTTGGTGTTGATCACCAATCAATAAGAGACATGCAATCCCTTTGTGGGCCCAGGATTGGAACTTGAGAGGGTTAGCCTCACCCAGATGGTTTTAACTTGTTAGTCAAGGCCCATAAGGGGGTTGCGTGTCTCTTGTTAATTGGTGATCGGCATCACGCTAACAGGCCAACATGGTGTTGTATCTACACTGAAAATTTTCTTCTTTGTCTTTATCATTAACACTATGTCAGCTTTTAAAAGAAAAAATATCAACATGTTTTTTAGAAGCCTGCTAGAATGTGTGCAAGTCTATAACTGTCACTGTCAGATCACGTGGACCCCTGCATAGCATTATGGGTGCGTTTGGTTTCTGATTATGTGAAAAAAATTAGACTGGCTGAATCTTTTGACTGATGTTTGGTTTCTGATTTTAGTGATATGAGCTGCTGATGGTAAAAGGTGAAAAAAATCACCAATCAGGTGTCAATGCGTTTGGTTTCTCATTTGTCAAAAAATCACTCTTGACGGTGATTTGAGAAAAAAAATCACCCAATCACCCGAAAAAAGCCGAAAATCACTGATTCTCGTTCGAACGAGAATCAGCTGATTTTCGAAAATTATCAGGTGACAGAAGGGTTTTTTCTGCGACTGCCCTCGCTCAACCTTTCTCGCCTCGAGCAGCTCTCTCCCTCTCCTCTCCTCTCCTCTCGCGGCGGTTGGCCTTCGTTTTGCCATCTTCGGGAGCTTCTTGTTTTGCAGCGTCATCTTTGTGCCTCAGACTGCCCTCGCTCAACCTTTCTTGCCTCTTTGCTGCTGCTGAGCATCTCTCTCCCTCTCCTCTCCTCTCACGGTGGTTGGCCTCGATTTGCCATCTTCGAGAGCTTCTTGTTTTGTAGCGTCATCGTTGTGCCTCTAATTGAGATATTTCGGCATAAAGGAGGCATTTTTTTGGCCTTCAGATAGCAGAGGTGAGTTTTGCTTCATCTTTCCTTCTTGTTTTTTCTCGATTGCTCTTCGACTATTGAATTGGGTTAGGGTTAGGGCTCTGTTTTGGGTTGTTCTTTCTTTAGCGCATGCCGTTGTTAGTAAAATTTTCCGTCTTTGATGTTTTTGGAATTGGGATGTGCTTGGATTGCCTCTTTGAAGCTTTGGGATCTAGGGAGGACGAAATTAGGGCTTCGACCGTCACCGCTTGATAGTTCTTTTGGAAAGTTGACAGTCTTTTTATTGCGTTCAAGGTACTTGATTTCAAAAAGATTGGTGCTGCTACTCAATGATATTTTCATCTAATATAGTGGTATTTTGTTGATGGATCTTCTATATATTATCGGTACCATTTCTTTGTGAAAAACTTGCGTTTATTTTTCGTTTGGTTGGCTTTGTGCACTTGGATGCTGAAACGAAGGTTTGTCTGGGTTTTTGCCCTTTATGTTGTTAAATTATTTTGCTTTTTTGTTTTTGGTGAGGGATCTGATGTTCATTTCTGCATGCTAGTATGACTGGTTTTCTTCATAAAATACTTGTTCAATTTTTTTATTTTTTAATTAAAACGAAATGTATGAGCATGAAGGATGATGTTGTGAAGAAGTTGTAAATGATGTATCTGTGTGTTCTGTTTCGCCGGGTTCGAAATTCGTTTTAATTTGTGTGGTTTATCATTTCTAATTCTTGTTTAGTTTTCGCATAAAAAAATTCATGTTTTTCTTTTGGTGGACATGTCAATATTATAATTTCCTAGAAAGTAGAAACTAGGTCGATTATTATTAATTCGTAACTCATCTGCCTTAATTGTTATTCAATTTACTCCTTTTGTCCGCAGTTAGTATTAACATTTGGTTTTTGAAAATGACGTGATTTTAGTTCTTTTTGAAAAATAAATTGTTAATATGAATTGTGGACAGAGGGAGTATATAGACTATGTTGGGGAGATTTATGAATGATTCGTTCACTAGTAACATTCAACTCACCACCTATAAGTTGTTTGCTAAGGCATTCTTCGGAATGCCTTATCCTAGCTATTTAGAGTTGGCAACATGGATTCCGTACCATATATGACTTTTTTAGTAAAAAAAATGATGGCACAAAATCCATGCTATGGACTTTACCTTTTTCTCGCGTATGTAGGTGACTTTGTAAAATGATGTTCTCTTACATCTCATTTACATACAATTTTTAGGCTGGTAGTTTTGCACCTAATTATTTCCCATTTAGGCAATGTGTCATGCCATGTGTTGCTTCATTCTGTATATTAACAGTTTTTTTATTAAAGGATGTTGCGGCCAAATGTATGTAGAGGTGTGGTCTATGGTGTTTAAATATTATGATTTGTTTTGTAACTGTTGTCTAGGGTATAGGATCTGATGTGTATTAATATTGATTGTTGTTTATGCCTTCATTCTCATATGTCCCCTTTGTTGAGATGGCAAGCCCAGCCAAGAAAGGGAAGTATGTGAAACAGGTAGAGTGTTGGGGCAAGGAGGAGCACTGTGCATGGATCATAGCATACTCTAATGCTCTGATTGCTAGACATAGAAAGGGCAAGGGACTTGAACCCACAGGCTATGCACTTGTCAGTGAGGAATTGAGCAAGAGGGACATACACGTGAATGCTGATGAAATCAAGATCATTACGACAAGGCTAGGTACCTCTACAATGCTTGGAAGTGGATGTCTAATCACACTGGATGTGGGTTTAACCCATCTACTGGTACCTACACATCTGGAAATCTAGATTTTTGGAAGCAATTTAAGGAGGTGAATGTTTTTGTTCCCAATTCCACAGTTCTTTTGAATGTGCCTTTCACATAATTATATGCAGAATTATGTCTCATTTCACTACTGTTGTTGCAGAAGCACCCTAAGGCAATGCGCCTAAAGACTTAGGGATACACAGATGACTTAGTGCAACTGCTAAAGATTATATTTGATAGCAACCATGCTACAGGGGACCATCCTTATGACGGAAGTCCTAAGCAGAAGGATGTTGCCAATGTGGCTGAAGCATCAAAGCAGCCGCTGGAAGTGGATTGCACAGAAGAGGAAATACCGAGGATGCAACCTCATGACTTTGATTAGTACTTGGGAGAGGAGATTGGAGAGAGTCAATATGGACCCATCACCAGTCTCCTTGAAGAGGATAATCAAGCAACCCCCTTCCCCATGCACTCCCCAACTATTCTTACGTTTGTCAACCCATCCCAGGTTATATTCATGTCCAGTTTCTTGGTTTAGATTAGGTTATGAAGTAATTTAAATCAAAAGTTGTACATTAGAGTTTTTCATTGCTGATGCATATGTTTTGAAACCAGCCACGACCTGCTCGGTCATTTGCTCAAATTGTAATCCTATTACTTCTGACTCCTGTTTGCTCAAGCTTCTTCCTTTATTCTCATTGTTGTGTTGGTCTTCCTTTTCTGTGCTTTCATTTTTGTAGGTACCATCTGATGACCACGCACCCCCTAGTCAAATGCCCCCTTGTGCTCACACTGCTCCAGTGAACCCTTCACCTATGGACAAGCCGACTAGGTCAAAGAGGAACGTTGGTGACTCATCAGACGTCTCCACCGCCTTCCATTCCATGTGTGACGCCATGTGTGCCCGCAATGCCATAGCATTGAGATATGTGAACATCCTCGCCGATCCGGCAGCACAGGAAATGGCGATCGCTGCGAAGGAGAGTGAAGAATATCGGAGATCACAAGATCTGATGTGCCGATTGCCAGGGTTTGATGTGACTAATCCGATGTACACAGAAGGCTTGTCACTGATGCTTGATGAACATAAAAGGCATATGTGGCTGACAATGGAGCACGATGTTGTATATGCAGAAGCTTGGCTGCAGGGACAGTGGAAGGCGATGAATCCACCAGCATAGGTGTGACGGCTTATGGTAATGTGAGAAACTAAGGAACACTATTATTTATTTCAGACATTCAGACTGTGTGTTATGATTGGGATACTATTTCAGACATTTCACTGTTGTTAGGATACTATTGCCTGTAAGGCTCGTGACATATTTAATGCATGTGAATGTGGAGCATATTGACTGTAAGGCTCGTGACATATTTAATGCATGTGAATGTGGAGAATATTGACTGTAAGGCTCGTGACATGTGGCATGTGACTTGTGTGTGTTTCCTATATATAGAATGAGAGCAACCATTCATTCTATATGACTCATATCCCTCCTCTCTCTCTCTGCAAAAGACTTTTCTCATGCGCAAGTAAGCGCAGGTAATCTGAGAGCAGTTACCTATATATATGGTGATGTAATGTTAAGATTTTTATCTGAATTTTGGTGTTTACTTTTGTTGTTGATTGAATTGCTAGACAATCTATGAATGCGTATAAATTGCTAGACAATTGGTTGAATTGCTAGACCTTTTGTTGAGATTGAATGCGGTTTTGCTCGAAATAGATTATGCTTGATTTCTGTAATATTACTGAATCCTATTATTGACATGTCTAATGGATTGTAGCATGACTAGCATGAGCACCAACTTCGGTGACCATAATTTGATGCTCTCGTATCAGACTTTTCACATACTTGCCCATTAAGATTAGTGAACTACACAAATTACTTCATGTTTGTATTATTAACCCAATGGATTAGAAAGTTTAGGTGGCTAAGCATCGTTTGTTTGTCAGCTTAGAAAACAATTGCATTACCACTGAGTCGGCCAGGAAGGAATAGCACAAGAAGCATGATCATTTGTAATGTAAATTCATAGAAGAAACTATTTCTCTTGTCATGTAAATTCGAAACAACCTGCAGCCATGTGCCTGTAGGTACTGGTAGGCGATAATGCTCCCGATGAAGAAAATACAGCCTTGTTAAGTAGGATGGCCGAGCCCTGCGGTGTCGGGTGTGTACCTGACTTTTTCCATGTCATTTTTTCTCTCATCTCATATGTTATTATGTGGAAAATAAATTTCCCAAAATAATTTTGCGTGCATTTGAATTTGTTATCCTTTTTTGAGCTTTATAGTAGTCAATGTTGACGGTCACACTCACAAAGTATCTTGCCGGTGGGTCGATCCACATAAAGTATCCACAACCATGCTCCCCCTAAAAAGAGCACTTATAGTTGAGATTGCATAGATTGATGAATAATACACATAATGCTAAGGAATACAATAGTATTTTGTTTACGTACATATTGATCCTGACATTTCATGAACCTCTGCCCTGGATTGTCACCCATGTGGGAAACGTATATAGTGAAGTGGTTATCTCTACAACGAGGGCAAACTTGGCGTGTATGATTAAATGGACGATGAGAAGCATCCATTTTTGAGCTGCATTAAACAAACACAATATGAATAAAGCATTTGTATAATGACACTAAAGAAAGGAGATATAATAGATTGGCTTGGCATGACAAGTTATCATGGTAAACCAAACAGCAAGGAAGTAAAAGCAATAGTATCCATCTGTAATTAATGACTAAAGACTCTAAGGCCACGACCCTTTCCAACCATGAAAAACAAGTGGAAATTTACTCATCTGATGCCACCAACTTTTTTTTTCTTCACCATCTCCTTTGATGCCACAAAAACTAACATTTTAATGATGTAAATATCAACTTAAAATTGAAGATAGTACAACTTATAGTGTGTATTCTAGGGGATAACTAAGGATAACTAATGGACTATGGGCTAAATGGTTCATGCAAACCAATAGTTATATATGCAGACGATCATCTTGTGGACGGAAATATGTGAACTGACCATTAGTTGGACAATTTGTTATGAGAGAGCATAGCCATGGAGGACATAGAAGGCAAATGAACTTATCAAAATGTCATCCACATGTATAATAATCCCTCTGTGCTACATTGGTAGATCATTCGGGTCTTTTGAAATGAACTCAAATGGGACAAAAGGAGTGGTTTAAAAAGAATTTCTTGGGGCCATTTTAGATCATCCTATCCCCACCACACACACACACACTGAGACAAAGGGCATACACAAAATGTCGACTGTTGTGGCTCCGCCACTAGAAAGGATTTTTATGATAGATATGTTGGAAGAGAACCCAACTTAAATCTGATGTTATCAAAAGGATTTTTATGATAGATGTACAACTAAAATGCATGAAAAATAAAACCCTTTTCAGCTCCAACAAAAATAATGTGTGTAAAAAATGGATTCCAAATGGAAAGCAAAAAAATTTTCTACATAAAACCTATACATTCACACTGCATATATAGAGAGCAGACAATCAAGTAAGAAAATAAGGGAAATTCTGATTTCACCAAATGAGTAGATAAAAAAGGTCAAATCGCAACACAATTAAGCAAAAAACTGAGATTTCCGCTACACAAACAAACATATATATTCCAAAATTTTCTCACTCATGGGTAGCCTGAAAAAAGCAGTATTTTCCACTTCAGACAAAGGAATGTGAGATTACAACCCGCTAAAGAGGAGAACTTGTTTGAGACATTTATAGTGTCTCAAACACAAAACACAGAAAACCTGCTATGTGTTTTCACAACAAGCTAAAGAGGAGAACTTGAAAGTCAATTAATTACTGCCCAGTATCACTATAGTGTAGTGATGTAAATTTTAATATAGTACTCGCAAGCGCACGAATCTAATGCAGAATAGTGGCTACGAGGTCGATCCCTCAGAGACTTAGTAAGATATTCAACCTAATTCTAGAGGATGTAGCAAGTAGTAATGAAATGTAAAGTTCTAATTTTTATTTTCTTTTTAAGCAATCAAGTGTTCAACTAAACTGAAAACACAGAAATTGGGTAAATAAAAGATAAGACAATAATAAAAATCCTGTTTGCTGCTTTCAGTCCGTCTGCAATCCTATCCTGCTTTGCTCTCTCCTCCACCTTCAGCAACAGTCTCTCAACTGCACGCCTCAACCGATCTGTTCTTTCTCTCGAATAGAGCAGACAGTCCCCAATTCCAACCAAAAGCAAAGCTTTCCTATCAATCTCGACCAGCAATTCTGCCCTCTTCCTTCTCTACTGATCAACTGCAAATTTGTTTTGTTTTTACACTCTCGAGCAAAAACAACACAGCTATATTCCTCAAATTTCTTATATGCAGCAGTTCCTCTCTTGCCTTTGAATTCAGTTTTGCAGTTCTCTCGAATCTGCAAAACAATTCTGCTTGTCTCTCTCGAGATCAAAGTAGCCTCCTTTCCTCAGAGAGCAAGCCTTCCTTTCTTCACAGCCGGCAGAATAGCAACACAGTACCCTTCTCTACACAGCCGTTCCCCTTCTCTCCAACCACTCTCGGCCTCTCGACAGCACCCTTCCGAGCAAACAGAACAGCACTCCTTCGACTCACCACGGCCGGCGACCCTCTTCCACAGACAAACCGCCAGAACCTCCCTCACGAGCAGCCCCCTTTCACAGCAGAACAGCCGACAGCCCCCTCTCCCTTCTCTACCTCTCGACAGAGCCGCCTCCTTCCAAACCGCCAGCCAGAGTCCTCAATCCTTATGCAAGCCCCTTCTTTTATAGTCGAAAAAATCGAATCCAAGAAATCCCAGCACCTTCCTTTCCGGGCGCACCCTCAAGCTTTTCAAAACAGGAATTTTTTCCATTTTTCAAACATCGGCCAAATCACGAGCTTGCCATCCTTCCTCACAGCCAAATCGAGCCAAGACCGTCACCATCGCATCGCCGGAAACGAGACCCACCATCGATCGCCTCGTCACCGCCACATTGCCGTCGACATGCTCTGTTCTACTTCTCATTCGGCCGCCACCTTAGCTTCGCCGCCAATCGAATTCTCAACTCCACAGTTGGGTAGCCGTCGACTGCTTCGCCTTCGTCGTGCCTCAGCCTATCGGCCGCCCTGACCCATCACTCACGGCCGCCGGATTTCAGCCTCCGGTCAACTCTGCTCGAACAGAGCCTCCGAGCGAGGCTCTGTTCTTTCTTTTTTTTCCAGGCGCCCGAGCCATCGGGCTCGGGTTGCTTTCGATCTTTTATTTTTTTTTTCTTATTTTCAAACCAGACCGGTGAACCGGTTCTTTTCTCTCTTTTTTTTCTTTTTTTTTTCTTGGGTTCAAACCCGTCGTACCAACCATATCCGTCGGATCTTCGATCTCTTCACACGAGCTGATTGACGCGTATTTGTGAATCTAAAACATGGAGCTCTAAGACCTGTATGAATAAAATTAAAATGTAATTAGACGCTTAATAAAATATAAATCTTATTAAATCTAATTAATGCATCTAAATAACTCAATTAAGCGCATTTATTCATTAAACTCCAAATTATTCACTTAACACATATAAACATTAATTATCCTTATTCTAACTAAAAATAAGACTAACAAATAGGTAGAAAGGCATATAAAAATGTGTATATTTTGTATATATCAAATACCCCCAAACCTACATTTTTGCTAGTCCTCGAGCAAAACAAAACAAAACAAAACAAAGCAAAGAAATCTAACTAATCCACTTTCGCAGGAAATCACGATTGCATTTAGCGCATGCAACAAGCCTTTTAAACCCCCAGGTGTCCCTGGCTGGACGAGTGAAGTCTCGTGAGGGTTTGCAGCCATGCTACCCACAAACATGTATTTATGAAATCAACCTATTTAATCTAAGTGTAGAAAGAAAATAGAAAATCACTACAAAACAAACAATCCTAATATCCCTTCGAATGCAAACTGCAATGTTTAAGAAAATCAACCACATGTACTTGGATTTATAATCAACTGGAATATAGAAGCCCTCAAGTAAGTGGTTTTATTCTACACCTTCATCTTGGAGGTTTCTGCTCAATATGATATATCATTATACTTTATATAGTAAAAGTGTAGAACATTGTAGCAATACATTCTAAATCTCTGTTTTATACAGATCCAGTGTGACCCATTAACCAAAGAACATCAGAATCAACACAGTCGTCGTAATCTTTAGGTTCATGATAGCACAGATCTGCGCGCCTCCTTCGGGTCCAACATTCTAGATTTGAGAGGATAATACACCATAGACTTTTTTTTTCTTTCTCCTTTTTTCGCTAGGACTGTGTAAGGCCTGACTTCAAGATGCTCAGGTTTAGCAATGACTCAGGCCAATGACTCCCAGCCAATTTGGCTTAGGGCATTAGGTTTTAAGTAGACCGCTTCGGGCCCGAGCATCAGCCTAAGTTAATCCTATAAAGTCAAGCAGCCCCTTTCTTCTCTGTTCTTTCTTTTTTTTCCAGGCGCCCGAGCCATCGGGCTCGGGTTGCTTTCGATCTTTTTTTTTTTTTTTCTTATTTTCAGACCAGACCGGTGAACCGGTTCTTTTCTCTCTTTTTTTTTTTTCATGAAAGCATAAATGAACATTAGAGTCAATATAAACTTTGCAGATATGCAGCAAATGTTGCTCAAGAGTTCCCTAATATATTATTACAAGCAGAAGTAGTATCCAAAGATAATAATGAATGGTAAATATAAATAATTGGTGGCACTATCAAGAACAATCGAGCAATTCCTCTCTCTACCAAGGAAACAAATGATGCCTGCTTCTCAAGTCCTTCGATGTCATTGTAATCTTCTGTTGGCTTTTCATCAACCTCTATAGCTTTAACCTGTGAATCATATTCAGAAGGAAGGGTATCCAATATGAGGTAGTTGTCTTTGTTTACACCAACCAAGTCCCCCGGTTTCAGTTTGTCAGGGTCAACAAGCCCGACAATTGGTAAAAAGATTGTTTGGCAAGTAGATGCTTTTAACACAACGCACTTTCCCGTCCTCTGAGAGTCAAGATCAACAGTAGCACCATCTTCCTCAGTCTCATCTTCTTGGATCATCTCCAAAATCAAAATCAGGGGGAGACGGTAGCTCAGAGCGGCAGAGGCCGACGAGGGAGACGGGGGTTCGAAGCGACAGTCGGAGGGAAACGGGGGTTTGAAGCACCGTTCGGGGGAAACGGGGGTTCGAATCGGCGGTCGGAGGGAGATGGTTGGAAACGACGGTCGAAGGGAGATGAGGGTTCGAAGCGCCGGTCGGGGGAGACGGGGGAGAAGCGACGGCGATGCGACGGTGACGGTCTTGGCTCGATTTGGCTGTGAGGAAGGATGGCAAGCTCGTGATTTGGCCGATGTCTGAAAAATGGAAAAAATTCCTGTTTTGAAAAGCTTGAGGGTGCGCCCGGAAAGGAAGGTGCTGGGATTTCTTGGATTCGATTTTTTCGACTATAAAAGAAGGGGCTTACATAAGGATTGAGGACTCTGGCTGGCGGTTTGGAAGGAGGTGGCTCTGTCGAGAGGTAGAGAAGGGAGAGGGGGCTGTCGGCTGTTTTGTTGTGAAAGGGGGCTGCTCGTGAGGGAGGTTCTGGCGGTTTGTCTGTGGAAGAGGGTCGCCGGCCGTGGTGAGTCGAAGGAGTGCTGTTCTGTTTGCTCGGAAGGGTGTTGTCGAGAGGCCGAGAGTGGTTGGAGAGAAGGGGAACAGCTGTGTAGAGAAGGGTACTGTGTTGCTATTCTGCCGGCTGTGAAGAAAGGAAGGCTTGCTCTCTGAGGAAAGGAGGCTGCTTTGATCTCGAGAGAGACAAGCAGAATTGTTTTGCAGATTCGAGAGAACTGCAAAACTGAATTCAAAGGCAAGAGAGGAACTGCTGCAGATAAGAAATTTGAGGAATATAGCTGTGTTGTTTTTGCTCGAGAGTGTAAAAACAAAACAAATTTGCAGTTGATCGGTAGAGAAGGAAGAGGGCAGAATTGCTGGTCGAGATTGATAGGAAAGCTTTGCTTTTGGTTGGAATTGGGGACTGTCTGCTCTATTCGAGAGAAAGAACAGATCGGTTGAGGCGTGCAGTTGAGAGACTGTTGCTGAAGGTGGAGGAGAGAGCAAAGCAGGATAGGATTGCAGACGGACTGAAAGCAGCAAACAGGATTTTTATTATTGTCTTATCTTTTATTTACCCAATTTCTGTGTTTTCAGTTTAGTTGAACACTTGATTGCTTAAAAAGAAAATAAAAATTAGAACTTTACATTTCATTACTACTTGCTACATACTCTAGAATTAGGTTGAATATCTTACTAAGTCTCTGAGGGATCGACCTCGTAGCCACTATTCTGCATTAGATTCGTGCGCTTGCGAGTACTATATTAAAATTTACATCAAGTTTTTGGCGCCGTTGCCGGGGACTGCGTAGGATAATTTACCGAATTCTTAGAGTAGTTTAGTTTCAATTTAAGTTGGTCTACTTTGTGTTGCTTATTTGTGTTTTGTCTTTTTGTAGGAGTAAGAGAAGACGCGAAATTCTCGCCAACGTTGGAAGGGCCACCCCTTCCCCTCGTTTGCATTCTTTTACCTTCTCTTTTTATTTTTCTAGGTGTTTGGTATTTTTATATTTCTTTCTGTGATTGCATGCTTGTGTTAGTTGCGATTTTTAGGTTTATTCTAGGTATTTAATTTTTAGTGCCGTTAATTAGTGTATGCTTGGTCGTCGGTCACTGGGTGAAAAGCTTGCACCTCTTGACCTAGAAATTGAAAGAACTTTTAAAGCAAGATTAAAACATACAATGGATGTTACAAATCAAGTAGGTAACATGGAAAATGAGAATGTGAGGAAGACACTAAAAGATTATTCATCCCCCATTCAATTCAACTCACCTTCCTGCATAGTGTTGCTGCTCACCACGGCACACCACTTTGAGTTGAAACCAGGAGTGATGCAACTTTTGCCCACATTCTATGGTTCCAATAAAGAAGATCCCTATAATCATGTTAAAGAGTTCCTTGACATTTGTGCTACATTTAAATTCCAAAATTTCTCTGAAGAATTTGTTAGGTTGCGCCTCTTTCCCTTTTCTTTGAAAGAAAAAGCGAAAGCATGGTTGAACTCTTTAGAAGTTGGAACAATTAGGAGTTGGGATCAATTAGCTGAAAAATTTTTGAACAAATTCTTCCCTGTTCATAAAACTCATGCCCTTCGTAGAGAAATTACAAATTTCATGCAGAAGGAGGGTGAACACTTTTATGAGTGTTGGGAAAGATGGAAGAATTTGCTCCTTAATAGCATCGAGCAATGGAATATTGATTTGCACTTTCTTAAAAATTTCCATTGTCTCATCAAGTTTGTTCCCTTGAGATGTTTTTGCAAGTCTTTGAGGAAAAGGTGCCTTGGGTATGTAGGGTGGCATATGGCTAGACTCAGGACACGAAGAAGCTTCTAGGCTCTTCTTCGATGTATTAGGACTCACGTCTGGTCTAGTGGCGCTCTCTTGGTCCTCACCCTTTCTAGCGATTGTTTCTATGGCAGTCTTAGGTGGTTCAGCATTGTTGTCAATTTGTTTTCCACTCCTAAGTGTAGTTATGGCTTTAACTTGCGCTGGAGGTTGGTCTTGACAAGAATTAGAACCCACTTCAAATTGTCCTTTGGGATTAGCTACAGGTTGACTAGGGAACCTACCTTTTTCCCTCTCATTTAATGCAGAAGCCAATTGACCCATTTGAAGTTCCAGCTTCGCAATTGCTTGCGAGTTGGCATGTAAAGAATGTTGGGTATCTTTTTGAAATTGTAGAGAGCTTTGCATGAACAAATTCAAAGTATCATCAAGAGATGGTTTCTTGGGTTGTGTAGGGAATGTTTGAACTTGTTGAGGGTAAGAATGATTGGGAGGGTACCCTGGAGGTCCTCCTTGATGCGGTCCTTTGGACCATGAAAAATTGGGATGCCTTGCCCAACCTGGGTTATAAGTTTCCGAATATGGGTTATTGCCAGGTCGAGGAAAGGCATTTATAGCATTAGCCTGATCAGTATTGTATTCCACTCCAGAGGTGTTAGAGGGACAGTTTTGTGTGACATGGGAGGGGTTAGAGCAAATAGCACACACATTGACATGTGATGGCATTTGGGGCCCACCAGCAGACATCAACGCATCAAAACGTTGTGTCAGGCTGTCTATCTTGGAGATCAAATGTGCATTATTGTCTACCTCATATACGCCTCCTTTCTTTTGAAAAGGAAACATTCTGTCAACTCTACTGAGCAATCCCATTGCTGAGAATTCTCGCATAGAGTCTCAATAAAGTCCCATGCTTCTTCGGCACTCTTCATCATAACTGACCCACCACTAGCGGCATCAACCATTTGACGGTTATGAGGTGTTAAACCGTCATAGAAGAATTGAACTTGTTGCCACTTTAAAAATCCATGGTGTGGACACTTAGCAAGTTCCCGCTTATGCAAGATTCTTAAAAGACATGTGCACCCATAAAAGAAAATTGAATGCACACAAGAAAGTGTTTCTCACTGAACAAGTTAGCTCAATTCTTAAGTATAACACTCCTCCTAAGTTCAAAGATCCAGGATGTTCCACAATTTCATGCGTTATAGGAGACCATACTGTGGAGAGGGCATTGTTGGACTTAAATTTGCTACCATTCTTTGTTTATGAGCAACTTGGATTAGGAGAGTTGAAACCGACTACCATAACACTGCAACTTGCAGACAGATCAGTTAAAGTCCCACGCGGTGTTATTGAGGATGTTCTGGTTCAGGTGGATAAATTTTACTTCCCCGTAGACTTTATTGTCTTAGATACCTAACCTGTGCAGAATCCTGGTAGTCAGATTCCTGTGATTTTGGGAAGGCCATTTTTAGCCACATCCAATGCCATAATAAATTGTAGAAATGGGGTTATGAAGTTGTCTTTTGGCAATTTAAAAGTCAAACTCAATGTCTTTAATGTTAGACAACAACCCCCGGAGACGGATGATTCTTTTGCAGTGAATATGATTGAAAGTTTAGTAGAAGAATCTCTGCAAACTGTTTTAAATGATGATCCCCTCCAAACATGTTTAACTCATTTTGGCTTAGACTTTGACATCGATGGGTCCATTAGAGACGTCAATGCATTGCTTGACTCTACCCCTATATTAGACCCGACCAAATGGACAGCCAGGGTGGAACCTCTTCCAGTTCCCGAGTCTAAACTTGTACCATCTATTGAAAAACCACCCCAACTTGACCTAAAACCATTACCTGATACACTTAAATATGCGTTTTTAGGTTCTTCTGATACCTTGCCTGTTATCATCTCTTCAGACCTTAATTCAGAACAGGAAGGCAAGTTGCTTAATGTTCTTCGCGAACATAAGACAGCTTTGGGGTGGACAATAGCAGACATTAAGGGTATAAGTCCTGCTCTGTGTATGCATCACATTTACCTTGAGGAGCATGCAAAATCTTCCCGTGAAATGCAACGCAGACTTAACCCTAATATGAAGGAGGTCGTCAGAACCGAGGTGCTAAAATTGTTAGATGTTGGCATCATTTATCCCATATCCGATAGTACTTGGGTCAGCTGATATATGCAAAATATACACATTTTTATATGCCTTTCTACCTATTTGTTAGTCGTATTTTTAGTTAAAATAAGGATAATTAATGTTTATCTGTGTTAAGTGAGTAATTAGGAGTTTAATGAATAAATGCGCTTAATTGATTAATTTAGATGCGTTAATTAGATTTATTGGATTTATATTTTATAATGTGTCTAAATGATGTTTGATTTTATTTATGCAGGTTTAGAAGTCCAGATTCAGTGCGTAAAAGTGGAGCACGTCAAACGGGTTTCGAAGATCCGGCGGCTGAGATTAATACGGCGGGTTTTAGATAAGAAAAAGAAAAAAAAAGAAAAAAGAAAGGAAATGAATTGAACCGACCGGTTTTGGTTCGGTTCAGAAAAAAAAAAAAAAAAGGAAAGCAACCCGAGCCCGATGGCTCGGGCGCCTGGAATAGAACAGAGCACTGGAGGCTCTGTTCTGTCAGAGTGAGCACCGGAGGCTGAAATCCGGCGGCCAGAGGCGGTGGGTCATGCGCCGGCGATCACGGCGGTGAGGCTGACGAGCATGACGGATGATAGCGGTGGAAAAGAAGTCGGCGACGGGAGAAAAGTCCGGTGTAAACAGAAAAAGGAAAAAAAAAGGGCTGCGATTGGGAAGTCCAAATTGGAAAGATCAGAGGTGTTCTTCGAATGGAAAGTTCGTCGATTGGGAAGGAAATTAGGGCTGGCCGGGATGTTATAAAGGAGGAGGCCGTGGTGGATCAGGGGGTGGACTGTTCTGAAAAGAAAAAAAGAAAACTACTGCTCTGTTTTGGGTGTTCGGTCTGTTCGGTGGTAGCGGCTTTGTCGAGAGGCAGAGGAAGAGGGGGGGTCAGTCTCTGTCGAGAGGACTGGGAGGCGACTCTGGTTGGTTTTGGGTGACCGGTTGGGCAGGAGGAAGCCGGAGTTCTGTTCTGTTGTGGTTCTGGTGGCTTTTGAGAGGAAGAGAGGTGAGGCCGGCGGGGCATTGTGTGGCGCGACAGAGGAGAAGAGAGAAGATGTCTCTGGGTGGTTTTTGGCTGTTCGGCTGTGCTAGAGAGAAGAACTGGTGCTGAGGAGGAAGGCGAAGGGCTGGCCGGAGAGGGTAAGGACGAGAGGAGCTCTCGACGGCAGATTTTTGCAGATTTGAACGGGTTGTCTGTTGAAAAGGGGCTCTGTTTTGTTCGAAAGAGGTGCTGAGTCAACACGGGAAAGAAGCTTTGCTTTGGCTGGAATTGGGGACTGTCTACTCTGTTCGAGAGAAAGAGTAGAACGGTTGAGGCGTGCAGTTGAGAGACTGTTGCTGAAGGTGGAGGAGAGAGCAAAGCAGGACGGAGAAGCAAGACATACTGAAAGCAGCAAACAGGATTTTTATTATTGTCTTATCTTTTATTTACCCAATTTCTGTGTTTTCAGTTTAGTTGAACACTTGATTGCTTAAAAAGAAAATAAAAATTAGAACTTTACATTTCATTACTACTTGCTACATACTCTAGAATTAGGTTGAATATCTTACTAAGTCTCTGAGGGATCGACCTCGTAGCCACTATTCTGCATTAGATTCGTGCGCTTGCGAGTATTATATTAAAATTTACATCATCAGCCCAGTTCAGGTTGTTCCTAAGAAGTCAGGAATCACAGTAGTCAAAAATGATAATAATGAATTAGTCCCCACCCGAATGACCACTGGGTGGCGGGTTTGTATTGACTACAGAAAATTGAACTCGGTTACAAGGAAAGATCACTTTCCTTTGCCATTTATTGATCAGATGCTTGAGAGACTTGTTGGGCATAGCTACTATTGCTTTTTAGATGGCTATTCAGGCTACAATCAAATTCCCAATGCTCCAGAGGATCAAGAAAAAACCACATTCACTTGTCCTTTTGGAACATATGCATATCGCCGCATGCCATTTGGGTTATGTAATGCACCCGCCACATTCCAGCGGTGCATGATGAGCATATTTTCAGATATGGTTGAGCGATTTCTTGAAATTTTCATGGATGACTTCTCGGTGTTTGGATCCTCTTTCGATGAATGTTTACACCACTTGTCTCTTGTCTTGGCAAGGTGTAAAGAAACAAATCTTGTGCTAAATTGGGAGAAATGTCACTTTATGGTTCGTCAAGGGATAGTTCTGGGGCATGTTATTTCTAATAAAGGAATTGCAGTTGATAAGGCCAAAGTTGACTTAATTTCAAGTCTGCCTCCACCAAAATCAGTAAAGGAGGTTCGATCTTTTCTTGGCCATGCTGGGTTTTACAGAAGATTCATCAAAGACTTTAGCAAAATTTCAAGACCTTTGTGCAATTTGCTTGCTAAAGAAACTCCTTTTGTCTTTGATGATGATTGTTCTAAAGCGTTTGATCAACTCAAGCAATTTCTCACATCTGCACCCATCATCCAACCATCGGACTGGAATTTACCTTTTGAGCTTATGTGTGATGCATCCGATTATGCGGTTGGAGCTGTCTTGGGGCAGCGGGTGAATAAGATACCCCATGTCATCTATTATGCAAGTAGAACTCGCAATGATGCTCAGCTCAATTATTCTACTACAGAAAAAGAGTTGTTGGCTGTAGTTTTTGCTCTAGACAAGTTTCGATCATATCTCTTAGGATCCAAGGTCATAGTGTTTTCAGATCATGCAGCCTTGAAATATATTCTTTCAAAGAAAGACACTAAACCTCGTTTAATTCGTTGGGTCCTATTACTTCAAGAATTTGATATTGAGATAAGAGATAAGAAAGGTTCTGAAAATGTTGTTGCTGATCATTTGTCTAGACTTATTGACGAGTTTGCTGAGGAACACTTACCTTTGAATGAGTCATTCCCTGATGAACAACTTTTTGTTGTCTCTCAATTGCCTTGGTATGCTGATATTGTTAATTATCTTGTCACAACTCAACTTCCTGAACATTGGACAAAACAAGATAAATCGAAATTCTTCGCCGAGGTTAAGCATTTTTTCTGGGATGATCCATACCTGTTCAAGTATTGCCCAGATCAAATCATTAGGAGATGTGTGCCGGAGCATGAGGTTGATAGTATCATTTCTTTTTGCCATGCTCATGCATGTGGTGGCCATTTCGGTGCGAAAAAGACTGCTGCCAAAATTTTGCAGAGTGGTTTTTATTGGCCTACTTTATTCAAAGATACTCATGAATTTTGCACAAAATGTGACAGATGCCAACGTATGGGTACATTATCACGTAGGTCCATGATGCCCCTTACCAACATTCTGATTGTTGAACTTTTTGATGTTTGGGGTATTGACTTCATGGGCCCATTTCCTTCATCGTTTGGTTATCTCTATATCCTTGTTGCAGTAGATTATGTTTCCAAATGGGTAGAGGCAATTCCCTGCAAAACAAATGATCACAAAGTGGTGGTTCGGTTCTTGAAAGAAAACATATTTTCTCGTTTTGGAACCCCTCGTGCAATTATAAGTGATGGTGGTACACATTTTTGCAATAAAGCTTTTGAATCACTTCTGAAAAAGTACTCCATTACTCATAAAATTGCCACTCCATATCATCCGCAGACTTGTGGACAAGTAGAAGTTTCAAATAGGGAAATTAAACGCATTCTTGAGAAAACGGTTCGTCCTGACCGAAAAGATTGGTCTGAAAGATTAAATGATGCATTGTGGGCTTACCGTACTGCTTTTAAGACACCAATTGGAATGTCTCCCTATAGACTTGTATTTGGAAAACCTTATCATTTGCCTGTGGAATTAGAACATCGTGCTTATTGGGCCATCAAAACTTTTAACTTTGATATGGACAAGGCTGGAACACTTCGAAAATTGTAACTCAATGAATTAGACGAAATTCGTAATGAGGCTTATGAGAATGCGAAGATTTACAAAGCAAGGACCAAAGTTTTTCATGATCAGTCAATCACGAGGAAGTCATTTGAGCCCGGTCAAAAAGTTTTGCTCTATAACTCCAGGTTACATCTCTTCCCGGGAAAGCTCCGTTCCCGATGGTCTGGACCTTTCATTGTGCACAAAGTATTTTCCCATGGAGCGGTTGACATTCAAAACCCTAAAGATGGAACTATTTTCAAAGTTAATGGGCAAAGATTGAAACCATATTTGGAGGGTGTTACTGAAAAGGAGGAGACTGTTCTCGATTTGGATGAACCTAATGCTCCTACATGATTTTTGGTTACGTCTGGCTGAAGACGTAAAACTTAGCGCTCTTGGGAGGCAACCCAAATTTTTTGTTTTTGATAGCTTTTTATTTGTTTAATATTTAGCTTACTGATACATGTGTGGGGATGCTACAATCTAGGTTTGGGGGTGTATTTTTTTTTTCCATATTTTGTACTTACTCCTCATTCTTAGTTTGTGTGTTTCAATACTCTACATCTACCATGAGGCATCTCCATTCAGGTGATTTCTTTCCTTACACTCCTTTTCTTTTAACTCGTTATTGTGATAGTTATTTTAGTAAACATTGAGGCCAATGTTTCGTTTAGGTTTGGGGGTGTAGAAAAGAAAAGTAGTATTCCTTTGGTTTTTTTTTTTAAAAAAAAACAAATTTTGAATTGAAAAAAAATTGAAAATTAAATAAAAAAAAACATAAAAATTTACGTAGTTTTAGGTTGTTTGTTAGTAATTTTCTTAGGTTTTGATAGTTTATCCCTTTATGATGCATACTTCAATTTTTAAGAGATTAATTTGCATTGGAAGTGTGAGTAAGTATACTGGAGGATAGAGAACTTAACTGAGCAATATCTTTTTGTTACAGTCCTCTTGGAACAAAGTGCTTGAACTAAAAAAACTCACTCACACACACTAGTTACATAAAGTAATACAGTCTAGAGATTTGTTGAATGCTAATTTACAGTGGGATATCTTTAGTCAGAGTCATTGGATGATATGTGGTTGTCTGTTGAGCTTAAAAGATCATGATAGACCATTTACTTGGCTATGGCAAGGGATTGGAACCGGAAATAGGTTGAGAGTATAATACAGCCTGGACAAAATAAAGATGTGCTTGAAAATATGAATGATGAAAATAAAAATGTGAAAAAAAAATGAAAACAAAATGAAAGAAAAGAACCGGTTCTTTTCTCTCTTTTTTTTTCTTTTTTTTTCTTTTCTTGGGTTAAAACCCGTCGTACCAACCATATCCGTCGGATCTTCGATCTCTTCACATGAGCTGATTGACGCGTATTTGTGAATCTGAAACATGGAGCTCTAAGACCTGTATGAATAAAATTAAAATGTAATTAGACGCTTAATAAAATATAAATCTTATTAAATCTAATTAATGCATCTAAATAACTCAATTAAGCGCGTTTATTCATTAAACTCCAAATTATTCACTTAACACATATAAACATTAATTATCCTTATTCTAACTAAAAATACGACTAACAAATAGGTAGAAAGGCATATAAAAATGTGTATATTTTGCATATATCATGTAGTGTGATCAAAGATGAAAGCTGTGAAAACAAAAACACAGAAAACCTGCTGAATTCCAGTACTCCCTCTCCTGCACCCTCTCCTCCCGTTGCCACAACACATACACAAAACCACTAGAAAATCAAAACAACAAATAGAACAAACCAAGAAACACTTCGCTGCAAAGAAGAAAGTAATATAAATATAAAAAAACCTTTTCTTTTTCATGTAAAGATTGGATTTTTACATTTGTCCCAGACTAAAGGCTGACAAGAAATACCGGCGGATGATTCACGGAGAAGATTCACGGTCGAGCGGTTGTCGGAGAAGATTCACGGAGGTGGTCTCGAGCGGCTGTCCTCCCGGCTACCGGCAGATGATTGGGTTGAGCGGCTGTCAGAGAAGCTTCACGGTGGTCTCTAGCTGCTGCCGGAGGTCGGAGGTGATCGTCTGTCTGAGCGCCAGCAACCCAACAAATAGAAAATACATTTTTTGAGGGACGGGTTTTATGAGGGGTATCTCTGTCCCAAATTGCCAAAAACACAAAATTTTCACCTAGTCAGCCAAACACAAATCATACCTAATTTTTTTCATGTTTCCAAACACTAGTCACCGATAAGGAATCAAGCTTATGCTAAAAGACAGAAAATATGATTAATTTCAGGTTCCCAAACGATTTTTCTACAATCAGAAAAATCACCTACAAATGATCTTGATTATTTTCAACCTGATTTTTTTCACCTTTCATTATCAGTTTCCAAACGCTCCCTATGTTAGGGCTGTTGGGAAGAGGCCAAGAATCTCGAGGAAATCAATGAGATCATTAAAGCTTGCGGTGAAAAGCTAACCAGGTGGAATGACACTACATTTAGAAGCATTCAAAAGTAGTGATGGAACTTGGGTCGGGTTTTTACCCGACCCGGCCTTATTGGGCCGGTTCTGATTCCGGTTCCGGGTTTGAAAGAGGAATCGACCCATCGGGTCGGGTCGGGTCCAGGTTTTCATGTAAAACCCTGACCCGACCCGGGTATATATATATATATATATATATATATATATATATATATCATATACTCGGACTCGTATCTATTTTTTTATGAATATTTTTTTGAGGTGAAAGCACTCGTATCTCTTGATTTAAGTGGTTTGGATTTTTATGAATATATATTATTAATAAAAAATTAAAAAAATTAATAGTTTAATGTATATGACATTAGAAATATAAAAGTTTTGGTATCAGGGTGGGTTTGGGTTTCAAGTTTTGGTACCAAGGCTGTTCCGGGTCCTTGAAATTGAACCCGTGGTGGGTTTAGGACGGTTATGGGTTTGAAGAATTAAAATGGTTCCAGGGACCCAAACCCTTCCCGGTTCCATCCCTATTCCAAAGTTGATTTTTTAATTAAAAAAGAAGATATCTTTTCTTGAGAATAGAAGATGGGGCTGGGATTGGGATTGGGAAGAGCTCAAGAATCTCAATGAGGAACTGGAAGAACTCCTAATAAAAGAGAGATTATGTGGGCATCAAAGAGCCAAGGTCTTGTGGTTGAAGGAAGGTGACGAAAATACAATAATTTCATGCCAAAGGCTTCTCGAAGAAAACAAAGAAATCACATTGATGCATTGAAAAGACAAATGAGGAATGACTAGTGGAGGAGGAAGACATTGACAACCACATTGTGGATTACTTCTCTACTTTGTTGAAGGAAGGGGATCATGGCGGTTTGGGGTGTGATTGAAAGCAAAACATCCACACTGGATGTTTCACTTTCACTATTCGTTTCAGTTTTCACTTTCAGCTGAAACACCTCAGGACGTGTTTCAGCCTGAAATGAATAGTGAAAGTTAATGAAAACAGTTACGGTGGGTTAGGGGTTCCAGAAAATAAAAAAAGAAAATCTTTTTTACATGAAAATCATACTTTCACTAGGTTAGGGGTTCCTGAAAAACAGGTTCGTGAAAATTTGATTTTCTTGAGGGGCTTAAAATACCCCGAAAAAAAACCTAAAAATGGCCCAAATATTTTTAGATCAAAAAGGGTACGAAAGTCAACTTTCATGCCAAAAAAAAGTATCGGGCCCTGCCGTAGCCCACCACCTCCCGTGCTACCCTCACCAACGCCCTCCACCTCCACCTCCACCTCCGATCACTGTGTCTGCCACATCCTCCCAATCTAGGTTTCTCCTCTTCCTTCCTTTGTTCTTCTCTCATAGAAATGGCACTACGGCAACAAACTCCCTGCTGGATTTTGACGCCAAATCTCCATGCTATTTGGAGCTGATACAAACCTCCATGGTTATAGTAATACAATTGTTGATTTAGAAAGGTAAAAGCTAATTTGCCATTTCCTTTTCTGGGATTTGATTCGATTGAGAGCTAGGGAAAAAAGATTAAATTTTGGGGATGAGTGCAAGTCTCAACTACTTCGATTCCTACTGGTGGGGGAGGCTTCCTGCCAATTTGGTTTAGGCGCAAAGGGATTTGTTTGGAGCACACACCTACGAGCGGGTCCGGGGTCTTTTCACACTGAGTTGACAAAGCTCGCCCGGCAGAGGGAGGCAAGTGTTGGTGCTTTCAATTGAGAATTAGCTCCAGCTGGTTGGCATCTTGTTTCTTTAGCAAGAAGAAATTTGCTATATTTATTCGACAATTTGAGTCATTTTATTTTCATTCTCTCTTGATGCTAGTTTAGTGCTGGCCTGTAGCTCTCTTATGTTATCTTGGCCGGCAATGGAGTTTAAATAAAATAAAATGTCTATTTTCACCTCTAATCATCTATTGTGAACTTATACAATTGGAATGGAGCTGCTCCACAATTTTTAGTGTTTCTGTTTGATTGTTCTACTGATTCAGCTTGGTTTAAAAGTTAATTTTCCTGCCTCCAGTCTTATGATAAAAATGGAAGGGTTACATTCTGGTTTAGATATGATCATGTTTAAGTAGTTTTTGTAAATAGGTAGTTATGCTATCTGCTTGTTGAATTCAAAATTGCTTCCCAGTCTTTCTATACTTTGCTGATTCTATTTATCAGCTTCAAGTGCATTTTGTCTTTTTATGCATAAAGTGGCATGAGAAACGGAAAATTTTTCCAAGAAGGCTAGGTGGTATACTTGGTAAAACTAACCGGAGATTGATTGTAAGATATTGAGCTATTTTTGCTTCAAAAGTTTTAATAACTTTGATTGGAAGTTGAGAATTCTACACTTGTATTTGAGACGGAGTCACTTGTAATGCTCACTTCTAGAGATCCATTCTGCTGTCATGCTCATGTCTGAGTCTTTTATGTACGTTTTCTATATGATATATCAACTATCGGTACATGTATCATTTGCTGAAAATTGCATTTCCAGGAGGAGTCGATCCGTATCATTCTAAAACTTTCACTACACAAGTAGGGTTCTTCTTGTTGCTATTTTACGGTCTTTTTGAGAAAATATGACAGTATAAAAAGTTTTATTTGAATTGATAGTTTTTTTTTAAAAAGGTGACATTTATAAGGAGCCTTATAATTAATATTTTTATTTCACCAACTAAAATATTTTTGTGAAATAAAATAATTAATATAAAACACATAATTTTAGCCTTTTTAGAACATAGCACCTTTCAATTGCATCTTAGTTATAACGGATTAATAGCAAATTTTCTAGGACATTTTTATTTTTATATATTATAAAACCCCTAAGTTGGCCGAAAAATCAATTTTCAGTGAAATTATGGTGAACACTTTCTATAACTCCTAACAATTTTTTACGGAAAAATTCATGAAAGTTCATTTTTTTGGAAAAAAATATTTTCGTAGAAAATTTTTATTTTCGAGAACCCACCCTTAATGAAAGTGGAAAAAAGTTGTCAAAAAAGATCAAGGCGAAAAAGGATAGACCAATATAGACCTCCTTTAACACATTTCACAAAAAATTGGAAGCACACAACAAAAAACTTCTGCCAACATGAGGAATAGTATTTTATTATATGGCTTTTTCATGAGATAACATGAGATTGGATCGCGCTATCTCATTGCAATCGCCTTCAATTCAAACAACACTCATGCGCCCCCAGAGCTGAAGAACTCCGCTTCTGAAACATTCATCCTCGATCCTGCAGAAAAAACGTACATTATTGAAAGAGCAGTGTATGAAGAGAAATCCACAAACAAAAATGAAAAAAAATTTGGGGACTTTTATGTGTTGTGGGGGGAGCCCGCGTGGACAGCATCGCCCCTCTTGAGTGGCCTATGTCCGCGGGCAGTCCTCATCGCAGCTACGCCAAGCCCTGTCGATGTTCCCTCCCTTCCCTATTCCCCACATCTACCATCCTCGTTAATTCCAACTTGGATCCTCAATGGCATATCCGCCGCCACCTACACCCGTCATTAAGGGCGGGCGGCAGCTTCACGGGCTGGAGACGAGGAGGTAGAGAGAGAGAGGGAGAAGAGATGAGAGAGACCGAGCAGAACGGCTGCTGCTCAGATAAGATCAAGTCGTGTGTAGCCCTAGTTCCACCTCTCCTCCATATTTATAGGGATGGAGTAGGACACAGCACGGTGTCTTATCTACACCAAATAATTTTTCAAAGGCGAAGGCCCATACCAACGCATATGGGAGAAAAATTTATGTGGGCCCCGCTTTCTGGGGAGGCCCAGTAAAAAGCTCCGTTTTCGGCGTCGCGTCGGCCCAATTAGCACAACGCCAAAGCTGTGAAAATGCTCCGATCAACATCAAACTGCCAGTCCGGAAGCGTTGAGTGCAGCGGCACCGTTTTCCGTTTAAAATCTGTTGCATTCCGGTGGGTTGGGAAAGAAGACGAAAAATGTTGGGCGGTGCCTCTTTCTCCATCTCCGGCTTTTCAGTCTCCTCCTTTGTCCAAATCATTTTCGCCTTTTGCTTCAGAGGAATAATAGTCCTTTTATGAAATGAGAGAATATGGAGGAGGAATCAAGCAGATAGTCCTTTTATGAAATATGAGAATATGGAGGAGGAATCAAGCAGTGTGCCTTTCCTGCATCGATTACCTTCCATTCCAGCAGCAGCCCTCTCTGCTGCCTTTCCCTCCTCCTCAACTCATGCTTTTCCTAATCCTACAATGCGCTTCTGCGGTTGGGCGTCTGCCTGCGGCATCTGGTTTAGGGCCTTCCTTCGCAATTATGACACTCTTCAGGCCGCTGCCGTCTTCCTTCTCTGCATCCAGGTACCGCCACTAGTTTTCCCACTTTTTTACAAAAACAAAAATTCTCCACATGATTATATGTTTTTGGGGGGGGAAAACATCCACATGATGATTCTTCATCTTTAGCGTTCGTAATTGTATGTACAATTTCCTATATTATCTGTTTTACCCGTTTCCCAATTCCCCTCAGGATTATATTTCATTCTGTTTTCTTTGTAATACATGATGATTCAGATTGGATGCGCTATGGTTGGATCTCTTGGGGCAATGTACAATGGCGTTTTGGTGATGGATTTGGCGGTGGCCCTTTTTGCACTTGTTGCGACCGAGAGCAGCAGTCAGAGCCTCGGCAGAACCTATGCTGTTCTTCTCCTCTGCGTCATCGTGCTTGATGTGCTCTGGTTCATCCTTTTCTCCCACGACGTCTGGTCCGTTTTACCAGAATTCTTTATTCTTCTGTTTCTTTTGTGCTTTGACGAAAGAGATTAGTCATTGACTTGCCTTTCAATGGTTGACTCAGTAACTTGAAGATTGTTATCTTTGTCCAAATTGTTATCAGTGTTTTCATCTTAAACATGTAAACTTGAATAGTTTTAGTAGCCTGGGGACCAAATACATCAGTATCAACTGTAGGAAGCTTTAATTTCTCATTTTCCTGAGTGATGTGGGGGTATGGAGATGCAATTTTTCTTCTAGAGTGGAGTTCTTCAACTCTGACTGTTGATTACAAAATATTTAGCTTTTTAAGCCGAATAGCTTTTAGTTGATTACAAAATATTCTACATATTGTACTCACTATCTTCGATTCAACGAATATTATTACAGATTGTTACGAGTTTATGGTTGAGTCGTAGACAGAGCAGAAGTTTAGAATGGAATGGGTCTTTTTAGCCACTCTTTCTTTGGTTCCCCTTCTTCTATGGATCATACATGTCCTGATATTGAATCACTTATTTCGGTGCTTGATTTTGCATGAGCAAGTCTTCCTCTCAGTGTGGCACTTCTGTCGTTTTCTCCGTGAGGTTGGCCTTATCAATGGAGATTGTTGGCTTTTCAGCAAGACTGTTGTCCTTATTTTTATGGATTCAGATGTATAGATTGGGGGCTTCTGTTGTTGACAGTACCGCAGATATGGACTTAAGAAACAGTTTCCTGAATCCCGAAATCCAATCCCCTAGAGAAAACTTTCGTTCTGGTGGAATATTATCTGTATGATGCATCTGACTACTCAAATATTTTCCAAGATGAGTTAGACAATGAATATGCTTACAGGGTATGCATGTTTTTCGTTTCAATGCATGGTCAGTTCTAGCCATTTTATTGTATGAATTAGTTTTATGCTATAGGAAAAGCATCTCTCGTCTGGGATGCATGGTTTTTGGTTTAAATTAATGGTCTATCTTGTAGCCACATAACACATGTATCAGGCTTGCATTAAAGTAATTTGTCAAAGATATCTGAAACATGATGCTGCATACAACATATATATATATATGTTAGAGAGAGAGAGAGAGAGAGAGAGAGAGAGAGAGAGAGAACGGTTTACATGATATCGTTCTCATATAAGGAGCATGAGGCCAATCTTTTGGGTCATTGGATTCCAATCCGAGGGTGGTTATCAAATCAGTGGGTAGGTGAGTTCTTTGTAGTCGTTTGTAGCCATCAGATCAAGATCAACAGTTAAAACTTAAACTGGCCTCATATAAGTCAAATTAGAGTGATCTCATTTAAACTTTTCCCATATATATAATACCCCCTCCATTCCAAAATACTATGTACATTTGAAAATATTATTATTCCAAAATATTGTGTACATTTTACCAAATCAAGTGATTTCTTTTTTTTTTTCAAAATTGGAGGAGACTTAGAAGGATTGATTAGAACTTTGTTCATGAACGAGCATATGAGTTGGACGGGATATCAGGGAGAAGGAGCCATGTGATTTCCTTGTGGTTTTCATGGTCCAATAAAAATGAGAATTTTCTCAAATGTACATAGTATTTTGGAACGGAGGGAGTATATGTATATATATATCTAGATATATGAATATTAAACTAAAGTTCTTAACGTTATCTACATTGAAGTGACCACTGAATATGGACTATGGAAGGCACTGCTGTTTACATAGAAGAATCGTATGCTTACATGGGGCCTGCACTAGCATCTCATTCTTCTATTTTAACAGTAGTCCTAACTGCAAGAACTAGGAAATTATGATAACGAGAAAAGAGGTTGCAAGAGGAGCCAACTAGGGATGGAAATGCTGTTTATGATGCTTGAAAATTTGTAAAGTGAATACTACTTTATAGAGGAAATAAAATTTTGAGCTGGTATATAGCGTGTGAAATTTTATGCTTATTTTGTCTATGATTTGCAGCTCAATAAGCAGCACCAGATTGATGTGGCAGGTTTTGAATCTTCTTCTGAATCTCCACAATTTAAGATATGCTTGAGCAGGTCTTTTCAAGTGTTTAATGTAAGTAAAAGAATATGGTTTTTTAATTTATGCCTATGTGTTATGGCACAACCTTGGACCATGGCTGCCATCTCCATTTGGTCCGGCCTTCTCTAATGGGCTGGCTTGCCACCATTAATTAGTCTATGTGCTTTGCTTACTAGGTGTTCAGCTGTTAAAATTAATTGTTGCTTTGTTAGGATTTTCTCGGTGAGTCACTTATCCAAAAGAGTAGATGAAGGGCTGAGATTAGAAGATGGATTTTATAGTGGTTAGGTGAATTAGTAGGCCCACAATGGGGGAGTTTATGTAAGGGCCTGGCAGCCTCATTTTGCTCTTAGTGAAGGATCAAATCAAGGACCCAAATTCTCTCTCTCTCTCTCTCTCTCTCTCTCTCTCTCTCTCTCTCATATTCTCCTCCAATTTTCCTTTAATTCGTCTCTTATGTTAACCCTTTCGACTCTACACTTATGGTTCATTTAATTCTTGTTACTAATTCACAACTTGGTCAACTCCTGAATTTACTAGTTCTCAGGGGCTGTTTGGTTACAGAGTTTCCCCTCAACTTCTAGCCAATTTCGCTGGAATCCTTTCTCTTCGGATGGAAGTGCGTTTGGTGGTAGAAGTTGGGCCGAAGTTAAAATTCCATCCAAAGTTGCTTTCAATAACCAAACAAAAATGCCTTTCTGCTAGAATTAATTCCGTCGGGAGCCAACCTTGGATTCCGCTCAGTTTGTAACCAAACATATCTCATATCCAAACTTTCTAATTGCATTGGTGGGACCAGGAACTAGAAGCCAGACAGATGAAGATTGAGTAGATGGAGAATTACAATCCATGCAGGTAGATTTGCATGAGACTTTGAGGAAGATTGAAACTTGTCTGCAAGGATTTACTATTAGGAGAAAGCTAGCTAGAGGTCCCATGCAACTCGGGCTACAGAGCTGTTGTAAGCCCTTGAACGTCTGATTGTGAGCAGATGGCTAGGGGCTTTCTTCCCCATCCCCCTTTAACCTTGTTCCCCTTCTTGTCGCTAGCCTCCCCTGCCGCCCTCCAACAACCACCACCTGCTCCACCTAGGGCCTTACATTGGTTTCCCAATTGTGCACCTCCCTAACCCCCGGTTGCAATTCTTGCAAAGCATGGGGGGTGGTACGTTGTAACCCTGAGTACTTCTCTGATCTTGTCCCCCCTACTTCTTCACAGCCCCGAAGCATACCTCTTGCTCTGCAGCTCAGAATCCCAGGCTCCCAAAGGAGATGATGGATGGAGCTAGGTCAAGGGAGACTGGAATCTAAGGTGATGCCGGCGTTGGGCAGGCCGGGGATGGGATAACAGAATGGCCTTAGCCGCGGAGCTGTGGCTAGTGCCGGGACATTGCTGAAGGCAGGGGTGGAGCGAGGAATTTCGATGAGGTGGGGCATAAAATTTTCTCAAAATTTAGAAAATAAATGATGAAAATAAAATATGACAAAATATACTATTTTAACTAAGACAAAGTATGCATTAAAATACGATTATATATATGTAGTTTTTTAATCAAGACATATTATGAAAATAAAATGTCTACAATATCTTACACATCTACAACGATTTACCATTTTTCGGAAGTGTTAAATAACAACTTTATTTTTAAGTTCACTAAATACAACTTTTTCAAATAGGTGTAACTAGGCAGTCATTTCAAGCTCACTAAACCCAACTTTTTCAATAGGTGTAACTAGACAGTTTAAATATCCATTATTTTTTAAATACCATGCAAATAAATTATGATAAGGAGGGAACATGTATGATCAGTTGGCAAATTATAATAGCAAAGATAAAATTTAACAAAAATTATAATAACAAAGATGGAGGAGGTGTGAGACAATAGCAAGAACGAAGGTAAGAACTAAGAAGTTGTGTTTATAGCCTAGATGCCCTAAATTTTTACTACTAGTTAGAGTAGATTTTCTTTATTTTTTTAAAATTTTCTTAAGATATTATGGCAAGTCAAGCCATCTCTATTTCTTTTTTTGTCTTATTTGAAATCTAAATTTATCTTTCCAAAGCATCAGAAGAATAGTCATAAAAGGACAATTTTTGTGGGTCAACAAGAGAAAAGGAAAAATTAGGCACTGAGGAGGGGCAAGTTAATTACATAAATACTTTATAAATAGAGTAATATATTATGTTAATGGAAAGGTCAGCTGGGGCAATTGCCCCAGCTTGCCCCCCCTGGCTCTGCCAGTGGCTGAAGGGGTGGACTCTGAAATGTCGAGGCTTGGTCGGTGGAAGTGGACAGAGGTTGGTCAATGAGGCCGAAGGTTGGGGGACAATGGCAAGGCGGCGAATCATAGGCCGGTGATGGGCAATGCCAGGAGGCGCACACCAGTAATGCTGGGAGAAAAGGATTGAGGTTTTCCGGCCTTGGTTAGACGATCACTGGTGAAGAAAATGCACTGGCTATCAAATGTTGATCTCAAGGCCACAACAATACTACAGCTCATTAAGTACTCTAGGCTGCAGCGTCGACTAGCCTCACTCTTACAAATGTGACCAGAGGGCAAATAGGGTCAATTTAAGGCAAATGTGGTGGAGGCTATCACCTTGGAATTGAATGTCTGAGATGTATGCAACATAAAAAAGGTTTCGGGGAGGATTCAATGATATTTTGATGAGGCTCAAGCTAATGAATTATGCCTAGCCACAATTAATGGCCACATGTGCGTGGGAATGAGGGACCAAGTGTGGGTAGCTGGATTGTTTTTATGGGATATCAATGGAACTATAGAATACGAAGGAACGTGAGAGAGAGAGAGAGAGAGAGAGAGAGAGAGAAATGTGACAAGATGGAAGGAGGAGGATTCATACTCAATCTTCATGTCCTTTATTCACAATAACTATTACTTTTATAGGCGTAAGCATGCATAAAAGACAAAAGAAAAGGACTTGCAAAATCGAAAATGGCAACTCAATAGGAAAAGTAACTAAAGGGGTAGGTTGATCAACTAAGGGTTGGTGGATGGCTGCCATGGTGTTGATATTGCATGATTGTTGGCCGGTGAATTCACTTTGCTTGGGTCTTTTATTGTTTAGGGTGGTCCATGTAGAGTGGAAGTGGGTCACTTCTTCCACTTCTAGATGCTTTGCATCACTCAGGTTTTGTCCATTTCTGACTGTGCATGGTCGAAATCCACAAGGTCCACTTGATCTTACTCCTCTTCCCAGTGTTGGTAAATCTGACAAGAAGGCAGACAAGTTGCTTTCATCTTGCATGCTATACACGAACAAGCGAGAGCTAATATTGAGGCCAGTTACTCCAAGTATAAAAGAACTGGCTGTTCGTCATAGATGTGAAATTTCTTTTCCAGTGGGAGATGAGGTATGGGTGTACCTTTCCAATAAGGCGAGTACCACAAGTTGAAGTCCAAAAAAATTGCACCTCCAAAAAAATTGCACCACGTGAAATTATTTCAAAACTTAATGACAATGCATACAAAAGATCAAATTACCTCCTGAGGTGAACATTAGTGACACTTCTAATGTTAAACATTTTTCTTCTTATTATGGTGAGCATGACATTGAGAACTTTAAGATAGTTCTTTTCAAGATGGGGATCTGATACTAAGGCTCCGTTTGGTTGCTTTAAAAAGAATCCAACTTCTTTGGGAAAATTTTCAAAAAAAGAGATTTTTCAAAAGAATTTCAATTCACTTCTTACGGTGGTATTTTTTGTAATTTAAAAAAAAAAGACAAGGGCATTTATAAAAAAAATATGGTTTCGTACGAAATCGCATTTTTTTAAAAACCGCCCATCTTTTTTCAAAAATTACAGTAAATACCACCGTGACCTAAATTCTTTTGGAAAAGTGGATTTTTGCCAACCAAACACCTTATTTTCCACTCCTAATTTCTTCCCTAAAATCCTACTTTTTCACCCCTAAAATCCCTAACCAAATAGGGCCTAAGAATCTAGAAGCGGAAGAAGTTGGCCACTTTCACTCTACGTGGGACTACCCTAAACTAGTGATATTCACGGACGTTCATTGTCTGTTTGATTGGACACTTTTTTCTATCCACAGCGGACATGGACGAGATCTAGTTGTCAGCCTTAATGGACTGTTGTGGATGCGGACATAAAGCTGTCTACATCCGTGGACGTCTATTTTGGCCAGTTAATGTTTAATTTACTACATGTAGAAATTCTCCATGACCAGGTAGTACTTAACTATCAGAAAAGAAAGGAAGCAATTCTTTGACAGTATCGGTTGAAGCAACTTAAGGGGCCGTTTGGGGCGTGAAAAAACTAAAATATCTACAGTAAATTTTTCACATCTACTGTACCATTCTAGTTTTTTCACTATCCAACGAGAAACACGACCAGAGGTGTTTTAGCTGAAAGTGGAAATATCTACTGTAGATGTTTTACTTTTAATCACGCCCTAAACGGCCGTTTAAAGGCAAAACTTGTTTCCAAAAAAACGAGTTATCCAACAAAGAAAGGACAATAGATGGAGCTCTTATTAAAGTAAGTTTGACGCTTTTAACGTGAAATATCTTCATTAATTAGGTTTTAGAGCCTTCTTCCCGAGTTGTCTTCTTCCCCTCTGTTCCCTTGGAATCTTTCATGCCTCACTTCTCTAGTTTTGGAAAAAATAGAAAATTAGATTTTGCTCATTCAATTCTTTTTCTCGTAGAGTTAAGACTTAAATGTTATCAGATTTTTTACACTCCTAGCTATGCGATCTTGTTTAACTAAATTTAGTGATGATATTTACAAGTGTAGGGATTTCTTTTAGTTTGTTCAACCTTTGTCCGAGTTGCAGCAAGTGGCTACAGTTATTGTGTGCCTCCGATATGCAGGAACAGGGATTTGTTCTGGCTCCTTCCTTGACACTCTTATGCCGACTTTGTAGAACAAGGGCACTACAATTATGAGTGTGTGTAATGACGGACAAATGCAGACAAAACATTGGAGATCTGCATGCGGAAATGGACAAACATGAACAGAAGGTTTGTTAGCCTCAGACGGATACGGACAACCCTTAGGTCGCGTCCAAGTCTGTCCGTGAACATCCCTACTCTATACAGTGAAATCAACGGCCAACAACCATGCAATGTGAACACCATGACAGGCATCCACCAACCCTTCAGTTAATCCACCTACCCCCTTTAGTTACTTTTCTGACTTATGTTGCGATATTTATTTTTGCAAGTTTTTTTCTTTTGTCCTTTATGCATGCTTGTAAACCTATAAAAGGCATAGTTCTTATGAATAAAGGACATGAAGATTGAGTACGAATCCTCCTTATTTCCATCTTCTCTCATTTCTATTTCGCTCAGTTTGTCTCTCTCTTGCTTCCTGTCTTATTTTATAGTTCCATAATTATCCCACAAAGAGAGTCCAACTACCCACACTTGACCCTCATTCCTAGGCACACTTGTGGTCACTAATTGTAGTTGGGCTTAATTTATTAGTTTGAGCCTCATCGATTCTTAGATATTTCAGTGATATCTGAGATATATGTTAGATATTGCCAATCTCTGAAATATGCCTCGAGTATTGACAATATATGTACATCATCAAATCTTAGATATATCAGACATTTCTTATATGTATTTCACGTATTGCTGATCCCTGAGATACATCTAAAATATTGACATATCACCTCACCATATTTTCCAAAAAAATAAATCTTAAAGCTGCTAGTTGCACCAAATAACATATGGCTAAATTCATATAGTAGAATCTGATAAATAAAAGCAGGAACTGATTGATGTTTACAAAAACAAATATTTTTATTGGAAAATTTTCAAAGACGAAATATCATTCATGTACTATCCAATCTATAAATCCTACTGATGAGGACCAAATTGGGCCACAGATGCCAAAATAGGACTCAATGACATACAATTTTCTATGCTTATTATGGACTTTCATTCAATTAGAAGTCTCAGTTGGAAACTACTTAAATCAGAAGATTAGGATTTTGTTTAACTTGGGATTTTAAAATTAATTCCATTTTCCAAAGGTTAGAAGGAGTTTGAGATTGGTGTTTTATTTCCTGTTGGAGTCAATTCTGTGAGCCTATATAAAGGGCCTCTAGTATGTTAAAGAGAGTTGCCTATGGTATTAGAAAAAAAAAATTACGTGTTCTTTGTGGAAGGATTTAGATTTCTCTTTTAGTGCAATATGCAATACAATACACTAATGACTTTTTTAGGGTATGGGCACCATCTAACAGGCTGCAGTTTCATTTGTGAGGTTGGATTTCCCAAAATTTGATGGAGCCATTATCACAGATTGGATTTATTGGCAAATTAGCTATGTCATTTGTGGTTTATGAAGCAGCATAAGGTGCTTTCGGCCTCATTCCATATGGAGGGCACCACAATTGCTTGGTTCCAGGGGCGGATCCACGTTATAGCTATGGTGGTCAATTGACCCCTATGGCTTTGGATTTTTCCCAAACCCCCTTCTATTATACTTGTCAGCCTGGGCTAGAAAAAGGAAGGGGTTCTTATATACAGACCCCTATATCAAAAATCACTTACCCCTATTAAGTGGTCGTAAACACAGAGCTTTCTTCATAAATCTAAAAAAAACTTATTGGCTTTCAAAGCTATTCTCCTCTTGAGCAGCCATTACTTTGAACCTCCTAATGCATGTCATTTCCCTATTCCTCCTCCAAACTCTCCCTTATTCCTAAAGGTGAGAATTATAATAACCCAAACTGGTTATATTTGTCATACTTTCGTTTATTAAGCCTTGACCTTTACTTTAATATTCTATTGGACATTCAATGAGATGTTTTAAGAATATTGACATAGTATTGTGTAGTAAAATGATGTGCCTATGCCAATGTGGACTGGGAGCTTTGAATCACTACCCTGCGCCAATCCAGCCATAGTCGAGCTAGTTGGCTCTCTCCAATTGTAGAGAAGGTCAAGTTCCATTGGCGTACAATGTGTAAGGGTACATGAGTATTTACCTGTTAGAAAAAAGCCCCTTTGCTACATGAAGCCTAGATCACAACCTTGTGGCTCAAGATGCATTTGGGTCATATTTTCGCATTTGCTTAACTTTCTAAAAAAAAATCAAAGCTTAGTTTTGATCCTCATGGCTAAGAATCCTGCGTCCGCCCCTGCTTGGTTCTGGTACTTACTTGCACTTGCTCAAAGCCTAGGTGGAGGAGGCATTGGTAAAGGTGCTGTGTGTTCAGTGTGTTCCTAGAGTACAGAGGCGATTTGCATGCACAACTTCATTGAAGACAGGTGTACAGGGAGTTGGAGTACATCATATACCCTGTTTTAATATGATGATTGGTGACTGTCAGCATATCCGCAATTAAGGAGTTCATCTAAGTGCCAAGGTTACATTAACTTACTCATACTATCACTGACACTACCGACTTACTTCCTATGTCCCAATTCAATAGTTCTAACTAGAAAACTAAAATAACTAGTTAGTACATTTTGGTTTTTAACTATTATGGGGGGCAGGAGGAGTTTTTTTTTTTTGCAACTTAAGAGAATAAATGTGGTTTTAGATGTGCAATGTTTAATGCTAGATATGAAGTTTCCCAAAGCTCGAGTCTTTAGGAACGGAAATCTTAATTATGTGTTATATTCCAACACTCCCCTCACGTGAAAGCATTTATCAAGCATGAAACATGGAACATAATTGGGGTATAAATGCCTCCAGTGAGACTTGAACCCAGGACCTCGGGGCATCTGGATCTGATGCCATGTTAATCAACTTTCCCGAAAGTTCAAGTTGTTAAAGATTGTTTTTTATATTCCAACAGTTAAGAGAGTTAAATTGCATAACTTGGAATTTCAAAGATGTAGTGCAGAATTATATTTTTGTGTTTCTGGGTAATTGTGGACGACAACATAGATGTATTACAGCACAACCACTAGACATGTTAGAAGTGGGCATTAATGTAAATTGGTCAAGGCCATATGGTATAGAGAGAGCCCACTTTGTATTGAATGAGAATCACACATGTGAATTGGTTGAAACAATGAATAGTCCCACATCGCCTAGAAGAAGGAGATATTGTTGGTATATAAGACACAAGTTTGGCCTTTCAAGTTAGGCCCTTGGGCCACCCCACTTTTGTGGGGGAGACACATATTGGACCCATGCACCTAGGTGGGCTAACCCACACGCGCGCATGCCGCCGCCTCCGTCCGACCGGGTCAGGTTGGGTTGGGTCAACAAGATAATTATTTTGGGACAAATTCATTTATTTTGGTTTTATTGGGTCCGATTTTCTTTTCACTTAGAATGTGACCATTAACGGATGGACGCATCCGTTTGAACGGGAAAGAGTGTCTTCAATGGAATTTCTTATAAAATCATAAAAAACGATTTTATGCATACACAGATTTTTGGATCGTCTTCTTTCCCTTTCTGCTTACTGTGAGAGCATTCCATACTGTGGTTCGCCGCATGTATTGTGTTGGAGGTGCTCCTATAGTACGTGGTTGATCGTCTTATCCTGGGAGGCAGACGCCCAAGAGTCCTAAGCACCGATAAGGAGGGCGAATTCTGTCTTAAGGACATAGTGATTTGCTTGATTCGATCATCAACACTTCTACTAATAATTTCATTATCATATTTGTAAAGGTATGCATAGATTATCCTTTAGACTGTAACAATGTTTTTTAACAATCTTAAGACATAATTCGTTGCATTACTGTACTGTAATTTTTTTTAACTGAGATTATCTTCTATTATTTGTAAAGAAATGGCTACTGAGGGTACCAACTTCACTCCGGTACTTATTCCCACTCCAGTGAATGCTCCTGTTCAAGTTAAAAGGGGAAAAACTAGAAAAGTTCAATGGTGCGGATTTCAAAAGATGGCAACAAAAATGTTGTTCTATCTTACGACATTGAATTTGGCTCGATTCCTTCAAGAGGAAGTACCCGTTCTCATTGAGGAGAAATCGGATGACAAAACGGCTATTGCGGCAGTAGATGCATGGAAACATGCGGATTTCTTATGGTGTAATTACATCCTTAACGGGTTGGAAAACACATTATATAATGTGTACAGTTCTATGACAAGTGCTAAGGCACTGTGGGAGTCATTAGACAAGAAGTACAAGACTGAAGATGCTGGAACGAAGAAATTCGTGGTCGGCAAATTTTTGGACTTCAAAATGGTGGACTCTAAGACTGTGATCAATTAAGTTCAAGAACTCCAAGTTATCCTGTATGAAATTCATGCAGAAGACATGACTTTAAGTGAGTAGTCTTTCAGGGTGACAACAATAATAGAAAAACTACCACCGTCTTGGAAGGATTTTAAGAACTACTTAAAGCATAAGAGAAAGGAGATGAACATGGAAGATTTGATCATGAGGTTAAGAATTGAAGAGGACAACCGTGCTTCTGAAAAGAAAACCAGGGGTCATGACATGGAAGCCAAAGTCAACATTGTGGAACAAGGGCATAAAAGCAGGAGCTTCAACAACAAGAAGAGGAAGCATCCTGCTGGACAGTCAAACAATGACTCCAACAAAGCCAAGTTCAAAGGCAAGAGCTATGTGTGTGATAAGGTGGGCCACAATGCTAAGGATTGTCGCAAACGGAAGAAACAAGATGATTTCAAGAGGAAGAATGCACAAGCCCATATGACTAAAGTGGAGAATCTCTCCACTAATGTGAATGACATCAACCTTTCCGCTGTAATTTCGGAAGTGAACATGGTCATGAACGCTAAAGAATGGTGGGTAGACACCGGGGCTACTCGTCATGTGTGCTCAAACAGGAAGATGTTCTCCACTTATCACTCCGTGGAAAATGGCGAATAACTATTTATAGGCAACTCTTCTACCGCAAAGTTTGAAAGAATTGGAAAGGTGGTGCTCAAGATGACTTCGGGCAAGGAACTCACGCTCAACAATGTGCTATATGTGTCAGAAATTCGAAAGAATTTAGTGTCTGGATCATTGCTGAGCAAGAATGGGTTCAAGTTGGTGTTTGAGTCAGATAAATTTGTTTTGGCTAAGGGTGGGATGTATGCGAGAAAATGGTACCTTAATGAGGGGCTTTTCAAGCTCAATGTACTAACTATTGTACCCGTTGCTAATATTAATGATAATACTTCTTCCTCTTATATGATTGAGTCATTTGATGTGTGGCATAGTAGATTAGGACATGTTAATTATGACGCTTTACGAAGATTGATTAATATAGAATATTTGCCTAAATTTAATATTGACTCTAATTATAAATGTGAAACTTGTGTGGCATCAAAATTAACAAGGAAATTTTTCCAAAGTATTGAGAGATGTACTGAACCTCTTGAGTTAATTCACAGCGATGTCTGTGACTTAAAACTGTACTTTATTATATTTACTGACGATTGCACTCATTATTGTTATGTATACTTGCTGAGAAGTAAAGATCAGGCAATAAACATGTTTATATTATATAAAACAGAGGTTGAGAATCAACTTGGCAAGATAATAAAAGTTCTAAGAAGTGATAGAGGTGGGGAATATGAATCACCTTTTGGTGAATTCTGTTCACAATATGGTATTATACACCAAATTACGACACCTTATTCACCACAACAAAATGGAGTTGCTGAACGAAAAAATAGAACTTTAAAAGAAATGATGAATGCCATGTTAATAAGTTCTGCGTTACCCCAGAACATGTCGGGGGAAGCTTTGCTTTCAACAAATTATATTCTCAACAAAATACCTCATAAGAAAACCATGCAGACACCATATGAATTATGGAAAGGTCGAAAGCCTTCCTACAAATTCTTAAAGGTGTGGGGGTGTCTAGCGAAAGTCGGGGTCCCTAATCCCAAGAGGATTAAAATTTGACCAAAGACCATTGATTGTGTATTCATTGGTTATGCTCATAATATCAGTGCATATCGCTTTCTTGTTCATAAATCGGATATTCCTGATGTGAATGTGAATACTGTAATTGAATCTAGGAATGCTTCATTTTTTTAACATATTTTTCCGTGGAATTCTACACAAAAGGAAAGTTCTTTTAAATGAACTTTGGATGTTGCAAAGGACAATAGTGAAGACCAAGAGGGAGAAGATGATAAACCTGGACGCAGCAAACGTACTAGAACATCAAAATTCTTTGGTCCAGAAAATGAGCCTCAAAGCTTTAAGGAAGCCAGTTCTCTCTTGAAGCACAATATTGGAAGGAGGCAATAATAGTGAAATTGAATCCATTATGCAAAATCATACTTGGGAGTTTGTAGATTTACCACCAGGGAGTAAACCTCTAGGACACAAGTGGATATTCAAGAGGAAGATGAAGGCTGATGGATCAATTGAAAAATATAAAGCGAGACTTGTTATCAAAGGATACAAGCAAATAAAGGTCAAGATTATTTTGATACATATCACCAGTCACAATAATAACTTTCATTAGGATGTTAATCGCTATTGCTGCTTTGTATAATCTTGAAATACATCAAATGGATGTGAAAACATCATTATTGAATTGTGACTTGAATGAGGAAATATATATGCAACAACCTGAAGGATTTGTTGTACCGGGACAAGAAAACAAAGTGTGCGGACTTATTAAATCTCTTTATGGGCTTTAACAAGCACCTAAGCATTGACATGAAAAATTTGACAAAATGATGATGTCAAATAGATTCAAAATCAATGAATGTGACAAATGTGTTTATGTCAAAGAAAAACCTGATGGCTATGTGATTGTGTGCCTATATGTGGATGATATGCTCATTACTGGTAGCAATGATGATATCATTAAAGCTACTAAGAGGACGTTAAACAAATAGTTTGACATGAAGGATATGGGTGTCGCAGATGTTATACTAGGGATGAAAATCACTAGAACATCTGATGGATATGTATTATCTCAATCTCATTACATTACAAAAATCCTAGAAAAATTTAATGAGAATGATAATCGTCTAGCGAGAACACCTGTGAATGTGACATTGGACTTAAGCAAAAATACGAGAGAGATCATATCACAACTTTAATATTCTCAAATTATTGAAAGTCTCAATTACATCATGAATTGTACGAGACCGGACATAGCATACTCATTAAGTAAATTGAGTAGATATAATAGCAACCCAGGGGCAGACCACTGGAAGGCTGTAGTCAGAGTTTTTAGATATCTAAGATATACCTTGAACTATGAACTGCACTATACAAGGTATCCATCCAGCAGTACTAGAGGTTTACTGTGATGCAAACTGGATATCTGATACAAAAGACTCCAAATCTACAAGTAGATATGTCTTTACTCTTGGAGGTGCAACAATGTCTTAGGAATCTTCTGAACAAACGTGCATAGGAAGATCCACCATGGAATCATAATTCATTGCACTTGATAAAGCTGGTGAAGAGGCTCAGTGACTTCGCCATTTTTTAGAGGATATTCCAATGTGGGGGAAACCTGTGCCACCTATATGTATCTATTGTGATAGTGAATTTGCTATAGGGAGAGCACAAAGTAACTTGTATAATGGTAAGTCTCGACATATACGTCGGAGGCATAATATCATAAAACAATTGCTCTCTAGTGGAATAATTTTCATTGAGTATGTTAGGTCAAAAGAAAATATTGCTGATCCATTTACTAAGGGTTTGACCAAAGAACAAGTGAGCAATTCATTGAGGGGAATGAGCTTGAAGCCTATATATTAAGAGTCACTATAATGACAAACCAACTTAGTTGACTGGAGATCCCAAGATCTAGGTTCAAAGGGACAACCGAATTGTGGAGGATTCAAGAGGAATCACTATTGAGATAATAATTTCGTTCCCATTCCTATGATGAGATAATGATGCCTGCAGAGTGAATTAGGATAAGCTTTTCTTTTAATGGTTCTCATAGCTTGAATTAGTTCGAGTGAGGTATTGAAGGATACTCCTAATGAGAATCACCTATATGAGTGTGAAGGGGCCACTTCTATGAGGATTTTTAGGCTAAATCTTCTAGAGCACTCATGAAAACCAAGTTTGATTAGGGCCGAAATGAACACAATCATGAGAACCACAGTATGTATGAGAATTAATTGTGTGAATTCTATTGTCTTGGATTAAACAAACGGCTGAACAGTTCAAGACATCACGTTCACTGATTAGCAAGTAAACCCGATAGTTTTCACAAGGGAAGGTTCAAAGCCAAAAGCTACATTTCCCCCATGATGATCTTTTCAATATTTGCTTTCACGATTTATCTGCATTATTTTGCATAGTTATCCAGTCAATTCTCATTCATGTGGGGGATTGTTAGAAGTGAGCATTAATGTAAATTAGTCAAATTAAGCCATATGGTATAGAGAGAGCCCACTTTGTATTGAATGAGAATCACACATGTGAATTGGTTGAAGGAATGAATAGTCCCACATCGCCTAGAAGAAGGTGATATTGTTCGCCTAGAAGAAGGAAGGAATAGTCCCACATCGCCCATGGTATTATCTTGTTGGATATTGTTTGGCCTTTCAAGTTAGGCCCTTAGGCCACCCCACTTTTGTGGGGGAGAGACATATTGGACCCATGCACCTAGGTGGGCTAACCCATACGCATGCGCGCATGCCGCCGTCCGTCCGGCCGGCTCGGTTCGGTTCGCACACTCGGCCGGCCGGTCAACAAGATAATAACATGGGCGATAATTATTTTGGGATACATTCATTTATTTTGGTTTTATTGGGTCCGGTTTTTTTTTTCACTTAGAATGTGGTTGTTAACGGATGAACGCATTCGTTTGAACGGGAAAGGGTGCATGTCTTCAACGGGATGGAAAACGATTTTCTGCATACACAGATTTCTGGATCGTCTTCTTTCCCTTTCTGCTTACTGTGAGAGCATTCCATACTGTGGTTCGCCGCATGTACTGTTTTGGAGGTGCTCCTAAAATACGTGATTGATTGTCTTATCCTGGGAGGCATATGCCCAAGAGTCCTAAGCACCGATAAGGAGGGCGAATTCTATCTTAAAGACATAGAGATTTACTTGATTTGATCATCAACACTTCTACTAACAATTTCATTATCATATTTGTAAAGGTACGCACAGATTATCCTTATGACAGTAACAGTGTTTTTTAACAAGACATTATTGGATTACCCTGTCAGCTGTACTAGCACATTTTTTAGCCTCTTTTCCAGCATCCTAATACAGGATCGCCTCGAGCTTGAGGACAAGGCATGAGAGGACCCTGGTGAGATGTTAGAACATATCCTTGGATCACGTCTTGCCCCTCCATTTGGTTCAGCCCTCTCTAATGGATTTGTTGGCAGCCTGGAACCATTACTTAGCTACAATATTGATGTGCTTTGTGGTTGTTTAGTATTGATTGTTACTTAGTTACTATTTACTTAATTAGTGACTTATCCTTGTACCATTTTGATTCCGATAAGAGTCAAACACAGTATATAATCCATGCTGCCGATCCCAGATAGCTAGGATAAGGCATCTGATGATGCTGATGATCTGGCAGATAAGATGAAAGGCTGAGATTGCAAGATGAGTTTTATTGCATGTAAGTGAATTAGTGGTTCCCCAAAGGTTGAACTCTATGTAAAGGCTTGACAGCCTCCATTTTGGAGTTGGCGAAGGATCAATGGAGTTTCCGAATTTGCGGGACCACCAATTGCCATGCTCAGACCTATAGCATTCCTTTGTTGAGGGAGAGCTGGGTTCGAGCCTTGCTCAGACCTGTGGCAACTTGGGGCTTGGTGTAGGTTTAGAAATGGGGGTTTCCCAATTTACCTAAAAAAGTAAATTAAGTTTCCCAAGTTCTCTCTCTGCTCTCTTTCTCACATTCCCAGTCCTCTTAAATTCCAAGACCGCATCCTGTTCTTTTTAGCAGAACATATGTTTCTCAAAACTTGTTACTGAACTTCCTTTCACTCATCCCTGTATACTCCTTTCTTTGCCAATTCACCGATTGACCCAATGCTGAACACTTGTACCCTACCGGTTTAATAGTATGCTCCAAGTACAACCTTAATTGTCTACTAAGTGTTTAGAGTGCTGCATTCAGTATTGAGGCATCATTATCATCTTTTCATCACCACCAAATCCCAATCAACTGGGTGTGACATGGATCCTATCTGTCATTGCACTCGTCATAATCTATATTGTCAATCAGATCTTCATATTTTTAAACTGGTTGAAAATTAAAAAACGTCATCTTGCCTGCAAGTTCTTGTTTATTGCCGATGGTTTGACCTAGCTAATTATACATTGGGAATTTCAAATTTTATATAATGCGTTGTTTTTAGACACTATAGACGGCATTATTAAACAAAAGATGCAATGAAGTGAGTTAACTTAGAAAGTAAGTTGTCTGCTTTGATGACAACCTAAACAACAGTTTCTTTTAAAGTTGATTATACTGGCTGGGTTTTAACTCTATGGAACTCAGAATATTACATTACTTTGCAAGTTAATAGTTTTCTGATGTTATGCATTGCAACTTTTGTACTTAGGTGAAGCAGTTTACTGATTAAGATTAATAGGTATTGGAGCAGCTTATTCAGCTGCGGTTGCATTTTCTTAATGCAGGATGATTGCACACCAAACAACCAGCATTTCTTAATTGTAAATGGTCAGTATAAGTAGAAAGCAATTCCGATTTTATATTGTCTTTCATTTTAAGTGACAGCACAATATAAAGATTTAAGTACCTTATAGATACCCTCACCTTTTTCCCACGTCAAGGGTGCATCAGTAGCTTGTGCAAAGCATTCATGCAGACATGTATTTTGAAGTTATAATGTTTTATGTGATGGAAGAGCATGTTTTCTGGGAATTTTTCGCTCGTCAACAATTGAAGCATGTACTTCTCACATTAAGGCTGAATCTTTCTCAGAGCCTTTGATTTGAAATAGTACAAGTAAGCTGATGCCTCCTTACAGTATTCAATACTCTCTTCACATTTTTATCAGATGTACAACATCAAGCAAGTGCTTATATATTAGAATCTTTTTTCTGAAGGGGATATGTTTTGTACAGGTAATCTTGAACAGACAGATGAACACGAAATTTCGAATTTGGTGTATACTTTACTGGCCTTCTCCATTTTTTTGTTCCTTTTGGCTAGGTAAGACACACACCTGAACACATGCTATATGCCAATAAAATTAACAGTTTACCTCTCAAATGCTAATACTTCTACCAGCGCTATGAAGACCAACAAAAATGACCTTTAGCGACGGACAAATTCTGTCGCTGAATCTCTCGATAATACCCGCGCCAGTATTGTCAGAGATGACGGATAACAGTCAACCGTCGCTAACTAGCTTGTCGATAGATATAGCGACGGACTTATAGTTGTCGCTAATCCTTTTTGCTACGGTAGATTTTCTGTCGAGAGAATCTTTAGCGACGGATAGATGCCGTCAGAAAAGAGAATTTTTCTACTAACTACTGTTTTTATCCGTCGATATAAATATTAGCGACGGTTTTATCTCATTTGTGACAGATTTCGTCTGTTGGTACAGACTTCGATAAAAAAAAAAATAGCAGCTGTGCGAAATATGGATAACAAACATTATTCATAAATACAAAATATATTCTCATATATTATTCATATAATTATTACTATATTGTATACATAAACAATATATATGTATATATTGTCATCTTACAAAAATATGCATAAGAAACATAAATACAACTAATATGCAAAACAATAAAGTTGTTCTTTCTCCCAAGGAATACAAAAGTGCTCTTAGCTAAAATTATACCTAACTAATTTCTATGTTGTGATAAGCTTTTAAGAACAATCGAAACTATCCCCTGCAATATTACAAAAAAATGACATCAAAAATTATAATAGCTTATGTGAAGAGGAAGTACAAGCAACTCAAAATTGCTACGGTATGTAACATCCTAAAATTTTCAAGGCAAGGTGAAAATAACTTCTGACATTTAATTATCACTATATCGGCTACAAATCTCAGCACCAACCTGTACTCACAGATGAAGCCATCACTACAACAAAATCGGTTTTTAATGATGGATTTTTTTGACAAAAAATAATTAGCAGAAAATTGTCCGTGGATATACCAATGTTTATTTCGACAGTTTTTTTCTGCAGTCGAAGTTTTGTCGAAAAAAATGCTTTAACCCCCCCCCACCGCCCATCCCCACGACGACGACGACGACGCTCCTCCTCAGGTACGCTCCCCACCCCCAATTTCCCTTTTTTTTCTCGGCAGAGGGCTGTTGATGGCGAGGAGCAGCACCACCTGCGAGAGCTTCCTCCTGGTGGTGGACTTTGCCGTCCTCTTCGCCTCCCTCGCCTGATTCGTCGGGGCCTGTTTTTACGTGGCCCGGGCCCTCTGGCTCAACCTCCGCCATAGAGGTCGTTGATAGGTAAAGCTTCTTCCTTGTCTTGCTTTTTTTGTGACTCCTTGTCTCGTTTCACCCATGAAATGGAGGTGATTGCTCTGTACAGACGGGAACTCATCCAAAAGTTGCTACCTTGAAGAATATTGCGCAGTTTTGTTCTTAGGTTCAGCTCTTTCCATGTTTTCGTTTGGTTTGATAGCTAGTTTTACTGTGTGGAATTCACTATAATGCCTCTTAATTGGAGAACTGTTTATAATTAAGTCTTTTAGTTTGGAATATTGCTTTTCTTAGCTTTTATATGACTTCTTAATTATTTCTAGTTAAATTCATTACCAATCTTAGCTCTGTGGTTGTGTATAATGGTGATGTCATATGTTGCTACTTTGAACAACTAAAATCCTTGGGTTTATCATATGATTGGGAACAAGAAATCTCTACGACAGATCTTGAGTATTATAAGTGGACTCAATGGATTTTTCTTCAGCTGCTGAAAAGAGAACTTGCTTATCAGGCAATCATCTGCCCTTAGCTTCAATTTTTGATGCACTTTTAGCTCTGTTGTATCATTTTTGTTTACTGATATTTTTGGTTCTTTTTTACTTGATCTTTTCAGGCTGAAGTGTCAGTTAATTGATGCCCTGCCCTTGGAACTGTCTTGGCAAACGAGGAGGTGGTGAATGGTGTTAGTGAGGGACGTGGGTATCCAGTCATTAGAAAGGTAAAGAGTGATATGGCTTGTTGAATCCTGTAGCTTTTTTCTACATATATTAATGATGAGAAAGATGATAATGTCCATTTTAGTGAAACTGTATTCCTCTTTCCTTGGCTCTTACTTTGTTTTCTCTCCTGCCTTTATACAATCAGCCAATGTGTCAATGGATGCTGAAAATTACAGAATATGCTCATCACCTTCTCCAAGACTTGGACGAACTTGACTGGTCGGAGAGCATCAAAGAAATGCAGAGGAGTTAGATCGGGCAGAAGGGGCTGAGATGGAATTTCCAGTTCTCAGCACAGATGGAGAAGAACATGGTTGAAAGGTGACGATCTTTACCACCAGACCAGATACCATCTTTGGAGCAACGTATGGTCTTAATTTTCAATTTAATTTTCTCTTATTGAATGTGAAAAGTTTGTTCCAGGACTCATTTTTGTGCATAAATTACCTTTTTCACCACTCTGGCAGATATCTAGTGGTTGCTCCTGAGCATTCATTGTTACCATCTCTGATATCTAATGCCCAGCTCAAAAGTGTACGCTCACACTAATCTTTACAATCAGGTGGAAGAATACAGTGAGCAAGCATCAAGGATAAGTGATCTAGAGAGAACTCCAGAAGGAAAAAACTGAAGTCTTTTCTGGTTCATATGCAAGAAATCCATCTACTGGTGAATCTATCCCAATATGGATTGCAGATTATGTGTTGGGAAGGTTTTTATGTGTCTTAACAGTCACTTCTGTCTATCTGCACACCATTTGACAATTCATTCTTTTTCTACAGTTATGGCATCAGAGCAATAATGGCTGTGCCTGCACATGATTCTCGAGATTATGATTTTGCTTTGAATTATGATATACCCATTTGTAAGGTTGTGATGCCAAAGGACAGAAATGGCAGTGAAGTTGAAGGGGCCTATACTGGAGAAGGCTTCATCATCAACTCAATTTGTACAGCATCTGGTCCTAATATCAATGATTTGCCTAATAAAGAAGCTCCTTCCAAAGTCATTGAATGGGCTGAAAGTATAGCGGATATAGAAACAAAAGGGTACTTGGGTTGTCGACTAACTATGTTTAGTGAACTGTGGCATATCTTCTGATGAAGTGCCCTCCCTTCCTGCGTAGATAAATTACAAGTTGTGAGATTGGCTTATTAGGGAGGACCTTTCCCGGTTGTTTTTCTGGATGATACTGGTGAGATTGGCTCCTCTTCCAGACACATGCACTTGCTGATATAGTATTTGCATGATAAATTGATTCAAGATAGGAAGTCAAACTGACTTTTGAATAATTTAGAATAATAAATTAGTCTCTGATATTTATTTATTTCAGGCGGATGGTTTTCTTTTTTCAGGAACATGCTGTTTTCATTTATTTCTTCTTTCTTGTTGTCTAATATGAATGTCGATTTCCTTTTTGGGGCTGCAATACTGTGTGGGATATAGAGAAGCATTTATTTGCTTGGCCAAGGTGGCCTCTCATTTTGAAGAACAATCACTTGCTGCCAATGACCATCCGCCTTATTTTACATATATTTATTCTAAAAATAGTGCATGATTGACTCTTTGATTAGTGGAACCTTTTAATTTTCTGATTTGAAATTTTCATTCTGATAATAGGACAGGAGAGCAACCAGATATGATACTGGCTGAGAAGGACTCTTGGATTTCCACAGTAGATCATGGAGGATCTGTGCGGCCAAATGGTAGAGAACAAAGATTTCCGAAGATGATCCTTCTTGTAAATAGCATTACATCTGTTGAATCTGAAAAGACAAAAACTGCCGCTTTTGATGACAGTCATTATCAAGCCGTTTAGAGCAAGCATGATGGCTGTGTTTCTTCAATAGGTGCTTGGCTTGGGAAATGTCAAGGAGCAAAAGGAAGAGATGTTCAAGGGACCTGCGGCCCTAGATGGCCTACTTCAAGGGAAGAATATATTAGTTGTAGATGCCAACAAAGTGAATCGTAGAGTTGCAGCTAGAGCTTTACAGAAATATGGGGCTAAAGTTGAGTGTGCTGAGAGTTTCCCACATAAGTTTGATGCTTGCTTCATGGATGTTCAGATGCCAAAAATGGATGGGTATGTGTGGCATGAGACCGATTTTGCTATATAAGCAATCGATTAATTACTTGTTACTAGTATCTGCTGTATAAATATGATTTATTTGTTTTGCATTAATTTAGGCTGCTTAATTTTCCAAACATTTCCTTGCTTGCCAGGAAAGGAATTTTTAAACATGGCCGTCCGATCAAATGCATAGACAGTCGTGATAAGAGACTTTTCCTGGCATGCAACTGAACATGTAGCTATTAAAACTAGATTGTAGAAACCTGTTATACATGGATCTTCGTCTTAACTGAACCAAGTTGTTCCGGTGTTCAAAATTGAAGGTTGGTTTATTTTTGTATTCCACTACAGGTTCGAGGCAACCAGGTGGATTTGAATAATGGAGACGGAGGATGGTGCTCTGAATAATGGAGACGGAGGATGGTGCAAATGAGCAGGCGGAGAATGGAATCTTGAAAGCGAAGTGACACCTGCCTATCTTTGCCATGACTGCAGATGTTATTCAAACAACTTATGAGGACTGCCTCAAAAATGGTATGGATGGCTAAGTGTCAAAGCCATTTAATGAGGAACAGTTATATAAAGTTGTTGCTCGGTTCTTTGCATCTCATCCCAATTCAGGCCATGTAAAGTTGTATTTGTAAAAGTTATCAACATTAGTCACTTCTTGTGCATTGTGAACGTATCATTTATGAATGAAGAAATTACTTTAAAAGTTTTTTTTATTAGATTTTTACAAATACAACTTAGCATACAAAAATCTGTTGCAAATGTTATACTTTTCTCCACGGATTATTACCTGTAGTAAATATATATCTTTATCTATGGTTCTTTTAACGACAGAAATAAAACCGTGGTTAATGCCCGATTTTATTGTAGTGACCTCAATGCATATAAAAGGGGGAGGTTCTATGAGCTGAGAAGACAGCCTGCGGCCAAGCTGACCAGGTGAGGTTAAAATCTCTTGCAGCGGGGTGAGTTCCAGCTGGAGTGAGTAGAACTTGAGATTTGGAGATGGCTTTTGAAGCAGCAAGCTTGCAACCCGCACAGTGCTGGGTGTCTACTTAACATTATTACTCCTTAAAAACATATCTTTTAGCTTAGCAGTGTCAGCTTCAAGCCTTATGAATTGGCTTCTTGGCTTTCTAGCTGCTAAAAGTATGAAGACGGCAGATCACAATCACATGGCAGGAGCAATGGAACCATGGAAGTTTTGGGGGTGACAAGTTAAATGCGCAGAGTGGCCGAATGTATGCAGGATTTTCTGTTTTCCTTTCTTTTTTGGGTGAGGGTACTTCGATGGAGATTTCCTGTCGCTTGATGATAAAATAGGGTGATTCATGTTCATGATGCAGATGATGGCGGTGCTTGACATTGTGCATTGATTCGGTGGTGGCTTTTGATGGGCACGCCCTTGAATGATAGAGAGAATCACCACCGTCTCTTCTATTCCCTTTTAAGATCTTCTAATTCTGGTACGAGTAGCGGAGGCGATCTATTTGCAAGTCTGCTGAAGAGCCCAGTGCTCGTGTTCACCAGGATGGAGATTAAAAGTTGACTGCGTTTGTATGACCCAATACTCGCTAAATCTTATTTTAGTTAATTTTAAATAGGATAATTACTTGTGTTTTTTCCTTCTAGACTCAGCATAACCCAACTCCTTCCTCTATGGCTCTATCGACATCCCTCCTCTACTACCACAGCCATTGTCGCCACCACCGCCTTCTGTTCCTCCTTACCTTCAACCTAATGGCACCTCAAAATGTTTTCTCGATTCTATTTTTACCTTCAGCTTAATGTGCTCAAAGTGTTTTCTTAATTCTATGGCACCTCAAAATTAAAATTGGATCCTCAGCCACACTAGCTATAAATTGAAGGTGTGACCAAGTAACGTGAATGTGTATGTACGCCTTCCATCTTTACTCTCACGACTCACACTTCGTTCCTATTAAACAATAGGATGAATAGTTTACCAACCCAGGTTTTAGCCAGTCCACCCCTTTATATGGTCCACTGTCGCTGTATTTTCAGACCCTATCTCTGTACAATATACTAGTTATATTGCGTAAACAATCCGTGTCTCTGTCTCTGCAGGATAATCTTGATTGTCCAAAAGTAGTGTAAACAGTTCGGGTCCCATTGGCCACACAAAAGCAATCCTAGATTGTGGACAACCAGCCAATATGAAATATTACGGAGGTGATTGTTCTCAAACCCAAAACCCAGGATTGTCAACAATCTGCCAAACAATCATGAATTGTTAAATAATTTTGATTGTTAAACAATCCCAGTTACAAATGGAAATTTCTACAATATGTGACAATCTAACAACAATCGGCCAACAAGTCTATCCAAAGGCACCTTAGTGGGGCTTTTTACATATTACCTGGCGCCAACTATGGTATTTTCATATTACCTGGTTTTTCTCGTGACTTATCATATGACCTGGAATCGGCACCTAGAGTACCGAAAATGCCCTTCTTTTATATTTTTTATGCATTTTGTACCCGAAATGCTTCATTCTTCCCAAAATTAACGATTTACAAGATCATCAAGTTGGGGAAGAAGACATTCCGGCAAAGTTCCATCCATAATCGTGGTTCAAACCATCGCCGGCGCCGTCCAACCAGAAAAAAAAATTTCATGCCGAAAAACTATAAAAACAGCGGGAAAGACGAAAAAAATATGTGATGAAGGGATTTTGATGTAAGAGCAGCGGGAAAGCCCTCCCAACTACAAAAATTAAGATCTACATGTAAAGAAACATAAATAAAGATCACCTATTAGTGTTCAACCGTTCTTGGACATGAAATAAAATGATAAAAATGGGCAAAAACATAAAATACTCATCGGCAAGCGACAAGTTCAATTTATATATCTTTTTGTGATCCTAATGAAGTAGAAGAAGAGGAAAAATAAAGAAAAATGTAAAAAAAATAGGCAAAAAAGGATAAAAAATGAGCAAGTTATGACATTTTGAAAATTGGCATTTATCGTGTTGTCGACGACACGACTTGATTCCAAGTCGTGTACTATGTGACACTACTTGGATTGTGACACGACTTGAATCCAAGTCGTGTCACATAGTATACGACTTGGAATCAAGTCGTGTCGTCGACAACACGATAAATAGGCAATTTTTAAAATGTCATAACTTGCTCATTTTTTATCAATTTTTGCCCATATTTTTGCGTTCTTCCTTATTTTTCCTCCTCTTCCACCTCAATAAGTGTAGCGACCGTATTTTTTTCTATATTATTAAGGTAATTTTTCCTTGCTAAATGGGAGTAAATTTGAATTCTGGAAATTTCATTAAAAATAAAAAATTTGAAGTTTTCCGTCAGACCGATCGATCGCCTTCAAACGGCTTCGATCGGCAGACGATCGACCGGCTTCGTAAGGCATCGATCGCGAGACAATCGATCGCATTATACGTACCGATCGATCGCCAGTGGAATTGCGATTTCCGAGGCAATTCCGTTGGGAAACGTTTTGGGCTGATTTTGGGGGATTTCTTTGGGTCATATCTTGCCTGATTTACCTGTTGAAGGGGTTCTAAACGTGGTAATTGGAATTAGTTTCAAAACCCTAATTGATATCTTTTTGGAAATCATTTTAATGGGAGATTTAAATTGCCTAAAATTATAGTAAATTTGGGCTGAACGTGGGACACTCTTTTGGGAGGTTGAATGGGCCTCTCTTGTGCTCATAGTTGGCCCAAGAAGAGTCCTTAAAAGTTTTGCTTTTACTTAGTAAGTTACCTAGGTAAATTGGTAACTACTTAAGAGGAGATAAGATCCTATCTTAATTGCAATCAAATCAGAATATTTTGTGGTTAGTGGAGATCTCAATCTGGAGATTTGGATGGGCTGGGTTTGATCTTGGCCCTTGGATGAAGTGGAGACGGACGGTGGAGATTTTGGAGAAAAATCTATTTAAACCCTTGGAAAAAGGGGCGCCCAACCCTTTGGGAACCGGCAGCCCTCTTTTCCTTTTTCTTTGGTGATTTCTTCTCCCCCATTTCGTTCTCCCCCTTCTCTCCTAACCCTCAGTAAGCCTCTTCAAGTAGAGTGTGCTTTGGTGGTGGTTCGGTTCGTGTGGAGATCGCAAAGAAGCGGGTTTCGTTTCAAACCGGTTCACGTGCAAATTAGTACCGGTTCTTTTGTAAGATGCTCTTTTTCTCACAGCATATTTACATGAAAGTTTTGATCTTTATGTTGAGTACCACGTGCTGATGTTGTGTGACAAGTTTGACTTATTTTCGTTCGGAATTAATTGTTCTAATTGTTGATATCTATTCAATTGTTGCATACCGATCTAATTGTTGTTGTGATTCTCTTATACACTATTCGATCAAGACATCCCTGAGGTATACCATTCTTTTGCTACACTTTTGATCACATGTTTGCTGTCTATATCTACTGTTAGTACCATGTTTCGAGTGGTTTAAGGTTCTGGTCATGAAAAGTTGTCATCTTTCTTGAAATACATCAACCGATGTCTATGTCTATGTCTAATCCATGTGTTTCTCATCCAAAAGCAACAATATTTCAGATTTGAATCCTCTGGTATGTGGCGTCCTTTTGTGTCAAAAGTTGTACTTTGTGTTGTGGTTCTATGTCCGAATAAAGTTGTCCACTTTAGGTAGTATATGCCTTAATTGATATAATATATGAGTAATATGATTATCTAGAAGAGACTAAAGGATATATTGATAAGAGAAAGTGTAAATCCTTGATGGAGCATTGCTCGTGGACCTTAAGACCTCTCTAATAGATCTGACCAGGAGCCGAGGTGTCCTGGAATAGTTGTCCAATTCGCGGGTTAATGTGCCATTAAGACTAATTGGTAAAACAGTTTTAAAAGAGACTTGTAGGCTGATTATTATACATTTAATGGTCTGACCAGAAGCTAATAAAGGCTTATTATGATGTGGTTTTGAGTCTAAAAGACTTGGGTTAAGGTTAGAATTAGTGAAAACAAGTGAAAATTAAGTTATTACTTAATGTAGTGCTCGCGGCCAGGATGTAACCTGCACCGACAGACTGCATTCTAAAATCCATAACTAATTGTAGAAAAATTCGGAAAATTATTCCGTAAATTGGATAATGACCTGTGGACATAGGGCTGTCTGCCATAAAAATTTCAGAGACTTTTAAGTTCTGTGTAAGTCGGGATAAATCCGGGAATGGGGCTGTTGTGTCTATAACAGTGACCTTTCTCGGTTATAAATAAAACGCTACGCTAAGACCATGTATATCTATGATATAACATAAGGAGGGTACTGTAGCATAAGACTTCCAGAGGGTACTTATGATAGTATCATGAGTGAAGTATTGTCTTTTTATACCAATCATTGAGTTCGTCAATGTTCTCCTCGCGGTGCCTAACATCGCGTGTCTTCTATTATTGAAACCCTATTGACAGGTTAGAGTTATCCTTTTCTATTCTACCAGTAGTAAGCTTTTGAGTCACCTTAAGAGTCGTGAGGACCAGGGATGGCCTCGATTGAATCAGTGTATGGTGATGACATTGGAAGAGTCTATACCGAAGAGTCAGTTTCAAGTCAACCCGTGCTTAGGCACCTACCCGCTGATGGTTAATCTCTTGAGAGTCAGTTACCATTAAAGACTGAGAATTCCATTGTACTCTTCTGAGAGTCTTATTGTGAAGATTATGAATTCATGAGAATACCATGTTGTGTAGATAGATCTAGTTCCATGTAAACTGCTTCTCCGCCAAGAGTCTTGTTGATACTCTTGGGTTGGATCATAGTATGCTCACGAGCCATAGCTAGACCCAGAGTGGTCTCCGATGATTATGAACCTCCGTAGTTCAGCCGATGACGGCAACGCGTGCGCTTTAGATTGTTAGACATTACGGAAGGTCTGCAATCTCCGCCCATTGTGCCCGTAAGCACTGATGGGGCCAGCATCCCTAGACGCTTGGCCGGGTTCCTACGTAGAAACCTCTAGGATGTTCTGGTATTGAAGTCCATAGAGAAAGTGGACTGATCAGAGAGCAGAAAATTGACATTTTCGACACATTGGTTGTCCCGATCAGATATTTTGCCTATCTCCTTACTCTTTGAAAGTCTGGAGTCGTATTGTTTACGTTGATTCATTTTACCCTGATCAGTGAGAGTTGTCAGGTGTTGTAATTTTCCAGGTAAGTAAATCCTGTGTTCATTTTGTCCTGAGGCATTGGACTTGATTATCATTGAATTACCTTATTGCCTTTATTTTCTGTGAGTTTTTCTGGCATCCTACTGAGTATTTCCTCTGGAATACTCACGCATCTTCTGATGCAGGGTGTAGAGCTGAAGAGGCGTGATCAGCATTCTTTTGGACGTGGAGGTTGGTGCTCGTAGGAGTCGTGAAGGCTTATTGCATGAAATTTATTTTGCTATTTGTTGGATGTTTATCTTTTTCTGGATAGTTGTGGCCTGCGTGTCACTCAGTTATTATTTGCTTTCGTAAAAATAATTGACGCTTAGTAAGTCAGTAACATTGTTTAGTTATTTCAATTCTTTTGAACGATTGTTTACGTCATCATGATCCTGCTATTCCATTTTATGTTATGGGATTTGTGGTGATGAATCGAGTATTCGGTCCGTCCCAGGTTTCCTACCCTTGTAACCATCATTGGATTATCGCTTCCGCGCATATCAGGGTTTTGGAAATTTGGGGCGTGACAATAAGATATAGGATGGAAAAAGAAGAAAAAATAAGAAGAAAGTGAAAGCATTCCTACATCCGGAGCTTCGCACAATCGCCCACTAAAAAAAAAACTATTATCAAGATATTTTGATGTAAGAGCAGCGGGGAAGCCCATCCAACTAGTAAAATTGAGATCTACATGTAAAAAAACACATATAAAGGCCACCCGTTAGTGCTCGAGCGCTCTTGAACATCAAATAAAAGGATAAGAATGGGCAAAAGCATAAAATACTCGTCGGCGACTGACAAGTTCAATTTATATATCTTTCTGTGATACTAATGAGGTGGAAGAGGAGGAAAAATAAAGAAGAACGAAAAAAAATGGGAAAAAACGGATAAAAAACGAGCAAGTTATGATATTTTGAAAATTGACATTTATCGTGTTGTCGACAACACGACTTGAGCATTTATCGTGTTGCATATAACATGACAAAATGACAATCTTCAAAATGTCATAACTCGCTCATTTTTCATCCATTTTTACCCATTTTTTTGCGTTTTTCCTTATTTTTCCTCCTCTTCCACCTCATTAGTATCACAGAAAGATATATAAATTGAACTTGTCGCTCACCGACGAGTATTTTACACTTATGCCTATTTTTATCCTTTTATTTGATGTCCATGAGTGCTTGAGCACTAATGGGTGGCCTTTATATGTATTTTTTTACATGTAGATATCAATTTTAGTAGTTGGGTGGGCTTCCCCGCTGCTCTTACATCAAATCTCTTGATAATAGTTTTTTTTTGCGTGGGCGATGCGGCGAAGCTCCGGACGTCGGAATGCTTTCACTTTCTTCTTATTTTTTCTTCTTTTTTCATCATAATATATCTTATTGAGGTCGAAGAGGAGGAAAAATAAGGAAGAACAAAAAAAAATGGGCAAAAACAGATAAAAAATGAGCAAGTTATGCCATTTTAAAAATTGCCCATTTATTGTGTTGTCGACGACACGACTTGGATTCAAGTCGTGTCACATAGTACACGAATTGGAATCAAGTCGTGTCATCGACAACACGATAAATGACAATTTTCAAAATGGCATAACTTGCTCATTTTTTATCCGTTTTTGCCAATTTTTTTTGCGTTTTTCCTTATTTTTCTTCCTCTTCTACTTCATTAGGATCATAGAAAGATATATAAATTGAACTTGTTGCTCACCGACGAGTATTTCACGTTTTTGCCCATTTTTATCATTTAATTTCATGTCCAGGAGCGGTCGAACACTAATGGGTGATCTTTATTTGTATTTCTTTACATGTAGATCTTAATTTTTGTAGTTGGGAGGGCTTTCCTGCTGCCCTTAAATTAAAATCCCTTCATCATAGATTATTTTTCGTCTTTCCCGCTGTTTTTACAGTTTTTCGGCATGAAATTTTTTTTTCGGGTTGGACGGCGCCGGAGATGGTTTGAACCGCGATTATGGACGGATCTTTGCCAGAATATCTTCTTCCCCAACTTGATGATCTTGTAAATCACTAATTTTGGGAAGAATGAAGCATTTCGGGTACAAAATGCATAAAAAGTAAAAGAAACTCTAGGTGCCGATTCCAAGTCATATGAGAAGTCACGAGAAAAATCAGGTAATATGAGAATACCATAGTTGGCGCCAAGTAATATGTAAAAAGCCCCACCTTAGTGCGGTGTCATGTGACAGTAGGAACGTCATGTCAATAGGGATTTGTGATAGAAAATGCTACTATTATATGCCATGTGTCTCAAATACCAAGTACGTGTGCAATGGTGGGCGGATGGCCATTCTGTGGGTCAAGTGACCCTCTGCGTCTGAGCTTCTTAGTTGCATGATGGAAGTAGGGTCGTTGGTCGGCAAAAATCTCATACATTTACTTGAGATTATCCATTAACCAGCTGAAACATCTGAGCTGGTTAGTGGATAATTCCAAAATGGAGGTGTTTCAGCTGGTTAGTGGATAATCTCAAAAATCTACCTGGTTGGTGGATTTTTAGAAGTGGATGTTTGGGATTTTTCACGATCCAAACGACCCCCTAAACATGTTGTTGGAACTTGGATGAAATTAGTAAAAGACAAAATAATTTTTCGTTTTATAAATTTCTTCATAATGATCAAAGATGTTTTTATGTCGGTAAAGAAAAGTCCATCTAAGTTCTTGATTGAAATGATATCTTATCTTCATAAAAAAATTTGCAACATATCTTTTCTTGTAACATATCTTTTCTTTTGCATGAAGGGAATTACGAGAGAATTTTGGTGTTTTCGCTCCAAATTTATAAGGAAGTCTACCCTACTCGATCTATTGCACTTCTGAAAATACGCAATACTCCTGTATTAGGACTCCCTTACTCTATATACTTCCTACATTGTTCGACTTATCTAGCTACATATACTCGTAGTTTAGTCCCAAGGAGTGTTTTGGAAGTGGTTGCGTTAATTTTATCAGGCTGATGCATCAAAAAAGAAGAAAAAAAGAGAATGCAAGAGATAGCGGGCACGAAGCAACCCCACAAAAGTCATCTGTTTGCCACTGCTCCACTTCCACTCTCGATATAGAAGTTGTCCTTTCACTAGAAAAAACTTGGTTCTGGAGCAACTCCTACTTCATGGGAGCCGTGGCTAGCTCATTACCTAGCGCATTACTTGCATTAGCCTACACTAGCGTGTACGTCGTTGATCTTGCGTCGTGACTAGCTCGACCTAGTGCATCGTTGATCCAAAGGATCGTCTCATTATGCGCGTTTGCATGAGCCGATACAATCTGGGTCTCGGATTTTAATCTCATGCCAAGGATTAATACAGGAAACAAACATATTTAAATCTTTGCCAACCCTTTGTCTTGTGCTGTCGGATCTCAATCCAACGACTTATAAAAAAAACAAGCTCACGGCAATATGCGTAGGATCAAATAAACATCTTCCAATCAAAATTACCCAAAAAAACACTTCTACCAACCAATCAATAAACTTTCTCTATCCAAAAAAATTTGGCACTATTTAAAAATAAGTCAAATTTGTTCTCTATAGGTTCTCCATCATTTTAAACCTCTATTTAGTAATTTTTTAAATACAGTCAATTTTTTTTATGGAGGGAGTGCATGATTTTAGAGTAGTGCTATTCCTCCCGCTTTTTTCCCACGGCCAAACCTCGCAGGCTATTCATGTGGTGAAAGGAAATACAATGTAGGGCCTATAAACATTTCCACGTGAGGTGGCCGTAAATATAAAGCGGGAGAAGAAACGTTTTTCATGATTTTGTGGTCCTTTATTCCAAATACAAAAGGACCTTTCCTTAAACTCACTGTAGTGAAGACCGAAAGTGACTTGACTATTCAGCGTACGTTATTAACCCCACATGATTCTCCTTAGAATCCGTGAAGCAGGAAATGCATAGAAAAAATAAAACTAGTACATGACAAACATCCGTCGTGCTTGGATTGGATCTACGATCGGTGGAGGAAGCCAAGTTGCTGCACTCTGCTCATCGTTTTCAGGGCGATAATATGCATGCTGCCCGAAGCCTCTAATGAGGATCAAGAAATTGATCATGGATATTTTACCATTTTCAAAGCCGACATGTCCTTCCATGGAAGAGAAATAAAGACTAAACAAATTCAAACTACCTTCATTTCGAAGAAATACCCCATGACACTATCCTTCCGTTAGTTAACATTCAGCATCATACTTCTGCCAGTTTTTTTTGTTTTGCAACATTGATACTTAATTATGCAACATTTTCTTCACATAGCTAAAAGAATAAAATATTATCTGCCACGATGCCATGCCACTACTCTAATCATCTGGATTGTGGCCACAAAATGCAAACATATGCCTAGCCTGTGGCATCTCTGTCATCTCTTTCAAGTGGCGAGCTAATAACGACTTGTAAGCTGCATGTATTCTTCTAGATGAATAGAACAAGAAAGAATCCGAAGTGGAAGAGTATGGGACAAGACATCTAAAAAGTACTCTCTTGTTTTTCATTGCCATTGAATGCTTTGCACATTATGTGAGCCTCGACACCTGCAAGAAGTAAGCCATAGTTAGGCATGATACCTCCCATGAATGATTGTATAAGAAGAATTAGTGGAAGAAGGGAAGTATCTATTAAAAGTAGTTTCATTGAGAATCCATTTATCTACTGCTTGATATATGTATCATAATTGGTAGAGGGAAGGCTAATGATCATGTTTAATAAAAGAAAAGGAGAAACATCAAGAGTGAATCTAATGGCGTGGAGGTAGAACTCTTTCCCTAGCCAGTCATCATTCTCTGAGAAAGGTTGAACCCCATTGCAAAATAACTTGTAACTCTAAATTCTTCTAAAAAATTCCCAACACACGTTCTTTACCCTTCCTTATTTCTAGTTTGACAAACCGCACGCTCTCACAACAATATGATATTTCATATTAGAGAGTACGCCATAATTTGACATTCTAAATTCAGGAAATTTGAAGAATGAAGAGTGCAATACATGAGCGAAAGAACATTTAAAGCTCAATTTGAACCGGTCAAAACTGAAGGGAATTCCTTTTGTGTTTTTTTTTATTTTGTCACTAGTGCTACCTTAAATGAATGCAATGATTAAACCTGTGTTGTGCAAGCAGAAACCAAACTATTTTCGAAGGAGTCGTGATAAACACAGTCGAAACAAAACCGATACGGTGTTACTAGCATAATAATTGGTAAAGCAAGAAAGGGAAATGAACTGACTTTTAAGAAACCTGGGGAAAGAACAAACCTTTAGAAGATGTATCTTACCAGGAAGTAGCTTTCTCCCATTTTCAGGCTTTGCAAAGAAACTCCGAACTCATTGACAGGAACAGGCTCTCCAGAGGAATGCACCAGTATCACATCTTGGCCAAACATTGATCTGACATCAAATGGTCCAAACGGGACATCCGATGGGACTCCATTAATAAACACTGTTATCAATCCTGCAACCATTGTCAAATAGATTATGTTATCTGCTTAACCCTCCCCTCTCTTCCAACTTAACTTTAGACTGATCATTACATTTAGCCTTTTCTTCATTATTTTCAGCAACTTGCTCATGCACTTAAAAAACTTTTTAAGCAAAAATGGATAAGCTCTTCTTGGTAATCAAATTATGTAGTCATGGATATCTAATAAAAAATGTAATGAAGAAAAGGTAAAGCGAAAATTTGCAGACCTCATGAACAACTCTAAAGCACCCTCCACCCACCAACTCATCCACAGCACTGGCCACCCACCCCATACTAGATCAATATATATATATATATATATATATATATATATATATATATATATATTATATTATGGCAAGATGGAGACTAAGCACATCAACTGACCGAACCACAAATTTCAAATTGTGGGCGCCGCTGCAAGACGCTATAAATTGTATGTGTTCTAAATTAATCTTAACTCGAAAAGCCACAACTAGTTAATTCAAGGAAAAAACTTGAATTCGTTTTTCTTGGAAGATCAAATAAAAAGACCGTATTATTATTGTAATTCACCATTCCAGAGTCTCGTCTATCAATATGGCCGGAACTTTGACAATAGTACATTTAAACCAAAAAACTGGGACTCTTTTTTGCCAAAGATGAAAACTTTGAAAAGTGGGAGAAGACTTGGTTTAGATATAAATGCAGTGAAAACTTTTATAAAGATCTTGAAGACACCAAAATGTATATGACGAAATAAAGCTTTATATAATCTAGCCTCTTAAGCGGATGGATAGATATTTTTTGTGGGTGCGGTGCAAACAAAAAAAAGGAAAAAGACATCCAGGAAGGAAAAAATAAGGAGGAGATAGATAAATTTCAAACCTAATTTATTTGCTACTAGTGTAAAGTAAGTATGGAAAATTTAAAATCAGCAAAGAAAGTGGATGAGAGCGTGCGGCAGATACCAAAATGGTAGTGCAAATTCCTGTGATCCATACCAGGCCACATCATAGAAGGTTCCATCGGCTGGTCGATCTGCTCGTGAATTCCAGCTGGAAATCCCATCGGCTGAGGACGGATCGACTTGATGAGATCGTTCTCGTCGCCCATAGCGCCTCCGCACATTGGAGAAGAAGGAAACAAAGATGAAGAAGCAAGAGCTTGAGAAGAGGAAGTGGCAGAAGAGAAACATGCTGATGAAGAGAGACCATCTGGGGAGATTGTTGAACAAGAAAGTAGTGGAAAAGCAACAGAAGAATAAGAAGAAGAAGTAGTAGTAGTCGGGCATGAAGTACTGGGATAATGATGATGATCATTTGATAATGAAAGTAGTTGTGCACCACCTTGCAGGGGATGGACAGCAGCACGCGGGTCACCAGCCAAGACGGCCTGAATCTGTCGCTGCCGGCGACGAGTTCTGGAGCGACGGTTCTGAAACCAGTAGAAGACATTGGCATCAACGACGGCACCGAACTTCTCAAGGAGCTTTCTGATTCTCACCGTTTCATCCTTGGGGGGATTGACCATGCCGCTGTTGAATATGGACTCAAGGATCATGATCTGCTCGGGTTTGGGGTTCCAGCGAGACCTGGTCGGTTCAGAGGCTGGCGGCTTATCAATATCAGGAGGGCAACCACCATGACTGCTGCTGGAACTGCCAAGAGCACCAGTTCTGGGATTATCGCCTGGTGGGGGAGGGAATAGGTCATCATCATCCATATTAACATCGAAAGTGTGAGAAGTGGAGGAGAGAAGCCAGTTGAATGAATATTTCAGGAGTAGGAGAATAGTAGCTCGACCTTTCAGGGTATTTAAAGGTAGTGGTTTGAGGAAGAAATTTCTAAGCTATACAGTACAGGTGGGGGAGTTTGGACATCTACAACTAAGCTGCCTTCTTGTTGCATTGCACTTGCACACTTACCACTCTGATTCATTCATAAGTTTACTTGGCTCCGAAGATTTGTCTGCCTTCTGTCCACCTTCTTAATAAAGTTGTACTCCAGTATGTTACGTACGGCACCAACGCGTCCAAGTATTTTAGCTGCATGTGTGCGCTTAATTAGAACGTTCACATTTCCCATTTTGTTGTTTTTCAGTCAAAACCAACTCTAGCTTGGTCTTATCACAAAATCACTAGCTTGCAGTATATCCAAAATAAAAACTTCTAACTTATAAGTTATAATTTCTTACACAACTAGAAATATGATAAAAACGCGGGGAAAAAACTACAAGGTAGAGTGGAGAGGAGGAGCGGATGCAGCTGGTTTATCTGGCTGAGGCGCATGTGAAAGAGTAGGAGGGTCCATGTGAACGCATGCACTCAGACGATGGAGCAATTCTCCAAAACCCTGGTCAAAAAAATGGAGCCGTAAATAAGGCTGACGTGATTGTGGGCGGGCCGGTCGCCAGTCTCACAATTTTAACTGTATATATCGGGGACAAAGTTCCCCAATGTTTGCCAGCTTTGAACCCCCAACAATTCAGTTCCTCTATGACTATGATCCCTCCTTTTTCCTTTCTCGCTAAGAGTTCTCTGTTTTCCAAGTGAAATCCACCACTTTTTGTCTCATGCCAATTTTCTTTTTTTGGAAATTTACTTGTCTTATGTCAATCGGGCCATTCTGTAGCTTAGCCCCAATTTATTGCTCACGGAGGACCTTTCCCTTTTTGATCTGCACTGTCTTACACAATAGTGCAAATCATTTTTTTTTGGCTAGATAGTGTAATGCAAATCGTTGGTAAAGATGTTAAATCGCATCGTATGTTTGTTCGCAGAAAAAATAAAAAAAATCGCAGTATCTTTTTCCTTGTTCTTTTCGGTACAAGTTTTGCTTGGTTGGTATGAGGCTTTCCAATGGAAGATCCAGAATGGGATACGATACGTCTAAATTGCCACGTGTCATCTCCCTGACATCTCTCCCTTGATATGTGCTCTGAAGCAACTTGGAGACAATATCAGTCTTCCATGATGTCGACTTTTATTAGTTTATTGTACCAAAAAAAAACTTTTATTAGTTTAATGGAACTGATGACCTAGGAAGCATTGAATCATCATACAACTACAACTGTTGCGAAGTAACTGGGACAACTGTAACATTCTTCTAGTGTAATTTAGAACGAGCAATATTTATACCTTCTATGTAACTATATAACCTTTCTTTACTAATATCATTAACAGGATTCTGGAGATTAGAGCAATGACAAAAGAACGCACATAAAAAAAAGAACTTTCCGTCTTTTCTCTTTTTTTTCAACAAAGTTGCGGTTTACCAGTGTCCTGGCTGTCCATAAATACCCCAATCTCGAGGAATAGCTCGTCTACTACATACCATATTAATAGCTCCGTTACGGTTTATTAATGTCGGAAGGAGGGAATACTGTGTGTATTTACTTGTAAAGGCAGACTTCTCACTCAAATAGAGAACAGAGGACATGATCAAAGGCGAGCTCTCACATGCTAGCTAATCTTAAAGGTATTAGTGTCGAAGAGATTCAAGACAACTTCATCAGGAATTAGCACAACACAACAGTATGCAATCATGTTTCAGTCACATCTTAGGCAGTAAATTATTGGTTTCTATCCATGAACAAAAAAGTGATACATACGTTACTAAACACACTACCGTGAACACAAGTGGAACAAGAAATGGTGGCAGTATCGTAGATAATAAATTCAGATTAAATACTAAACAAAAGACAGGGATGGGACATTTGTGGGAAAAAGGGTGGATATGTAATGAATGTGCCCCAGAAGGGCTGGCAGTGGTCGCCCAAAAGTGCAGTTAGGGTGTCTGCCATCATGTTCTGCCCTTTCTGCATGGCTTAGGAGCATTTTGGACTCTTGCCATAAATAGTAAAAAAGCACTTTGCCTTGCCACGACATTCCTACCAGAGAACCCTTTTTGTTACTTTCTACCCATTCAACGGTCCACCAAATCATTCCCTTTTGCCTACCGCCTCACCGGCATCGCCTGCCGGAAGACTGTATGGGAACAAATTGTTCAGTGCTCCCGGACTATCCTGTGGGAAAGTCTCTCACTATACAGGAGCCGCCAGCTCGTCAGTAACCATGATAGATGGCATCCCACAGATACACTGACCTTTGTCGACAGCTACCTGAGATGCCACTCCCTTGCAGAATTGGGTTTCCTTCAACCGATGGCAACCACCGTGCACAAACAGGGTTACGATAAACTTTGATGGGACAATTTTTGTTGTAAACAATTGTTCGAGTGTGGGCATCTGTGCTAAAGATTCTGATGGGAGTATGTCGGCTTCGTTTGTTACTCGAGAACGACCTGTGAATATTGCATAAGATATTGAGGGGCTGTATGGATAGTGAAAGAGGGCTGAATTGATATTGAGGGGCTGTATGGATAGTGAAAGAGGGCTGAATTCACTGTCCCTCTTTCACGCGAAAGAGGGCAAAACACGTTTGTTTAGTGAATTTGAGGTAAATTTCGTGAATTAAAAATTCACCTGAAAGAGCAAATTTACAGTGAAAGAGCACTTTCACGCAGGAGGACTTTCACCTGAAATTGTACGGCTGATGAATTGATTTCATCTTCGGAAAATACAATTCTACCCTCAAACCATTCTTATCCCTTTCTTCTCCTCTAGGCCATGGATTGCTCCTCCGTGACCGACGCCCAGCAGTACCGATCGGTCCCTCGCCACATTGTTCCACTACTTCAAAACCCCGCCGTTGGACCTCGATCGTGGCATCTTCTCGATTTCCGGACCGACGGCATCGGAGTTCTCCCCCAGGTTCTTCTTCGAGTCGCTGATAATTTCAGCGGCGATGGTCTTACGGCCAGGCCTGCGGGGTGGCCGGGCGATGCGGGGGCCTGGCCCATCAAATCTTGTTACCCGACAACGGGGTTGCCGAAGAGGGTGGAGTGGAGCGGGCCGACGAGGACGATGGCACTTACAATGAGGAACCCATGGCAGCTCCCGGAGGGGTGGCAGATCTGGAGGGCGGAGAAGGCGGGCAGTCCCGCAGGGAGGCCGCACGTGACGCTGGAGCCGACGAGGGAGGTAAAAACAGGTTCTGGGATGCAAATAGAGCGCGGTTTTGGAAGAAGAAAAGGAGGAGTTTTGGGTCGTAAAAACTGAGGTTTTTCGGTGGTGTTTTTGCCGGAAGAGATAGAGAATCGATCGGGACAAGAAAGGGGAAGAGAAGGAAGAAAGCATCGATATTGGGCTGATTTTGTAATTGCTACAGTATTGTAACATTGCTACAGTGATTTCGGGTTGTTGGTGAAGATGATGAATAGCATTTTAGGCAGGGGTAAAATATATACGTCTTAAAAATTCACTTCTATATCACATTCACTATCCAAACAAACTGCCAATTACATTCATCTTAAGAATTTTACTATCCAAACAAATTTCACATTCATCATGAAAGTCAATGAATTTTTTCACCTGAATTTGATTTCACATTCATCGCTCTTTCACTATCCAAACAGCCCCTGAGTCAATCGCCATATGTCAAGCAATTAAAATGGCTATTCCAAGAGATTATATCCACAGTTTAATCAATATTACAATAAGATATCCTAGTAATCTTGAACGATCTTATAAGATCTCAACTTAACCCCCAAAAAACCCAAATACTGGCCCTTAAACAAAGGTTTAGGGTGGCCCTTACTTGCATACACGGACTCTTCATAACTAAATAAGTTCGAGCTATTATTCCTACAAAATCACAACCTATCACATTCTACGCTATTATAACTTGTAATTTAGACATTTAATCTATGCAAACCTTCATAACTACATAAACAACTATTCTATTCACGGTTCTCATCCACAATTAAAACAAAAATAACATACATTCATGCCATTTACTGTCACGCCCCAAAATTCCTGACCTCGATCGGAGTGCGGAAGCCTTTAAGTAAACTAAATAAAAGCCGAGATAGGAACCTTGGGACGCGACCGAATACTCGATCACTCAGGTCAATTACATCGTTACAAAAGAACGTGTAATCGACATCACCAGGAACTCATAACGAAACTTAGAAATTGAGAACTAATAACTTCTTCATCAAATTTGAAATAACATTGTCAATGTAGCAAATGGATCCTACTGAGATTATTACAGCAGATTAAATAAAAACTATCAAATAAAGCAAACATCAAATTCAGGCACACACTGGCCAACACTAAAGAAGTTCTAACAAAATGCAATAGAGTAAATAAAGTAATTCTTCAAGACATCTCCCACGCATCTGCTACGCCTTTCTGAACTGCAAAATCCTGACTTACTGATCTTTGAGGCCTGCATCAGAGGATGCGTGAGTATTTCGTAGAAATACCCAGTAGGATGTAAAAACCCACCAGGAAGATTAAATAGGTTATGAAGAATAGATCACTCAGATAAACAGGAATAAACACTCTCTGAAAGACCACTCATAGGTTTATGTTGCAAGAATAGCAAGGTCAGATGATAACAGTTCCAATGGAAAAGTATCGGAAAGAATAATCTCAATATGACTCCAAACAAATATCAGTGTAAGGAGAGAATGGTCAAGACACTCAAGGCTCCAGGCATCTATGGTGCAAGGAGTTACAATTTCTGCTCGCTGAATTTACCGATCTCGAAAGGTAAAGTATACCAGAACATCCTAGAGGTTCTCTTTTTGGAACCCGGCCACGCGTCTAGGCATGCTGGCCCCATCTGTGCTTACGGGCACAATGAGCGGAGACTGAAGACCTTCCGTAATGTCAACCAGTCTAAGACGTACGTATTTGCCTCCTTTCGGGCAATAGAGAAACCATGTTCCATAAATATCGGAGGTCACTCATGACCTAGCAATGGCTCGTGAGCATACTATGATTCCACCTTTTAATAAGTGGAGAAATAGGTCAATGTCAAACTGGACAATGATTCAACAAAAGCACAAGTCTCACCTTTATGAGAATAGGGTAACTCTTACCGCAATGAATCCCTCATGGAGTATGAAACAAATAATCAAGGTTTCTCAACAATATATGGCTCTCTCTCAAGGAGTAACAAGAAGATTCACATATCTCGCATAATGAAGAGAATAATGAAGACTCACAATCTGAGGAATAATGAATTTTACTCTTAGAATACACGTCATGCATCATGTCTTACCTTTGATAGGGATATCTCTAAGTATGGAATTGTATTACTTTTAATCTCAAGATACCTTTCTAAGAAAGTTTGATCTCCAATTGGATACTCAAACCGACACCACGATGAACCATAGAAACAAGACCAAATTGACTCGTGTGCACGCTGACTCGTCCCAAAGTCTTAATCTTTTAAACTTTTTCACTTATTACAGTGACCCATAAGTAGTTTTATCCTACTGTATTAATATTATTTTAATCAGATTATATCATATTATGAGTAATAATACTTACTAGTGCTTTAAAACCCTAATTCCAGTAAACTGTCTTATACTGTACAGCCCACTTTCGACTGACCCCACTGTCAACACAGAAGGACTATGACTCTGAAATTTTAACAGACGATAGCCCTATGAGTCTAGTTTATAACCCCACTGACGGCATATTTTTTTGATTTTTATACATTTAATTATGATTTTTATACTGAGCACTGTCGGCTCAGAAACAGTTCTGGCCGAGAGCACATTACTTACTTATAATATGTAATCATGTACTAATACCCATTAACCATGATACTATAACATTAATACCCTTAATTACTCCTCTCCTAGAGTAATTCTAGACTCTGGTATGTTCTGGAACTTAATGATTATAATGCTAATTGATGCTAATACCTTAAACTAGATCAACCTTGATCTAATTATGCTTTTAACATTATTAATACATCCCTTAACCATATTGGACTATCAAATCAAGACATAATAGCATAAAGAAGATAACTTTCATGACCATCCACGTTCAAGAGACATGACCTATAGATATTCCCATCAAAAGTAGGCATATATGCATCAACATGAAGCATTAAACAAGGTATAACATTATGAGCACTCTTATTCATCAAACAACGAGAAATCTCTCATGAATCAAACATTAGGCACTCTTATCTCTGAGATAATATGAATAGGATCATAAATTAATCACAATATGAAAGAACCAAAGAAGTGCAAACCGAATTGGTTGGGAAAAATCATCCTACCACTTAGATGTATGCGAAATACACCTCCACGCGTAGCTCGTTCTTTTTTCTTCGCAACGACGCCTCCACACCTTCGATCGTACGAGAAGAGAGGTTGAGGGAAGAGGTAGAAGGTTGCTGGAATTTGTGTCAAGGAAAGGGAGAAGGGCTAGGGCTTTGCACAAGACGTCCAAAGCTTGGAGTGAAGCATATGGGCGTCCTCCTCCTTGGCTTTTATAGCCAAAGCCTCCTCCAACTAGGATATCTCCTAATTACATCCTTCCTAATCTCAAATCCCAACTAACCAATTAAAAGCTCTCCCTCATTAGTAAGGGACGTTCAGCCATGTTAATCCATTGGGTTTTCCTCATTTAATTAGGATTTCAAATCTCTAATAAGATTCGTTCACTATCTTAATCCTAATTACAGCACACTGTCATACGCATAACAGTCCACTTCCGACTCTTCCCACGGTCAGTCCAATTAAAGATGGACTCTGAAATTTTTATTGGAGTTAGCCATATGCGTCTAGTTTCTAACTACATAAATTTTATATTTTTCCGGTTTTTACTGAATTAGTTATGATTTATTTACTACAGACTGTCGACACAGAAATATTACTGGCCGAGCTTACAATCTTAATCATACTTTACATATCTCGATCCAAACTAGGAAACTACCATATCTAAGCCAACCAACTAGACGTCCCCTTCCTATTGGTTGATTAAAAAGTGAAATATTTATCTCTTTTTAATTAAGATTTATCTTCCCTAATTATCTCAACCGAACTGATACTTCCCGATCCTCCGCGATACTTACCATATTTACCGCTATTAGGTCAAATCGTAGATTTTGCTCCAAGATTCACTCCAATCCTCTAAAGATCTCCTTGTGGCTAGTTACCCACGTTCACATGCCTCCCTGGGGCTGTGCCACATGGCCCTGCGCCCAGGTCTATGCGTCTAAAGCTAGAGTCCTGCGCACACATGACTCTGGTGTCCCGCGGTTGTACTACTCGTTACACTATCTCGTGTAGACCACGGACCACATATAAAACTAAAATTAACTGATTAATTATGAAATTCAAATAGGTCTCATCCACTTGAACACATGCCCTGGCGCCTGGCCCCACTCCTGGCGTCAGGTGTTCTCAGACCCTGGCGCCAGGCTGGCCTCAGCGCCAGGTCGTGCCCAGCGCCAGGACCAACCCTCGTGTCCTGGTTTTCTACTACTAATAGTCATGCGATTAACAAATTATATCACATCATAAACATCAAATAATACATCAAAGCACATCGCACAACCAGAAAATCAAATCAGGCAATGAACTTTCCTATTTTAGAACAATTACCTAAAATAGAAACCTTTAGTTAACGTACAAATTTTCCTGGTGTTACATTTACATTCCCGACAACAACATTATCTCGATCAAAACCATCCAAATGAAGTGACGACAGGAAGAAAAAAAAGACACTTTGTATAAGCACGTACTTCTTTTCCGGCGTCGGTTTGGGCCTTCTTCCCCGCAATCTTCTCTTCGCCTTTGCCATGACAGTCGAAAAAGTGGTCGTGCATGTGTGCCGGTAAGACGGGTTCAGCGGGAAGAAGAAGCGCTCGGCATTGGCAGATAGAGGGCGTCCAACAAATGGTGGTAGCAGAGAGCAGGTTGCGCTGCAGATGCGGCAAGTTTCGGAGGAGGGGAGAGGTTTTGTTGGAAGAGGAAGACGGGACACGGGAAAAGGGGGTCGTCTGTGGAAAAGATGTCCCCTTTTCAGGTATTGTGGTCGCACAGGCTACCATTACCTTTTCGACTTTTAAGCTCATGCATGGGTAGTTTTGTTATAAAAAAAATACCCACCTGCCCCTCACGTGAGTCCCTTTTTTGTTACTTTTTTTTTACCTTTGGGTCTCTTTTGAACCCCCAATTTTTTTACGTGGCCAAACTGGTTAAAAGGGCAAAACAAATTTCTAAATGAAATTACCCCATTGATTTAAGGTCAAAATGAGGCAGACAGGAAGAGGTTTTTTTTACATGCTACCACCAAGAAAAAGAAGATTTGGCTTTTGCTCAGTGAAACAAAAACTACTCCATCTTTTAGTTTCCATAGTGTCACATTTCGACAAAAAAAAGAAGTTTGTATCAAAGATACAGAGATATCTATATCTTGAGCCAACTAATATACCTCCTATATCCGATGCAACAATACTTCGCCAAAACTCTATATTTTCAAACTATTATTTGTTATTAGATAAATATAAAAAAGTTTATTTATTGTTTATATGTAAAACTAATTTATTAAATAGAAGACTTTAAGACCATCAAAACAGTACCAAAACCTCACCAAACATTCAGATGAGTGAGTAAGAGCCGCCCTTAATCCTCTCTTCGCCACAGCCGTTCCGGCCGCCACCAACTCCCCTCTCAGCCAACACCGGGGGCCTCTCTTCACCACCGCCATTTGTATGTCTGTTTGTTATGCACCTTTGCTTTTCGAAAAGTACTTATATATCTATATTGGGCAAATATTTTCAAGATGAAGGTGTGGAACAGAACCACTAATTTGAGTGTATTTGTGCTTCAGTTGTTTATTTACGCAAGTATTAGTGGTTAGTCTTTTTAAACGCAGTTATATGTATTTGAAAGGATATATAGGATTTATTATTTTATGTTATATGTTTGTGGGTAACATGGTTGTAAACCCTCACGAGACAAAACTCATTCTATTATGGACACCTTGAGGTTTAACGGTTTGTTGCATATGCTCAATGCAATCGTGTTCCCTACGAAAGTGGCATTTATTTTTCTAGTTTAGTTATTCGTATTGTTTTGCTCGAGGACTAGCAAAATTTAGGTTTGGGGGTATTTGATATACACAAAATGTACACTATTTTATATACCATTATACTTATTTGCTAGTGATAACTCTTGCTAAAATAAGAATAAGAGCATGTGTTTTAGTGTTAGGTTGGTAATTAATAGTTTAACAATTAATTTGATAATTTTAGATGCATTACTCATTTTAATTGAATTATATTATAGTGTGCATGCTTATGAAGGCTTTTAAAAGATTAACTTCCTACAAAAAGGCGAAATATCAAGGTCATAACTCAATGTGCATCCAAAGAGACAACAAGTTTTATTTAAAGTAAAGAGTCGTTCATATTAGATTTGACGAAGGAGAGAGCTTAGTCGGGTTTTGAAATGAAATAAAATAAAATAAATAAAACAAAAACAGCCCGAGCGCTTCGTCATGTTGCGATATGATGGATAAAGTTTTTAAACATTCAAGGATTCAGCAGGTGGAATACATAATAGAACTTAGTAGAAAAATATTTATGATAGCAAGTATAATTGCACATGTTACACACATATTTTATACGTATTTAAAGCCTTTTACCTAATATTTGAGCCTTGATGTTATGATATTTTATGGTTATTTATAAGATATTTTCGTTTTGTTGGGTAAGAGGGACTTAACATTTCAATTTGGCTAAATTGCCCAAAATTAGTAATGTAGGCATGTTATGTTCTAAATCAGTTACTAATGTTACGGCATGACTCCGCTAATGAACATTTGGTTTGCACATATTTGACATATTAAGCTCTAATATGGACGCATGTTGAAGGCTAAACAAACGCCCATGCCGGATATGGACTACTTAGGTGGACATGACTGTCTATATTACAGGAAACTTGCAGTTTTGAGACAGCATGCTTTAGCTTGATTTGAGGCGTGATTCAACTCAACAATAAGTGGATTTGCTGCGCTCTCGACTTGGAATGTGTGAATTGTGTTCGCGCTCAGAGGATTTAATTAGGAATGGGCAATGCTCGATTTGGAATAATTGTGCTTTAGGAAGATATGATTTTGGGAAATTCACCAATCTCGAATGTCATTCAGCTTAAACATGGAAGGAAGGATGATTTGAAGGCGTTGCAGTCCTAATTTGGAAGCGTTGAAGGTTGAGGATCGAGCTGAATTTAGAATTGAAAGGGATTTTGGCGATTGCAGAACTGGCTCATCTCAGGCTAGACACTCGTGGATTGGACTCGCAAGAAGCTTGGCTTGACAAATTTGGGATACTAAAAGCTGGAATTTTGAAAGGAACAAATTTGGGCTATTGATTCACATTAGAAGAGGCCACGAGACCTAGTTATAAATAAGCCAAACATATCAGATCCAACGGACCACAGCACTAGGACTAGTAATAACCCAAATGAAAAAAAAAAGTGGCTCGAGCTCGTGCTCGGCCATTCGAGCGAGAGAACACCAGAATAGAGTGTCACTCAATCCGGCAGGTTGTCGATTTGGAAGAGATGCTTTCGTCTTGGACCCAACAGAAAGGAAAACGCGGTTTTACAGCTCGATTGGGAATGATTCCAGATTTGTAGTGGCAAAACAAATTCTGGATTTGGTTCGGCCTCGATCATCCTCAACATTGGTTCAGAAACGGATTGAAATTGGAATGCTCAGAGGCCCGTTCAAAATGGAATGTGATTGGAAGAAGGAAGCTTGGCAGTCGGGATTTGCAAAGGCTGGTTTGGTGCTCAATCTAAGAATTAGAAGTGGGTTTGATCTCTATGGTCTTCGAGAACTTCCTTTTTGATTGTTGGCTAGAATTGGAGGCTAGAAAAGTTAAGGTTCGGTCTGATTTAGAAGGCAGCCAATTGGAAGATTTTCCTACATGAGAATTGGCTAGGACAGGTTTTGATTTCGGGAGAAGGACAGGTTGCAGATATAAGAAGATAACAAAGAGGAAGAACAGAGGACGACCGACAGTTTTACATTACAGTTCAAAAGTTTTTTTTTTACTCGTGTTTTTCATTTCGGTTACTATTGCTTCATTGGGTTGGTGACAATTTGTTTCAATTGGTTGCTGGGAGAAGAGGAAACAGTGGGCATAAGCTATTTCTCTTAATCTTGAATTTCTTGTAAGCGAATTTGGTTTTAATTGAGAAGAATTCCATTGATTTTATAGTTAAATTAATTAGCATGAGTAGCTAATCTCTTTACTAGGGCTACGATGATCCCATGATCAATTGTATGAGTATTATTCATGGGATTCAATTGCTCTCTAAATTAATGAGCTTTAATGGTTGTTCTTCTTAATTTAATGCATCGAATTTTAACTTTTAATATAATGTTTGGATATTAGTTGTGATTTATCTAATGATAGATATAATTAATTGATTGACCTTCATTTATTGATATGCAAGAGAAGACGAATTTTACTTTAATTTGTATGCTTTAACGTTGAAATTTTCCATTAGAGAATAGATTGAATTCAAATTCTCTACGAGATAATCTTGAGAACAATTGCTGATTTAGGATAATTGCTTCTATAATTCTCTTGTGCTGATTCTTATGCCCTAGTGTCTTAAGTATTTGATTAAAGTTACAATTTTTTTGTCAATTAGGTTTCTTTCCTTAGATTAAGTGATTGTTTTTACAGCAGCCGCTTAGTTAAAATCATTTAATCAATTTTAGTCCTTGATTAATTAAGTTCTCATAATCCTTACAAGCATTTTCCCTTGCATGATTAATTATAAGTAGTTGTTGTAGTTAATCAAATCAATCTAATCTTTGAAAGGGTAGTTAATTTGATCTTAGAATTTGAGTTCCAGAAATACAAGTCCTTGAGGGTTCGACCTCGTAAATTATACGACTATATTCCAATACGATTCGTACATTTGCAAGTAAAATATATATATATATATATATACATATATAAATATAAAATCACAACAACACAACCTTATAGAAAGTATCTAAAAATAAAAAGAGCAAAGACGTAATAGTATCAAGATTATTACAGGTATGCGTTGTTCTACACTACCGCGTTACAGCCGATCGAACGCAATCGATCGCAATTATTGCCGATCGATTGCTTTACCCGAAACAAAACAATAAAAAATCACAGCAACTACGATCGATCGTTTTGATAAGGCGTCGATCAATTTAATTTGCCGAACGATCGTTTATTACGGCGATCGATCACAGCCACGCTCCGACAAAATTCAATTTCTCATATCTTTTCACTCCGAACTCCAAATCGCGCATAGTTGGTGGCGTTGGAAAGCTCTTCTCACCAACTTTAATTCCTATAAGGCAACACACGACCAAATCAAACATTAAGAGGGTCAAATTTCGGTTTTAAAATACTTACTAATTTTTCGGGTGTTACACTTATGGTTTGTAGTTCGCTCTCATCATGCTTTGAGGGTCTAAATACTCTTTAATTAGATTCATTACAAGGCATAACATGTATTCATACATACCAAATCAAACTATGCATATAATAAAACTTCAAATCATGCAAAGTAAGCATCTTTACACTAAAATCTCATACAATTGTAGACATAACCAGTTTCAAAGTCATTCTACAAGCCGTTAATACTACATCATGTTCTCGTACTCATATACTTAAAACTTATTTGAGGTTGGTTGTTCTACCTTGACTTTTTTCTTGATATTATCTTCTCTTCCTCTTCCGATCCCTTCTCCTTCTTCCTTGGACTCTCCTAGGGCTTCTATGCATTTATGGTTCCTTATAGAGTCCTTGATCATCTATTTATATAGGGCACTAATCGTAGGATGTCTCCTATTTGAAATAGAATCCAGTTTCCTACTTTAGACTGACTTTACGTATTCATCGACAAGAAGTCCTATGACAATCTTCTTGTCGTAGGGCACATGTTGTTGGTTTCAATTTTCAAATTCTCATTTCTCTTCAATTTCACCATTTCATTCCTATTAGTTGCTTCTCAAATTTAGATTATTACACAATTTTTAACCCCATTGTCACTTATTCTTCATCACAACGACTACAAAAATTAGGTTTGAGTATGATCGTAGGATTTGTATAATTATAATATCTCGTTTGTCTTATGTTTCTTAAATTTTCAGTAGGGTGATGCTTTTATTTTAGATGGTAGGTATGGAAAATATACAATTTAGCTTATATTTTTTAGTTCATTGAAATGTGTCCGTTTTAAATAATTGCTACTGAAAGTTGATGTTGATAAAGGGTTGCTACCCTCCGTGTCCTTGTGGCAGTTGAATTTGTTTGGTATACATAGTGGAAGCATTTACCAATTGATTGATTGTTCAAAATCATATTTGCATCACTGTGAAATTCTATTTGATTGATTGTTCAAAATCGTATTTGCATCACTGGGAAATTCTTGAGTTATGACATATGAAGTACATATTAGAGATTGCATGTACTCATGTGCACAATTAATTTGTGACAAATAAAATGTCCAATGGGATAATTGAGTGTAAGTATATATCTTCAATGATGCATAGACGGTCTATGATTACGCCTTTGGTGTAAATGATGTAACTTAATTTGTGGCTTACAATTTTGATGATACATAGACTGTAACTTGTAAAAACCTTTAGTGCACTATAGTGTAAGTATTTATAGCTTTCAGTGAACAAGGGGTCAGATTTTATTCAATGTGGAAAAAGGTAATGATGATTAGAATTCAAAGTTGTTGTATAATCTAACTTTTGTATTAATTTTTTGTTATAATTTGTACTATTTGTGTCTTAAAACTGATTGTGAACATGTACTTTGTATGCACACTTGAATTATAGGACTCGATCTCGTGGGGAAGGCTTCCAATGATGTTGTGGATCTTGATTCTCAATCTCAACCTCAGTATTTCAAAAAAAGGACATGTAAAACTTTGGAGTGCAAGAGGGGGTGTAGTATTAGTATTGGTTGAATTAGACTTTAGACTTGGTATGGTTGTAGTGAAATTGCTAAATGTAAAAAACTGTTCATTTGAAAAAAAAAACTGTATCAATTAAAAATGATCGGAGAGTATGTTTTTTTGTTGTTGGGTCAGAGTTTGTTTCGGGGGCTGATGATACATAGAATGTAAATTCTTACTCTTATGGAGTAACTGTTTATCGTTTTAAGGAAGCTATATGATGCAAGTGTGTACGTTATTTATTATCTAGCTATTCAAGACACTTGTATTTAGTAGATTATGCAATCTTTTAAACCTTAGGAAGGGTAATGTGATGATATCAAGAATTACCTTCAAAGAATTTACTTTAAATTCTAGGAATGACACCAAATTTTCAAGAAACAGGCACTAACTCAATAAATTAAGGCAGATTATTATTCTTCCTCAATCTCCATTGAGAGAAATGAGGACATTTTAGAGGCAAATCACCAAATTAGTGTCACCCTCTTACAGGAAGGGTTTCTTCCTAAAAAGGGCTGACAGATTAGCGAGCTCCTCTTATGCTTCACCGTCGCCATCACCGCCCCTTATGTGAGCTCCACTTTTGCGTCGCCATCGTCGTCTCTGTCACCATCACCATTGTCGTCACCCGTTACTACTTCTGAACCATCGTCACTTGTTCCACTCCTCTGATCCTCACTGCAGAATCTTGTTCCACTTCTCTGGCCCTCACTGCAGAATTGAGGAATCAGTTGCTGGTGCCTGCCATTGGAGGGGGAATATGTGCATTCATTCTTTGTAGTAGAACATGAGGTATAACTTTTCTTCTACTTTCATTTTTTAAGATGTGAGTTCTTATCTTCTTTCTTACTTCTTGTTGTTGAATGTGGAGACAACAAGTTTTTATTGGATTATTCGGTATTTGACTTGATTATTAGGTAGGAAGCATGTAAAACTTACAGTCGATGACATTTCATTAGTTTTCAGCATGCATGCAGAACGTTAACTTTCACATTAACATACTCCCTCTCGTCACTTTCAATTGAGGCTGTCACATAATAAGTCAACTTTTTTTAGAGAAGGCAGGGTTGTGGCTGCAAGAAGCGTCAGGTGCGAGAGGTCAGGCTTTGGGTGCGAGCCTTTAAGCCCAAGCAGAGAAGGCATCTTTGGAGTAGAGAGTAGTTAGGGAACAATATCATCTAGTGTACGGTCCCATATTTTCAAAATACAAAATATTTTATTATGCAAGAAAATTGGAATGCAATAGATCCATTTAATACCACATGGGTAAATATGCACCGAGGACATTACTCGGATTTTCAAAATTGCATCTGAGTATTTACAATACTCAGTAGAATGGTTACAATCATAAGATACTTCATTCTTATGATAACATAGTATACAATCAAACATTTATATTCATTATTGTAAAAAAAATATTTATACCGATTACACACATCCATTAGAACAATATAAATGCCATGCACACACTTGCTACCTATCATGTTGTTATGCAAGTCCTTAAGGTTCTCGAGGTTTATCCTCTACATCTACTTTCTATCTTTACAATTAGCTAGGGGTTTACTTTCAATAGATTCTAGGGCATCACAATCACAATCTAGGCTATTTCTATTTGAATCTAGCTAATAATGTACATACATATAACACATATGACCATATCTCATGTAAATTCATCTTCTTCAAAAACACATTCATGCCAAATCAACACAATTCTCATGATAGCATTTATAACACATCTCTTTTATTTGCATTCTTTTCACGCATCAAACAATAACACTTCCAAATTTTCAATATAAATAAGTTACAAGTACATTGTTTGTTAGTCCATTGATAAACTTGCCCCAACACACTATTGAGTCAGTGGAACTTTGTCGATAACCCAAAAATTCCAATTTCTTGTTTCCTTCTCTATTTAGATGTGAATCAATAATTCATGATCACAATATACATTGAAACAGAGCATGTTCATCATTCAATATACAACATCAGGCCATGTAAACATCATGCATAAAATTACAACTTTACTTCTCTAGCATAATCATGCATCTCATATAAGCATATGCAAGGAATTATACAACCTAATTCCACACATATCTACATCAATAAGGCATGAATCTACTGCAATCATCCTCTTTCATTCTTTAAATTTATTTATATATATATATATATATATATATATATATTGAGGTTAACAATCCTACCTCTTTCTCCGTGACTGAGAAACCTTCTCCTCTTCTCTTGCCATGAAAATTCTCTCTTTTTGCCTCTGACTACTTCTCCACGCCCTAGGTCTTCTATGAAGTCCAATAGATTGTTTTCAACGCAAATATGAATATTTATACTAAGGTTTTGCGTTTAGAAATGAAGTTTCCCAACTTAGCTCTATTCTGCACTATCACTGACACATTGTCCATCGACACAATTTTGTGTCAGCCAACCTTTGTTTATCGTTCAAATTCTGCAATACAACCGACACTTCTCCATAGACTTATATAATGTATCGGTGACTCTTTGTCAGTCATTATAACTTTGTCTATATTTTAGATCTTCATTTCTAGGTGATCTAATCCCAACATTAGTTTATTTAGAATTGTTACATCTAGTTTTGGTACACATTTTTTTATAATTATCTCGATTAAAAGTGACCATAGGAAATATATAGGAACTTACTTCTCCTCACTTAGATTGTATAGCAATGTAATTAGTCGAAGGTTGAACGTGACAGCTCATTCCCAGTAGTACATAGACTGTAAACAGTTACTCTCTGATCTTCAACAAAAACTGTAACTAGTTACACTCTTCACTACATAGCTTCATTAAGGACACTAGACGTAAGTAATGCTCATTTTTTCTTGCACATAAAGCTGGACACAAAGAAAGAGCATTCAATTTTACAGTCCCATGACAATAGAGAAGCCAGCCAAGGTTCAAAGCCAGACAAATGAAATGGTTTCATACAACGTTATGCATTTTGCTATAGCAAAGGCAATGGAAAACACTTGTCTGACATAGCAACATCAATTAGCACCCCAATTTCAAACTTAGACACAAATGGCAAACACACAAATGTTTGCATGCAGCTAAATTCACAACCAATTGGTAAATCTTCCAACCCAACACAAATTAACGAGAATTCTAAAAGCAAACTGACAAAAAGCACCCATTCATACAACCATTTCCTTATCAGCATACAATAAAACAATAAAAAACAAAGGCCACAATCAACAAACCAGTACCAAATTGCATCCATCCAAAACCAGAAAAAAGAAAGGGGAGAAATCATATATCAGTGATAAGAAAAGGCAAGGACAAGTGTTAAAAAATTGTCCAAGTAATTCTCTGGCATCGCAACATAAAATACTGGCACACTTTCAACTTTTAACACAAATGGACAATCACACAAATATTTTCATCCAGCTAAAATCATAACCAAGTGGTAAAACTTCTACCACAATACAAATTATCATGAAGTTCCAAGGGAAAATTGACAAATGTCGCCAATTTCATACATCCATTTCCGGATTAATAGATAATTAAACAGTCAACTGCAAAGGCTACAACTCACAACCGAATACCAAATTATACAATCCAAACGTGGAAAAAATTAGAAAAACACCAGATTTCAGTAATATGACAAGGCAATTACTTGTTTGATTTTTATCACACAGGTAACGCAGAAAGATTATATATGGGTAATTTAAAGCAATAGGTCGATTCTTTTGGCCAATTCCAATTCTAAGCAAGTAAAGGGCAAACAGCCCCATAAAGCAAGCTCTCACACATACCATCTCCCCTCTTGCTCTCCTATCTAGCAGCCACTGTCACGCCCCGCGCACCGCCCGACCCGACCCGAACCCGGTTCATGGGCCGAATGATGTGCGGGGGCAACGTTATGTCGGACAAAGTGGAAGACTTACACCTATATACGGGCGATAACATAATTTCGGAGTTTCGCGCCGCTTTGTGTAAGAGTAAACAAGTAAAAATTCAACGAGGTATAAAGTCTAGAATATCAACAAGTCTTACACCCATAATTAGATAAAGTCCGGAGCCATACACGCGGCTCGGATAACAAGTCTAAATAGTCTGAAATATAACACGACATCTACTGTAATCTCATGACAATAGAGAGTACGATAACCCAACACTAATCATCATGCTCAAACTAACCTCATACCCCTTCTGGTCGCTCCTTGAAGAGAGGATCCTGCGCGTCTGCGTGTCGCACCACGCAGCCCCAAAACAAAACAAGGAAGAGGGGTGAGTATAAAACTCAGTAATGGTTTTCAAGACACATCGGAAATCCACAAGAAACATCAAAGTATGAAAGTTCATCAAATAATATACGTAATCCACGTGATAATACCGTCTAAATCATACGTCCATCTCACAACACCTTATACCATGGAATTTTATCAACATACCTACTGAACATGCATACCCGTCATAAGACGATACATCATAATATCTCAACCACAAACTGTCTAAACATGCATTCCTGTGGTATGAATCTCATACAACCTGGTACACAATCATACATATATAACATGATCCATCCATCCATCACGTCACATGTGGAGCATCTACATGGTACATAATCATGCATTTATATGAACATACACTCACCCTTCACGATACACGTGGAATCTACAGGATACACAATCAATCATAGCATTCATAATAATGCATCAATACAATGGTGAATGCCTCCATCAAGGAGTAAGCACAATATCTTTGGGACACAATCAAGCCTAAGACGGCGTATCATAGTCCGGTTTCCTCGCTGGAAACAAGGGGGTGTCGTATACCCCAAAGTCTGTTCACCCTGGACAGCCCTGGCCAAGGGTGCCCCAATCGTACACAACGAAACTAGAACATGTGTGTTCGCCCTGGGTAGTCTCCTGCGGTGGGGGAGAGCCCGAATCCCGGTTACGTGGGACCCTAGAACACATGTGGTAGGGGGTGCACAAGCCTACCACCGGGAATACTCATGTCCCGTACGACTAATCTCAATAGTATCAACCGCAAGGCGAGTACGAAACACGCCCCTCATATCATCCATCAAACTCAACCCGGGGAGTGTCCGTGATCCACGAAGGACCAAATCAAAAACGTGTCCTTTCGGACCAACCAAGTTCGATAATTATCCGATCGATTAATCCGGCACGCAAGTACATCCATCGCATACAATCGATCAATACCGATGAAGACACGGTAAAATCTCATTCATGAAGTCCGATTCATGATGCATGCTCTCAGGATACATACGTGAGCAAATCCTACGTGGGTGCCAACACATGAAAACATGCTCTCAACCCATTCCCACATGCATCATAATCAAGGTATAATTACAATCTCATGGTAAATCCCCATGCGTGTGTGTAGTCATGCATATCCTAATCACATGATCCATACTTATCATAACTCATAGTGTCATATTTATATGTTGAAAACTCGTTTAAGTACTGGTCACAATCCCAAAATCATGGTGAAAACCACCGTAAAAACATAATTTTACTTGCATGAACTCGACAACATTCCTACAAGCATACTCACATTCATTTTCTATAATCCAACATACATAAGGTATTATATCATCATTTCTACATATCACGTGGCCTCATTAACTCATAATATACTTCTCATGTCATTAAGTGAAGTAAATCATGGAAAAAAAATGCAAAATTTCCAAAAACCCATTTAACTGTAAATTTTCGAACATTACTGAGTTTATTGGAATGTTTTGAAAGTTACTAAGTTATATGTAATTGCGAACAGTAAAGAACAATTCCATGTACCTCAGTAAAGTTCAATAATTCCAAAACACTCAGTATATCCTCATTTCGAGAATTAAACCGAAACACCATTTTCATAACTTCAAACATCAAATCGAAGCATCAAACAATATCCAAATTACACCAAACTTTCCAGAAATCCTATTTAGACCATCACAAATCAAAACCCAAAGAAAAGAAAGTATGAGATTAAGGAAAACTAATCTTACCATTAGAGACCTAAAAATGAATAAACCCCTTCAAAATACATTCATTAAAACAAAATTTACACTACCCAAGCTGAGATTAAAGAACTCATTACCTTGATTTGGATGACCACGAAGTCCAACACCTTAATCACCTTGAAGAAAATATAAATCCATTGTTAATACTCTACTAATCGCGACTAAGCTTGAAAACCCAAAATAGACCTTAAATCTAGGGCTTTTAATCATATAAAAACGAAATTTGAAGCTTAGGGTTTGAAGATACATATTAAAACAGAGATTTTTATCCTTTAAATGCTTTGAAATCATTTGGAAAATCAAGGTTTTGAGTAAAGATTATTGAAAAATCAAATAAAAATGAAAGATTAAGCATAGATTAGCATACCTTAACATCCTTTCCTCTTTTGGAAATGGGGAAAGAGGCTGCTGCTCCAAGCCAAAACCCTTTCCCAAAATGGGGAGGGCGCAACCCTTTCCTTTTATAGAAAGTTTTGGGGTAGACCTAGGTAAAAACTGGGGTAAAATGAGCAATTTTGGCTAAAAATGGGTAATTTAGCGATTTTAATACCAAATTAAGCTCAGAAAATTCTGAAAATTTTTATAACGACTTTGTTTAATGTCTGGGGCTTTTTGGTCACAAAAACCTAATTTCGTCGGCGGGGCCCGCCGGGGGTCCCGTCAAACCCTAATTTTCGGGAAAATAGGTAAAAATCAGAAAAAAATTCCAAAAATTAAGATTTGATTCTAAATTACTTAAAACTAATTTATGTGAAGTTGTTTTTTATTGAAACCTTTGAAAACCATTTTTATTTTCGAAATCAACCGAATTTAATCTGAAAGTGCTTAAACCACACGATAATCCACGTTTAACAAAAATAAACCGTTTTTAAGGTGAAGGTTCTTATAGCCACCCTCTCGAATAGAAAAGAACAAGAAAGAAGATGAAGAGGTTGGTACCAGCAACTCTAGGCCATGTTCAGACTGGTAGATCAATCCCTGATTAAGTTAGATTGTCGCCTCAATTACATGGTTTGATCTGAGTATAGATGCAGTTGATTATTTCATGAAGAAATAGAGAGACCCATAGCTGGGAAGTTTGGGATTGATTGGTCTGTTAATAAATAGGTAGGTTTGACGAGTCATGAACATGAGAGCGGGGTTGGGCACATCCAACAGATCACACTGACCCCGGAGGCGGCCAGCGTGCTCAACCGCCGACGCCGCCTTCCGCAATCGCAGACCACCCCTCTCCACGTCGCCGCCACCATCCTCGCCTCCCCCGTCATCATTTTCTGCAGTTGAAACAGCGGATGAACTTGACATGGCTGTGACTTCCTTCCCTCATTCCTCCGTCTCTCTCAGCTCAACTCCTCGTCGCTGCGAATGCCGGAAACCTCCCATCGGGCACCTGCCCTTCTGCCAAATCTGGGAAGACGATGGCGGATCTGGGGGCCTTCAACATGAGGAGTCGAAGAGGCATAAGGGATTGGGAGAAAGAGAAAGCAGCAACAGCAAAGAACGGGGATAGATTTGTCTAAATGGCATGACTGAAAATAAGTTGTATTTCTTTCATAGAATATCCGATATATTTAACGGATGAGTTTGATTATCGTTCGAAACGGCGGCGCCTCCTCCTCCTTCCACCCGTCACATACCTCACACACTGTGTGCCCCCCGGCGGTCAGCACCGCTTCATAAGGCGCAATTCTTGGCGTTGGCACCGGCATGGGCCCTGTTGCTTCTGCGTATTTCATCTGGACCTTTCTCAGCTCCACCAGGGCGTCTTGGTCCATTAACCCCAGCGCGGAGAGCTGGGTTGGCGGCACTGACAATCAGCCGAAATCAGGAATGGCATGGGTGGAGGGATTGTGGTGGAGGGCGGCAGGCTTCTCGGGCAAGTTCGGGTTTCGGCGACGCGGGGTGGGGAAGAAAACAGGGAGAAAAGGAAAACAGGGGGGAGCCGACGAAGTGGCAAGGGCCCCGTGGAGTCGCCGGGGGGGCTCTGGCCACCCCGAACAGTCGCCGGTGGTGGGGGGGCTGGCACCCTTGCACTGGCCCCAGCTGACCTTCCCATAGGTAGTGTATTAAAAAAATAACAATTTGTTGACTAATCTCTAATGCTGGAAAAATATTTGAGAACATGTATAAGAAAAATTAAGTTTCACTAGTTTGACAAAATATGGTGAACTTGATCTAGCTGTTTCTATTGTCAAGAATATGCCTCACCAGAATATAGTTTCTTGGACTGGAATCATTGATGGGTTCACTCACGCCAATAGGCCGAAAGAGGCTTTAATTCTCTTTAATCAAATGATAGGGCATTCTATTAAACCGATTGCTATAACTATTCTAACCATTATCCCAGCTGTTTTTAACTTAGGCAACCTCAATATTGAGCAGTCAGTCCATGCTTACACCAAAAAAACTTCCTTTAATATGTCTGATATTCGGGTAAGCAATGCATTGATGGACATGTATGCTAAATGTGGATCAATAGATAATGTTTTTAGAATATTTGAAAGGTCCGTGAAGAAAAATGTGGTGTTATGGACCACTATGATTTCAGCATTGGCCACGCATGGGATGACTACAATTTTTATTAAATTTCGTCTTTGCTACTATAATTTGTCGACTCATCGCACCTGTTCCCCCTTTGCTACCACGATTTGTTTGTATGATATTTAAAAAATAACAGATATTTGAACTGTCTAGTCACACCTATTTAAAAAAGTTGTGTTTAGTAAGTTTGAAAATGAAGCTGTTATCTAACACTTTCGAAAAATAGCAAATTGTTGTAGATGTGTAAGATATTGTAGATATTTTATTTTTATAATATGTTTTTATTAAAAAACTACATATATATAGTCGTATTTTAACACATACTTTATCTTAGTTAAAATAGTATATTTTATTATACTTTATTTTAATCATTTGTTTTGCAAATTTTGAGGAAATTTTATGCCCCACCTCATTGAGATTTTTGGTTCCGCAGCTACACCCTTGGCTCAACGGGGCGGTGGAGGCAACGGGGTGGGTGGGGGGAAGAGACTCGTTTTGGGGGGTAAAACCCGGCCCGACCCTGTCGGCTCAAAACACCGACCGGCTCCGGTCGAACCAGCCGGGCCGATCTGGGTTTTAAAACACTGGTCAGGAGTGGTATCAATTAGGGAACAACACTGCATTCGAGTGTTTGGCATAACAACATAGTAGGAATTGGGTAGCATTTTATATATTGGTTTGAAATGAGGAAGGCATTAAGACAACGTTCAATAGCCAACAACTTCTCATACAAGTGTATGAAGAATAGAAAGCATCAGCTTATAGCAGTGTGTGCAAGTGAAGGTTGCAAATTGAATGTGAGTGCTGTGAGTTTGGATGCTGGGACATGTTTGTTTGAGGTGAAGAAGTATGATGAGAATCTGTAACACCCGAAAAATCGGTATGTTTACTAAAACTGCTATTTTAGGAAACTGTTCTAAAATAGGAAAGTTTTGCTTCCTGTTTTGATTTTGGTGATATCTTATAATATGGTGTGTTGATTTATTATTTTGATGCTTTTGAATTTGTGGGATTGATAAACCAGATTAGGCAGTTCACCAGGGCGCGAGGATTAGCCCTGGCGCTGGGCTCAATCTGGTGCCAGGGGCTGAGTGCACTTGACGCCAGGAGTGAGGGCTAGGTGCTAGGGTGCAAATACGAAGTGTTGTGACTCGTTTGAATTATTTTGATTTATTAAGTTGGACCTTTGAAAAAGGGAATCTATTTTTGGTAAGTAATGACACGCGTGCCAGAAGCCGGAGAAGCATTGGATGCCAAATTCATTGGGCGCCAGGGCACCTGGGTGCCAAAGCAGAGCAGGGTCCTAAAGCCACGTGGACACATGCTTAGGGGCGTGTGCACTTGAGTGATATGATGTGATTTGGTTAGTTGTGGCAAGGCGAGCAAATCGTAGAACATAGCAATGAAGATCCCTAATTCAAATCGATTTGAATTTGAAATTGAATTGAATTAGGAGGTTACAATTATGGAAATTGAAATAATTAATGGGATGGTGATATCTATAAAATATACACATTTTATATGCCTTTCTGCCTATATATTAGTCATAATTTTAATGAAAGTAAGGATAATTAATTGTTATTCAGGTTAGGTGAGTAATTAGGAGTTTAATAAATAAATGCGTTTAATTGATAAATTTAGATGCGTTAATTGGATTTATTGGATTTACAATTTATGATGCATCTAAATTATATTTAACTTTATTTATGCAGGTTTTAAAAGTCTCAATTGCAGATAGTCAAAAGTGAATGCACGTCAACCAGTTCTGTGAAGAGATCGAAGAACCGATGGATGATATGGTTACAGCGGGTTTTAAGGAAGAAAAAGAAAAAAAAAAGAAACCCGACCGGTTCAGTGGTCGGTTCAGTAATAAAAAAAAAGAAAAACAATGAAGAACCGGCCCGGGCTCGATGGCTCGGGCGTTACAGTCGAACAGCCAGAGCTCTGTCTGAGCTCTGCTCTGAGGCGGCTTGACTGAGGAAGACGATCGACGGCGAGTTCGATGGCGGAGCTTCACGGCGGCCTGGGCACATCGAGGGCTCGACGACGACAGATTAAATCGACCACTTGGCTGCGAGGAGGAACGCCGGTGAAGAAGAGGTTGTTGGCGATGGCGACGGAGACGGTGGCCCTGGTCTTCACGGCGGAACAGACGACGATGATGGAGCTCGACGGCACCGGAGAAGAAGAAGAATTGACGGCGATGGTGAACAACGCAAATAGAAGTCGCGATTTGGAATGTCTGAGTTTGGAAAGTGCAATTTGGGAAAGAAAATTCCAAATCGGAAAGATGCAGCTCGACTGTGATTAAAATGGCATAAAGTTGGAATCTTTGCTGCAATTGGACGAGAATTCGAATAGAGACTGTTGTTCCAGAGGGGGTTCTGTCTGGTTTGAAAAAGAGAGTCGATTGTTTTGGGCTGCGGTTGAAAAGGAGGGCTGATTCCATAACAAACCTCCTTTGCTCGAGAGAGAAAGAAGGTTTGTTTTGAGGGTCTTGCTACTTGCTCGAGAGGGGAGGAGCTTGACTACTGTCGAAAGAGGAAACTGCTGGTCGTGTACTATTTTGTCGAGAGAGAACTGGATTGTAGCCGAGAGCTTTTGGAGGAAAACAGTACTGATTTTGCTCGAGAGAGGAGAAAGGTGCTGCTTTGATTTCGAGGGAGAAGCAGACTCGCCAGAACTGTTGCAGACGAACTGATCTGGAGACGACAACAGAAAATGCCGCCAATGACTTCTTCTACAACACAAGCTTTTTCTTCTTTTATTTTAATGTCCAAAAACTTGTTGTTGTTTTAATTAGTCTCCTAATTTTACTCGCAAGTGTACGAATCGTGTTTGGAGTATAGTCGCACAATTTTACGAGGTCGAACCCACAGGGACTTGTGTAGCGGAAATCTAATCGAACCCTAACTAAACCCTTGACTAAACTGTGAAACTTGTAGAAATTGATTAACTAACTAACTAATAATTAAAATCAATTAATGGAATAAAAATCTGAACTTTATCAAATTAACAAAATACTAAGGCTTTGGAATCGGCATGCAATAAATTATAGAGAACCCTAACCCTTCAATCATTTATCATTCTCCACATACTCGTAACAATCTAGAATCCTATTCACGTTCTTACGGAAGATTTTACTTTAATGCACAATTACTCATACAAAAATCATGTCCTTCATGCTATTTAAATTAACATCTCAAATTACTAGATGTATCCACTTACGAGTAAATCACAACTAGTATCCGATATGTTATTTAATCAATTAAAATAAGCATGCATTGACAATAGTAATTCCAAATCATAGCAAAAACATGATTAATGCTATATCCGAAACTAACTACGCAATTAACACAAGGAACGCATGAACAATTAACGCATAGTTCTATAATAAAAATATCAACTTTCATGAATACGGAAATCTCTATAATTACTACAGCCTCATCCTAGCCCTAGCAACTGATCTAGCCAAGCATAATAACTAAAATGCATACAAGATTAATGAAATTCATCTCCATTAAATAAGTAAACTGACTTACAATAATTCTGGGATTAAACCAAATAGAATAGAACACTGTTCCTCTTCAATTGACTCTCGGTCTTTGTTCCCCGCAGCAAAGATCGAACAAACTTCTTCAAAGTAATACAATAACTTGAATGGAAATTGAAACAGAAAAGAAAATACAAAATTTTGAACTGGAAAAAAAATTTCCTGGTCGTCTTCGTCTGTCGGACGGCCCTCCCCCTCTGTGTTCTACTGCTATGCTTTTATATATGCTGCCTACAGTTCTTCTCCATCCTAAAATCAGACATTTCCTTTTACTACCATCAATTCGTCCTAAGCCCAGCAGTTTACCCTTCTGTGTTCTTCAAATCCCGTCCAATTGTGCAGTAAAAATACCATCTTTAATCCTCTCGACAGAACCGAAGCACCCAAAAATTGTATCTTTCCCCTTCGAGCCAAAATCCTCCTCTTTGAAATTGTTGATTGAACTGAAAATGGGAGCTTACCGTTCTGATCCAAGTCTGAAGCTCATCTTTCCCATTCGGCTCCCCCGCACGCGACTTACCAAATTTAGAGCTTTCCTTCTGTTGCTCCTCCTCGTGCCATGTTCCTCGCCGGAACCATCGTCACCGTCTTCTATCGCCGTCGTGATCCCATGAGCGTTCCAGCCTCACCGCTGTTATGATTTCTCTAGTCGTTGATCCATAGCCGCCATCGGGTTCTCCACCGGCGCGTTGTCATGCCGTCCTCAGCCATGGACTTCGCCCGATCGTCGCCATGACTGCCGAACTCTGTTCCACCGTCGGACCTTCGTCGCCGTGAAGCCATCGCCGCCGGAACCCGGGTCCTCTGCCGTTGGATTCTCTCCCCATGAGCACCGCTCTGTTCTGGAAAGGAACACCTGAGCAGCTCGATTTTTGTTTTTACTTTCTTTTTTTTTTCGACCCGAACCGACGAACCAAACCGGATCTCTTTCCCCTTTTTTTTTCTTTAACTTGGCTAAAACCCGTCGTATCAATGTCATTCGTCGGATCAAATCTGAATGCTCTGTACTCTACTTCACGCCCGTCTTCTCTTGACTGACTCATCAATGGTCCAGATCATCTCTGCACGTTATCTCAGCTTTTGGGTCGCTTTGGCACTTTAAAACACGTCTAATGGCTTCACTTTTGGTTATTCAGCAGTATGGGCATTTGAACCTATACAAAATAAAACATGTCCCATATTAGATATACCAAATAATTCATAAAGTTGTAGAACATATTGAAATTTGAGCCATTTAGAGAGCATTATTTAATTAATTCCTAATTACTAAACAAATGACTAAAATTCACTTTATTCCTTATTTTAATCAGAAAACACAACTAACAAATAGGTAAAAAGGCATATAAAAATGTGTATTTTTCATGCTTAACAAATACCCCCAAACCTAGATTTTGCTAGTCCTCAAGCAAAACACAAAAAGAAAAATAATAAAATTACTCAAAAATACATGCCACTGTCGTAGGGAACCACGATTGCATTTAGCATATGCAACAAGCCTTTTAAACCCCCAGGTGTCCCTGGCTGGACGAGTGAAGTCTCGTGAGGGTTTGCAACCATGCTACCCACAAACATGTATTTATAAAATTAATCTTATTCTTTATCTAAATGAGAAAGAAGTCAACTAAACATTTCAAAACACAGAACCTATTATCCCTTCAAATACACACTGCAATACTTAAGAAAACTAACTACACGTACTTGCATTTATAATCAACTGGAATATAGAAGCGCTCAAGTAAGTGGTTTTATTCTACACCTTCATCTTGGAAATTTCTGCTCAATATGATATAGCATGATACTTTAAATAATAGAAAGTGTAGAACATTGTAGCAATACACTCTAAATCTCTGTTTCACACAGATCCAGTGTTACCCATTAACCAAAGAACATCAAAATCTACATGGTCATCGTAATCTTTAGGTTCATGATAGCACAGATGCTTGCGCGCCTCCTTCGGGTTCAACATTCTAGATTTGAAAGGATAATACACCATAGACTTTTTTTTTTCATTAGGATTGTGTAAGGCCTGACTTCAAGATGCTTAGGTTTAGCAATGACTCAGGCCAATGACTCCCAGCCAGTTGGCTTAGGGCATTAGGTTTTAAGATGGACCGCTTCGGACCTGAGCATCAGCCTAAGTTAATCCTATAATAGTCAAGCAGCCCCTTTTCTTTATTTTCGTTTCCATTTTTTTTTTCATTTTTTTTTTTCATTTTCATCATATATATTTTCAAGCACATTATTCTGTCCAGGCTGTATTATACTCTCAACCTATTTCCGGTTCCAAGCCCTTGCCATAGCCAAGTAAATGGTCTATCATGATCGTTTAAGCTCAACAGACAACCACATATCAACCAATGACTCTGACTAAAGACATCCCACTGAAGATTAGTATTCAACAAATCTCTAGAAGGTATTACTTTATGTAACTGGTGTGTGTGAGTGAATTTTTTATTAGCTCAAGCTCTTGATCCAAGAGGATTGTAACAGAATGCTATTTCTCAGTTAAGTGTCTCTATCCTCCAGTATACTTACTCACACTTCCAATGTAAATTAATCTCTTAAAAATTGAAGTATGCATCACGAAGGGATAAACTACCAAAACCTATAAAAATACTAACAAACAGCCTAAAATCTAATTTTATTTTTTTTTAATTTAATAATATTTTTTTTAAATTTTTTTTTAACTAAATTCAAAACAAGCAAGAAAATAACTTAAGATATCCTAAACAAATATCTTCCTATACCCCCAAACCTGCATGAAACATTGTCCTCAATGTAAAAGAGATATGAAATAAGTACTGAGGAAAATAAATAGACGAGGGAAGGAAAGATAGTACCTGCACTCCAATGAAACGCTATAGCATCTATCAAAATAAAAAGAACAAGTGAAGCACAAGAATAACATAAGAAAAATAAGCACAAAAATAAAAATTCTAAAAACTTGGGTTGCCTCCCAGTAGCGCTAAGTTTTACGTCTTCAGCCAGACACAGCTATTAATCTTTGCAAGGCAACTGGGACACTACAAGTAATTGTTCATCAGGAAAAGATTCAGTTATGGGCAATGATTCATCAGTAAAATCAACTATTAACCTAGATAAGTGGTCGGCTACAACATTTTCGGAACCTTTCTTATCCCGAATTTCAATATCAAATTCCTGTAGCAATAATATCCATCGGAGAAGACGAGGTTTAGCATCTTTTTTAGATAAAAGATATTTCAATGCAGCATGATCCGAATAGATATAGACCTTCGATCCCAATAAGTAAGACCGAAACTTATCTAGAGCAAAGACTATTGCCAGCAACTCTTTTTTAGTTGTGGAATAATTAAGTTGAGCATCATTCAATGTTTTACTGGCATAGTAAATCACATGGGGAAGTTTATTAATTCGCTGCCCCAACACAACACCAATAGCATAATCAGAGGCATCGCACATTATCTCAAAAGGTAGGCTCCAATCAGGTGGCCGAATAATAGGTGCAGATGTTAACTCTGATTTGAGTTTCTGAAAGGCATTATTGCAAGCATCATCAAAGACAAATGGTGTATCTTTTGCAAGAAGATTACACAAGGGTCTAGAAATTTTACTAAAGTCTTTAATGAATCTTCTGTAAAATCCAGCATGGCCTAAAAATGATCTGATTTCTTTCACAGTTCGTGGTGGTGGAAGATGTGAAATCAAATCAACTTTAGCTTTATCAACTTCAATGCCTTTATTAGATATAATATGCCCAAGAACAATTCCTTTTTGAACCATAAAATGACATTTCTCCCAGTTAAGCACCAGATTCTTCTCTTTACACCTCACTAACACTAAAGATAGATGGTGCAGACATTCTTCAAAATTAGACCCAAAGACAGAAAAATCGTCCATGAATACCTCTAAAAATCGCTCTACCATATCAGAGAAAATGCTCAACATACACCTTTGAAAAGTAGCAGGTGCATTGCATAGGCCAAAGGGCATGCGACGGTAGGCAAAGGTACCAAAAGGACACGTGAAAGTGGTCTTTTCTTGGTCTTCAGGGGCTATGGGAATTTGGTTATAACCAGAATAACCATCAAGGAAGCAATAATATTCATGTCCCGCTAACCTTTCCAGCATTTGGTCAATGAAAGGAAGGGGAAAATGATCTTTTCTTGTCAAAGCATTCAACTTCCTATAATCAATACAGACACGCCAGCCCATTTGAACTCGAGTTGGCACTAACTCATCAGCATCGTTTTTCACTACAGTTATGCCAGACTTTTTCGGTACAACTTGAACAGGACTTACCCATTTACTATCAGAAATTGGGTAGATAACTCCTACATCTAAAAGCTTAAGGATTTCAGCTCGAACAACTTCTTGCATTACAGGGTTAAGACGCCTTTGGGATTCACGAGAAGGCTTGGCATCATCCTCCAAATGAATTCTATGCATAACAATAGAGGGACTGATGCCTTTAATATCTGCAATGGTCCACCCTATGGCTTCTTTGTGCTTTACAAGAACATCAAGTAGTTTACGCTCTTGAGCCACATCTAGGTCAGATGCAATAATGACAGGTAAGGACTCAGCAGGACCTAAATAAGCATATTTCAGAGTATCAGGCAGTGGTTTCAGGTCTAATTTAGGTGGCTCAACACTAGATGGAACTACTGGTGATGATGATAAGGCAAGAGGCTCCACTTTTGGTTGCCACCGTTCAGTACTCATCAGAGGTACAGACTCAAGCAATGAGTTTACTTGTTCAATTGATTGATCGATATCAAATTCACAACCAAAATGTGTTAAGCATGCCGCTAAAGGATCTTGGGAATGTGTTTGAAGAAATGTTTCATGGACAAGTGTTTCAATCAGGTTTATTTCATTCACATCATCCATGTCAGGTGGTTGTTTACTGATGTCAAAAATGTTCAATTCCACCTTCATATTCCCAAAAGAAATTTGCATCACTCCATTTCTGCAGTTAATAATAGCATTAGATGTAGCTAGAAATGGACGACCCAAAATGACAGGTATTTGCCCACTTATGTTCGGAACAGGTTGAGTATCAAGGACAACAAAGTCCACAGGGAAATAAAATGTATCAACCTTTATCAAAACATCCTCAACAACACCTCTAGGAATTTTAACCGAACGGTCAGCTAATTGAAGTGTCATTGTCGTGGGTTTTAGCTCTCCAAGACCTAATTGCACATACACAGAGTAGGGCAATAAATTCACACTTGCCCCCAGATCTAGCAAGGCTCGCTCAATCTGATGTTTCCCTATCATGCATGAAATTGTGGGACAACCAGGGTCTTTATATTTGATAGGAAATTTACATTGAATGACATAGCTGACTTGTTCTGCTAGAAATGCCTTTTTAGGAACATTATTTTTCTTTTTGACAGAGACTAGATCTTTCAAAAATTTTGCATATGAAGGCACTTGTTGGATTGCATCTAGAAAAGGAATGTTTATTTGCACTTGTTTAAACACTTCTAGAATATCTCCATATTGTGTACCTTTTTTAGGATTGACTAGTCTTTGCGGATAAGGTGCCCATGTACAAAATTCCTAGGTGGAGAATCACTGTCGACAGTTGAAGAAGAATCTTTAGTCTCTATTTCAGTCTTAGTGTTCTCACTTTCTTTTTCAGACATTTCAATTTTATTATCAATTTGCTTTCCAGACCTAAGAGTAATAACTGATTGAACATGTTCCTCATTCTGTGAAGAATAAGAGCTACTACCAATGGAAAATTGGCCCTTCTGGTTAGGCACAGGTTGACTAGGGAATCTCCCTCTCTCTCTTTCTGCTAATTGAGTAGCCAATTGACCAACTTGAGTTCCTAACTTGGCAATTGCTTGAGTATTCATATGTGTAGAGTTCTTCATCTCAAGCATAGCTTGGTTAGTTGACTGAATAACTTGGCTTGTAGATTGGATGAAAGATTTGAGAGTGTCCTCTAACGAGGATTGTTTTTGTGTAAGACCCTGAGATTGAGTGATAGGTTGTTGATATTGGGTAGGAGGTTGAGACAAGGCTGGATAAGGTGGGTTGCTCTGCCTAAACTGATTATGCATAGGTTGCATAGGCTGCCCACCTACATTCATAGGTGGTTGACTTTGTCTCCAGGAGAAATTTGGATGATTTCTCCAACCTGAATTGTAGGTTTCAGAGAAAGGATTGCCTGTCGGCTTCCCATAATTGTTTAGAACATTGACTTGTTCTGCATAACACTCTGGATAAGTATTCATGGAAGGGCAGTGCAGAGATGTATGCATCGGGCTAGCACACACAGAGCATGCTTCATTCATGTTGAGAGCATTGATGCTTCGGTTCAAACTCAGGGCATCTATTTTCTTGGTTAACGCATCGAGTTTGACCTTAACATCTACGTCATCTTTGATTTCGTAGAGACCTCCCTTCTTAGGAGCTTGATGTTGTCTCTCCCTATGACCTGCAAAATCCCACTGTTGGGACCTTTCAGCTAATCGCTCTAAGAAGTTATAAGCTGCTTCACCTCCCAAATCTAAGAATGCACCGCCTTTCATTGATTCAATCATGTTGCGGTGTGTTTGAGTTAAACCATTGTAAAAGTGTTGTATTAACCTCCATGTTTCAAACCCATGATGTGGACATTTTAGTAAAAGGTCTTTAAATCTTTCCCAACTCTCATAAAATTTTTCATTTTCATCTTCCATGAAGTCAGTGATTTCTCTCTTTAATTCGTTGGTTTTGGCCATTGGGAAGAATTTGGACAAGAATTTGCTCACCAACATATCCCATGTTGTGACAGAGTCAGCGGGAAGAGAATTTAACCATGCCTTGGCCTTGTCCTTCAAAGAGAAGGGGAAAAGACGCAGACGAACAGACTCATCAGAGAAGTCTGTGAACCTAAAAATTGCACAAATTTCTAGAAAATCCTTTACATGCATGTAAGGATCCTCTCTATTAAGACCATGATAATTTGGCAAAAGTTGAATTATCTGGGGTTTTAGTTCAAAATGCTTTGCAGAGGTTGAAGGCAACACTATGCAAGATGGAGGGTTGATTGTGATCGGAGAAAATAACTCCCTCAGAGATTTATCAGGTTGATCTTCCATTTTGAATGAAAGATCAATTTTAGTTTCACTATTCTCTAAAGGATTAGAATTATTGCTAACCAGACGCAGTGTATGATCACGTGTCCACGTGGTCATCCACCGTTAATCAACTACCCTCACGTGTTTTAAAATTTTTAATTTTTTTAATTTTTTTAATTTTTATTATTTTAATTTTAATTTTTTAACCTAAAATTAACTGCAAGGGTAAAATTAGTCTTAGAATTTGATTTCCTACAAGTCCCCGGCAACGGTGCCAAAAACTTGTTGTTGTTTTAATTAGTCTCCTAATTTTACTCGCAAGTGTACGAATCGTGTTTGGAGTATAGTCGCACAATTTTACGAGGTCAAACCCACAGGGACTTGTGTAGCGGAAATCTAATCGAACCCTAACTAAACCCTTGACTAAACTGTGAAACTTGTAGAAATTGATTAACTAACTAACTAATAATTAAAATCAATTAATGGAATAAAAATCTGAACTTTATCAAATTAACAAAATACTAAGGTTTTGGAATCGGCATGCAATAAATTATAGAGAACCCTAACCCTTCAATCATTTATCATTCTCCAAATACTCGTAACAATCTAGAATCCTATTCACATTGTTACGGAAGATTTTACTTTAATGCACAATTACTCATACAAAAATCACGTCCTTCATGCTATTTAAATTAACAGCTCAAATTACTAGATGTATCCACTTACGAGTAAATCACAACTAGTATCCGATATGTTATTTAATCAATTAAAATAAGCATGCATTGACAATAGTAATTCCAAATCATAGCAAAAACATGATTAATGCTATATCCGAAACTAACTACGCAATTAACACAAGGAACACATGAACAATTAACGCATAGTTCTATAATAAAAATATCAACTTTCATGAATACGGAAATCTCTACAATTACTACAACCTCATCCTAGCCCTAGCAACTGATCTAGCCAAGCATAATAACTAAAATGCATACAAGATTAATGAAATTCATCTCCATTAAATAAGTAAACTGACTTACAATAATTCTGGGATTAAACCACATAGAATAGAACACTGTTCCTCTTCAATTGACTCTCGGTCTTTGTTCCCCGCAGCAAAGATCGAACAAACTTCTTCAAAGTAATACAATAACTTGAATGGAAATTGAAACAAAAAAGAAAATACAAAATTTTGAACTGGAAAGAAAATCTCCTGGTCGTCTTCGTCTGTCGGACGGCCCTCCCCCTCTGTGTTCTACTGCTATGCTTTTATATATGCTGCCTACAGTTCTTCTCCATCCTAAAATCAGACATTTCCTTTTACTACCATCAATTCGTCCTAAGCCCAGCAGTTTACCCTTCTGTGTTCTTCAAATCCCGTCCAATTGTGCAGTAAAAATACCATCTTTAATCCTCTCGACAGAACCGAAGCACCCAAAAATTGTATCTTTCCCCTTCGAGCCAAAATCCTCCTCTTTGAAATTGTTGATTGAACTGAAAATGGGAGCTTACCGTTCTGATCCAAGTCTGAAGCTCATCTTTCCCATTCGGCTCCCCCGCACGCGACTTACCAAATTTAGAGCTTTCCTTCTGTTGCTCCTCCTCGTGCCATGTTCCTCGCTGGAACCATCGTCACCGTCTTCTATCGCCGTCGTGATCCCATGAGCGTTCCAGCCTCACCGCTGTTATGATTTCTCCAGTCGTCGATCCATAGCCGCCATCGGGTTCTCCACCGGCGCGTTGTCATGCCGTCCTCAGCCATGGACTTCGCACGATCGTCGCCATGACTGCCGAACTCTGTTCCACCGTCGGACCTTCGTCGCCGTGAAGCCATCGCCGCCGGAACCCGGGTCCTCTGCCGTTGGATTCTCACCCCATGAGCACCGCTCTATTCTGGAAAGGAACACCTGAGCAGCAGCTCGATTTTTGTTTTTACTTTCTTTTTTTTTTTCGACCCGAACCGACGAACCAAACCGGATCTCTTTCCCCTTTTTTTTTCTTTAACTTGGCTAAAACCCGTCGTATCAATGTCATTCGTCGGATCAAATCTGAATGCTCTGTACTCTACTTCACGCCCGTCTTCTCTTGACTGACTCATCAACAGTCCAGATCATCTCTGCACGTTATCTCAGCTTTTGGGTCGCTTTGGCACTTTAAAACACGTCTAATGGCTTCACTTTTGGTTATTCAGCAGTATGGGCATTTGAACCTATACAAAATAAAACATGTCCCACATTAGATATACCAAATAATTCATAAAGTTGTAGAACATATTGAAATTTGAGCCATTTAGAGAGCATTATTTAATTAATTCCTAATTACTAAACAAATGACTAAAATTCACTTTATTCCTTATTTTAATCAGAAAACACAACTAACAAATAGGTAAAAAGGCATATAAAAATGTGTATTTTTCATGCTTAACAAATGTCTAGCTAAATTTTTATTGTACTAAGACTAGATGAAGCCCTGCTGAATTGTTTGACTCTCAATATTTATTTGCAATTCTAAAGTAGTGATTTTTATTCCATGTGCTTAATATTTTGTTACGATTATTCTGTTGCTCAAGAGAGGATAGAGTAATTGTTAGTGAAATTAAACTAAGGGTTTGTTAATGTTCGAAAGGTCTTAGCGAGTTCCAAGGTATTATTTGAATAAAGATTGCATTTTTATGATTGATCTTTGCTCGAGAGAGGGAGATTAATTAAGTTAGATTTAATTATTTAGTTGTATTTTTGAGAGGACTACACACATTACGATTATTCGTGACTTCGAGAGGGGCACGGATAAGTGATCACTTGGAATTGTATGGCTTAACGGAGATGATAACTATTTAGTTTGGGTGGATTCGAAGTCTTAGTATATTTCTCATCATATTATTTTCACATAAATTTTATTGCTTTGTTAAATTAGAACTTTTCATTCTGTTATAACTAGTTACGTAAAAAAATCAAATCTTTCATTAGAATGAAGTTGAATCAGTCCAAGTCCTTTGGGTTCGACCTCGTTTCCACTAGTCTATACGTAGTCTCGTGCGATTGCAAGTAAAAATAGTGAAAAATTCAATCAATCAGATGGCAATTGGACGTCAAAAGAATGATTGGCTTGACACGATCTCACCCAAGGGAAGACGCCATGTGTCATGGGGAGAGATCATGACAAATTGATTGCAATTAGGAGGGGGGTTACCTAATCGGTTAGGGTAACCAACTTAATTGGCCAAATCCCTACTAAAAGGGGAATTGTAACTGATTTGGTTAGTGGAATGACATGTCCTAGACTGATGGCCTTCCCTTGTGTTGATCCATTCGTGGCCCTTATATGAGATGGAAATCAAGGGTGGTGATTAAAAGGTTGGATTAAGGCCTTACCTATTTAAATCCAAGCTTGGAGGAGCCGGCATGCATCCCTTTTGAAACTTGGAAGTTGTGCCAAGGATTTGGGTGGTTTGTCTCCTTCTCCTTTCAGCCAGCAACAATCGTGGTAGTGGTGCAAACCTTGGTTCGTGGGGATTCGCAAGCAAAGGATGTGGTGCAAGGAAGAGTCGAAGCGCGTAGAGATTTCGGTTTTGTATACAAGGTAGGATGCTTCTTTTTCCTACAAACCTTATTCTTTGAAAATCTGATGAGATAACTTATATTATATGAATGATATTGAATGATTCAAAGGTGTGTCTATGCTGTGTTCATATGAGATTTGTTTCATATCATGTATTGAGATTATATGTGAGTCACACTTGAATTGTCGCAAGTGCATATTTCTGCTCTTCATGTGCCCTAGTGCTTAGATTGACATCCCCACATGTTTTGACACGTAAAGTCATGTCTTTTATTATCCTTATACATCATGTGATGATCTGTTCATATGGTTTGATACAACCCTTGTTCAATTCATACCGATTTGGTGGTAAGTTCTTACTCAATTCTCAGTCATTACCCTAATTGATGATATCATATGAGATACCTTATTAAATCATTGATATTTGCTATATCCATGTCTCTATTATTGAAAGACAAATTCTTGGATTCATGCTACAGTGTTGTTGTCTATTTCAGAGTTCAATTTTAGGTGTCTTCTTTGGGTATTGGGAAGTGTATGAAGTTACTTAGTGTATTAAGCAATCGGGTAATATAAAACACATTATATGATGAGAGAATCTAAGAATTTTAGAACCAATTAGGTTCTGTAAATAATTTAAAGTATGAAGTAACCAATGTCAGTAAGTGTAATTAAATATTTAATTAGGTTTAAACTATTAATCAAATTGAAATTTATGATGATAATTGCTCTCGGCCAGGACTGTTCCTGCACCAACGAGCAGTAATCAGAAAATGATAATTAATTGTACAAAACTCATAAAAATATGCCGTCTATTGGGTTAAAAACTAGACATTCAGGGCTATGTGTGATAAAAATTTCAGAAAGGAATTTATACTTTTTAGATCGTGGTGGTCGATGGAAGTTGTCTAATCTACATGGGGCAGAATACTGTATTATGTACTAAAACCCTAATTCGTGTTACCACTATATATTATTAGTATATATGGTATCAATGACCCAATTTTATAATGTAAGACATTGAGGGTACAGGGGTACAGTAATATTAAATTATGAGTACAGGATGTAGAGCTGAGATTTTCTGTCCGAAATTAATTGTCTTGAATACTACGGTTCTTGAACGTTTTCATGATTAAAAAGTTTCTTGTTACAATTTCTATACCTTATGTCTCATGACTTAACCTATTTCTGGAAATGTGGATCTTGCGTCAGTATTCTTGGGGATTGTCATATCTAAGGCTAGGTACGATGATGATGTTCAGTGTTTCAATCTTTGATGAGTCTCAATTTAAGTTATCCGATGTTGGTCACTCTAATTTCTTGAGTACTCCAATGCGAGTCAATTCAGATTTTTACCAATGAGATTGTTGTCTTACTCCTCTATGAGTCAGATTCGGGAAAGATTGTAGTCAAAGTCTCTATATGAGAGAGCTCTTGTTATTCTTTATTAAATCAGTTCAATGTAAACTGTTTCTCCACTAAGAGTCATTGATGGACGCTTTTAGAGTGGAATCATAGTATGCTCATGATCTATTACTAGATCCTCTGTGATCTCAGATTATTTAAGGAACCTCTGTAGTTGAGCTGATGACGGCAACGCATGCTCTTTTAGACTGTATGATATTACGGAAGGTCTGCAGTCTTCGCCCATTGTACCCGTAAGCACCGATGGGGCCAGCATCCCTAGACGCATGGCCGGGTTCCTCTGAATAACCTCTAGGATGTTCTGGTGTTGATGTCCACAGGGGAAGTGGACTGAGCTGAGAACAAAAATTATTGTCTCCTACACTTTAGATATTTGGAGCTGATATTCATTTTGTCTTCTCCTTACGCACTGTACGTTCAAAGTTTTGAATTTTGATCTTATCTATTATTGACCGTTGAGGGTCTTTGATGATGATGGGTATCCAGGTAAGTAAACTCTGTATTTGCTAATCCTGATGTTATTGAACTTGTCCTTACTCTTTATACCGTGTTGTCAGTACTCCTGTAAATTCTTGTTTGTGGGTTTTTCTTGGCATTCTACTGAGTGTTTCCTATGGAATACTCATGCATCCTTTGATGCAGGAATCAAGAAGGGAAAGAACTGATGAGGTATTTTTGATGGAGATTTGATGGTTGAGTGCAGGCGTAAAGATGCATTTATTATTATGCTCTATTTTGTTGTTCGTGGTGAATTTATGGCCTGTGTGCTGGATTGTTTTACAAAGTTGATTTTGTGATACTTATTGACGTAATAGTCTAAGTAGACTTTTGATTTTGTTATTTAAGATTCAAGTACATGGATATTGTTTAGTCATGATCGATCCTGTATTTGTCCTATATTATTTTAAATGGGAACGAGAATGATCGAGTATTCGGTCGCGTCCCAGATTTCAAACCTTATGACAGTTAATGGATTGGTGCTTCCGCGCTCTAATTGGGGTTTTGAAATTCGGGGTGTGACAGAATTATACCTATGTTGGAGGAATAAGCAAGCAATATCACCCTCATGCTTCACAGAGTTTGTTGTCAGGGCTGATTGTTGGTAAGGTAAGAGACAATCCCACATATTTGGCAAGTGACATGGTGACTGACATGCGTGTAGAGTATAGTTTGAGCATCACATATAAGAAGGTATGGCGTGCAAATGAGACTGCTATGGGAGCTTTATATGGCGATTACATGGATTCTTATAACGAGATTCCATGGTATTTGAACAAGCTCATGGCCACAAATCCAGGGACTATAGCTGCCTATTAGGTCAATCCAGAAAGCATGAATATTGTTCATTGCTTTGTTGCATTGAATATATCCATCCAAGTTTGAATATTGTTGGACAATTTTTTTTGTGGATGAGACTTTTCTCTATGGTAAGTGATCTATGATCGTTTAAATATAAACCCTTGCAAGTGCACAAGGCAATTGTACTACGGTGAGTATTGATAAGGGTTGTCGAACCTCAGGGACGGTGAATACTTTACCAAATTTCAAGAGAAAATAGCAGTGTTGATTTTAGACTAAGAAAGCAATGAACTTTAAACTAAACTAAGCTGAGATTTAATCAATATGTGGAATATCAAGGCTTCGAATCCACCACAATAAACTAGTGTAAAGTCTCTCTCTCTCTTTTAAGTAAAGATTTCCAATTGGCTGGTGTATTCCTCTCAGACATACACCTGTCAATTCAAATTATAGTGCTCTCCTCTCGGACGTAACACATAAATCAATTAAGAATATGGAACTGTGATAACTGTGATCTATCTCTCTCAAGCATAAATCAATGAAACTTTATTAATATATGACAAATCAGAACACTCACATTCCTCTCAGACATGCAAGTAATCTTTCAGATTGAAATTCATAAAATCCACTCTTGTCTCTCTCAAGCACAAAGAATAAACTCAGTGAATTAACTTTAATTGCATAATAAAATCCATACACCAACTAGAGTAAAAATAATATGAGAGAAAAGAACTACACAATCAGATTATTGGGCTTCATCTACGCCTTGGATAGGAGTTTAGCCAAGCATGAGAGAATCCATCATCTTCATCTTCATCATCTTCTTCTTCCTTTGCTCTAGCCTCCAAGGGACTCAAAACTCTATTCTCTAATGCCCAATATGTTCTCCCTTAAGGCATATATATAGGGGTGAAGGAAAACCCTTAAATCCCCTTCCAAATCCAAGTCAAAATAGGCCTTATTTCAATTCTGCGTATACGGCGATCGATCACTTTTCTGGCCGATCGATCGCTTTGCGATCTATCACTTTTGTGCCGATCGATCGGTTTACTATTCATTTTGCAGCACGATTTTCCAATGGTCATAACTTTTCTCTCCGAACTCCGAATTACTCGTGGTCAGTGGAATTGGAAAGCTGACTTCTTGAACTTTAACATGAAGCTTAAATCAGTCCAATCTGATATGTGTACACGAAGTTATGAAGATTTAACTATTGAAGTCCGTTTTCACCTCATTTTTGTATATTACTCTTGTTTCCTATAAAAACCAAAAATTATATTAAAGTAGTAGTAATTCTAATCAAACACTAGCATAAATATAAGTTTAGGAGATAATAAAATGCATATTTCATGTATAGATCAATCTATACATGAAATATGCATTTTATTATCTTCTAAACTTATGTTTCTGCTAGTGTTTGTTTAGAATTTATGCTACTTTAATATAGTTTTTGGTTTTTGTAGGAAACAAGAGTAAAACGCAGAAATGGGGCGAAATGCAACTTTAATGATTGAATATTAATTACTTCGATTTCATATCTCTGATGGGACTAATTTAAGCTTCATGTTAAAGTTCACGAAGTCAGCTTTCCAACGCCACTGACTGTTCGCAATTCGGAGTTCTGAGGAAAAAGTTATGATCATTTGAAATATCGCACGCGAAAGAGGCACGATTAAAGAGAAGAACCGTCAAGATGAGATTGGATGGATGAGATCGATACAACGGGTTTTGTTTAATAAAGAAAAAAAATAAAAAAAAATATGAACCAGTTCAGAGTCCGGTCCGGTTCAGTTAAAAGAAAAAAAAGGAAAAACCGGCCCGAGCCAAAGCTCGGGCCTTTCGTCCAGAAGCAGAACGCCGGCGAAGGAACGGCAACGCGAGGCTGGACTGAGCTCCGGCAGCGGTGGGTCTTGACGGCGGTAACTTGGACGGCGGCGATCTTGACGGCGGAAGGCGAGGCTGGGATGAGCGTCGGCGGCGAGACTCGACGAAAGAAAAAAAGAAAAAAAAAACAGAGCTCTGTTTGAGCTCTGTTTGAGAGAGATGAGTTCGCCGGTGCCGGAGATGGTAAGGTTGAAGGCGAGGTTTGGGCCATTCGACGGCAGAGTGAATCGACGGCGGCGGAGATCGAAACGGCAGCAAGACGGCAAAGCAGAAACAGGAATCGTGTCGGAATGGGACTGTGGAGTCGTACTGAATCTGGACAGTGCCGGAAAAGGGCGCGGTGCATAGGCATGCTCGACTGGGATTTGGTTGTGCAATTGGAGGAGTAAGAGGACTCTAGATTGAAATGGCCTATAAAAACAGACACGGCGGGAGAAATTGGAGAGCTTGAACGAAGAAACAGAGGACGGTTTTGGAACCGGAAAACAGAGCCTTTTCGGAGTTGCTTCCGTTGGAGAATCACCGGATTCCAGTGGTGCTTCGCCGGAACAGAAGGGGGAAGAGGAAGGAGCCGCCGGAGGAGGGAGAGAAGGCCAGAATTTTGGGTTCATTGACAACTGCTACAGTGCACAGGTGAACTGAGGAAGATGATGAATAGTGCCATGTGTGATGAACAGTGACTTTTGCTACAGTAACCCGTGAACAGTGCACAGTGAACAGTATTTTCCGGTGAATAGTAAACAATGACGCCAACGAATTCACAACATTCTCCTTGTCCGATGGCCGGCTAAATTCGCGTCCAAGGCATAGATGAAGCCCTAGATTTGTGTTACTACTCTTGTTTGTTTTATTTAATACAGTTGATATGATTTTGCTTAATGCTATTTCATGAGTTTCTTTTGAGTGCTTGACCATAGACTTGATTGATGTGCATGAAATTAGATCTTTTTAATTCCTATGCTTAGCTAAAAGTAGGCTGATGTTAATTCTATGCCCGACCAAGGATAGGATCATTAGCCCAAATAATAATTCTATGCCCGACCAAGGATAGAATTACCTACAATAATTTATAGTGGATGAACTCTCGTGTCCGACCAAGAACGTGAGTGAATTCACTGTAATTTGTGTGTCTGACCATGAACACAAATTACCGTATCATGTCAATTTGAGCATAATAATAATTGAGAGTAGTAATTGCATATTTAGTGGTGGATTCTCTGCCTTGGCACTTCTCCATATTAGTTAAAATCCATTTTAAAGTAGTTAAATTTTATTGCTTTCTCTAAATTAATTAAAACAAAATTTGCTTTCACTTGAATTTGGTAAAATATTAGTCCGTCCCTGAGGTTCGACAACCCTTTAATACTCACTGTAGTACAATTGCCTTGTGCACTTGCAAGGGTTTAATTTTAAACGATCAGTAAGGCCAAGAGGACTCTTCTAGTAGCTTCTTCAGCAGACGTTGTCAACCATATTTTTCCATTAACCTATGGAGTTGTAAATAATGAAACTGAGGATATCTGGCAGTGGTTCTTAACACATATTTGACATTGCATTACTCCTGGCAAGATTATCACCGTGATATCCGATATGGACAAAGAACGGCTTACTGCTGTGCCAAAAGTATTTTCAGATGGTTTTCATGTATTGTGTGCGGCACTTGGAGTATAACTTGCAAGATAGAGAGTTGCTAGGAAATGGGCATAAGAGAAGCAAAGCCCCAGTGACCAGGATGATTCATAGGGTTGCTGAAGCGGCTGACATGTATGAATATGAGGCTGAATTACTTAAGCTCCCTTCTCAGGGAGCATATGATTGGGTAGTGCAAATAAGCCTGCCACTGGTGCAATGCTTTCTTCCCAGGCCCAGGTACAATTTTTTTGAACAACATTGCTTAAAGCTTCAATAGCTAGGTGAAGGTGGAGCAGGACATGCCCATTCTCGCCCTTCTTGATGGCATTGGTATAAAGATAATGACCAAGATGCATGAGGCTAGATCGGCCGTCAGTAGTGAAAGTCCTACCTCATCCCAAAGGAAAATAAATTAGTTAATATCACCATCAATGCATCTCAGTCACTATTGGTTTTGTTTGCTAATGATACTGGGGTGGAGATGGCTGAGGCTGACATACATTGTTTAGCGAACATGAGTCTACTCACTTGCACTTGTCGGTGGTGGCAAATCAAGGGACTATCTTGTGTCCAAGCATGTGCCGCCATAGATGCTGGAAGAGCATCACCAGCTTATGCATGTCATGGAGACTTTTGGACAACGCATAGCTATAGGAATGTATACAACCACACTATCTTCCTAATTTTGCATGATGACAAGCCAGTTTGAGTTGAACCACCACCAGGAGAAGATCTTTTTCTTCCACCCGTAACCAAGAGGCCAAGGGGCTGGCCAAGGAAGAAGTGCGTTGAATCCCAAAAGAAATCTATATGACTATTTCATTGCAGCTAATGCAGTGGGCTTGGTGATTGTTTAAAATTAAACTCTTACAAGTGCACAAGGCAATTGTGTACTACAACGAGTATCAAAGGGTTGTCGAACCTTAGGGAGGGATGAATACTCTACCAAATTCAAAAGAAAAGCTGCAATTTGTTTAATTAATCTCGAGAAAGCAATGAACTTTACTAAACTAAGCTGAGATTAAATCAATATGGAAGATACCAAGGCTCCGAATCCACCACAATAAGCTAGAGTATCGTCTCTCTCTCTCTCTCTCTCTTGTGAATAAATTCCTAATTGGCTAGCATATTCCTCTCGGACATACACTTATCAATTCAAATTATAGTGCTCTCCTCTCGAACATAACACATAAATCAATTAAGCACATGGAACTGTGATCTATCTCTCTCGAGTATAAACCAATGAACCTGTATTAATATGAGACACCTCAGACTACTCACGTTCCTCTCGGACATGTAAGTGCTCTTTCATATTGAAATCTAATTAATTCACTATTGTCTCTCTCGAGTACAAAGAACAAACTTCAATGAATTTACTTTAATTGCATAATAAATAGTCATACACCAACTAGAGTAAAACATAATATGAGAGAAAAAAAACTATACAACCAGTCTATTTGGCTTCATCTACGCCTTGGAAAGGAGTTTAGCCTTACATTTGAAGGATCTTGAGGCTTTCCCATTGGTTGGAAGTGTCCATGATATGAAAAATTAGTTTAAGAAGGGATTCTCCCCCAACTCTATATAAACCCTAGAGAGTTGGTTTGTGCTATTGCAAAACCTAACCCTAGAACGTCCAGAGACTTTTCCCCTTCTCCTTCCCACGTTCACCCACCTCCTATAAGACTTCTTCTTGTGGGAGTTTGCAAGAGCTTGGGGCGGGAACTTTGGAGAAAGTGGAGGAGACGAGCAACGCGTAAAAAAGCAAAATCTTCGGTGAATTAAGTAGGATGGTTTTTCCTCTTTTCTCTCTTCTGTTATATGATATTTAGAAGTGTTTTGATTCAGTACCTTAGAGTATGGTGTGGATTCTTGTGAAATGAATAAATTGTGTCATTATTTATATGCGTAGTGCATCATAATCATATGTGCATTCATGTTCCGTTTCTAGATGGGAATTCGCACCTAAAGTCTAATGCTTTATTAATTTTCTAGAGGCTAGAAGTTCTGATATTGCTTGGTTGATCATGATCCACGTTGAGTTTAGGGTCTTAATATGTGTCTTATATTAATGGTCTTATCTGGGATGTATTAATGTTTAAAACTGTGCTATATGTAATGGAACATGAGAAAGGTGTGTACTTTATTAATTCCAGATAATCCTAGGGTCTGTAATTGGTCTAGGAGGGAAGTATATAGTCTTTTAAGGATATATTATCATCTATAATGTGTTATTAAGTGAGATAATCAAGTTTAATTAAGAGTCTTACTCTCAGCCAGAATTATTTCTGTGCTTACAGTCTGTAATAAATAATTCATAACTAATTTAAATAAAATTGGAAAAATATAAACTCTACGGGGTTAAAAACTAGACTCACGAGGGTATTACCAGTAAAAATTTTAGAGGCTAAGTATTACTGTACAGAGCACAATAGTCGTCGAAAAGGGACTGTTGTGCAGGAGGCAGTGAGCTGAATCTGAGAGAAAATACTAAGTATACAAATAACATCATGAAATATGATATGATAATGTCTAACATGTCAATACCAGTAATTGGACTATATACTTATGGAATATCACAGTAAAAATTGGGTTAGAAGTAATCTAATTAGGAGGGATAATCCTTTGATCAAGAGATTTATAACTATCTACCTTGAAGCGTTGATGTCAGTTTGTGATTCCACTTGGAATTCAAATCATCTAAGAGTTCTTTGATTTCTTATCTCTGATATTTGTTTTATAGAATTTCAATGTGTATAAGGAATTCCTATCTAGGGCTGAGCATGAAAGGTATGTATTGATTGTATGGTACTCGTTCGGTGAGTTGTTATTATTCGAAGTGTTTGGGTTATCTTGTTATACCAGGAGTGAATTACATGCCTTTGAGAAACTTGTTATTCTATGTTTCTCCAATGAGTGAGTTATTTGTTGGCCAAAGACCTTGACACTTCTATCCATACTCCGAGAAAGAGTCTATTCTGGTAAGAGATACCTTATGATCTGAGAGTATTGCGACCTCTATTCCTTTGAGATATTGCTCATATTGATTACATAATTGTTTCTTCCACTGGAGATCTTGCGAGACTCACCCCATGCTGGATTCATAGTATGCTCAATTATGTCATTGCTAGATCTTGCGAGGTCACTTATTTTTATGGGGTTGCGATTCCATACTGCCCGAAGGGAGGCACCATACGTACGTTAGATTGTGGACATTACGGAATGTCCTCAGTCTTTGCCCATCGTGTCCGTAAGTACTGGTGGGGCCAGCATCCTAGACGCATGGCAGGGTCCCACAAGAGGACCCCTAGGGTTGTTCTGGTATATTATTTTAGTCACTTGCGAGCGACCAGTTTAGCTAGCAGAAATTGTAACTCCTTTCACTTTAGATGTCTAGAGCCTTTGATTGTTGTTCTCTCCTTACACATATGTTTGTTCGGAGTCTTATTGATGTTTTCCTATACTTGCGAGTTAGGATTGTTATTATTGACTAACCTTTCAGGTGTATAGACCTTGGTTCAGTTCAGATGTTGTGGAATGTTCTTAATCCTTTGTTATTCTTATTCTCTTCATACTACTTGTTATAATTCAGTGGGTTTTTACATCCTACTAAGTGTTTCTATGAAATACTCATGCATCCTCTGATGCAGGTGCAAATACAGTTTAAGTATGTGAGCTCCATATGTGGGTCTAAGTAGTACTAAGTGTTGGGCTTTTAGTTAATGCCCTACCAGTGACATGTAGTAAGAAGGAACTTCATCTTTAAGGACGTTAGTGTTAAAACTTGAGGACTGCATGAAGTTCATAGAATTGAGAAGATATGTAGAAAAACATCCATATTAATACTAAATGACTTAGTAATAATTAGGTCACATAAAAGAATGAAAACATATATTATCATATGAGAATGACCAGTAGTGTCAACCCTTAGGTTCCATATGTGAGCCTTAGGAAAGAGAATTGAGGAAGATCCTCACTTATAAAAATCAAAAAAGAAAGAAAGAATATCAAGTGCCATAATAGCGACTGTGCTAGAGGGAAGGCACAAAGCCCTGTATCAAGGATTGGTCGTCTCGATGGCTTCGATCCATAAGAGATCAAGAAGTTGCATGCAGAGTTATGGAGAAGTTTATGATGTCCGTAACTCAAACCGATGGAACTATGAATTCTCCTAAGGACCTTTAATTGTGTGGTGAACTAGGGTCGAATAAAAATGGGAAAGAATAGGAACATCTATATATTGAGAGCAGTTCCCTGGCAGAAAGAGGAATGTAAAAATAGAGACAAATCTCATAGACCTCTAGGAAAGAGTAGGACAACTATAGAGCCTACAATGGATCTAGGTTAGTTGTACGCATAGGACGTTGGTTGTTCTAATGGATGAAGGTATGTTTGATGTATTAACATATGATATTATGATAATATTATATGAAACAACTATCATATTACATTGTTGTTTTTCTAAGTATGTGAAAATACTCTGATGCACCATTTTACAGTTTTGCAAGTGTGAGGGAATGCATTGTAAATGCGTGTCTTATATAGCAGAGTATAAAACTAGCTTTCATTCTTTTGATGTAAGCTCGTGAGCGAGTCCATGCTTTATGATTATTTGTATGACTAAGTATGGATTGTACGATTGCACATTCTGGATGGATCTGGGAATCCTTTATTTTAGTTTGAATGAATGAAATTATGTATTTTTGATATTTTCGAAAAAAATTTAGAAAGCCAGAGTAATACTTCAAATGCATTGTTTTACTCATGTGGAAGACAACAATGGATCCGCTGCATCTCCGACATTCATCATTTAAAATAATTTTTAAAAATATAGGGCGTTATAAATTGTACCAGCGAACAACAAAGAAATGGTCAAAAATGCATCTCAGAAAATGTCGAGGCTCAACCAAGAAGGTAGAATAGAGGAAGGGGTTGGAGACAAAGCAAAGCACTCACCAATCTGTTGTGCAGAAGTCGAGGAGAAGCCGGGTAAGGGGCCAAAGAAAAAGCGCGAAGGGGCCGGAGAGGAAGCCGAAAGGGGCCAGAGACGAAGTCGGGAGCTCGCTATGCAGCTTCTTCTCCGGAATGTTTCCGTCCTTTCTCAAAGCAACTGCAAAGGTTTTCTCATCGCTGAAAAACCATTCCTTGTGGGTGAGGCTAATTTAGTCATTTGCCTAAAAATGCCCCCATTAATGTAAATGATGATTACGATAGAGTTATTATGTGAGTTAATTTCTTAAGAAGGAGTTAGACCCCGAAACCCTAAAAAGGAAAGGCCATAGGTAGTCCCCGGGCCTCCATAGTCGGTTTGGCCCAAAGTAGCCCACGTCCATGATTCGTCTTAAAAACAACCTGCAAATGTAGTAATATCTTCGCAAATGGTGAACAATCCACTCTTCCATGACTCTGCAATCTGCATGGTAAAATTCCACGGGCGGCAGTAGACAATGTCGCACAGTCAAGTGCATCCGGCTCAGCTCTATCATATAAAAGTATAAGATAGAAAAAAAAAGGTTTTGTGATTCGTAAGTACAGAGATGTACCTTTCCCGGCCATCTTAAAAATAGAATGGGGACAGGAGAGGAGCAGAATGCTAAAGACACACTGGAGCGAAGAAATGCGTCACCCAAGTTCAACAATGTTGCATGCAAGGTCCAACATACACAAGCAGCGGATCAAGTCATGACAAGTAGGAACAGTGCAGCCACCGTAAACCCTAAACCCATGACCTTTCATGTCTATGAAGATGAACATATAAAAAGTTGATTCAGGATCCTCTACTCCTGCAACAGTAAAACCACTCCCTCTGTTCCATATTAATAGTCCTATTTAGTTTTTTCAAAATAAACTAAAATCAGTTCTAGGGCTGTTCACGGACCGGACAAACCTTGGACAGAGGTTGTCCGCGTCCGTGTCCGTAAAAACTTGTTTGTCATTATGTTGGCCGTGTCCGGATGTCCGGCGGACACAGACAACTACATTTTTTTTAATACCCTCCCCCCCTCTTTCCTTTTCCTCCACCCGCTGCCCTCGCTCCCTCCTCCTCTACCCCGCGACCGCCCCCCTCCTCCCCCCCACCCCACCGCCCTGCAAAAAGAGGGCGACCGCTCCCTCCTCCTCTATCCCCGCGCCGCCCCTCCTCCTCCTCCACGACCGCCCCCCTCCTCCCCCACCCCGTCACCCTGCTTTTTGCAGGGGCGGTCCCTCCTTCCTCCTCCTCCACCCCGCCACCCCTCCTCCTCCTCCTCCTCCTCCTCCTCCTTCTTCTTCCATCACGAGGGAAGTAACTAGCGATGATTAGGTTTGTTATCGGACAGCCATGTCCGCGGGGCCGGCTGTGTCCGAGGTGTCCGTGGCCATGTCCACGCCGAGGAGGAGATGTCCGAGGACCACGATCAAGGCTTCTCGGACAGCCATCTGTCCGAAGTCCGAGGAGGAGGGGCGACGGGGTGGGGTGGAAGAAAGAGGAGGAGACGCGGAGGGAGGAGGAGCCCCCTTGCTTTTTCCAGGGCGGCGGGGTGGGGGGAGGAGGGGGCGGGGGTTTGGGGCGTGATTAAAAGCAAAACATCCACTACACTGTAGCATTCATATTTTTTCACTTTCAGCTGAAATACCTCAGGTCGTGCTTCATGTTAGATAGTAAAAAAATCGGAATGCTACAGTGGATTGATATTTTAGTTTTTTCACGCCCCAAACGGCCCTTAGTGAAAAAAATCTATGTTTGCCATAGAAACTGATACATAGCAATTGAAATTTCAATTTGATGGTTTTCACCTAAATAGTCAATGTTTTGAGACGATTAATATCTGAAATGTGGGTAGCCCTCTAGACACCCTCGATTGGTTTTGTCATATGGCAAAAGTCTCTGCCAACCTCGTGGATGAGCCTTACGATGATTGCCCTGCCACATTTTTTAAACACCTTAAATTGTTCGTTCCTCATGAGTCATGACTGACTTAAATGTAGAAGTGTTGCATCTAAGGGAAGAAGGATATTTTCATACAAATACTAATTATCCAATACTCGTATTTGCCTGAGCATTTCTTGTTCTGGGGAGCTGAGAAAATCAAGGTTTGGGACTGAGAAAGTACTAGAGACTGGACAAAGGGACAAGCGGCTTCTGGTTATTTTGAAAAATGATTATTTTCTCCCGCTTTATTTTCACGGCCACTTCACGTGCCCTCATGGAAATACTACGGGCCTCCTCATCTTCGATTTCCTTTCACCACATAGCATGTGAGGATGGCCGTGATAAAAAAGCGTGTGGAATAGCATTACTCGGTTGTTTTGTTTTTTTGTCAACGCCAGAGAGAGAGAGACACAATGACAAACGCATCCCCCCAAACACACTCATCCAGACAGGACAAAAAACTACTCTTCTTCGTTCCCATGCCACACGAGCTGGTTTCTCAGTTGGATGGCAACTGCTAACAATATAATAATAATAATAATAATAATATAATAATAATAATAATCTATATCTAATCTAGGAAAAAATAAAAGAAAACGAACCTCCAACTCCACCCTGACCAAAAGCCGTAAGCCTCGGACTCCAATGTTACATAAAGGCTGATTGGCACTCCTTTTGCTTTTATTTTAGGATTTACTGTTTAAATCAAAATGTCACATCCGTTTTTTACCTTTGGGGGGGTAAGGCGAGAGAGAAAAGGAAAGACTCCTACCTATCTATCTGAGAGAATGATAGAGAGAGAGTAGAGGCGTATGGGTCTCTCCTAACCTTTTCTTTTTTATTTTCATCATCAGTCATGGCTGCCTGACCATCAAAATTTCTCTTCTTTGCTTCTTCCTATCTAATCCTACTGCCTCAAGTGGGTCTGAGTTTTCTGCTCTCCTCTGTCTTCTCACCCAAGACATAGCTGAGTTCTCTTCTGTTCCAACTGTTGTTGTGGATTTCAACTTACTTTCAGTCAAGCGGAGAAAAGGCCATGTCTTTTCGCCTCTCTACACAGGAGTTTGATCAAAATAAAGCACCGAGAGCCAGGACTTTTTGTTATCAGCATCTTTGCTCAGCGGTTCCACCTCTAGTAAGGCTCGCTTCACCCCATCGAGCTGTGTAAGAAAATGGTTGATTTCAGGACGGTTTTGAACTCTGTTGTGAACTCTGGAGAGAAAAACTGCGTGGACTTGGAACTGGGTTTTACGGCTCAGTCTTTCGAGGATCAGAAGGATGTCAAAGGAGGAAATGAAGTAGTGTCCCCTGGGGAGGACGAGGACGAAAAAGGTAAACAAGAGAATAATGGCTGCTCTGCAGGTAAGGTTCGTGGCAACGGCTCGTACTCCAAGCTTTGTGCTAGAGGACATTGGAGGCCAACCGAAGATGCCAAACTCAAAGAACTTGTAGCCCAGTATGGCCCTCAAAACTGGAATCTCATTGCGGAGAAGCTCCAAGGAAGATCAGGTAACAACAGTAACATGAATGGTTACGCTTAAACTATTTTCCTTCAGCAGTGTCGTCCACCTTAGAAGAAGGAAGAGGCTGTGGATAATTAGTTGTCTGAAGGAAATGGATTTGCTGTTATCAGTCGTTGGTTTTCTTTTCTTTATTTTTTGTTCATTTGCCTTGTTTCGATTCTCCATGTTGGTGGGCAGGGAAAAGCTGCAGATTAAGATGGTTTAACCAGATGGATCCAAGGATTAACAGGAGAGCATTTAGTGAGGAGGAGGAGGAGAAGCTCTTGACTGCCCACAGGTTGTATGGGAACAAGTGGGCAATGATCGCCAGGCTCTTTCCTGGTAGAACTGACAATGCAGTGAAAAACCATTGGCATGTGATCATGGCGAGGAAGCACCGCGAGCAATCGAGTGTTTCCTACAGGAGGAGGAGGCCGCCCTCTTCTGATCAGTCGTTCATCACCTTCCCCCAGAAAATGGAAATGAGCACCACCACAAATACTAATAATAATAATAATAACAATGAATCCACCATTAGCAATCCTCGGGGTGAATCAGCTTCAGCTGGTACTACTGACCTCTCCCACAAGTCCAATTCCTCCTCGTCCAGTTGGGCTGCTAGTCCAGGAGTGATCTTCACTAGTTCTAGATCATTCAGTCCTCCCCATCAGCCAACAACTTGTGGATTTCTCCCAGGTAAACTCTTTCTTGATTTTTATTATTTTTGTGATTCCTCTCCTCATATCTGCTTAATTAATTATGATGTGATAAATTGATGACTGGTTTTTCATCTGCTAACCTTCTTTAATCCTTGACTCCTTTATTTAATTTAGTGTGTTTTTATCTTATGGTGATTATTATTTTTTTCTCTTGCTGCAGCACCCTATGAAAAGAAGGCGCCTTTGAGAGAGGGGTGCCATGACAAGAAGTTTGAAGAATCTAGGAATGGCTATTGTCAGGAGGGCGAGGTCGTCATGATGATGGGCGTGGATCATGAACGTGGGAGGGAGAAGTTCAGCGTGCCTTTCATCGATTTCCTTGGGGTTGGGGCTATTTGAATAGCTGATTTACAGTTAAGTACTGGCTTAACTGTAAGCTTATAACTTACAAGTGGAAACATGGAGGGGCATCTTCTCATATTTTTAGGGGGAAAAAAAGAGAGAAAAGAACAGCAAAGCAAGAAAAAAGGGGGGGCATCTAATACAAATTGACTATTTTTACGCATATATGTACATTCAGCAGGGCTTAATTAGGAAAAGATCGGAAAGAGTGAAACGAATGGATCATGGAGGCTAAAACATTTTTTTGTAACATCATCTAAAGCATGCTTAGCAGTTAGTAATAGTATTTCGATGTCTTGTTTTTAATGAACTTTGCCTGTCTTCGTTTGTATAGAAGTGTTAGTACTTTCTTTGGTGGAGTCTACAGTCCACACACTTATATCTTTATCTGTTGTCTTGATTAAGGGGCCGTTTGGGGCGTGATTATTGCAAAAATATCCAGACTGGATATTGGATATATACTGTAGCATCCATGTGGATTTTTACATCCAGCTGAAACACCTCCTGAGGTGTATCAGCTGGATATATAAAATATCCAGATGCTACAGTGTAGCAAAACATCCCATCTGGATGTTTTGCTTTTAATCACGCCCCAAACGGCCCCTAAGACGAGCCAGCCTTTGTTGAAAGCACGAAACTAGGTACGACTCGAGTGGGTGAAACCGGTGGGCTCCCGACGAAGTTGTTTCGATCCGATCTCGGTTTCATCTTTACAATGCCGAAGTCGCCATCACTCAAAACGTCAGTGGTGTTGTGCTACTGTGTGCGTCCAGCTTCCATGCATATAAGAAGTCAGGTTTTAAGAGGAGTATGGTAACACAACTAACATGTGTTGCCAAGAAAACGCAAGTGATCAAGGATTTGATGATGAGTTTGTTTACTGGTTTTGTCTTTTGCCTGACATGAGCGAGCGTGTTAGAGCTAGGTAAGACAATAGACTTCCCTGAGCATCTACGCAATGGCTTGGAGTCTTTGCACGGCTTGTCGCGGATGAAATGATAAACGTCTCTTTGTGCTTTGTAGTTTTCATGATAAACTAAGATACCTTGTTCCCTTGTAAGCATAAGTATTTTTACACTCCACAATTCCTTTTTTTTCCATGAAATCGCGCAATCCTGTTATGACGCCTCCTAGCCATGGAAAATCGTCTCCCCGATATATCGGTATCGGACACAAACTGATACACCGAAACCACTCAATCTCGTTTTTTCAAAATTTTTCATATATCTCGCCGATATATCTCATTATTTTTTGAATTAAAAAAATATTTTTTTTAGAAAAAACTTTCATGTTTGTTCTCTATCCTAATATGCATATTTTGAAATGTATTCTTTGTTTAAATTAGTATAACTCATTTTAAAGGTTAGATTGTGAAAATATATGATAAAAACTAGTTTTTAACGACCGATATTTTTTTACACAATATCTTCGATATATCTCCGATATTTCGTCTCTTTGGCCGACCGATATTTTACCGATATCCGATACGACATTCCATGCTCCTAGCTAGTTACATTTTTAAACACTTGCATAGATCCATACTGGCATTGACGTCTTCCATATCCATTGACATTAATTATGATTTACCCTTAATTTTTGTTTTTCTAATATCTTGAAGAAGATGAAGTGGAATACTTCATAATATTGCGTTCAATACCCGAGTTGTATCCAAAAACAAAAAATTCAATATCAGAGGTAAGCGTCCTTTTATTGCTGCTTAAATTATTTGATTCATTCAATCCAAATGTTAAATTAGATTAGCTTTTTCGGAATTTTGTTAAAGTCGTCAGACTGACTGGTAGTTATGCTTGAGTATCTTCTGCTAAGTGCCCTATGAAAAGGTAGGACTGGAGGGCGTTGGAAGTTTGGCAAGCGTGATCAATCCAATATGTACGTGATGTCAGTCGCTGCACAGTCCAAAATATAAGAGTGATTGGTCTTTGCTGGGGGAGGTTGGGTCAGTTCTCTGTAGTGATGCAACTTAATCAATGATAATGGTCTTTAAACGTAACAGAGCATTCATTCACTGATGACTGATGAGGCTCAGACTCTGCCTATCTCTTAACTTAACGAGTGATGTGGCAAACCAAACACTGAATCACTCCTGCTTGATGAAATGTGGGGTTTCATTGAGGATATGAAAAGAGTGGACATCGTACACCTGCAATAACGAAAAGGAAGATCGTCTGGGAGATTTCTCAAGTCAGACGATACAAAAAGTAAACGGGCGTATTGTGGGAATCAACATAGAGAAGATTAGCAGCCACCCTCATCATCACGAATGTCCTTGAAGCCTAACCCAAGACGCGATGCCTACGTTCTAAATTGGATTTGGCTGAGGTGGTTGGCAAAAAGAACCTATATAGAAAAGGCATAATGATGATTCCTCTCTCTCCCTCCCTCCCGCTTGAGTCCTCTAACCTAATCTAATGCTAGGGACGGAAAAGTTGCTACGTGCAGAACAGCAGAATACGTCCGATATAGATGGTAGTCTAGTCCAAAGTTGCTCAATCATGCTACGAATGGGGGTGGCGAGGGTACATATCGACCAGCAGCAATAACGAAGAAACGTAACTGAATGCTAGTCCTACTGGACCCACGGCTGCATGAAGTCTCCTCAATCTCCTGCAGCAAGAAATGTATCAAACCCGGAGGGAAATCGACCTGTTCGTTGACAATAATGATAGTAACATGTTTGACTAGTTATGAAAGGACCCCCTCCAACCATTCCAACAAACCCGTGAGATTTGAAACTTCGCAGAAGGAACAGCCGGTTTTGGCCCTGTGCTTTCTGTCTCTCTGTCTCCCCTTAGTTCTCCCACCTCCCTCTGGGCCTCAGCAACACTTTCAGAGAGAGAGAGAGAGAGCCCATATGGTAGACGTTACAATTCACTCCGAAGTGTCTCCAACGGCGGCCAATCCAGGATATGCAAATCCTGCAATTGTGCATGCATTTACTGTAATGAGGTTTGAAAGTTGAAACGGAAAACTTTCCACCTCACGTGGCTTGTCACCAAATGTGTGGTTGGAACAACGCAATAAGGGAATGTATCTCTTTTGTTTTTTGTTACATTTTTTTGTGGCAAAGTTTAGGAACAAACAATTCATCTCACCCTTTGTTTAGGGGAATCTGAGAGGTGGGTTCCCCTATTACTTGCTTTGTCCCTTTGTCGTCCTCCCCTCGTTAGTAGTCTGAGATTAGCTAGGCACGTGAGAACCAAGGAAAAACTTAGCCATCACAAGAGAACCTACTACGACTACGGTAGTCAGTCAGCTACTACAGCTATAAAATTCTACGAGTACGAGAGCAGCCTTGAGCCTTTGATTTGATAACACATCCGGGAGCTAGCGTATTTCCTTGACTGAATGATCAGATGGAGACTGAATTTGGGTGGAGGGGCGTGCACAAATGTTAAAACGTTGATGGGACAAAAAGGAAAAGAACAAAAGAAAAGAAGGAACATTATACTACTCAATATAGTCAAATAACGTCCATCTCAAAGAATTTGTTAGCATGAATGACACACTGTAGAATGAAAGTTGTACAGAACGGCCAAGTTGCCATCCTAGATAACGGCAAAGTTGTAGAGATAACAGATTAATAAAGCTTTAATGGATAAGATAGAAGAACGTTTTGTTCGTTTTGATGTGACCTTGCCTTTCGTTCCGAGTTCGGACGTCAAACTTATCTCTCACCCTAGATTCCATGCCCCGTCATTTCCTTCCCACTTTTTCCAAATCTAGTCCACATGTTTGTAGTTTGTACTAGCTTTGCCGTTCCTTGCACCGAACTCGCACCAAAAAAAAAAAAGAAAAGGGACTGATTTCGACAAGCAGCTGGGCATATTCCTTGCACCTTTTTGCATGGGCATATAATGTTACCGGGGTCCACGTATACATGTATTGGATGCAACAATTTCTTCAATTTGAGCCTTGCGGCCGATTCTTCTTCTCCACTTGTGCGTAGTTCTTAAGGCGCGTACGTTTGTTCCTGGCAAGCGACGACAGTATTAATAGAAGCTAATCTTTCTTTCTTTTTTGATTGATATCTGAAACTAATCTTTCTTTAATCAAGAGTATGCACTTTATTGGAACCCTGTCAAATTGTAACAGATGAGCTGCAAAGCTGCCCGAAAAGAATAATTACCATCATCATGAAGAAAGAAGAGCATAATTAATCCAGTCGAGGTATTTTCAAGCGAGAGAGGAGCGGACCTTCTCTCAAAGTCCTTGTCGTTTTGCATTATTAGAAGGGCAGCCTCTGTTGACTTCAACCTCACCAACCTTCTTTCTAGCGTCCCGAAAGAACGAATATGTTTGATTCCGCACAATGGTTTCACCCCTCACGTGTCATTACTTAAGAGATGAAAAAATAAGTTTGGATGTCGATCGTTGGAACCTAACGATCTCATAGTCAAAATGTGAGTTTTACTAGTTATTGTCAGCATGGAATGCCAGCTCGCCGATATATCACCGATATATCGGTATCGAACACAAACCGATACACCGATACCAATAAATATCAAAATTTTGATTTTTTCCAAATATCGGCGATATATCGCCGATATATCGGTTTCGGACCGATATATATCGGTTTCAGACCGATATATCGGTCTTTTTTAAAAAAAAAATTAAAAAAAAAATTCGGAAAAAAAAAACTTTAATGTTTGTTTTCTATCCTAATATGCATATTTTGAAATCTATTCTTTGTTTAAATTAGTATAACTCATCTTAGAAGTTAGATTGTGAAAATATATGGTAAAAACTAGTTTTTGACGACCGATGTTTTTTTACACAATATCTCCGATATTTCGTCTCTTAGGCCGACCGATATTTTACCGATATCCGATACGACATTCCATGATTGTCAGCCATTGTGTTCCCCGGGTGTTATCAGAACCTGGCCAAAGCCGCAAGTGATCTCCAGATTCCTTACGTAAATTGTTATCTAATAAATCGGATTTTCAGTTTTGTCGTCGATCGCTGATCTTTAAATTGTTGCAGAAAATCCATCCAAAGCGCCAAAGCCATAGCTTGTGATAGATGCTAGTTCGATGAGGAGTTCAGAATAATGAGAGACAATGATGCCTTTGGTTATTATGCCTTGACTTCTCGAGGCTGAGGTTCATGCACTTACATGTAAACATTTTTATGGTATAGGGTTTCTCCTATGATGATGCCCATTCTTGTTTAGATGTGTATTTGGAAGGTGAATATTTGAGCCATTCAGCCTCAAAAATAGACCTTTCAAGCATGAAAAAAATGTGAAAACTTTTTAGATGTTGAAAAAGTGACAAATATGGCAATGAAAATATTCTTTCGCAGTTTATCCCCTTTCGGCCTAAAAAATATGACAAATGTGAAATACACAAAGGTGAGAATCACTTGTTTACAGCCAAATACTTTTCACCCAGCCCTCCTTTCGAGGTGAAAATTTTCAGCTGTGAAAGAAATATTTCACAAACCCGTTTTAGCTTCCAAACATACCCAATATCATTATTTTACAGCAGCAAGTGATACAAACAAATGCAAGTTTTATTAGACATTATAAGGATATAAGAACGTAAAATATTTTTTCTGTACAAAAAAGTTGTACATGCTGGATGATCAGTTAAAACAAATAGCGCCAATAAATGGACGAAAATTATCTATTGCATGAACAACACTGCCCAGTTACTACTTACACAAGAAGAACATTGCATAAAGAGACAAACTACCACAGCTTGCATCAAAGACATGGGACAAATTTGATTAAGGTTTGGATTGGGTGGAAAACGGAGTTAAAAGACTTCGGATTTTTTTATTGAAACAGCCTTGGAATTAAAATGCACGGTGGGCTTCTATATGAGGCATATGAGCGGTAATTATTAAACCACATAAATACGATTCTTAGTGATAATCCCTTCACTAGCCCGAGGGAATTAACATTGTCACACCAATTCAACTTAAATTTCCAGTCTACAGACAGGTCCTATCATCACCGCCAGTAAGTTTAAAGTTACGGCTATGCTTCAATGGCACATATAAAGGTCATTAAAAACAAAAGTCACTTCAAAGACTTCCAAATTGCTCGAAAAATCACGTTATTATTGCCACTCATTCGTCTAAAAATTGTAAAAATTTCTGACTATGAACAGTAGAAATTGTACCATTGACAATAAATACAAGTCCTTTTGAAAGAGACAATTTATATTAATATCTACTTGAATCGGGTGCGGTGCCAAGCAGGCGTATTATCATCCACACAGCCACTCTTTAAGATGTGCGCCCGTCAGATTAAGATTCCATGGAGCCCATTGTACCTCGGCCATGCTAACTTTTCTCGAGCAAAAGGCAAGGCAGCTTCATTCACTTACACTTTGACAAAACAATTGAAGGTCCATCTCGTACAGAAACTCACTCTGCTTTCCTTTTTTATCTAAAACTAAAAGCCACAGCTTCATGAAGTCCACCATGCACGTTAGACATGAAGTTAGTGCCACAAGAAGGGTAAAGCTTCAACATGAGGCAAGGCAGTTTCATAAATTAGACGACGAAATAGAAGCATCATCTCGTACAGAAGCTTACTAAGCCTACTGATACACAAAAGCTAACAAGGTCGCACTGCTATCCTTTTTATATCTAAAACTAATAGCAAGAGCTTTCTATCACGCACTTAGTCATGAAGTTAGTGTGACAAGAGAATAGGGTTAAGCTTCAGCGACTGAACATCCACTATGATAAGCTGTAAGATCATCAGTGTTTTGGTTTTTTGGCAGCAATGACTGTCTGTATGGACGGCATACAGGAGGCAACAGCAATGCCGACTGCCTATCCATCATCAGCAGACGTCCACAAACACTGCATGATAATATATTATAACGTGAAGAACTTCATTGTTTCAAAATCAAATGCAAATCAATAAATGAATGCATCAGAAAAAAGTACCTGCAAACCTTGGAGAATAATGTCTGATATTTGCAAATCCAGTGCTGCAATATACAAAATACAATCTTCGAATTACATTGAACTCCTAAAAGCATTTATATAGCAGTAAAAATAGAATATATGCTCTATTACTAATTATGGACAATCACAAGTCAAGATTGAATTCATGTGCAGAATGTCAAATATGAGTCTAACCTTCATGATTAATATCCATTGAGGAAAGACATTAGCATCATATAATTCCAGCATATAAATATTTAGTTATTGATATCTAATGGGTAATTATATTACCACTACACTTTTCTACTCCATTTTCCTACTCCGCTTATGTGGTACCAAATCACAATGTGGACCCATGTGGTGATCAACTTGTGCCAGCATGAAGTAGGAAAATGGAGTAGAAAAGTGTAGTACTAATATAATTACCCATATCTAATAGGCCATTCTCTATATCCCCTATAATATAATACTGACAAGAATGAAATATGGAAATTATGTGAAATTTACATGTAAATAAATAATTAAGGAACTATAATACCAAAAAACTATTAAGGAACTAGCTTTCTAACATGATGCTTGATGTGTAAACCAAGCCGGTCAAAAAAGCCATTGTCCCAAAGATTTTGAAAAAAACTAAAACGTACAATATTGATGCAGGCTGTACGAAATAGTCTAATTCTATAGGAAGGGTAGAACTGTCAAATGACTAACAGTTATAACTGTTAGTAACTAAAAGGGTAGTTAAGTCTTTTCTTCTTTTAAGTGAGTCTATAAATAGGCCCCCAGGTTTGTTAAAAAGGGCAGTTGATTGCATTTTCTAAAAATTCTCTTAGCTCTCTAAAATCAGAGTGTTTGCTTGTGGACTCAAGCATCAGACTCTGGATTCAGTCTGCTTCCCTTGTAAATCATCTTCGTGGATTCGAAGAGCCATGTGGATTCAGGCATTGTTATCCTTTCTTCTCTTTCAATTCAATACACAGATTTTCTATTCTATTTCTCTGTTAGATTGCTGCATCAAGCATGGCTGAGCAGTCTTCAATGGCAGCAACGGAAAGTTCAACACCAGACCAATGCTCAGCTTCAACAACTGGTTCAACAGATGCAGAAATTGACTTCAAATTTGGCCATTCCGCAAAATCAGGAGTCAGATCCGAAATTTCAAGAAAAGGTCAATTTGAGTTCTGATTTGGAAGACCAATTCCAGAGACAAACCCTAGCCTTCGATGAAGAAAATCAGGTTCCAAATCCCACACTTCATCACATAAATCAGCCTCCTATTGAAAGAAGATATGGAAGGTTTGGACAAGTCTATTCTAGGAGAGGTATACATATGGGAGAACTAGAAAGATCTAGGGTAGCTAATGTCTCAAGAATAGCTGAAATTGACAGTTCTAGTGAGGAAGAAGAAGTAGAGATCGATTTCACAAGAAGCAGAATTTTCAGAATATTCCAGAGAGAGAGAGATCTGCCAAGAGATCAAAGAGGTATGAGTTATCAACTTATTCATCAGTTCAAACCAAAACTAGAATACAATCTTTTAATGGATAAATGATAATTGATGAATTCCTGGACTAGATTTATTAGGTTGAGAATTATTTTGACGTTATGGGAGTTCCTAATGAAATAAGGGTGAGGTTAGTATCATGTAAACTGAAGAAAGTGGTTGTAGCTTGGTGGAACCAGGTCCAAGTAAGCAGAGTTTAGAGAGAAAAGCATCCAATCATGTCCTGGCCACGAATGAAACAAATGCTTAGAGGCCAGTTTTTGCCTATTCACTATGAGCAGATGTTCCAGCAGTACCAAAACTGCAAGTAGGGCAACAGGACAGTTCCTGAATATTTGGAGGACTTTCAAAGGTTGTCAGCCAAGAACAACCTCATTGAGAAAGAATCACACAAGATTATTAGATTCAAAGGACTTAAGTTTAGCTTGCAAGAAAAATTGGCTTCTCAGCCTTTAGCTAGTTTATCAGAAGCTACATAAGCTGCTTTCCGGCATGAAGCATTGATGAACAGTGGAAGTGGAAGAGTTGGTTATTCAAGGGGCTATAGTACAAGTTCTAACAGTGGTGTACCTAAGATAACCACTGTGGAACAACCTACTTCTAAATTTGAAAAGGGAGAAACCTCAAAGGCTCAGCCTAAAACTATCACAGCTCCTAACAAGAGTAATAGCTATGTACAAGGTAATCCCAAAACCTGTTACAAGTGTAGACAAGAAGGTCATATCTCAAGCGACTGTCCATTAAGAAAAGGGGAGCAGGTTAGAAGGGAAGGCACCACTGCCGTTGCTACCTGTCAGGAAATGCAAAATGTAGACCTCAATCTAGATGAAGAGGATACTTATTTAGAGGTATACGGAGATGAACAGTTTGAGGGAGAATACCCACCTGCAAACTATGTGGTTAGAAGGCTTCTACTATCTTCTAAACAGTTTGATGACACTCAAAGACAAACTGTTTATGACCTCAACCACAGTTTATGATAAGGTTTGTAAGGTTATCATTGATGGAGGAAGTAATGAGAATATTATCTCCAAATCAGTGGTAAACACACTTAACATACCTACATATAAGCATCCTAAACCTTATTCTTTGGGGTGGATAGCAGAAATAACTGAACAGTGTACAATACCTTTTACCATAGGAGGGGTGTACTCAATTGAGCTGTTATGTGATGTCATAGATATGGATGCTTGCCATATTTTACTTGGTAGACCTTGGCAGTTTAATGCCCAAACAGTCCATGAAGGTAAATCCAATACTTATAAGTTGATGCCACAGTCTACTACCAGATTAGTCAACCGACAGGAAACCAAAGACAATCCAATGCAGGCAGCCAAAGCAAAGCAGCAAGTGACTGAAAAGTGTCCTAAACAGTTTACTAACTGTGGTACAAATAGAGTGTTATTGATTACTAATATTCAAAGGGAAATTACAAAGGAACAATTAGTGTTTCTACTAGTTGAGAAAGGACTGGAAGTGGAAACTACAGCAGGTTTTGATACTTATCCTCCATCTGTCTAGACATTGCTTCATAAGTATGCTGAAATAACTTCTGATGAGCTACCTCTACAGTTACCTCCTATGTGTGATATCCAGCACCAAATTGATTTAATTCCAGGGGCACACTACAGAATCAGGAGCTTCAAAGGTAGGTTGAGTACCTGTTGGCTAGAGGATTGATCCGGGAAAGTCTTAGTCCATGTGCAGTTCCTACTTGTGCCTAAGAAGGATGGAAGCTGGAAGATGTGTGGACAATAGGGTTGTTAATAAGATTACCATTAAATACCGGTTTCTCATTCCCAGGTTAGATGACATGTTGGATATGTTGGCTGGTTCTAAGGTCTTCATTAAGCTGGATTTAAGGAGTGGCTATCATCAGATTAGAATAAAGCCTGGGGATGAATGGAAGATTGCTTTTAAGACAAAAGAAGGGTTGTATGAGTGGTTGGTGATGCCCTTTGGGTTGTCAAATGCACCTAGCACATTTATGCGACTCATGACACAAGTGCTTAAACCTTTTCTTGGCAGGTTTGTGGTGGTATATTTTGATGATATCCTTATCTATAGTAAGGATGAATCTTCCCATTTAAATCAGTTAGCATAGGTGTTTGAAGTGTTGCAGCATCATTCTTTGTTTGTTATATTTTTGACCAGCAAACTCATATTTTTTATGATATCCTCATCTATAGTAAGGATGAATCTTCCCATTTAAATCAGTTAGCATAGGTGTTTGAAGTGTTGCAGCATCATTCTTTGTTTGTTAACCTCAATAGATGTATATTTTTTACCAGCAAACTCATATTTTTGGGCTATATTGTTAGTGCTCAAGGGTTACAAGTGGATCCTTCCAAAACCAAAGCTATCCAAGATTGGCCAGTACCTAAGAACACTAGTGAAGTTCGAAGTTTTTATGGGTTGGCTGCATTCTACAGAAGATTTATTCGAGGCTTTAGTACCATTGCAAGTCCCCTGACAAAATGCTTAAAAAAAGACAGATTCGAATAGACTCCTGAAGCACAAAAACAGTTTTGATCATTTGAAATATAAACTGACATGCTCTTATACTAACTCTACCTGACTTTTCTAAGGTTTTTGAGGTGGACTATGATGTCTCAGGGGTAGGTATTGGTGTTGTATTGACTCAAGAGGGAAGACCTGTAGCATATTTCAGTGCCAGAAGCAAGGAAAAAATGGTCAGCTTACAAACTAGAGCTCTTTGCTTTGGTACAAGCTCTAAAACATTGGAGGCATTACTTGGTTTTTAAGGAGTTTATTCTTCATACTCATCATGACTCTTTAAAACATTTACAAAGCCAAAACAAATTGGACAGATTACATGCCCGATGGATATCAGAATTGCAAGATTATTCTTTTGTCATTAAGCACAGATCTGGACAGTTGAATAAGGCAGCAGATGCTTTAAGTCGCAAGGCTATTTTGCTGACTACCCTTCAAACTGACATGTTTAGGTTTGATTGTATAAAAGAATTATATGCTGAAGATAAAGATTTCAAGGATGTTTGGTTACAATGCCAAAATGGTATTAGTTTCTCTTCTGATTTCTACCTAACTGAAGGTTTCTTATATAAAGAAAATCAGTTGTGCATTCCCTCTTACTCTATTCGACAACAGCTGATTTATGAGCTACATTCTGGAGGTTTAGCTGGGCATTTTGGCAGGGATAAGACTGCAGCTATGGTCAAGGAAAGGTATTATTGGCCTAACATTAAAAGGGATGTTAGCAAATTCATTAAACAATGTGGGATTTGTCAAAGATCTAAAGGCCATGTTCAAAACACAGGCCTCTGTTCTCCTTTACCTATTCCTCGTAAGCCCTGGGAAGACCTTTCTATGGATTTTGTCCTAGGTTTACCAAAAACCAAGAAAAGAATGGACTCTATCTTTGTGGTAGTTGACAGATTTTCAAAGATGGCACATTTCTTACCTTGCAAAAGGACTTCTGATGCTTCTCATGTGGCTCTCCTATTCTTCAACTTTATTGTACGTCTACATGGCTTACCTAGATCCATCACTTTTGACAGGGACAACAGATTTTTGGGTCGTTTTTAGAGGACCATTTGGAAAAGATTGGATACTCAATTGTAATTCAGTAGCACCAGCCATCCACAAACTGATGGGCAGACAAAAGTGGTAAATCGAACTTTGGGTAATCTCCTACGAATCTTAGACAGTGGGATGTGTTTTTATCTCAAGCTGAGTTTGCTTATAACTCTTCTCCTAATAGATCCATTGGTTTTGCTCCTTTCATCATTGTTTATGGATATCTTCCCAAGAAACCAGTAGATTTATCTTCTCTACCTAAGCAAGTTGGGGAAAACATTCAAGTTGTGGACACTGTTTCTAAATTGGCTTCTATTCATCAACAAGTTCAAGAGGCTTTGCAAAAATCTAACTCACTCTATAAGGCCAAAGTTGACCTTAAAAGAAGGGAGCAAATTTTTCAGCCAAGGGATTATGTCGTGGTTTATCTCAGGAAGGAGAGACTGCCTACTGGTCACTATAGCAAGTTGACTTCAAAGAAAGTAGGACCTTATCAAATCCTCAAGCGTATCAGCAACAATGCTTATGTCGTGGACTTGCCTACAAATATGTCTATTTCTGAGACTTTCAATGTTTCTGCCCTCTCACCTTAAGGAGTTTTCATTTTAGCTCGAGGTCGAGCTCTTCTTCAACAGGAGGGTCTGATGCAGGGTGTACGAAATAGTCTAATTCTATAGGAAGGGTAGAACTATCAAATGACTAATAGTTAGTTATAACTATTAGTAAGTAAAGGGGTAGTTAAATCTTTTCTTCTTTTTTTGTTAGAAAGGGCAGTTGATTGTATTTTCTAGAAATTCTCTTAGCTCTATGAAATCAGAGTGTTTGCTCGTGGACTCAAGCATCAGACTGTGGATTCAGTCTGCTTCCATTGTAAATCATCTTCGTGGATTCGAAGAGCCCTGTGGATTCAGGCATTGTAATCCTTTCTTCTCTTTCAATTCAGTACACAGATTTTCTATTCTGTTTCTCTGTTAGATTGCTGCATCAAATATGCTGAGATAATCCCTCATTACAGATGGCCTAACAACTGCACTTATACAATTTTCAGTCAATCTTACAGATATACGTGCATGAGAGAGAGAGAGAGAGAGAGAGAACCAGAAGATGATTCAAAGATGTGTCAGCTTTTACACCAAGAAAATGCTGCAAAGCTTTGTCAGCATGTTCCTGTAAAAAAGGGGGCACAAAAACATGCATCTACGTAAAGAAATAACATAATTAGGTAAGGTAAACAGATAAATATACATAGGAAAAGTAAGCCTTGAATGCCATTACCGTGATCTGCCTAAAAACATGATAAACTGAAAAGCCTCTGGCATGAATATAGTTGCCACCCTACATAGAAATATAGCAGATGAAAGGCTAGTGTCAGGGTTGGGAAAGTAATTATATTAACAGCACTATGCTGGACAAAAGAAAGGGGAAAAGAAGAAAAGATTCAAACAGACAGAATAACATAAGTATGTCAAGAGACATTTTTTTAACCAATTTCGTTGTCATAAGTAACGAAAACAACATAGAATCTTTAGTCCCTCCAGAACAAAAACGATAAAACTCATAGAAAAGGAATATTACAAAAAAAAAGTTGAAAACAGTCAACTGCTTTCTAGAAGTAACTAAGTCAACCAAAATATGGAGTTTAGAAGCATCGAATCTATTTATTAGGACTGACCAGCAAGTGAGATAAAATGAAACATCTAATGTGCCAAATGCTTATTCGTACCTAGAAAGATACATAGGCTAACTCAAACTTTCTATGATATTGGCTCACACTGCATTCTAGTAAAATCCATAATGCTGTTGCTGACACTGACATTCTAAGTAAACATCAAGGGGCTGTTTGAACTTTAGAAAGAGAATCCGGGTCTGAATTCCCAGATCTGTCCGGTCTTGTTTGGGTAATCAAATAACAAATTTGGGCATAATCTGGATTCTGCTCAAATTAGGGTGGATTCTGGAGAAGATTTGTGGGAAGAGGGGACAGGAATTCCTCTTCTTCCCAAAAATGCCTATCAACCCGACCTGCCCTCAACCCCCCCCCCCCTCTTCAATCTGCCACCTGCTGCCAACAATACCAGCCACTGCCAAAAGCACCAACCACCGACCCTATGCACAAGCCATTCTCCTCTTCACAGCAGACCTGCCCCTTCTGTGCCTGTTTTAACTACCCTTTCTTTTTGGGCACAATTCGGATTTTGCTCAGTTCAACCAAATAGAGTGATCAGATTATTGTAAAGCAACTTCAAATCTGTGACTCAGATATTACATTTGAATTTCCGTTTGAAGCTCCTAACAAAAATCATCTTCTCTGATCTCCTTCTCTATTACTTCCAGCGTCACAAGCTTTCTGGCAAGCTGGAGCTTCCTTTCTGAGTCTAAAAATTCTCATTATTCCGTAAAATGCTCCTGCAAACTTAAAGTTTTCTTTCCAGCGAGCTGCAATTTCCCTTTCAGTTTACTGCACCAAACTCTTCTTTCATTGTCTCCAGCTAGATGGGGACCACATGAGTTACCAGATGAGGTGCTAGCAACAAGATTGCTGGGGTGTGTGCTGCTGTATCAGTGTCATAGACAGAAACGGCAAAAGCAGTGAGAAAGATAGTGGTGGCTCAGAAAGACAATTATGTCAGTTCCAGATCCCTGAAACTCGTCCCTCAAAATAGTTACCAAACCAAATTTCATCCAAATTAAATTCCATACCATGCAATACGAAACCAAGGTGCTGTTTAGACATCTTTTGGTTCCCAAAAGAAAAGTCCTTTCTCATCCTTTTCTACTATTAAAAAGGATGAAAATGGCCAGATGTTTGAAAAGAAAGGGAAATTTGTTTATGAATTTTTTCTGAGAATACTGGTCAGAAAAAAGTTCAAGTTTCCTTTCTCATTTGCAATAAAGTCACTTTCTGCCACAATGGAACTTCGGTGCTGTCTGGATGTTATTTAGTCCACAAAGGAAAATTTATTTATCACCCTTTTCCTTTATCAGAAAAGAATAAAAGTGGTATGATGTTTGGAAACGCCTCTTTAAAAATGGAGGGCACTATGGGAAAGGGTTTAAGTTTCCTACCCATTAAGGTCTTTTCTTGCTAAAGAATCTTTCTGCCTTAAAACTCCCTTCCAAACGCAACCACCACTTTCTGCCCTTAAAGGCCCATTAAAAGTCCCTTTCAAACAGCACCTTAAAGTAAATAGGACTCTTTCCGCCCCTTTAAGGCCTTTTCTCCACCAAAAGTTTTCTCCCTTAAGAGGCCCTTTCTGCCCAGAAAACCTAACATCCAAACAGCACCCAACTTCCGTATCACTGAAATTTAGCTGGAACCAAAATTCTTACAGTTTTGCTGTCCAAACAGCCATCAATTAAATCAAACTAATATATCAACATAAAAAGACTATTCTAAACAATTACTTTATCTACAATTCTAAGTTCACAACAAATCAATATCTAGTATCTTTGAAATTTCAAACAAAAAAGTGATAAAGATAGGAGATTGCCTCATCAGGAGAAAAAAAAGCCACAGCATCGGGATTTATGGAGCCTGCTGGATGCAATGATATTATGGCTCTGAAAACGGAAGGCACCAACAACTCAATTACTGCCATTTGATCTGCAGCTACAGCACCAAGTGAACCTGTTCTCAAATTACTAGAAGCATGAAAATCTTGCTCTTTGGAGGGGTCCAAACAACTTTCATTAGCCAGTGATGACAGTGAGGAAGCCCTTTTCAACCAATCCAGCCGCTGGTAAGTATAGATTTTAATATTGGGAGCCTCTCTTTCCAACTGCATCAATACATCAGACAAGGTTCTCTCTTCACTAAGCTCTCCCATGTCACTCTTGGATGGTGTTTGAGGACCACAATGTTTCTTCCCAGCTCCAAATTCTCCGTTTTGAATGAGGTCATCTTCAAGATGGGGAAAGAAGCGCTTTTTCTGGTCAGAAAATGCTTTAAGTGCTAATCTGGGAAAAAAATATTACTCATCAGGTTTTTTTAATCTAGCACTTGATCAACTTCTCCAAATAAGTTTCACAGCTGAGGCTTAAAAAATATACTTAAGGGTGGTGAACCAAATAATTCAAGATGGTTTTACATATACAAAAGAAATACTCCCCTCAATGGGGCTTCATTTGCTGATTATTGAAAACGAGACAGAAATTTTCAAATCGCACGTAAGATTCTCTGAACCAACTCTAACTGACTTTTATAGACAAATCAGCCAAAGGTTTCCATCATCTCTTTCTAGTTGAGATGACAAATATTCCCATGGGAACAAGAAACAACAAGTTTAGCACCTACAGCAAGGACCTCACTTCCTTTTACAAACTGCTTATCCATAGTCATTTATACATAACAAAACAACAAATTTACCTGGTTCTATCGACTGCAGATGCACCAGCCTGCCCAGCCAGTTGACGCTTCCAAGCATATGCGACAACGGCTCCATCAGGACAAACGAGAGGCATATGCAAACCCCATGAATTTCCCCGAGAATGCATTGATCCATTTAGAACACCAGAAGTTTCAAGCTGTCTTCCTAAAAGTAAATCAAATGGAAAGTCTTGTAAACTGGCTCAATGAAAACCCAACTTAATTTAATACCCATGCAACAGCATCTGATGTAAATTAAATAGAGGCTTGTTTTTCCCTGACTTAGGGGGAAATATATTCTACCAAGTGACTCCCATAATCTTCATGTCTAGAACTTCATTCTCATCTTTTAAGCGGTTTCCAGTAGCATAATTACAACAAACAACCCTTTTGAAAATAATCATATCAAATTGTAATTTTTCAAGATGAGACTTTGTGACCCTTTCTTTAGGTAACCTTAAATAATCTACACATTCCACATCAATTTGTCAAGAACCGAATTGATAAACAATTGCCTGACATAACCTAAGCTACAAAAGCATCACTAATTACATTGCACTCATATACTTAGCTACAGCTAACACTGAAAGCCACTGCAAAAAATACTCAATCGGTAACAAAGAATTATACCATTATTATTCTGGAGCTCTGCAATTACGATTCAAAAGAAGAACGGCCTCAAACACCAAAGAAATTATCCCAGTCATTATTAAGGGTGAAAAATATCACACTCCCTCCGTCCTGTTTTAGATGTTCCACCTGGAAAAATGTTGATTTTGGATGGTGGAAACCCCAACTAATGGGGAAAGAAGAGGTTCAAAATGCACTTAAACTGATCATATGGAGCTTCTAAAACGGGACTGTCCTTCTTTCCAGATGGAGCGTTTAAAACAGGACGGAGGGAGTATGTTTTAATTTGACTAGCCGTGAATGTTTAGAAACTGTTACTGTACATCAACAGCTGTAAACGCCCAACAGGGGAGGAGCAACGGGCATTTAACAGCTGGGGTTGAGTTTCCCAGACCCAAACGACTCGATTCATCTCCGGTGATATCAGCGCACACTGTACGATATCAGAACACCTCAACTGTTTAGGCAATCAGAGAAGCAAATAGAAAAGCTCACACTTTCTATAACCAGAGATAGGTAACTGAATGGATCGAAATGCTAATTAAACAAAGAATCCATATTTACATAAAAAGATAAACCCTTGCAAGTTATGAACACATCCTAAAAGGGATACCATTGGAGAAACAGGAAATTTGGGGTTACCTACGGTGCGAAGATCGTGAAGGTGAAGGCGCAGCGACTCCTCCTCCTGGAGGATGATACCAAGGGGCTTCTCGGACTGATGATGTGGCAGAACCGCAGCCACGAACATGGCCTCCAGGAACCTGTCCGCAGAGATGCGGATGTCAGCGATAAGCCTGGCCGCGTGGGCCAGGCGGTCCATTGCCAGAGCCACCTGCTTCGGCGGCGCCTCTCCAGGACCTTCGCCCGACGGCGCTGCCGCCACCCCAGCCTGCTGCATCGTCCCTCCTTGAAGGGAAGGATCTCTCTTCGCTTCTCTTCTCCCCGCGCTTCGCCCGATTTCCGCCTCCGAAATCTCTGCTACTTTGAAGATTGAAAATGATGGGAATGGGCCCCCGAAGCACGGTAGTAAGCCCAGAAGAGAGTCGAGAGGATTTAGGAGATGGGCCTTTACATTACACAGACGAGAGAGAGAGAGAGAGATTTTCATTTCCTACGACTTCAGTAACTTTACGGTCCGTCCAAATAACCACCACCACACGAGAGCACCTTCCTCTGCCCCCCGCCTCAAAAACCCTTCGCTTTCACTCGCTCTCTCTCTCTCCGGCCCTCCTCCGCCGCTTATTTTTTCCGATGTGAAGATGGGCGGCGCCACCAAACTCCTCATGCTGCTTTCCACACCCTGTCTGCCCCCGCCTCGCCCGCGTCTCCCTTGCTTGCCTCTCCTTGTCTGTTCACCTGCGCCGGAGCTTCCTCTCCTCACCTGCCTCTTCCTCTCGCTCTTCCTTCTCCGTTAGGGCCTCCGAGAAAGTCCTCACGGAGTCTGGACTGCGGGAAGGTCTCGCCGACTCCTCCGTTGGTTTCTCGCCCAACGCCAGTCTTTCCTACTTCTGGCCGGAGTCGTCGAGCTTGGTTAACAGTCTGCGCTCCGGAGGTTACTTTGATCGCTATGGAGGCAGAGGAGCTGAAGACGATGCCTTTGCGGTGTCAGAGGAGTTCATACGAGCTGCCGGAGTTACTGAGGTGATGAAGTTAGCAATTTAGTGTTTCAATACACTAAATTGCTCGTATTAATTGCGAATTGCGAATTTTTTTATGCCCTTCAATACCATTTGTTCTGCATATGAATTGTTCATTGTTTAAGAAAAAAAATTAATTGCTTGTTGTTTTGCTATTATTATTGGCGAACAATCAATGACAATACAGCTTTAGACTTCATTAAGGTGTCCTCAATCTACGACAGCTGATTTAGTTGATTGTATCGTGTTTACAATTGTTCTAGAGGATTTAATCTCTCATATTGTGCTGGCTTATTTGCATGTTCGTCTTTCTTGTGATAGATCGCTATTGAGGAGGGATGTAGTGGTTGTTGTGGAAAATGGTTCGGCATTCTTGTTTAAAAATGCTGTGGATTCAACAAGGCGCTTAAGGGCATTCTTAGCAAGCAATGGTTTTGATGTAAGCTAATTAGTAGATTACCTGGCTGTTCTTTTTTAAAATTTTCTCTTTGCTAATATGAAATTTTCCTTTCTAATTATTAAATGTAGCCTCTACTTGAATGTGCATCTGCCCTCATTCTCTTAGTTTTCTGCACTGCTTCGTATAATCAGAACTGACGTTAAGAAACTGAGAATGTAAGGTCTCGTTTCCATTGATTGTTCAATATTAATCTTACTTGGTAATATATATTGCTTTGTGTATTGCCGCTTTCAGGTCTTGGAAGTTGAGAAGGCAGGAACAGTTGATTTGATGCAGTTTTTGTTGAGCTATGATTGCAATCCTTTGGCTGCTTCACATGAGGAGAACTTTAAGCATAAAGAACTTGTTGAGTCATCTGTGTGCATTCTCGTGAAAGAATTGGTTGGTTTGAGGAGAACCTCCAGACAATTTGGTGTTTCTGATCCAGTCTTCACATACGGACAACCTCCTAGGCCTTTTGGCCAGAATATTGAGATGAAGAGGGGTGACTGGATTTGCCCAAAATCAACAATGTATCTGCTTGTTTAAAAGGCGCTCTGATGGCTCGGCTGAGCGGTATAAAGCCTGTTTGGTGGCTAAAGGGTATCATCAACAGGCAAGCTATGACTATGGTGAAACTTTCAGTCCAGTGGTCCGTCATGGCACAATCCATGTCATTCTCTCTATTGCACTATGTCAAGGATGGCCACTTCATCAACGCGACATCCAGAATGCATTTTTGCGCGGTGATCTTGAAAAAACCGTCTATATGGCACAACCCCCCCCCCCCACCCCCCCAGTTTCATCGATCAAGCTCATCTTCACTATGTGTGCCGGCTGCATAAGTCCCTCTATGGGCTCAAACAGGTACCTCGTGCATGGTACAAGCGGTTCAGCACATATCTCCTCCAACTTAGCTTTCATGAGTGTCCATATGATGCCTCCCTATTTGTTCGACAACATGGGTCCACTACTCATTGTTTTGGTCTACGTAGATGATATTGTTGTCACTGGGAATGACAACCCAACAAACAGGCAGTATTAGATGATTATTATCTTTTGGACTTGTTTAACATCTTGGATTTATTGATTATTATCTTATGAAAAATAAGATGACCAGCAGTATTAGCTTCTGGGCGAGAACAGAGATATCAGATGCTGGACAGTCAAATATTAGTGTAGCCTTGTGTTCGTGGAATTTGTTCTCTCTCTTTTTTCTCTTTCTTTATCCTCTTGTTAGGATGCGCTACAGGCCGAAGAGAGTCCTCACTGGTGGAGAGTGGGAATGCCCTCAGTAAGTTTCTCCTCCTATGTTGACAACTGGGGAAATCCTTTTGTTTACTTGCCAAGGAATTGTTGTGAATGCACGCCTGCCCAGTGTGGGCCGTCAGCAGCCCAACAGGCCATCACGTCAGCATTCAGTCATTAGGATTCTTGATTGATTAGGTATCTTATTGTAATCAGCCCGTTTAGGCTAATTGTTAGGTAACGGGCTGAGTGAGAATAATCAGTGCCAATTAGTGGCCCATCAGCGGCCCATCAGCTTGGCCAGATGGCGCCCCCTAGGCAGGAGCGCCATCCCCTTTTCTATATATGTATCTCGTCTTCCTCAGAGGAGGTTATGCAATCAATCAAGTCAATTTAGCTTTTTCTTCTCTTTCTATCTCTCTTATCGAATTGGTACCTGTGATCCTTTTGGGTCACAACATTGGTATCAGAGCCAGGTTACGAACTGTGACGACGATGCCGCCTCGCAAGCAGCCGTCCATGGCCGCCGAGGCACAGCCACAGCCAGAGCCAGAGGTGACCAACGAGGCTGCTAAGCCGGAGGCGCCGGAAGGAAATGACATGGCGGAGATCCGATCCATGCTTGCGCAACTGCTTCAATTTCAGATCGCGCAGGCACAAGCAACGGCCAACCAGACAGGGCCGCTGCCGACACTGCCGACCTTCTCTGCAGCCCAAGGAGAGACCTCGCAGGCAGGGGGGTCAAGAGGGATCGATGGATCTGGAGCACGGATTCCTCCGCTGAACTCCCACATACATGGGTTTCAAATTGGCTCCATGCATCAGTCCGTACATGGGGGTCCTATGGGCAGAGGGACGCAAGGCACACCAGGTGTTCGAACAAATGCCCCTATGACAACCCCCCCTCGCAATATGCAACAAGAGATTGATCAGGACTGGGAGGAGCCGATCGGGCTCCAAGGGGGCTCGCGAGGCGGAGCAGAGCCCAGATTAGCTCGTCTACAATTCCCTCGTTACAATGGAGATGACGATCCAACAGAATGGGTCTACAAGGCAGAGAAGTTTTTCGACTACCAGGGAACCCGATCTGAGACGGAACGCCTGCGCATCGCAGCGTTCCATTTAGACGGGGACGCGTCAGTATGGTTCCGTTACTACGAGAAGGAGGTCCGTTACCCAACATGGGCGTCCTTTGCTGATGAACTCTGTGTTCAATTTGGCCCCAATGAATTCCAAGACTTCAACGAGATGTTATCTAGCCTGCGACAGACCACAACAGTGCGTGCATACTACACGGAGTTCATGAAGATCGCCAATCGTCTGCCGGATTGGCCAGTCGCTGCCTTGGTGGGAACGTTCAAACGGGGATTGAAGCCAGAGATATCTGATGAGATGAGGCACTATCCCTGTCGCACAATGAGGGAGGTAGTACGTCATGCTCGCATTGAAGAGGAGAAATTGGCTAGGCAACGACGAGGGGGTCGTGGAGGGTTCATACCTCGCACTGCCCATAGCCCGGCGCTGGGCTCAACACCTGCGCCTAGCTCAGTTGCCAGCCGAGCCAATTCGGCAGGGGTGACCAATCCACCTGTTCGTCGCCTTACCCAAACCCAAATGGAGGAACGACGGGCCAAAGGGCTATGTTTCAATTGCGACGAGAAGTGGGTCAAGGGTCATAGATGTGCGGTGCCAGGAAGTCTGTTGGTGGAGGAGGTAGACGGGGACGTGGAGTGTTCCGTCGAAGAGGCCACACATGCATACGAGGACGTGCATCCTGAGATATCGGTACACGCCTACTCGGGGGCCTTTACTCCTCGCACAATGCGCGTACAGGGCCTTCTCAAGCGCCAGGCTGTTACCGTTCTGATTGACAGTGGGTCTACCCACAACTTCATTAATGACAAGGTGGCACATCGACTGGGGTGTTGTGTGACAGATGCCAAGCCCTTTGACGTCCTAATCGGGGACGGCAAACATCTTAGGACGGCCGCCCTTACCATTCAAGGTAACATCTTTCTTACAGATCTTTTCTTGTTACCAACCAAGGGCGCCGATGTTGTCCTTGGAGTGCAATGGCTCCAGGAACTGGGAGACGTCGTCTGGAACTTCAAAGATTTGATTATGGACTTTGAGGTCCAGGGCCAGCGGGTGCGCTTACAGGGGGCCCAGCCTGGCTCATTGCACACGGCCCAAGCAATTGGATCATTATTCCGTTTTGCCGCTCAAGGAGTGATGCTACAACAGAGGACCGTTATGGATGTCGATCAGCCTGATATTCCTGAGGACATGCGGCTCTTGTTGGAGGAGCACCAGGACCTTTTCTCTGAGCCCAATGCACTACTGCCAGCCAGGGATCATGACCATTCAATCCCTATTATTCCAGGTGCAGCCCCAGCTAATGTCCGTCCGTACCGATATCCCCACGTGCAGAAGGCAGAGATTGAGCGACTAGTCCAGGACATGTTGACGACAGGTATTATTCAACCTAGTACCAGCTCGTATTCTTCCCCTGTTCTATTGGTACGCAAGAAGGATGGAACTTGGCGGTTTTGTGTGGACTACCGTGCCTTGAATGCCAAAACCGTCAAGGATAAATATCCTATTCCGGTGATCGAGGAATTGCTGGACGAGTTGGCGGTGCTATGTACTTTAGCAAACTCGATTTGCGCTCCGGTTATCATCAGATTCGAATGAATCCGGCGGATATCTACAAGACGGCCTTCCGCACTCATGATGGCACTACGAGTTTTTGGTTATGCCTTTCGGCCTAACCAATGCCCCAGCAACCTTCCAGTCTCTAATGAATGATCTATTTCGACCCTACCTGCGACAGTTTGTTCTGGTATTCTTTGATGACATACTTATCTACAGCACTTCGTGGGAGTCTCATCTGCAACACTTGAGGTTGGTTTTCTCTATTCTACGGACTCATACACTTTATATTAAACGTTCGAAGTGTTCTTTTGGAAGTCGACAGGTGGAATATTTGGGCCATCTTATCACCCATAATGGGGTGGCCACCGACCCTGCCAAGGTGTTGGCTATGACGGCCTGGCCCGTACCCACTTGCGTCAAGGGCCTTCGTGGATTCTTGGGCCTAACAGGATATTACCGACGGTTCATTCGCCGGTATGGTATTATAGCCCATCCACTTACTGCCCTGCTCAAAAAGGGGGCCTTCAAGTGGACTGCAGAGGCCCAACTTGCTTTTGATCGTCTGAAACAGGTCATGGTCACAGCGCATGTCCTTCTCTTGCCAGACTTTACTATTCCATTTGTGGTGGAAACTGATGCATCAGACACCGGTTTAGGGGCGGTCCTCTTACAAAAGGATCGACCTGTGGCATTCTTCAGTAAAGCCTTATCTGGCCGTTCATTGACTCTATCTGCTTATGAGAAAGAGATGCTGGCCATTGTTCATGCAGTAACAAAGTGGCGGCCCTACTTATTGGGACGCAGGTTCATTATACGCACAGACCATCAGCCTCTAAAATATTTTCTTGATCAGCGGGTGTCCACCCCTGCACAACAGCGATGGGTGAGTAAACTGCTGGGCTATGATTATGATATTGTTTACAAAAAGGGGGCTGAAAATACAGTGGCAGATGCCCTTTCCCGCATGCATACGGGGGGTACTTGTTTGGCTCTCTCAGTGCCCAGTTGTTCGTTTCTTTCCGACATTCGGCAGGCATATAGGACTGACCCACACACTCAACGTTTGATTCAGAACCTTCGGGAGCAGCCTGCTAATGAGCCATCTTATACATGGCAGGATGATATTCTCCTGTGGAAAGGCAGGTTATGGGTGCCGGATTCAGGGGACTTGCGTCAGCGCATTATTTCTCATTTCCATGACACTGTGCTGGCTGGCCATGAAGGCACATTTCGGACATATAAAAGGGTGAGTCACAGTTTTCTTTGGCCGGGAATGCGGCATGCTATTCATGCGTATGTGGCTGCTTGTGACACTTGTCAACGTGCTAAGGCAGCCACCACTTCCCCTCAAGGTCTGCTTCAGCCGTTACCGATTCCTGACCAAGTATGGACTGATGTGTCAATGGATTTTGTCGAGGCCCTACCAGTCGTGCAAGGGAAATCTGTTATCTTTGTGGTCGTGGACCGCCTCTCCAAGTATGCCCATTTCAGCGCCCTGAGTCATCCGTTTACTGCGAAGATGGTGGCGGAAGTTTATGTGCGTGACATAGCGAAGCTTCATGGCATGCCTCATACTATTGTCTCCGATCGTGATAAGGTATTTCTCTCTTCATTCTGGCGTGAATTCTTTGCTATGCAAGGCACTGACCTCCATATGAGCACGGCCTATCATCCTCAAACTGATGGCCAGACGGAGGTCGTTAACAGGTGTTTGGAACAATATTTGCGGTGTTTTGTGGGGACTCAGCCTCGTAAATGGTTGCAACTACTTCCATGGGCCGAATGGTCGTATAACACAGCCTACCATACCAGGACAGGATTCACACCCTTTGAGGTGGTTTATGGCCGACCTCCGCCTTCTATCCTTACCTATGTGCCTCAACGCTCGTCAGTGGCCGAGGTTGATTACTTACTTCAATCACGAGATGATGTCTTACGGCAGCTCAAGGCTAATTTGGCCTCCGCCCAGAATCGTATGAAACAATTATATGACCAAAAGCACACTGACAGGGAGTTTCAAGTGGGCGATTTGGTATATGTGTCTGTTCTTCCTCAGCGCCAGACATCTCTGTTTCGGACATCGAATGCCAAGTTAGCTCCACGGTATCATGGGCCCTATCATGTGGAGGAACGAATTGGTCGCGTGGCCTACCGCTTGGCCTTACCTCCTGTCTCCTTGGTCCACCCTGTCTTTCATGTTTCTCGTCTCCGCAAGTTTGTGGGTGACCCTTTGTCCGTGACAGTTGACGGTCCGCTCCAGTTATATGATTCGCCTAGCCCCGATGCGCCTGTTCCTGCTTCGATTATTGACAAACGTCGGGTTCGGCGGTCTGGTCGTATCACTACGGAGCTTTTGATTGCGTGGCGTGGTCAGCCCATCGAGGACGCGACGTGGGAGTTAGAGGACATCATCCTGGAGCGTTTTCCAGAGTTATCGCCTTGAGGACAAGGCGAACAGCGGAGCGTGGTGGATTGTTGTGAATGCACGCCTGGCCCAGTGTGGGCCGTCAGCAGCCCAACAGGCCATCACGTCAGCATTCAGTCATTAGGATTCTTGATTGATTAGGTATCTTATTGTAATCAGCCCGTTTAGGCTAATTGTTAGGTAACGGGCTGAGTGAGAATAATCAGTGCCAATTAGTGGCCCATCAGCGGCCCATCAGCTTGGCCAGATGGCGCCCCCTAGGCAGGAGCGCCATCCCCTTTTCTATATATGTATCTCGTCTTCCTCAGAGGAGGTTATGCAATCAATCAAGTCAATTTAGCTTTTTCTTCTCTTTCTATCTCTCTTATCGAATTGGTACCTGTGATCCTTTTGGGTCACAACAGGAATTTTGACTGTCCTTCAAATTTTTCAGGTGTGATTTTTTCAACTATGGAAGGAATGCAGTATGCTTAAGGTGTGACTGCAAGCGACCTGGTGGTTCTCATATGAGTTCTGCAGCCATAACCGGTCCAGGGTATAGCCAGAGACCAAATATGGTGCAACCACTTAATGGAAATAATTCTAACCTGGCTGAAATTGAGAGAAGGCTGACAGCTAACGATGAGAAAGCAGACCGGTGATTAAGGTGTCTCAGCTCGATAATGCCTCTGATGTAAATAGTGGCATAGCTGATGAAGACTTTCCTGAGATTATGCCTTTGAGGAAAGCAGTTAATAGATTTGTTGTGAGCACCAGGAAAACACCACTAGAAAGAAGATTAGCCAATGGCCAGTATGGAAGGAATTTGGGCAATGTTGTTTCCCCGCAGATGGATGGAAGTCAGGAGCTTAGTAAAACATCTCGTTCATCAATCAGTGAGAGCCTGGACCACATATTAGGACGTGTTTCAGCTCCTTCTGAAACAGGAAAAATCCATTTCGAGAAAGCTGATGTTCCAGCGACTGCAGAAAATAAATTTGGCAGTGAGTCTACTTCTTCACAATATGAAAGGAATTTGAGTAACCAAAGAAGGGTTTCTGGTCATGTGCCATTTGTCTCATTACCCCCAGATATGTTTGCCAAACCCAAAGCCTCAAAGACAGAGGAAGAGTTAAAAGTCGGCCTCCTATTGTAAATATGAAAATGATTTATTGTACAACGACTCTATACAGCAAAACCCTACGCGTAGCTTTTGATTGGACAGATAAAAGTCTGTGAACAAAGTTTTCTCTGTCCAATCAAAACCGAGGTGTGGTCTTTTGGCTTACAGATTCCGTATAGTATTATCAGTATTTGGGTGGATAATCTGTTGTGTTTTTTTTTTCAGTAAATCGTCGATTTATGTCATTTATTTTTTTTGCTTTTTTTATGGAGTGAATTATTTCGATCTATGCTTATAAAGTAGAGAAGATCATTACAGACTTAATTATTGTTATGATCCTATTCTAATTAGGATTATGGTTACTTTCCTTCATTAGTTGGATTTCTAGGACTATGTCAATTAGGATTAATACTCATATGTCAATTAGGACTATAGTTTAGAGTCTATCATATGTCAATTAAGATTATGGTTTAAAAGTCGGAGTCTTCTCTACTCCATAATCAAAGATCAATGAAATAGTTATTTTCTAGTTTAGTTTAATCTAGTCTTTCTTAGGGGCCGTTTGGGGCGTGATAAAGCCAAAACATCCAGTGTGAATTTTGGATGTCCACTGTGGCATTCATGTTTTTTTCAACATCCAGCTGAAACATGTCCTGAGGTGTTTCAGCTGGATAGGGAAAAAAGTTGGATGCTACGGTGTAGCAAAACATCCACACTGGATGTTTTGCTTTTAGTCACGCCCCAAACGGCCCCTTAGCCTTAATCTTATTTTTTTTCTCCATTTTCTTCTACGATGGATTCCTATGTAGATTATGATCTACATCATTGGTATCAGAACAGTCGACGCTCGGCTCTCACACAACCCGCCATTGTTGCCGCTATGCCCGATGCCCTAGCACAAAGAGACTAACTGCATTACCCAATTGGAAGCAAAATTGGATGCGCAAGATAGAAACTTTACCGATTTGAAGACTTCGATTGCTGAGCTTGCGGAGTCCAACCGTCAGGAGAACCATCGTCGTAATCATCGCTTTTAGGAGCTCATGTTGTCCTTCTATCATCTATCTGTGTCGACTCATCCTCCGAGCTTCGGCGCCTATCTGACCATGTTTTCGCCTCCGTATTTCTCCGTCGGCACGCACTTGCCACCGTCAGGAACCTTCGCAGCAGACTCAACCTTGTCTGGGCTTGTCCCATTTCCCGCTTTCGGCTTGTTGGCGCCACTTATTTTCGCCGAGTCCTTTCTCCCGACCACAGGCGTCGTGGTCGTCGTCTCCTTAGCGGCGCCTTCTTCGCCGGGTTTGTCGAAGCCCATGGTTGCGGCCGTCCAGACCCCTGCTGTCGGCGACTTGTCTCTCCCGTCGTCGACTGCGACTGTGCCTCCGCCCATCACCGCCGCCTCCCTCGATCGGCATCAGTCGTGCGCCAAAGGAGCCGCCTTTCTTCTCCTAGTTGTGCCGCGGCAACCTCCTATGCACACCGACAATCAAATCATCGCCGGCCTGGCCATAGACAAGCCGTCTTCTGGGGAGCTCCTGTGGCCACCGCCGCACCCTCCGCCTACAACATCTCCTATGTCTCTTGCCGTCGTTCGGATCGATCTGCCCGATGGGTTTCTAGTCGACCCCGGTGGTAGTCCTCCTCCGACGACGGTGACCTCTGTCCAGCCTCGGCCGCCACCTTTAGGTCTGTTGGCTCACTTCAACCCGCACCGCTGCCAAGATTCGGCTCTGTCTCCTGTCAAACCGCTGCCAAAGCTACAACTTTCTCAGTCACCGTCGCCGCATGAGGCTTCGCCTGAGATTCCTCCTCCACCGAAGCCGCCTTCTGTGATTCCTCCTCAGTCGACGCCATTCGAAGTAGCTAGGGCATCAATGGGGAAGAAGAGGGTGAAGTTGAAGCCGACCAAGGCGGTGATCATCCTCCAGGGCTGCTACGTCGGCCGGAAGGTCATCATTGTCTGCGCCTTTGACGACAACACCCACGATCGCTGTCTGAAGACGAAGCTTTCTTCGGATGTGTCCGTCATTGTCACCCATCTGGTTTGTGGTTTGAGGAAGACGAAGCACAAAACCGGGAGCCCTTTTGTTGGGTTGGTCCACAAGTGGACCGAACCGGGATGGTTCAAACCTATCTATCCCTTGGGTTGGTTCAGTCCTATTTAAAAAAAAAAATCGAAGGGCCACATATGGTGTGGGCCTATTTTCTTATCCGAAGCTTTCTCCATAAGCAGACTCATCTACAGGAATATTGGTGGTTCCGTCATAGAAGTTGAGCATTTCATATTCTCGCCTTCGATGCCAAAAGATATGTACCTCGAGGACGAGGTGATGCGGAAGCGTTGGTGGAATGTTATGATCATATTCTAATTAGGATTATAATTAGTTTCTTCATTAGTTGGATTCCTAGGACTAGGTCAATTACGATTAATACTCTTATGTCAATTAGGATTATAGTTTAGAGTCCATCTTATGCCAATTAAGATTATGGTTTAAAAGCCTATAAATATGTAAATGGGTCTTCCCTACTCTATAATTAAAGATCAATGGAATAGTTATTTTCTAGTTTAGTTTAATCTAGTCTTTCTTAGCCCTAATCTTACTTTTTTCTCCCATTTCTTCTACGATGGATTCCTATGTAGATTACGGTCTACATCAATTATCTTGATTGCTTGTTTCAAATATTTTTTTTTTTGCATAATTATATTTCGTTCAAAGCAATGATGAAGCTTTTTCCCTTCGATAACCAAAGGAATGAAGCTTTGAGAAGTATAGTTTAGGACATACTCAAACACACGTGGTAAAATCAGTAATGATATCTAAGGGGCCGTTTGGGGCGTGATTAAATGTTTTGCTACACTGTAGCATCCATGTTTTCACGCTGGATATGGAAAAAACATGGATGCTCCATATCCAAATCCACTGTGGATATTTACTTATAATCACTCCCCAAATGGCCCCTAAGTACGAAAATTATAATAATACTAATGGACCAGATCCCAAAAGAGAACTAGAGTGGAGGCAACAGAGGGGGCATCAACATCAGTTGATTGAGCAAAGCGAATGTGTACGGGTTCTTCTGAGAATGTGCACGACTTCAGGGTTCAGGCACTATAGAGTAGGGGTGTTCACGGACACGGACGGACACGGACAACCTTCCGTCCGTGTCCGTCCGTAATCTAAAGAGGTGTTGTCCAGTCCGTCCGTGTCCGTTAAAAAAATTGTCCGTGACTGTCCGTGTCCGTCCGTTGTTGTCCGTGGACGTCCATGGACACTTATGGACAACAAAAAATATAAATGGTCTTCACTTTGGGCCGGTGCCCAGTGGTGCTAGGGCACGGGGGAGGGAGAAGAGGGGGGGGGGGTGTTTATGGGGTTACGGACACGGACGTCCGCGGACACGGACAAGGTATTGTCCGTGTCCGTAGTACCCCATTAAAACGGACAGAAAGTTGTTGTCCGTGTCCGGTCCGTGGTCCGTACGGACCGTCCGTTAAATAGCGGACGGACGGACACTGACGTCCATGAACACCCCTACTATAGAGCGTGTACGTATTTATAGGGTCAGTTTTTTTTGCTACACGCATTTATACGGTCATGGTGTGGTGGGAACTTGGGCATCTCATATTAGAACATGACTCCTAGATTGCGCGGGGAGTTCAAAAGACCGGGGAGTTGCATAGTCTTTTGAACTCCGAGGGCCTCTAGCGTGACCGATTTTTCGATACCAGATTAAATGACCCCGTCATCCCACATGGGGTCATCTAATCTGGCATTGAAAATCCAAAACATTTCCCCTTTTTTGAACTCTAGTGGCCAGAATCATGGACGTGGCACAGTTGCAAACACACACAAACACAGTTTCTGCGGTATGATATTGTGCCGAGTCAAAACTCAAAACAAGTACGTCCCCATCTTACTTGTTCATTTCCTCCAATCCTCGCCGCCCAGGAAGGAAGGAACGAACAATGCTCAGCTTTCCCGCCTTCTCTCCTGGAGAATGTGCCGGGAAAGCTGCGGCTGCTCTCGTCCAGACAATTAGCTTCCTCGTTTTCACCCTCTTGGATCTGGCGGATGCTCTTCTCTGCATTATCTACCGATCCATTGACGGTTACTTGGACGAGAGTCCACGCCCATGCGGCTGCCAGTCCAGGGAAGAGACGGACTTTGGCCGAGGGGGAGATAACGAAGATGAGGTTTCAGAGACCTTGTATGGTAGTGGAAGGCAGAACCTCTTCAGGGGCGTTCTGGGTCTGGCTAGCGGCAAATTTGTATTCGCCAAACGAGAGGAACTTCGGAAGAAAGATGCATGGGAGGTGGCCAGGTGGTCCGACTGTGGTTGCCACTCCTGCATTTCATGGATTGGGAAGCGCGAGCTCAAGCTTCACTTTGTTGTCATGGAACCGGCTCATGGTGGTATCCTTTTGAAGTTCACATCTCCTTTCTTTCTTTTTCAATCTCTCCCATGCTAGTCAATTAGAAAGTTTTTAAAATTTTGCCTGAACGACTCCTCTTTTTGGCAGAAATTTACAAAAAAGACGTCACTTTATTAAGAAAAAATTTGCTTAAGTGTTGACGCTATACAGGTAGCGTTAACCCAAGGAGCTGCATTCGAGGTTCTTGTTGTGATCATTAAGAGAACCGAACAGTGTCATTTTTTTTTTGCGGGCAACATACAATTCTATATTTTGTTGACTGATTGTGAATGTTTTAGCAGTTAAGAGTGGAGATAGCTGGAATACTCCTTCTGAAGACGTTATATTTCTGCACGGATTTGGTTCTTCTTCATATTTCTGGACGGAAACAGTGTTCCCCAAGCTATCAACAGACGCAAAGCTCAAGTATAGGCTATTCGCCATAGATCTTCTGGGATTTGGACAAAGTCCGAAGCCTCGCGACTGTCTTTACCGCTTGAAAGATCACTTGGGAATGATTGAGAAATCTGTCATTGAACCTTTCCAATTGAATTCTTATCATTTAGTTGCACATTCAATGGGATGCATAATTGCACTGGCCATGGCTGCAAAGTATCCAAATTCCATAAAATCGATTACACTAGTTGCTCCAGTAAGTATGCGCTAACATGAACATTCTCTTCTACTAATGCTTTCAAACGGTGAACAAAAATGCCCGCAGCAATGGGACACGCTTGTTGTGAACCATGATCCTCTAAATCTATAAGGTTCAACCATACTTGGGCCATTGGTGCTGCTGTATATGATAACTGATAAATTAGGTTTCTCCTGTCTGAGGCTTTTACTACACCGTCCATCTTTAACATATTCTTATTCAACATGGTTCCCAAGCTTCTAACTACTCCTATGTGGATGAAAAGCATTCTGTTATTATCTTCTTTGTTCCGGATAAAATTTTCTGCTTTGCAAAGTTTCTTATTTTTATACTCCTGTATCATTTTTTCATTTTAGTGATTTGCGAATCATTGCCTTTCAGCCATACTTCTTGTCAAGCAAAGAAAAAGCAAGTTATACTGCACTAAACAGACTGGCTGAGAGGAGATTGTGGCCTCCATTGTTGTTCGGCTCCGCTGTTATGTCATGGTATGAACATTTGGGCAGAACGGTGTGTTTCATTGCTTGCAAAAACCATCGGACATGGCAATGGCTGCTGAGAGTCGTTACTAGAAGAAGGTAATTAATGTCACTAACTGCATATAAATTTGGCAAATCACAAGTGAATACAGTATCGCGTGTTATGATATACACTTGAATGCGAATGAGTAGAAGCTTGACTGCATTGCACGAAATAAACATGGAGTATATATTTTTCATTTTGCTCTGTGTTTCCTAATCCGTATTTTAATGCAGGGATCTTCATTTCATGACCACAGACTTGATTCGACACACCCATCATTCAGCTTGGCATAGCATGCACAACGTGATCTGTGGTGGTGCCCGATTGATGAATGATTACTTGGACATGGTGAACCAATCAAGGGTAATGGTAACTCTAATTCATGGAGACAGAGACCCTGTGGTTCCTCTCGAATGCAGCTTCAATATAAAGGCTAAAATCCAATGTGCAGAAGTTAGAACCATCTGCAATGCGGATCACTCAACTGTGATATTAGGCAGAGAGAAGGAATTCACAAGGGAACTGGAACAAATATGGTCTCGTGTAGAGGACCAACAACACAATGAGGAATAAAACTACAAAGGTTATCAACATTTCTGGATGATTACAAATCTTCTCATGCTCAACTTTTTTAATAAACTTTCAAGGTTATCATTGTTGAGTTAGTTCTACTTCATATTGTGTGTCTTCTAAGAGTCAGCCCTTAAACTATGGTAACCCCTCGCATCTAGATTGGCTCAGCTGATTGACAAATAACGTCTTGAAAATCCAGTCGGTGGCTGAAAGCCTGAAAAACATGATGGCCCATGATTTATTTAGCTCCAATAAGTTGGCTACGTGAGACGAATCTTATTGCCAAGGAGAGAATCTGTTTTATGTAACAATTAGATTTCTAGAAATACTAACACCACATGAGATCTTCATGCCTGTATTATTGACGCACAAGTATTGACAGCTTATACTCAAAGGTGAAGGATCACCAATGTAGTTGTTTGCAAAGTAACTTTGTGTAAAAAAGATTACAAAGCGGTTTTAATTAAGTCTTTTGCCAACCATGTCATGCATTTTATTTCTGTGATCAGTTCAACCACAAAATGTAATAAATACTATATTCACAATATAGCTGGAGTTTGTCACAAAAGAAAAAGAAAAATACTCTTACCACATAGCTGGACTGCTGGAGCAGCAACTCAAGTATGATCTCTAGATATTAGGTTCTCTACTAATTGCCTATGGAATTATGATGGATTGGGGATTGGGGATCGGGGATGTAGACAAATTCAGAGCTTTGCGTCGGGTGGAAGTCTCCAAACGTAGGGATCCATGTGAGCCTCCAGCTCTTCAATCACCCCCGGGAACGCCCCTGCCCGCAGATTCGCGTAACTATCCCTTTTCCAGTTGCGTCCCGCCAGCTTCCCGGCCTCCTCCACCGCTGCTTCCACCGTCTTCTCTCCATCGTCGAACACCTGGTCCACGAACTCCAGCTTCAGGGCGTCCGAGGCCGAGAACATCCTGGCCTTGAGCACCACCTCTCTGACCTTGTCCGGCCCGCTCAGCTTGCTGCGGATGACGGACATGAGGCTCCTCGGGATGAACATGCCGTGGTCCAGCTCGCTCATGTACAGCACCTCCCTCCCCTCCTTCATGAACCTGTAGTCGTGGGCCAGGGCAAGCATAAATCCGCCGGCGGCGGCATGGCCGCGGATGGCGGCGAAGGTGGGGAGGCCGAGCTTCATGAAGGCGGCGAGGAGGCCCTCGAACTTGTGCTGTATGAGGGTGAGGGTGGCGGGGGAGAGGCGCTGCTGGATCCAGCGGAGGTCGAGGCCGTTGGAGAAGTAGCGGCCCTGGTTGGTGGTGACGAGGGCGCCGGCGTCAGGGGACTGGTCGACGGCGCGGAGGGCGGAGGAGATATCGTCGATGGAGGAAGGATTGAGGCGGTGGTCGGAGTTGCCGGTGAGGGTGAGGATGTAGACGGAGCCAGCGCGTTCGAGGATGCAGGAGGGCCACTCCCCCACCGGGATCCTTCGCATCTGCTCCGCCATCTCTCTCTCTCTCTCTCTCTCTCTCTCCTATAGATCTTGGGGGAGAAGTTATTAGGTACGGTTGTGCTCAGGTGATTGACACGATTTCTAATTTACCGCGTACCAAATAATTTTGGTGGGTACAAGTCAGTAATGAACGGAGGATAACTCCTCTCATCTCACTCACTTCCTCAACTGAAAAGATGCGCAACAGAATCAGCCCTCCCTTATCTGAGGACTCAATGATTGATTTATCCAAAATCAAAACTACTCCTTACAAATCTGCTGAAATGATGGTGAAAATTAGAAAGGCGTACGTGCTTACATAAACACGCCGGTAAAATTCAATCCCTTTTTTTTTTAACCCAATCAATTCATTCAATCCCTTTTTTTGCTCAAAAGTGTTTACTTATATTTCCGAGTCGGTCTTGCTTGTACATAAATGCCAAATCCAGATTATATAACCAGGCGGTTTTGGAATTTCACCAAGACGGCCAAACCCTATTTCAGCCAGCTCAACCCCCAACATATACAAAAAAAAAAAAAAAAAAAACCCAAAATATACACAACAAACGGTACGTGGTTTGTCTGGCTGAAACAGGGTACTCTTATTTACCTTCTAGGCGATGGGCTGGCAGAAACAGCGGTTGGCGGTTGGCGGTTGGCGGTTGGCGTGAAGAACAACTTGTATTCTATTGCTTAAAAGAATTGTTACAAGACTTACAGGACTTATTTATAGTCTTAAACATATACACTGTTCTCCCTCCAGGCACTTTTAGTGGATACCGTTGATTTTCAAATGAACTAAAAGAAATACTCCCTCCGGACACTCTTAGTAAGTACCATTAATTTTTAAATAAACTAAAATTAGTTCATATGAAAATCAATGATATCTATTAGAAGTGGCCAGAGGGAGTAGTAACATATACTTGTTACCTGCTAGATCTAGACATAATAACATACTCCATCCATGCAAATTGGATATACGCAAAATGGTAATTGTAGTGATAACCCATCTTCCTAACCAGTAAATTGATTTTCTACACCATTCACACTTAATGTGAATGAACTTACTCATCACTTTAACCTGATTTGAGAACTTACCTTTGCATTCAATTCTAGCAGACTTTGGCTGCATTGCTTATCTGAATTTTTAAACTAGAGATTGAATGAAATATTGAAATTCTTCTAGCCCTTCTAACTAAAGTCATCTGGTGGTGACAACAGACCACCAATCAACACTTATTACTGCAGAAATATAACAATCTAATCAACTAATATCAACTATAAATCAGATCAAATCATAAATCGAAAGCATTAACACAAGAAATAATGATCATTTAGATATTTATGTAAATGTACAAATCTCGATTCCCATGTCCACCCCTACTCTCGAGAAGAGAAATCAATCAAAACCTCCCAAACATGCTAAGCTGCTCTTCTCACATTCCCCAGTGCAAAGATTCAACAGACTTCTAGGCTCTAACAAATGTTAAACTCCTAAAAATAAGCTACTGTTTTCGTCTTTTGCATGACTCCTACTGATATGCCATCTGCCAAAATGACAATATACTTTAAGTAAAAGGAGCGCATGGTCCATTAATTAATAGAACAACAATACAACTCCGGAGTTTCACTTAAGTTTTTGCTAAGAATTTATCTTGTATAAGAGGTGAAGATCTTAACTTCATGCTTTAGACACCATCACTAACTTAGATAAGAGCAGAACAGAGACTTGGTGTTGAAAACTACTTGCAGCTAAGAAAATAACATTTAACAAGAAAACAAATAAATATCTCTGGCCGTACTCTCCCATTACAGCTTCTACTCTCAAACAACTAAAAATGCTTTATAAACTAAAAGGTAACATATTTACATCTCCAACCATTACAATAGAGTAGGCATAAATCAGACTAGAGTGGAATGCAAGATGACGACCCCAAATTGTCAGGAAAAGATGCTTCCTGATTATATTCATGACCATGGCTTCTAAGACCATTGAGGCTTCTATTACCATTTTTACTCTTACAACCATTAAAATGCTTCAAAGAACTGCTACCTATAAATTTCACAAATGACAATTGATTAAAGGGTGCCGAGAGCGAAGACCACTTTCACTCCCTAATAAGACAAGAGGTATTCCTACAAACCACTTTCCTAGCATATGTATGAATGTAAAGGATGTAAGGATAAATGAGGTGGTGCATAGAAGCTGATAACTGGACACAGCATCTGTACAACAAACCCAACAAAAGCATGCTACCTCGCGGTATGGGTTTGGTGTACAGAGTCGGTGTAGCATTATCATTTTTGTAAAAAAAACCCATAAAAAAATCTCAAACATCAACAAATACAATGACATTTTATACTTTTTCCTTTGATACGTGAAATCTTATATTTCACATAGCCTCTTACAGTATGATCTATCTGTTCAAAGGCCCTGGTATGGTAGGTGAGATACTGCTTTATCCAGTTCCATAAGGAAATGCACGTAGGCAACCACCTTTCTTCCTCTAGATCCAACTTCTAGGCTCTGAACATGCATTACAATTTATACATACAAATCATAGTAGCTAGAACATAGGTCACCAAATCCGTTCCTCAAAGAAAGCAATTTATACGAGTTGCCTTTCATTTCTGCGGCAAAAAGTTTAACAAAGAACTGTTACTGTGCAAAAATACTTTTACTGTTTACAAACGCATTAGCACTGATTTGTGTCACCACTTACAGCTTTAGACAGTTGCTCACTAATTTGGTCCATTGATCTCAAGATGGCATCTATTGTGTCTCTTGAAAGCTGAAATTTCACCTCTATTTCTCCTGAAGGAGACTTAGCATGATCATGCAGCTGAAAAGGAAAGACCACCGTGGCTCATATCAGCAGTTGAGGATGTAAACGAAACAAGAATCTAAAAGCTATTAAAACTAAGTAAAAAAGAGGCTCATACAAACATTTATTCTCTAGTAAAACTCCAATGCTTCCTACAGCTGGCACTCCAAAACAACACAGTGCATGAGATCCAAGATATCCAAAGCTCTTTGATAAAAAAGGATGATGTTTCATACACTCGTGTTTTTGCTTTTATCCAGCATCTTAGCAGCAAAGGACCAGCCAACTAGATGGCCACCAGTAATAAACAATACGATAAAGTACACTTACACCCCTTGTGCTTTGTCCTAACTAGACATAGAACTCGTTACCTTTGAAGCTACATTTACACCCCCTAACCTTTGTCAAAACTATACATAGGACCCTTCACCTTTCCAAATCTACTCTACACCCCTTATTTATTTTAAAAAGATGAAAATGCCTAACGGATTCACAACTCTCTCTCTCTCTCTCTCGTCAAAACTATACATAGGACCCTTCACCTTTCAAAATTTACTCTTACACCCCTTATTTATTTTAAAAAGGTGAAAATGCCTAACCCATTCACAACTCTCTCTCTCCACTCCCTGTCGCCCCTTTGAAGACTCCAAGGCAGGGTGGAGGGACGCCGGTGAGGCAGGCTGGCACTGGAAGAGTAATGTGAATGAGATAAGCATTTTCTTCATTTAAAAAAAATAGGGGTATAATTGTAGTTTTTGAAAGGTGAGGCATCATGTCCAATCTTGACAAAAGTCAGGGGGTATAACTAAAGTTTTTGCGAAATCGGGGGTCCATGTCTACTTTTAATAAGTTCAGGGGATGCAAGTGTAATTTACCTAAACCTCATAGAAACATCTTTCAGAAGGACTTTACTTCAGCAGTTTTCCTTACACAACTAAATGGGAAGGAATTGAGTTCCTCTCTCTCTTTCATTATTTGCTTAGGTTTCCTTTTCTACTTTTTTTTTGTCTTTGTTACTCCATTCAAAACCAAATATCGCATAACATTACTTAATTTAGTAATAATACGAGCATACCTTCAAGTTAATGACAGCAACTCTTCTAACTGATGCTGACATATGGTTCTCCATGGTCCATGTTATCGACTTAAGGCAGGGAAGCTTTACCTATGAATAGAACAAGAACGAGCAGTTATAGGCAAAGTTGAAGTGCCTTAAGAAGAAACTTTGTGTGTTAAGAGCGTACTGGGCACTGAAGATTGACAGAACCTTGAAAATCAATTCAACAATGCCAAATTTGGGCTGACAAAAAATTGAGTTTGCATAGCATATTTGCAGTGTGATCGCATTTCCGGAAGGTTGGATGGAATTTGTAGACGAGTAACCCTTTAATAGCCAGATAATTTTCGAAAAATCAAAGACTTAGGAGCAAGAGCTAAAATAAGCATGCTAGAAGAATTTAAATTCTTCTTTCACAATACTGAACATGTTTCCCTGGAAACCTTCCAAGGGAGAGCATTAGGGCACTGAAGCAGCTTTCCCTTCTGTTAAATGTGGCATCATGCTGCAAGAGAAACGCTTTTCCTAACCCTTCTCCAGAGGAGATTCTCTGGAAAAGCGGCTTCTAAAGAAGCACTTTGCGTTCCCAAACGCACCCTAAGAAACAATTGTACTCCAATATAAGCTACTGTAAATTTAGTGATCTGCAGATTTATAAACATATGGAAATCTAATTTACAAGACAAAAAAGGTCGAAAGGTCAAGTATGAAGTTCAGCCTACAATTTTAAAGGCCAGGCCATTGAATATGGAGGCTATATCACTTACTAAATTATTAGAAAGGCCATCAACCTGCTGCATAGACATTGGGGCCATACAGGGTGAATTCAAATCAGAAATACTGAGTGGAGCACCCCGATCAATGCATATAAAACCCCTCTGAAATTCTTCCACCCGAGGCCATGTTGAAGATGATAATTCTGAAGCAGCAAAACCAGTTAAAGCAGGCAGTGTACTGCCCTTCTGCTGACAAGAAGCTTTGATCCTTTGCCATAGGGTCTGAAAGGTGCAGTAATGAGGAGATTAACATATTAACACAAAAGAAATGTTTTATAAGAAACTTGCATGATCTTGAAAATGGTGAAATCATCCCACATCATCTTTTTTGTAAAACAATGCAGGTCTTCTTTACAGTTTTGATATTCTATCCAAACACATGTTTTGCTATAAAAGCAACTAACATCCGCAAGGCTTGAGAATTGTTCAGTTAGTTTGGCAGATAAATATGAAGTTTAATGTAAAAGTGACAGTTACAGAACTAAATTAAAATTTAGCAAGCAAGAAAACAAAAGTTAGGCTATGAGCTTTTTAATTCTCTTGCGTAATTGTTAATGAATCATCTTGCATGCTTCAAACACGACATATACAAAAAGCCAAGAGAAATAAGTGTCACCTGATCATGGTTGTTAGATGCTTCTTCCTTCCATTGATTTTGATGTTTCTGCAGTAAAAACACAAGAAGTGCCCGAAGATCCATCGAGAGGTCAGCAGGAAATAGCTTTTGAATGTCATCTCTATCCAGACTCCCGCGCACACACTTTCTAATAATTGAACGAAGGCATGCTAGGACCTGAATTCATAATGTAAGGGACTTGAAGTTTATATTGCAGACATGCTTCACATCTTTTAATTAAGCTTTTAAATACCAAGCACTATGATAGTACACTTTCATGCGATGTAAATAGCCAGGATATGCTTCCAAGCTACAGAAAAAAAACTTAAAGAAAGAAAAACTAGTCAATAGACTATAGTGCCATCCATTTGATGGATCTTAGATGGAAGCATAATCAATAGCACGCCCTAGAGAGCCAAAGAAAATGAAATCTACACAAATGAAAATGAAAGGAAGCATTCAGCCTTTTAGTCATATGTCAAACACTTAAACTGATGACTAGGAGTAGCTGTACATAGACTAGAGTCCACTAACATGAAGACTCCCAATATTGAGCAAATGGCACTCCATATAGAAACAACAACGAAATAGCATTGTCACAGCCTCATCGACAAAACATGAGAGAGGGAGTGTCCGTTCAGTGATGCGGAAAGAAAAGCTGAAACAAAAACCAAAACGGTGGGGGAAGACGAACCAGGTGAAGTTGGTGGGAAGAGGAGAGACCGAGCAGCGATTGGAGATGGGATTTCTGAGAGGGAGTGAGGCCGGTTTTGCGGGTGTCCCACAAGGTCTGGAGGAGCTCCGCCAACTTATCCTCCGACGGCGGCAGCTTCTCCAGTTCACCCCCTCCTCCAGCACCGTACTCCATCCCCATCATCTTTCATGCCCAGTTGCCCTCACACATCTCCGCTTCCCTCGATTCCTTTCTCCAAGCAAAAGTTGGCAGGGTCCACAGTTAGACCTGTCCTTAGCTAAGCTAAACTAATAGAGTGGCTGAGATCGTGTCTAATTTGTGTCCCGATCAAAAAGGGCCCCACTCATGGGTTGGGTTGGGTTGGGTTTGGTTTGGTTTGGAATTCAATTCAATTCATCGGGGACACGGAAGCGGGCCAGCCGAGTCGAGTAGAGCCTAGCAGCGTGGCTCTCTATGCGTCCGCCCCCAAATCCATTCCCACATAACCACCACAAAAGAGGGTGGGCCGGGTCTGTCTCTCCTCCAAAACTCGTCGGCATCGGCATCGGCATCGGCATCGTCATCGTCATCGTCATCGTCATCTGAGACTTCGGAATACATTATCTCGGCTCTGCTTCCGCCGATTCATTACCCCCTCCGCTTCACCTCCTACCTAGGGTTTCTTTTTATCCTCCTTCCGACTACTACTGCTTGCTCTCCTCCTCTTTCCCGGCCTCCCCCTTTTTACAAGCCTCGACTTTTCTCCGATCGAACCCCAAGGCAGCTCTTTGCTTACACCTTCTTGAGCATTAACGTCGAATTTTTTACTGCAGTCGTCAGCTTGCGAAAATTTTCGGGTGCGGGACTGACTGACAAGTTCGTCTGACCTCTTCTCTCAATGCCGTGTTCTCTGCAAGTCAGTTTGGTCTCTTTCAGCTTTTGTCATATTTGCTTCCTTGTCATAATAAGTAGAAAACATGGAACGATAGCTATAAAGTCGGACAAGTTTCTAGCTTTTTGTATTTTGTTGATAGCATGTCATTCCTTTTAATATTGATTGATATGTCAGCATTCAGATAAGCAAACTACTGTCAGTAGAAAATGCGGTTTATGATTTGCATACTTAGTAGTATTAGTAGCAGTAGAATGGCGCTAAAAAAAGACAAAAAGGAAGAAACAAACAGGAGTAATTGACGCTAAAACGTAACCAATAAAGGAGTAAAAGCTCGAATAAGATTAGTAGATAAGTTTCATGCTTCCCTTCAATTTGCTCCAATTATCTTGTATATGTGTGTTGTATATACATCTGCTTGAATTGGGCTCCTGCAACCTTTTGAATCTAAAACCCTCTCCATAGTACCAATGTCTACTTTCTTGCTTTCGGCTTATATGCTGACTTATGGTTTCTAAAAAAACATTTCTTTTCTGTGCTTAACTTTGTTATCTTTTTATTTTGATTCATTTTCACCTCTTTGTTTTTTGCAGAATCTCTTATGTGAGTCTTGCTAATTAGACAAGATGAACGACCCTTTCAATAGTCAGATATTAGCTGAAAAGCTTTCAAAGCTAAATAATTCGCAACAAAGCATTGAAAGTATCCTGTGGCAGTTCAGTTTATATTGTTACGATGTGAGGTGCCTACTAATTGATTTAGTTGTTTAATAGCATTGTAACTTGGTCATTTACGTAAGATATCATTTTTACTATTTTTTTGTCCATTCTCTTGTTTTTCTTCTTCTCTTTCTTTCATAATTGGTTCTTGATTGATAATTTTGAAAAAAAAAAAATCTGTAGCTTGGTATCTGGGCTTTCCAGTTGTTTTCTTCAGTTTGTGTCTGTCCAATACTGCCTATTCCACATAGATGATGGTGTATGTTATGTATTGATTAACCGCTAATGAAAACTCTGTTTTGTTGTGTTTGTTAAAAATATGTATTGATTAACATGTTTTTGACAAACTTTCAAATATAAGTAAGGGATTAACTATTTGGATTTAGAAGCACGAAGACAAGTTACCAGATTTTACATATAGTGCCTTTTGGTATTACATGACTCAAATTGACAATGAGACTAAATCTTGTGTCCGGATCTTATCACTGCAATTAATATATAAGAAAATGAAAAAATAGTTACAAATATTCTCACTGACTAAATTAAGATTTTATTGCCCTAGCGTTAAAATTTTGAAAGCTTTGTGGCATACCTCCCCTTGATTTACTGGTTTTGGAAAGATATTTTAATGTATCTTTTCATTTCAATGTGTGAATAAAAACTGATGTCCATCAGTGAACTCAGTTTCTCTTGCACGTCATATTGCAAAATTTTATTTATATCAAGTTATGCCCTTCTTTTAATTAATTGTTAGGTCACTTCATTCTTTTACATTCTTACTTTGGTTTTCTTGTAGGAAGTGCAATCAAGAAATTTAGAACTTTTAAGGTTATTTTCCATTTCTTTATGATATACAGTATTTATTATAAAAAACTTTGATCATTTGTCAAAACTGTATCCTGAGTATGGCGACTTTGGCAATTTGATATTACCTGTTAATGGAGGAAATTTAAATGTATTAGTTAAGTTGACTTGTTTGCTGAGTGGGAACAATTTTCTCCTTATACTTGGGTTGTAACTATGGCATTAAAGAAAGTTCAAGCTGGTAAGGCTTTTTTTGCATTATTTTTTCCATTCAAAGAGTTTTTTTACAACTTATGATGACTAAGTCAATTTATGGTGGGTATTAACATCTTGGAACGGTAATAATCAAATGCATTCTTGTTTCCTTGACATCATATAGCTCTCTCTCATTGGTGTATTTTTCATCGGAAGAAAGCTAGACAGGTTGTTGAAACATGGGAGAAAATGTTCAACAGCTGCCAGAATGAGCGACGGATACCTTTTCTGTACTTGGCAAATGATATACTGCAAAATAGTAGACGTAAAGGGAGTGAGTTTGTCAATGAATTCTGGAAGGTTCTACCCAAGGTTTTGAAAGGTGTTTCAGAGAATGGTGATGATCATGCGAAGAATGTGGTCATTAGACTGGTATATTTTATATATCTATATAGGAAAATGTCTATATTAATATTTCATGTGTAACCATCATGTCATGAATCCAATCCACATAATTGGAAAGGTGTATGATTGATATGATGATGTTGAATCTTCTTATCATCGTCCCCTCTTCAGAGGGTTGCGTCAAGGGCATCCGGCATAAAAACTTGCCACTATGTTTCTTTGTATGGCTTTTGTACCATTTTGATTCTGATAAAAGTCAAATGTGGTATATCATTAATGCCGCCGACCCCAGATAGCTGGGATAAGGTGTATGATGATGATGATGATGATATAGGAAAATGTCTGTTATGTTTTGAGGTGAAAACTATTCCTTTAATAGTTGTGGATACACGTTCTTTATTAGATGTGATTTGCTTATTATTGTTATGCTATTGTTCTGTTGAACCCTTCACCACTTGCAATTTGACATTATTATCCTTGTATAACTGCGTCCTTTGACCATTCTTTGGCTGGTTGTTACGTAATTAAACATATGGTTTTTCACGTATTCCACCTTTTGCATTAAATTTGCGAATTCTCATGTTAGTTTTTGGCTGAGATGTATATGAACATGTTGTTTGAGTTACAAAATGACTAATTGCAGAATACATTCTCAACTGTATTGAACTTTGACCAATTATTTGTATTGCCAAAGATTATCTCCTATTAGCATCTGGTCTCATTGGCACAAAATCTGTCCTGCTCCTTTGTCAACATGTTACTGGCTTACTGCTGGAAAATTAAGAGTGTTAACGTTAGTCATATGCATGCATGTAATAGATTTGCTTCATAGGGCCGCATCTGAGGTTGGATTTGGTGATATTAATGTATAGCTTAATAAATTTGAATTAAACTCGAAAAGAAAATTTAGTTGAAGGATCTGGAATCTTGTATGGATTGTTGTTTGTGGGGTGAAACCTCTGCTTTGATGCTTGCACTCAAAAGGTGCGGTTTATGGATGTTTGTGTAAGACTTATTTGATTGGGGGTTTAATACTATTTAAGAGATTCATAAGGATGTAAGTACATTTGGAGAAGGTGGGCGGCATTGGCAGATCTCTCCCCTTTGTTTAAGTGACAAACAGCGTTGTGTTGGTATGGATTGCTAGTCAATTGTTATGGAACCATAATGAATGACGGGCTAAACTTAAGCTGGATGAATGAATAAGATTTTGTGGATTTAGGTTTTTAAGTGACTGCAGTGTTTCAATCTCAGGATACTAATGACTCCACTTATGGCGTCTGTTGGCTATATAGCCGCTTTTTCTGTTGAAAGCAGTTACACAGCCTTACAAATGCTTATTTTATTTCAGTCATGATTGGGGTCGTAATTTGAAATGTAGAGGAAAAACAACAGTTACGTAGAAGATATCCATTAAATTTGCAAGTAGGACGTAGGTATTTTCATTTTCTCAAGTGGTAAAGGTGATTTTCTTAATTCGGAGGTTCTTCTGGCTCTTTTATATAGGGTTGAACGTTTAGGTGACGCTGAATTATTATTGCTTTTTCTTCAAAGGTTCTTCTGGCTCTTTTTTTTTTTTTTTACGTTTCTTGCTGTAGGTCTAATATAACTATCTAATCCTAACCTTCGTGTTTGGCCCTATAAATGTAGCCTTGTATTGGACGTCCCAGTTTACTGTTGGGTACTTAAAGGATTGCCACCAAATTAGGGCATTGATATCATAAACAAGATATAGTTTATTATTGATTACAAAGGGAATTAATATAATTAGAAGAGCTCCAGATATTATTAATAGGTATAGCAATTTGATTGAGAGTGTGTGCATGTGTGGCATTAAATAGGAAGCAGATAATTTGGATGGCTTGTTATTTGAGATGCTCAGGACAGGTGATGAGTTTTTTTTTTATAATGGTCTTATTTCTATAAGTGTTTTTTTTTTCATTTTTTTTAACTTACACTAGACATTGAACACCAGATTTATCATTTTCTTTCTTTGTTTATGTCATTATATTTTACCTTTCCTATTTTTTTACATCAACCTCATTGCCATCAACATGAGCATCAATTTTGCAAGTCAATTTCACATAACTGTCTCTTGATTTTTGTTTGTGTATCAACTGTTGCCAACCTAGCCCCTTTTTGCTAGTCTGAGTTTTCCCTCTTTTTGGTCATTGTTGCTGAATACTCGAGTCAGTTGGACCGAAAAGGCTGATACAATTTCTTGTTTGAATAATTTAGCATAGTATGGAGGATTCTATTGGTGGTTTTACAATCCTTCGAAGTACGTGAGCCTGTCAGTTGAGTTTGAATGCCATTAGGAGCATCCATGCAGAATTTTTGTTAGTTAGTCTTTTTTATTTTTTTCCTCATCATCTTCTTATCCCAGCTATCTAGGGTCTGCTAAAATAGATAACCTGTGCGCGTGCAATGTGATGGCTATAGGATCCATGCAAGAAACATGGTTAAATTGTTTTAATTCAAACAGCTGTTTAGCATGCGGCAAAGGCTGTAAAATGTTTTTGCTGACACTGTACGTTAGAATGAAGTGAAGATTCATCATCATGATTATCATCAGCATATGTCATGTGGATGCTGATTATATATGGTCGGTTTTTCTGGGATGTGGTTGCCGGAGAAAATATAGTGGTTTGCTTTCCAAGAAATCATGTCCTTCCAAAATGGTCTTTTGATCATTGACTACTGTAGAGTGCAAACTATGCAACTACTGTCCACTAAAATTTGTTGTACTGAGATGGTCATCTCTTAACAAAGTCCTGGCTGTCTTGATGTTTAATGTTGCATAGTTTTAATCTTCTTTGCATTAGGTGGACATATGGGAAGAAAGGAAAGTGTTTGGATCTCATGGTCGTACCCTCAAAGATGAAATGGTTGGTAAGGAACCACCTAAAGATCTTCCAACTTTGTCGGAAAATAATGGGAAAGGTTCTAATTCCATCAAGATAGTGAAGAAGGATGCTCACTTCATACGACTAGTAAGAGTTATTACCGACTCTGTTTTGTTCTATCGAACATGTATATGTTTTTTACACGTTTGGAAGTAATAAGGTTGTCATAAAATTAGATGTTATCTGTAATTGTCATGAACATTCATGCAGAAACTAGCTGTTGGAGGCATGCCTGAAAAAATCATCAGTGCAATGCAGTCTGTGCATGAGGAACATTTTAATGAAGATATTGCATTAAATAAATGCAAAGCAGCTGTTCGTCATGTGGAGAAGATGGAGAAAGATGTTGAGGAAGCCTGTACTCAGGGTAAGAAAAGCTTTGAGATTTATTCTATTCTTTGAATGCTTAAGCTTGAGCACTATGAAGCTGATAATGCTGCTAAGTAGAGAGGAAACATCCAGCATTTGCCACGTGTTCATCAAAATGAATTACTTTTATGAAAGTGGCTTATTAAGTTTGTGGTCCCCCTTATTGTAGTTTTAAGTTTTAATTAGACTTGCCTTTTACAGATCTTAAAAAAGTGTCAAAAGCCTTCCTGTTAGCAGGCGACAGCTAATAACCTTCAAATTACTGTGGATCAGCATATTGTTCTTGAAGCTGTTGTTACGATTTCTAGGCTATACTGATCTTGCCTTGTGATACGGAACAATTGTCAAGCACAAATATTTTTGCCATTTTGGGTTCAAGCGCAATTTTGTAATTTTATATCTAAGGGGCTGAAAATTCATTATTTGGATGGCATTCTTGTAAATTCAAATGGGGTGGAGTTTAAATAGAATAGTTTTCATTTATAGAGTGCATTAGGGTCATACGTAAAATAAGAAATTAATTACGATCATAGAATAGGGTAAATAGGAAGTTAATTGTATCAGTAAATCCTTTTGGTTAGGGCTGATTTTTACTTTTTAAAGTTGTAGCCCACCGACAAATCATTTGATATGATCAAAGTTTTAGCTATTAACTTTGTCCACTAAAATACTCTTCCTATTTACTCCATCCAATCCTTATTCTATTATCTCCATCGATCTTCTCGTTCTTCATTTTCTGGCCTTCTATATAGCTTGCCGGGTCTAACTTCCTTCTTTTCTGCTCTCGCTATTGATTATTCTTTTCTATCTATTTTCTTCCCCTCTTGTCATTGCTCCTCTCTTCTAGTCTGATTTCACCATCTTCTCCCTGCAACTGATTCACCTGATACCCTCTTTTATCCCTTCAAATAAAAAATGGACGTTATTTTGGGCCAAACTTTGAATCATTTATCCATAGCTCCATGGCCAATGCCATAACCGTTGTTTTCAAGACCATTTTTTCAAGAGTGTATAGACAACGTTTTATTCCTTGCTCCCATGTGTGTTTCAATACCAACCATAAGCCCTACTGGTTGAACTAAACCAAGCCAGTTTGATTATCATGGAATCAGTCCAGACTCCAGAGCTGCATCCCAATTTAAAACCCTGCCTGAACCATATTATAGTCAAATGCCTTGTTTTGCTGCAAACAACAGTATATTTTACTGATATACACATATTCCTTCTTTTGAAGGGTCAATCTTTTCCTCTCTATAATTGGTCCAACATCAGCTGCCCTGTTCAGATGCAGTTTTTATGTTTTACTCTTAGTATGTCCAAACGTCTATTGCATTTTTTTATTCTTTGAGAAAAATATATTCATTGTTTGTGCCATTATGATGCGAGAACTATATTTTACCACCCTAATTTTAGGGAGTCAGCAAGGATCTACATTGGCTAATGAACTTGAAGAACAGGAAACTAATCTCAAACAAAGTATTCAACAACTTGAAACTGTTGAGGCAACTAGGGCAGAATTGGTTTCTCTGCTGAAAGAAGCACTTCTGGATCAGGTATCACCATATTGAATCCTAAGTAATTATGTTATGGTGGTTTGCTTATTTCATGTATGTAAGATTTCTCTTGCAGAATGACTTATTCCTGTATTGATTTTTTCAGGAATCAAAACTGGAACTTGTTCGCACCCAAATACAGGTAAAGTCTTATCCCTCATATCTTTGTTCGGAAGTTCAATTAGAATTTTTTAGTTCAGTCTAGACCCGCTGATCTTTTGAACTCTTTCTTACTTGACCATCAATAAATTATTTTAAGACAAATTTATTACAGAAAAAATTGAGAATGGTGGTTAAAAGAGAAAAGGGTGCAAAATGAGAGGGAAAATGAGTATATTTATTTTTACACACTTTGGAAGACTCTACAGTTAACTCATGATGTTGGAAACAGTAAGGTTGAAGGGAAATGTTTTTCCGTTTTCAAGTCATTACCTTGCAAATGGTAGACATCTATATCCAGTGCGAATAATAATAGACACATGGAATAGGTGCCCTTTTTTGTCATTTCCACATTTTTTGGCTCTCGTTTCCATTATAACTAACTAGATGTAGGCGTTGATATTGTGTTTATATTTCAGTTTAATTTTATAGTTCTTGACAGTCAGAATGGGAATAAGGTAGTTTTATTGGTTTCAAGAGGTTTCTATTTTCTTTTTCTTCTTTTAGATGAAATCATTCTCAGTTGCTCTTTTTTGATAAATTTTCTTAGTTTCCCTTGTGCGCATGTGTATGTGTGGATTGGTAGGCGGGATATATATGCAGTGCAAAGAAGGGTAAATTCAATTTGGGCCTGTGCCAAAGTTGAACCGGCAAGGGTGATGCAGCACAGTGTTCTACAATAGGGAAAACGAGAAATTTGGAGGAAAATAGGAATAAAAATAGAGGATAAAGAAGGGGAGCTACTTCTTGAATCACCACCAGAAGGCACTGTCAGAATTACCATCGGACAGCAACCACCGGATTCACCACCAGGGCTTGTTGGCTTCAGCACCAACGTAGATCTCCATCAACACAAAAACAAGATATTATTTCACCAAAATCATCGACCTCCTTTTCATTGATGATCATGCCTTTAAATAGGCTTATTGTATGTGAAAAGGAAAGTTACAAGCCTAAATGTCCGCATCATTCTCCAGGGGTGAAAAAGACTCAGACTCCAACGAGTATGACTCAAGCGGCTGGCAAATTATCACGCAGCACCGTATGGCTAGGAAAACACAAAAAGATGGTGCCCGCTTTAAAGCCATAAAAAAACCGCAAAGAAAGAGAATGATACACCAAATATGATGTATCAACGCGTGAACGATGCACTATGGCTGGTTCGGCTAAAATTAACCCGAACCGAGCCAAACCCCGGGCCGACCCTTTTTTTTTTAAATGGAAACCTAGGGTCGACCTTTCGAAGGGAAGGAAAGAACAGTTCACGAGCGAAATGGAGGAAGGGCCGGTGGTACCCGATGGCGAATGTGGCGGTGGCATGGTGGATCGAGGTGGCCGCTTGGGTGACAGAGCGGCAGCCCGGGAGAGGAGACCAAAGAGGCGAGGCAACCGGAACGGCGTCATGGCGACTTGGGCTCAATCCGGCGTAGGGTCAGCGTGAAGAACAAGGCAACGGCAAGCGACAATCTGATCGGCAGAAGGAGTGGCAAATTATTGTCCGGCGGTGGATCGAGTGGAGGCAGTAGAATATGAATCTGATCGTCATCGACTGACTTCAAGATCTACAAAGGTGTGGTGGTTGTGGTCACCAGACGCGACTGAACAGGAAAGGTGCAAGCTTTGGCGCCGGGATAGAACTTGTAGCCATCGAAAAGAGAAGAAACACAACTGCCAAGAATGATTGCGGGCCTTTGAGTGCAGGTTTCGAGCTGAGAGTCAGGAGACACTTCCATGTTTTGGGATTTGATGCAGGGCTCTTCCATGTGAGGAAAAATCACCCCTTGTGGCACGATCTCGTGTACAATTGTAGCCGCTAATTCTTCTGCATATGACTGATGGACCGGCACAATGACATCTAACTACGGAGGGACAAGAGATAGAGCCTCTTCATCTTGTTCGTTTGGCTCTTGGTCATGGGTGGTCGACACGGACACTGCACCAGATGGCTGAGGCACGTGGAGCACTTGAAGTGTCGGGCCGTCTGATGGGGAAGTGGTGACAGCCAATGGTATACGAGAGCATAAGCGACCGAGGCGAGCATTGACCTCACGCGAACGACCACATCAAATTTGGCATTCAAATCAATTGATTGTTGGAGTATGAAATCCATGGTGGGAGGGAACGAACTGGGTGCAGGTTGTTTGATGGGCCACCAAGTTGATGCAGCACAATGTTCTACAATAGGGAAAACGAGAAATTTGGAGGGAAATAGGAATAAAAATAGATGATAAAGAAGGGGATATACTTTTGGAATCACCACCAGAAGGCACTGTCAGAATCACCGCTGGATTCACCACCGGGGCTTGTTGGCTTCAGCATCACCGCCGAATTTACCACCGGGGCTTGTTGGCTTCAGCACCAACGTAGATATCCATCAACAGAGAAACAAGGTATTATTTTACCAAAAGCATTGACCTCCTTTTCATTGGTGATCATGCCTTTAAATAGGCTTACAATATATTTGTGAAAAGGAAAGTTACAAGCCAATCAAGAACCTACCCTGATTAACCATGCATTACGCATAAGCTCTGCACATTCTGCTGCTCAATTGTTTGAAGCAGTTTTGTAGTCAATTATCAAATGTCTTGTAGAGGAATTAGGAAACAAAAATAGGAAGCAGAAGTATCAATTGAGAAGTGGTCGTGGAGCTCATGTTCTGGTCATGGCATATGGGCACCATGCAAGACTTGGACAAAGATGAGACTTCTCAATTTAGGGCTGGTTGCAGACTGATATCAAAAACTATTGTGAAGGTAAAGTCATTATTGAGAACCAGTAGTTGGGTCTGGATTCTGCTCTAAGTAAGCAGTTTGAGGGAAAGAGAATTTATTGGAAATTAGCTTGAAAATCTCTGGCAATATGGTGGAACATATTTTTGAAGGCAAGTGGAAAGATCCTCAGCCCTTGTCTTCGTCATCATTAAGCAAGTCCATCATATTTTGGATGTTTTTGCCCGTAAAGATTAAGTTCTTGATAGTTGCCCCGTTGTGCATGATTTTGAGAGGATGGTTAGCTCAAAGGTCTTCGCATCTTCTCCAATGATTTTATTTTGTTTTGGGGGCTTTTTGTCTCTGTTTAGTTAGTGTTCTTGCTTTTTAGCAGTTTCACCATTTAGTTGTTTTTCTAGGGAGGGTTGTATTCTCTTCCTTGTTTGTGCTTAGTTAATTTTTCAATTTTTGTTATAAGAAAGGCGCTGGCTATGGTGGGTGGAAGTGCACTTAACACAAGTCTGCTATAATTTGGATGCCTTTTCCCTTAAAGATCAAGTTCTTGATAGTTGTTGCTGTTTAATGCAGGAGTCTGGGGAAGATATTAGCTCAAAGCTGTTAATTTTTTCCCATTATTTTATTTTTTTGGGGGCTTTCTGCTCCTGTTTAGTCAGTGTGTTTGCTTTTAGCAGTTTTACCTTTTGTTGCATTTATAGGGAGGGTGTTCAAAGCTAATCTTTGTTCTCTTCGTTGTTTGTGTTTAAATAATGTTTCCAAGTATAAAAAAAGTTCTGGCTGTGGTGGGTGTAAGTGCACTGAACGTAATACTCCCTCCGTTCCCAAATACTATGTACATTTGATAAAATTCCTATTTTTATTGGACCATGAAGCCCACAAGGAAGTCACATGACTTCTTCTCCCTAATATACCGGCCAACTCGTATGATCATTCATGAACAAAATTCTAGTCAATCCTTCTAAGTCTCCTCCAATTTTGGAAAGAGGAAGTCATGTGATTTGGCAAAATATACACAATATTTTGGAATAATAATGCTTCCAAATATACATAGTATTTTGGGACAGAGGGAGTATATTTTTTCACTTCAGGCTTGTATGAACTCTGAAGTGTTGTAGACTGAATACGGTTTAAAGGAGGCACCACCTGTATAAGCGGTGAATGGGTTTTGTGCGCTTGGGTTGAAATGCTTTATCGTGGTTAGGATATGTAAGTGAACATAGAAAAACTATAACTCTAAGGATGTTACAGCTAGATTGTTGGGTCCATGAGCAAATCTCTTGAAGATGAGATTTGAAAGAACATGTTCTAGACATAGGGTGGTGCGTTTAGAAGCTGAAAAGGATTTGTGACAAAAATCTTTCACGGCTAAAATTTATCACCTTGAAAGGAGAGCTGACTGCAATAAATGACTTTTAGCTGTGAAAAATTATAGTCACAGTTGATGTTCACTATTGTGTATTTCAGGTTTTTCACATCTTTCAGGATGTGACACAATTTTCACCTTTTACCTTCCAAACGCATTTCACGTTTTTCACGCCTAAAACATTGATTTTTCACCCTGAAAAACTGATTTTTTCAACTTCCAAATGCATCCATAATTTTGAGATTGCATGTTTCCAGTAAAAATGATTTTGAGATTAAAAAAGAAAGAAATGAGGGGATTTTGGCAAGAATTGCAACCCACTTAAAAACCGAGGTTCTCAAATGAGGGAGTTGGACTTGGGGGATGTTAGCGAATGAGAGTTGTGATTCTATTGATTCTGTCAATTCGGCCATGAATCCAGAGAAACACTTTTGGATAGCTGTTAAGAGAAGAATGAAAAATTCACACGAATGTTTAATTCTCCTCTTCCTGTGAATGGATGTCAGAGGAATCTGAAACTCCGTATCTGAACAAAATCCTCATTCTTGACACTTCTCCTGAATTAATTTATAAAAATTTAAATTCCCACAGTTCACACATTCTATAACCAGATGTCACCCTTAAATCCCATGTACTAAAAATCCACAGATTCCCCTTAAACCCTAAATTCCACCCCCCTACTCCCACCCCCCAAAAATAACTTCAGCCTGACAAACATAGCCATACACAATGGTCTATGGTCTACTTCTCCAGCTGTCTTCTGGGAACCTTCTTTAGGCAAAATACTTAAATTGTCTGATAATTTAATGTTTTTTAATAAGTGAGATCTAGTTCTGGTCATATGTTCTTCTATAAATAATTTTTCTATGCTCATTTTGCTTTCCCGTAAGTTGTGAAGAGTTTTTTGTCTGCCCTTTTGGCTTTAGGAGAAGAAGCGCGTTTGTTGTCCATGTGTGCTTGTTCGTACTCCTACTTATCCTGATTCATCATTAGCTGAAAAAAATGCTTATTAGAAATGCTTATGCTTTTTCTTTCTGCTGCTTCTACTTCTTCATGCTCCTACTTATCCTGATTCTTATTTAGCTGTAAAAAATGCTTCTTCTTTCCTCGTCTTTTTCTAAAATAAGGAGTCTAGTATCTTAGATGCCAGCTCATTATCATACACCTATAAATTAGTGGACTTGGACTGAAATTAGTGTCACCTATAAAGACCAAACTAACTCAACTAGAGAAGAAAATTGTGGGGCAAGAGTAGATGTCTTTCATTTCACATAACCATCATACAGTCTAACATGGTATAGATTTGCTGCTGTCTTCTTTGCTTTTCCTTTTTTTCTTTGGTTCTTCGATTAGAAAATTTTGGGAGGCATGAGATAGCACACAATTTTCTGTAACGAGCTCACAGTCATGAACTTACTGATATGCTGCTAAGTTTTTGCTTCTTTTCTTCGATTACATCTTTATTGTGACCAAGCTGTAAACTTTTGCAGATTGCACAAGCTCAGGCAGAGCTTGCAATGAAAATGCACACGATGGTTACTGCATCCTCAGTTTCTTTAACTGGCTCGTCTTATAGCCTGAATATTAATCTGGCAACCATCTCTGCTCCCACTGATCCTGCAGAGATTTCAGCCCCCTCAGGGCCAAATCCTCTTCCAATCCACAATACCCCTCTGCCTCAGCCTGCAGTTCTTCAGCCTGTCACTGCTTTTACTAGTTCCAATACCGCTTTAGATGAACAGCAGAAGAAAGCAGCGGCAGCAGCCATGGCTGCAAAACTTGCTGCCTCAACATCTTCAGCCCAGATGCTATCATCAGTCCTCTCATCTCTGGTTGCGGAAGAAGCAGCTGCTGCCACTATGAATGGTGGTGGTTCAAACTCCGGCCCGTTTACCTCCACTTTCTCAATTTTTCCGCCAGAAAAACGGCCCAAGCTTGAAAAACCTATGCCTGTTACTGACGTGGGCAGTAACACATACTTCACACCAATGTCCCAAACAAGCCAGCGCCAGCCGCCATTCTCTAGCCCACCTCCTCTGCCGCCTGGTCCCCCCCAATCCCAACAATACTTGCAATCTAATGGATTGATGGTTGGGATAGCACCTTATGGTTTTAATACAGGGACAAATAGCAGCAGCCTACCTCCTCCACCACCTATTACAAGCAATATGTTGATGGGGTTAGCAAGACCTGCTTCTCAGCCTCAGTCACAGCCACAACAAACGGGTTATTACCAATCTTCCCCAGGAATGGGATTTTATGGCCAGAGCCAGCCACCTGCAACCCCTCCAGTTCCTCGGCAGTAGAAGTATTAGTTATTCAAGCTTGTCACTGATGAGAATAGAGTTGGGGTTTCTGTGAAACCCCTCTTGTCTACTTGTGTAAATTATATATTTGTCTTTCGTGAATATACTTTTTGTGGTTTTAGGTAGCTGCGGTTGATGGAGCAGAACCTGGTTCGAATTGACAGGGGACAGCCTTATAGTTAGATAATGAGTAGATTATTATATTCATCTATGTAGTATGTACAACTGTTACATTTAAGATGTTCTGGTAGATGATTTTGATATATCTCTCTTGATGTTATGTTTTATTGTAACATTTTAATCTAATATCAATAGCAATTTTACTGAGGTTGATAGAATGCAATGCACAGGTTTTACAATTAATCTCACTCTATCAGCATTGTCTGCTAAATATTAATAGGCACTGGGCAAGATATGTTCTAGCTGGCTGAAATGACTCTTGGTCTGTGGAAACAGGTGCTAACTGGTGAAGGCAGAATGCTAAAATAGTGGAAACAGACTCAAGGAACTGTTTCATATTGTCTATTACAAATCAAGGGTTGTACTGTTTTAGCTTGAGATAATGAGTGAATAATGAAAGGAGATCAGGAAGTTAAATAACGTATAGAAAGAGATCGGCAGAGTTTCAGCAGGATGATGAACAAAAAACTTATCAAAAAGTTTAATTGACAATGTATGCAGATATAACTTCGTAGTTTAGTGGTCCTAAGTGATTTAGGTCAACCTCTACAGATAAACATGCGGATGATAAGTGTTTCTACATTGACTTGGGTTCTGACATACGACAGTCAACTTGCAATAATTACGTAGGAAATTGGGAGTGCTTTGTGACTAGGATTCCTTTTAAGAACTTGAACTAATATTACTAAGAAATGGCCGTAAAGAATGTTAGATTATTATTTCTCATTTATGTTTTTGCGTAAATGTTTAGTGTTATGCTATGTAGGATTACATGCTTTATGTTATATCTTAGAGAGAAAAAATATGCTTTACGTTATAGGGGGTAATTTAGATGTGTTTGTTTACCTTTTAGTTGTCATTCGTTAGCTGTCACTTAAATGAATGGTATATGCATATTTGCATGTAATTGGCAGCCCGACCTCTATTAGAGGAAGGCTCAACCTTCTCCTCTACGATCCTCTTTATCAATTCAGTAATAGAGAAATTATACATTTTCCTCTTCGGAGCCCTAGTTCTCGGTGTTCTACGAAGTAAAGGTTTTCTGATCTGTTTGTCTGCATGAATTAGCATTTGTCTGCATATTCTTTGCACACTCGAAGAAGTTCCAGTTTGTTCTTCGAGTCTGTCTGGCAGTTTTTATCTTCTCTCACCTGTGCTACCCCCTCGGACTTGCTCCAGACCTATATCAGAGGCTTTGCACTCGTGTTTATCTGAAGTTCCGCGCATCAGCAGGAAGTTTTAAGATTCTGCTCGAAGTCACTCATTATTTCCTCTCAGTTGTCTAGTTTTGCCTGTCCTATTCTCTGTTGCTTGTGGCACATGTATTCCTTGTCTGCAATGATTAGTAACAAGTTTGATCAACTCCAGGCACAGCGCACCAATGGCTCGAATCGTAGTTATGATGAGTAATCTCTTCACTGGTAAGGCCTTAAGGGTCTGGCATTATGTAACTGATAATACTAAAAGGAAAAGTTAGTATTAGACAGGGCTCACACGTCCAAAGTGAGTCGAGGCACCTCGAGCTGTCGGATTTGGATTTGATGGTGTGCATCAAATCACGGGTGGCGCATTTGATTCAAGCCTGCCTACCCTTTGATCTGGCGCCCACTGTTGTATCCGACCACATAAAATGAACCATATTCAACTAGCTCATATTCATCCAACCACTTAAAATGAGCCCAATGGAGCTATTATTATGGACAAGCTTGTTTCAACTGGTTCTATAAATGTGGGATAAAGGGAGCATTTATTTTTCCTTGCCATCAAGTGTCCGACTTCCGTTAGTAACCAAATCAAGGGAATTCTGGGGAGACGCCTATCGAGGACTTTGTAAGCTTGCACCATTAACATTACATTTTTAGAAGAGGCCCGGTAGCCTCCGGGCGACCGGAGAGAAGCTTATTTTCAACCCTCGAATCTCATCTGACGGTTGATGGGTATTTAAAAAAAAACCTCCCTTCCGACCGATCCCTCCCTCTCTCCCTCGCCGATCGGCGCCGCCCCCATCCTCCCTCCCTCGCCGCTCGCCACCGCCCCCGTCCTCCCCACAAAAGGTATGATTTTTATTTTATGAATGCTATTTTTCTTCTTACTTTCCACTCCAAGAAGCCCACTCCTCCCTCCTTGACCTCTGCCCTTCCCAGTCGGCCTCGTTCAAGGGCTGGCAAGTCCACGCCCACGCCCGCGTCATTGTGACTCTGGACCATGACTTCTTGAGCACTAAGCTTGCCTTCATGTTTGGGAATGTGGGTCTCTCTGGGATGTCTGATACCTGTTCGAGGATAACACCCTGGTCATTGCAATGTGGCGGTGGCACGGTTTATTACTTTTAGAGCTATTTGAGAAAGGGCACAACCCACCATATAGATTAAAGCGAGGGACATGAATGAAAGAACACTTCGGAGCCTATTAGATAAAGGAGTCCCTGATTCAAGATGAATAAATTATGAGAAGACCACAATCATATGTACAAGCTATAATGTCCTCCTACCCCCATCAAAATATCTGATATGTTTGGTAGTTGAGGCTTAGGGGTCCTATAATAGATGAAAAGGGCAATCTCTTTACACCCCTAGTCTTATCTTTGGTGGGACTGCGACTAGTCCCATCAGTTCTCACTTTCAGCGGCATAACCTGCTCGTTTAAATGCATAAGATCCTAGTGTTTTGTTCTTGTTACCACAAAATGATCCTAGTATGCCATTTTGTGGGAATTAACAAGAACAAAACACTAGGATCTTATGCATTTAAATGAGCAGGTTATGCCGCTGAAAGTGAAAACTGATGGGACTAGTCGAAGTCCCACCAAAGATAAGACTAGGCATGTGAAGAGATTGCTCTTTTCATCCATTGGGTGTGTTTGGAAGCTGAAAAGAAATCAGTCTGATTCTATTTTCAGGGTGAAAATGATCATATTATTTTGTGAAAGGTGAATATATATTTGGGAATTGAAAATAAATCACACTGATTTGTGTTTCGAAAGGAATATTCGTGCAAACGGCTATCGTGTAATCGATTACACAATAGGATGGGCTATCGTGTAATCGATTACACACGATAGCTTTTTAATGGGACAAACTTCAATGATGCATTTGTTACTCATTTCTAATCCATTTTGACGCATTTTTTCATACTTCCTCATTTTTAGTGCTCTTTATTATAATGATGATATCATAAAGATGTTGAGCCACAGCGTACTATTTATCATGGATTTTATGGTATTTTATATAGGATATCAAGGCCATTAGGATATCATTATGATCAGAAAGAGCATAAAAATAAAGGCGAACAAAAAAATGGCCAAAAATGGACTAAAAATGAGGGAGATATGATATGTTGAAGTTTCTCCCATTTTAATGGGGGATTACACGATACAGTGTGCTATCGTGTAAACGATTACACGATAGCTCACTGTATCGTGTATTCAATTACCTGTCGTGTAATCGATTACAAGATAGCCTAGCTATCGTGTGTTGGATTACACGATGGCGCTAGTTATCGTGTAATTGATTACACGATAACTTTTTAATGGGATAAACTTCAACGATGCATTTTTTACACATTTTTTATCCATTTTGGCCCATTTTTTTTATTCTTCCTCATTTTTAATGTTCCTTTTTATAATGATGATATCATAAAGATTTTGAGCCACCACATACTATTTATCATAGATTTTATGGTATTTTTTCGATAGCATTTTAAGGTCATTAGGATATCATGATGATCAGAAAGAGCATAAAAATAAGGAAGAACAAAAAAAATTACCGAAAATAGACTTAAAATGAGGGAGATATAATTCGGGAGAGAGAAGTTTTCATGTTGAACAGGAGCGACGACGCAATGACTGATTCGTTAGCCTGATTCTCACTTCTGTGAGAATCAGGTTTTCAGGAGTGAAAGGTGAAAATTTTCACCGATCACTGTCACCGACCACTTTCATCTTTTTCACTAAACAAACGTTTTTGAGGCATGATAGCATTTTTTTAAGGCATGAAAGGTGATTTTTTTCAGCTTCCAAACACTCCCTATATATACTACAAGGAAGAACTCTTCTTTTGTGCTATTTCCCTTTTTTATATATGGTTCAACAAATTGAATCAAAATGTGAAAGCAAATATGATTTTGACTAAAGCACATGTTCTAACACTGATGGAAGTTGATAGAGAAGCCATTTCTTGATGAACAAATTTGTTTATCTGATAACTCCATCCAATGAAGCTCATATGCTATGTTTGAGCAGGAATCTGCGAGTTCAAACATAGCATTATTCCCTTGTGTGAACATGATCCATGGGGTTTGAGGGGACCAGGTTATATAGGTGCAATGCCCCGCCGTCTCATATGCTGATCTTTGATAGAACAAGTTAATAAAGACTTCGAACGATCAAAATGTCGCATTTGGTTTGAGCGCGATGCCTCTCTATTGCTTCTATCTTGCTTTTCCACAGGCTGATCCAGCCATAACTGAAAGATTCCAAAAAAAACAAAAGGGAGCCATCAGCCAATTTCTATTTCAAAAAGGAAAAAATATACAGCTATGATTTACCCCTATTTAAGAGGAAGAAACCATTACAAGCAATATACATTCTCATAGAACTATAACCCAAAAATTAAAAGATAATGCCTAAAAAACATTCATGTCAAAAATCATACTCCCTCTATTCCATTTTAATTGTTCAACTTAGAATTGGTGTCTTTATGGAAGGATCAGGCCCTCAAATGAATACAAAAAACACATCCTTGCATTAAGATTAAGAAGCCTGTCAGACGTTCTTCAAAGATCATATTGAATGTGTAAGAGGTTAAGATACCTCTTAAATTTAACCAACAAAAAAGAACAACAGGAGACTTGCTTAGCTAATCAGAAACAATGGAATATCAATGTAAAAGTTACAAAGACGAAACACTTACAAATTCGTAGGCAGATACATGTCGATGATGTCGTGCACCAGCACTTTAGCCTTGAGGCAGAGCATTGCTCACTCTTACAAACAAAGCTTACCATATATACAGACGAGCGTATCAAGAAAATATTCCAAAGAGCTGCAACTTCAATTCCAACATGCGATATGAGGAGATCTCGAGCTTCAGAGCTCCACCAACAGTCCAAGACGCTAGACGGAAGCCTAACAGCCCCGGCCACAGCAGCGCAACAACAACAATAAAATAGAGAGGGGTGGGTTTTTTTTTCCCGCTTGTGGGGCCGTTCGGCGGAGGAGAAGGTGATTGTTTAAATATAAAACCCTTGTAAGTGCACAAGACAATTGTACTACGGCGAGTATTAAGAAGGGTTGTTGAACCTCAGGGACGGATTAATATTTTACCAAATTCAAAAGAAAGCAGCAGTGTTGACTCTAGACTAAGAAAGCAATGAACTTTTAACTAAACTACGTGAAAATTAATCAACGTGGAGAAGACTAAGACTTCGAATCCACCACAATAAACTAATGTATCGTCTCTCTCTTTCTCTTTTGAATAAAGATTTTCAATTGACTAGCATATTCCTCTCGGACATACAATTGTCAACTCAAAATATAGTGCTCTCCTCTCGGATGTAACACATAAAACGGTTAAACCATGGAATTGTGATCTATCTCTCTCGAGTATAAAAAAATAAAACTTTATTGATATATAACACCTCAATCTACTCACGTTCCTCTCGGATACGCAAGTATTCTTCGGATTAAAACTCACAATCCATTCTTGTCTCTCTCGAGTACAAAGAACAAACCTTTATTGAATTAACGGTGATTACACAATAAAATCCATACACCAACTAGAGTAAAAACATAAGATGAGAGAAAAGAAACTACACAACCAGATTATTGGGCTTCATCTACGCCTTGGAAAAGTGTTTAGCCTCGCATCAGAAGAGAAATCATCATCATGTTCTTCATCTTCTTCTCTCCTTTGCTCTAGCCTCCAATTTAGCTCTAAAGTCTCTAAAGGTTTCTCCAAGATTTATTCTCTAGTGCTCAAAATGTTCTCCCATAAGGCCTATTTATAAGAGTGAAGAGAAACCACGAAGTCCCCTTCCAAATCCGAGTCGAAATAGGTCTTATTTCAGTTCTCTGCATACGGCAGTCGATCACTCCGTATTGCCAATCGTTCGTCTACCGATCGATCGCTTTGCCGATCAACGCCATATAATACTGATCGATAGTAGTTACCGTCTTGCGCGATTGAAAAATTTCAGCAGATACGATCAATCGTTTTTATGCCTGATTGATCGTTTCCTTTAATACACTACTTTTGCGGCTCTGGCGATCGATCGCATTGATAGCCGATCGATCGTGATTACTGTTCATGAATTTCAAATGGCTATAACTTTCTGTACACGAAGTTACGATGATTTAACCATTTGAGTTACTTTTCACCTCATTTCTGTGTATGACTCTTATTTCCTATAAAAACCAAAAACTATATTAAAGTAGTAGTTATTCTAATCAAACTCTAACATAATCATCAGTTTAGGAGATAATAAAATGCATAATTCATGTATAGATCACACCCCCAAACCTAGATTTTGCTAGTCCCTAACAAAACAAAACAAAATAAAATCAAACAAACTAAGGAAACTAATGCATAAAAGTAAACACTATTTTCGTAGGGAACACGATTGCATTGAGCGTATGCAATAAGCCGTTAAACCTCTAGGTGGCCCTAATAGGACGAGTTGTGCCTCGTGAGGGTTTGTAGTCATGCTACCCACAAACATGTATTTATTAATCTAATTGACCTACTTGCAAAAAAAACAGAAAAAAATATTGCAAAACAAGCAAACCTATTATCCTGACAAATGCAAACTACAATGCTTAAGAGAATTAACCACACGTACTTGGTTCATAATCAACATGAATATAGAAGCCCTCAAGCAAGTGGTTTTATTCCACACTTTCATCTTGGAAATTTCTGCTCAATATGATATAGCATGATAATGCAAATAGTAGAAGTGTAGAACATTGTAGCAATATATTCTAAATTTCTGTTTTGTGATGTGGATTTTATTGTAAAACATATAGATTAAACAGCAAAAGAGCGGCTGCAGCTTGTATCATCAATGCCATTTGAGCGAATTTCCTATACTGAAGCAGTTGAATAGCTGAAGAAAGTCACAAACAAGAAATTTGAGAATATGGTGGAGTGGGTCAGGAGGTGAATTTGTAGAAAGCTATTCTCAAGACCACCAGTAGAAAGTATGCAGCCATTATTATCAAGGTGCTTGTCAGTGTATTCGCAGGGTCTTCGACGATAAAAGCAGAGGCCAGAGAGGCTTCCAGTGTATCTAATGCTAGTATGTTGCCAACTTGCCATGTTATGGAGGCCTAAGGGGTGAAAAATCACATCTTGAATAATTGTTCCTCAATGGATTTTGGCAAGAGTAGTAGCCCTCTTGTTTTTAGTTTGATTTTCTACTTTTGTTTTAGGGCTCCGGCCTGTGGGTCTTGTGCTGCTTTTGTGTTTTTCACATTTTTTGTGCTCTTCTTTGTTTAGTTAGTGCATTGTCCTGATTATATAAAAAGAGTACCATTCACAAAAGAGAAGTTTCAACAACAGAGAATTTTCTTTTGAGAAAGTATATTGTCAGGAGGTGAATTTGTGTATAAAGCTATTTTTTTCAGAAACAAACTTCTTGGCCTATTATAGCTGTTGGCAAATTCAGATTATGGCTAGCCATTATCATTTAAAAATATATGAAGTCATGAGATGACATTCATGTATATTACCAGTTGCAGCAGTTCACTGTAATGAAGCTAAACTATAATACATCTCCTATAGGCCATTGTACAAAAATGATTAACACAAGGTCTCCTTTACTATGCTTTCTTTCCATTTCCTTTATGAAATTAATGAACAAACTTCTAACAATTAATGAAATGTGAAATGATACAAAAAGATTAAATGCCTTCTGAAGCCATCACTGCCTCCTGCCATCCCAAATGCGGACCATTAAAAGGAAATCCAAACCCATCAGAGGGCACACCGCTGAAAAGGTAGACCACTTGATGTCAGGGTGAATGGAGACGTTTTGTTTTAAGTGTTGGTTGGTATAGTAAAAGAAACTCAAAATTTAATCGGATCTTGGACGATTTGTTCCACTTTTGTGGTTGTAAAGAGGTAATACTGAGCGTGACCCATGTTTCCTCCTCCCATAACACCGCCAATAAAGGAGCAATACCAACACTAATACACCAATAGAAATAGCCCATCTGAAAGAAAAAAAGCAAGAAAAGGTTATGCTCATAAAATTGTTATATATTTTTGAAATAACAAAATAGAATGCTTTCATTATTTATTTTGACCTATCCAAATCAAGAATTGGACTGTAAACTATGGTTTCCCACGTTGCCACTATAAAGTGCCATGCAGGATTGTAGTACAGAGACTCGGCAGACCAGAAAATTCTTGTATATGTTTCCAAGAATATAAAAAGTATCCAAGCTCCAATAATATGAATTTGACAATAAACCGACCCAGAACCATCATAACAAATGAGAAGGCTACGAACCAATTGAAAAGCATGTGATTATAATCTTTGATGAATATCTGCATCAAGACAACATCCACATTAAACTAGGATTTCTGGATTAATTAACAGATATAAGTGAAACAAGACAGGTTAAAAATTTAAGGACCATATTCCTCATAAGCATTCACATTTGACATTAAGAAAACTTCAACAGCTAACCTAGTTTCACGGTCATTGAATCAGAGAAATTTCTATTAGAACATAAAGGTTTTTTCCTTAAATATCTCTGGAAACACATTTCAAAGCATTTCTATAGCAGCACAGGCTAATAACATCTTAGTTTTGAGATACATCCATATATTTCATTACGTTAACTTTAAAGAAAAGTATAGCACATTAAGTTCCACACTACAGTAAGTTCAATTTAGTAGATACTTACAGCCTCATAGGAAGGAGATATTAAAACAAAATTGTTTAGAATCAGAGGAAAATGCACTAGAAGAGCTTACTTCTACATATCCTGAATAACCACATCGGAAAGAGCTTACTTCTCTGCCTACCCTCTCATAATATCCACACCTCCTGCTTAAATCTTTTCTCTGCAGAACTTAACAATTGATATTTCCACTGTCCTAAAAGCCTGTTTGTGCAATCCTTTCCTTTAGCAACTCTTACCTATAGAATCAATAGCATGACTTAGATACTACTAAACCTGACATCTAGTTGGAAAAGCCTCATCCAAAAAAGGAGAGAACTTAAAACAGAAAAAACCACTACCACTGCAATGACTACTCTGCTGACTCAAATAGCTCTAAAAGTAATAAGCTGTGCCACCGCCACACTGCAATGACTAGGGTATTATCCTCGAACAGGTATTGGGCATCCCAGAGAGACCCACATTCCCCAAACATGAAGGCAAGCTTGGTGCTCAAGAAGTCATGGTCTAGAGCCACAATGACGTGGGCGTGGATTTGCCGGCCCTTGAACGAGGCCGACTGGGAAGCGTAGAGGTCAAGGAGGGAGGAGTAAGCATCTTGGAGTGGAAAGTAGGAGGAAAAATAGCATTCAGATAATAAAAATCATACCTTTGGAAATCGATAAGGGCGGAGGATGTTGCACGGAGGGCCGACTCGACGTGTCCGAAGAGACGAGGGCGATGGAGGCGACGACGAGGGAGGAGTGAGGGAGAGATGGGGACGGCAACGTGGGTGGAGGGAGGCGAGGCGAGGCGAGGCGACTGTCAGGGGAAGAGGGGAGTCGGTAAATGTAGGAAAACCATAAAAACCCGCCTCAACTGATCATTTTGCATCTGACGGCTACTAACAAATTCGACCGGAGAGAGCTTCGATCCGGTTAACCGGAGGCTACCTTTTTCCTTTTTAGAAATATGTATCCTAGTTTACGTGAAGTGTGGTTCGCGTGAAGTGCATGATGGGTGGGCCATGTACATGCCTGAAGGGATTAAAGGTGAGATAAGGTGCTCTAAGAGGCCATTTCTAGTCAGGTCCAAAGCACTCGGACACCCTTATTATAAAGTAATAATAATGCTCCCTCCATCCATAATTATTATTAACATAGGGTTTTTCAACAAACTAATTTTAGTACATTCTGAAAAGCCTTTTGTTAATAATAATTACGTCTGAGGGGCCGTTTGGGGCATGATTATAAATAAATATCTACAATGGATTTTCCACATCTATGTTTTTTCCATATCCAGCGTGAAATATGACCTCAGGTGTTTCAACTGGATATGAAAAAAATATGGATGCTACAGTATAGCAAAACATCCATTGTAGATGTTTTGCTTTTAATCACGCCCCGAACGGCCCTGAGTAATATAAAACTCCCTTGCCTTCAAAGAGATATTCGACAACGTAAGTATTCCCTGCATAAGGAGTGATAAGTAATTAAGTATGATGTTCCCAGTCATCGTTGTCTGACTCTCTTGCGGTTTTGTAGGAGCACAAAGAAGGAGGAAATAATGCGAAATTGATAAAAAAGCTCGGGAGGATGCTCGACGGCTTGAACAGGAACATGTTCTATGCATTTTTCCCAATCCTCACCGGCTCCCATTTCTGCCTCATCTATCTACACTTCCCGTACTGTGTATGGTGCTTCTACAACCCGCTGTCTGGCAGATCCCAGTTATATCCACATCATAGAAAAGCTGCTGATAAATTCACGCAGTTCATGAACGTTGTGATGCCAGGCAAGCTGGGGTGGTTTGATTTGCTCGACTGGAAGATGACTCAGATCGCCAAAGCGCCCTGGCAACAGAATTCAAAAGACTGTGGCATCTTCATCATGATGTACGTCGCGCACTTGGCGTCCAATGTCAACCCACCGGAGTTTGATCAGTCCACAATTACACGACTCTGGCGACCAATCATCGCTGCAACTATGATTCGCGGGGTTATTAACAGCGAGTTTGACGACGATTCCGAAAGAGTAAAAAAAGATGGCGTCATAGTTGCGGGTTTTATGCGGCTTCCGGATAAAGACTAAATTCAAATTCATTTTATTCACATTCTTTTATTGTACAAAGATTCTTTGGTGTACATACAATATTCTTTCAATTAATTCGAATTCATTTTTGACACATGGTTGTACAGTACTCTTTCAATTAATTCGAATTCATTTTTGACACATGATTGCCTTAGACAAAATTTCGGAAGCATCACTTTGAATACGGCCTTCATGCAACACGACTACGTATATACACGTCTCTCATGCAACACGACTTTATATATTGTCGCGTACTACCCGACACGACTTTGTAAATAGTCGTGTTTCACAATACACGATGGTATAGATAGTTGTGTACTATAATATTCAGCTATAATGGAAATACATATATGATGCATTGAAAGATTGTTTTTTCATTTCTGATTTTCTTTTTCTTTACAGGCGTACATTTCGGTATAAGCTAATATGCGTTATACAAGAATTTAACTACATCCTAAGTGAAGAATGGTGGGGGCTTAGGTAAGCCAGAGTGGTGTATATGCGATGTCTCGTTCGTAGTCAGTTTTCCTTGTTGCGGAAGTCTTCGATTCCTGCGCTTCCTATTTTCTTTCGGAACCGGGCTGTTGGTGCACCTTTTACAGTTGTGACTAGCTCGATGACAATTCCCACATTTCAAACTTGTCCTTGCAGGTGGCTCGGGCTGTGACTCAATTCTCTTTGTCTTTCCCTGCCCTTCTTTGGAGCTTCAAGCATAGGCGGTTCGCATTTAAATAAAACCCCGTAATTCCCCCACTGACTTCTGTCTAAAGTAGGAAACACTACTTCTTCGTACGTGGTGCGGTACGTACTTGCGTAGTACCACTTCTCACAATATTCTACCGGTTTCAAACTCCTCTCATCAATACATGTCATGGCGTGCTTGTATGGAAGTCCCGTGCTCTGGAAGTGTAGCGACCGTAAATTATTAAGGTAAATTTTTCCTTGCTAAATGGGATTAAATTTGAATTCGGGAAATTTCATTAAAAATAAAAAATTTGAAGTTTTCCGTCAGAACCGATCGATCGGCTTCGAACGGCTTCGATCGGTAGACGATCGACCGGCTTCGTAAGGCATCGATCGCGAGACGATCGATCGCGTTATACGTACCGATTGATCGCCAGTGAAATTGCGATTCCCGAGGCAATTCCGTTGGGAAACGTTTTGGACTGATTTTGGGGGATTTCTTTGGGACGTATCTTGCCCGTTTTACCTGTCTAAGGGGTTCTAAACTCAGTAGTTTGGGTTGTAGTCAAAACCCTAATTGTTATCTTTTTGGAAATCCTTTTAATGGGAGATTTAAATTGCCTAAAATTATAGTAAATTTGGGCTGAACGTGGGACACTCTTTTGGGAGGTTGAATGGGCCTCTCTTGTGCTTATAGTTGGCCCAAGAAGAGTCCTTAAAAGTTTTGCTTCTACTTAGTAAGTTACCTAAATAAATTGGTAACTACTTAAGAGGAGATAAGATCCTATCTTAATTGCAATCAAATCAGAATATTTTGTGGTTAGTGGAGATCTCAATCTAGAGATTTGGATGGGCTGGGTTTGATTTTGGCCCTTGGATGAAGTGGAGACGGACGGTGGAGATTTGGGAGAAAAATCTATATAAACCCTAGGAAAAAGGGGCGCCCATCCCTTTGGGAAACGGCAGCCCTCTTTTCCTTTTTCTTTGGTGATTTCTTCTCTCTCATTTCGTTCTCCCCCTTCTCTCCTAACCCTCAGTAAGCCTCTTCAAGTAGAGTGTGCTTTGGTGGTGGTTCGGTTCGTGTGGAGATCGCAAAGAAGCGGGTTTCGTTTCAAACCGGTTCACGTGCAAATTAGTACCAGTTCTTTTGTAAGATGCTCTTTTTCTCACAGCATATTTGCATGAAAGTTTTGATCTTTATGTTGAGTACCACGTGCTGATGATGTGTGACAAGTTTGACTTATTTTCGTTCGGGATTAATTGTCCTAATTATTGATATCTATTCAATTGTTGCATACCGATCTCTTTATTGTTGTGATTTTCGCATACACTATTCGATCAAGACATCCCCGAGGTATACCATTCTTTTGCTACACTTTGGATCATGTGTTTGCTGTCTATCCCTACTGATTATACCATGTTTCGGGTGGTTTAAGGTTCTGGTCATGAAAAGTTGTCATCTTTCTTGAAATACATCAACCGATGTCATGTTCTTGCATGCTTTGACCTAATCAATCTAACTTGTGTCTAATCCATGTGTTTCTCATCCAAAAGCAGCAATATTTCGGATTTGAATCCTCTGGTATGTGGCGTCCTTGTGTGTCAAAAGTTGTACTTTGTGTTGTGGTTCTTTGTCCGAATAAAGTTGTCCACTTTAGGTAGTATATGCCTTAATTGATATGATATATGAGTAATATGATTATCTAGATGAGACTAAAGGATGTATTGATAAGAGAAAGTGTAAATCCTTGATGGAGCATTGCTCGTGGACCATAAGACCTCTCTAATGGATCTGACCAGGAGCCGAGGTGTCCTGGAATAGTTGTCCAATTCGCGGGTTAATGTGCCATTAAGACTAATTGGTAAAACAGTTTTTAAAAGAGACTTGTAGGCTGATTAATATACATTTAATGGTCTGACCAGAAGCTAATAAAGGCCTATTATGATGTGGTGTTGAGTCTAAAAGACTTGGGTTAAGGTTAGGATTAGTGAAAACAAGTGAAAATTGAGGGATTACTAAATATAGTGCTCTCGGCCAGGATGTATCCTGCACCGATAGACTGCACTCTAAAATCCATAACTAATTGTAAAAAATTCGGAAAATTATTCCGTAAATTGGGTAATGACCTGCGGACATAGGGCTGTCTGCCATAAAAATTTCAGAGACTTTTAAGTTCTGTGTAAGTCGGGATAAATCCGGGAATGGGGCTGTTGTGTCTATAACAGTGACCTTTCTCGGTTATAAATAAAACGCTACGCTAAGACCATATATATATATGATATCACACAAGTAGGGTACTATGATATAAGAATCCCAGAGGGTACTTATGATAGTATCATGAATGCAGTATTGTCTTTATACCAATCATTATGTTCGTCAATGTTCTCCTCGCGGTGCCTAACATCGCGTATCTTCTATCATTGAAACCCTAATGACAGGTTAGAGTTATCCTTTTCTATTCTACCAGCAGTAAGCTTTTGAGTCACCTTAAGAGTCGTGAGGACCAGGGATGGCCTTGATTGAAGTAGTGTATGGTGATGACATTGGAAAAGTCTATACCGAAGAGTTCAGTTTCGAGTCAACCCGTGCTTAGGCACATACCTGCTATTGGTTAACCTCATGAGAGTCTGTCACTGTTGAATGCTGAGAATTTCGGTGAACTCCTCTGAGAGTCTTATTGACAAAGATTGTGAATTCATGAGAACACCATGTTGTGTAGACAGATCCAGTTCCATGTAAACTGCTTCTCCGCCAAGAGTCTTGTTGATACTCTTAGGTTGGATCATAGTATGCTCACGAGCCATAGCTAGACCCAGAGTGGTCTCCGATGATTATGAACCTCTGTAGTTCAGCCGATGACGGCAACGCGTGCGCTTTAGATTGTTAGACATTACGGAAGGTCTGCAATCTCCGCCCATTGTGCCCGTAAGCACCGATGGGGCCAGCATCCCTAGACGCTTGGCCGGGTTCCTACGTAGAACCTCTAGGATGTTCTGGTATTGAAGTCCATAGAGGAAGTGGACTGATCAGAGAGCAGAAATTGACATTTTCGACACATTGGTTGTCCCGATCAGATATTTTGCCTATCTCCTTACTCGTTGGAAGTCTGGAGTCATATTGTTTATATTGATTCATTTTACCCTGATCAGTGAGAGTTGTCAGGTGTTGTAATTTTTCCAGGTAAGTAAATTCTGTGTTCATTTTGTTCTGAGTCATTGGACTTGATTATCATTGAGTTATCTTATTGCCTTTATTTTCTGTGAGTTTTTCTGGCATCCTACTGAGTATTTCCTCTGGAATACTCACGCATCTTCTGATGCAGGGCGTAGAGTTGAAGAGGCGTGATCAGCATCCTTTTGGACGTGGAGGTTGGTACTCGTAGGAGTCGTGAAGGCTTGTTTGCGTAGAATTTACTTTGTTATTTGTTGGATGTTTATCTTTTTCTGGATAGTTGTGGCCTGCGTGTCACTCAGTTATTATTTTGTTTTCGTGAAAATACTTGGCACTTAGTAAGTCAGTAATTTCGTTTAGTTATTTCAATTCTTTTGAACGATTGTTTACGTCATCATGATCCTGCTATTCCCTTTTATGTTTTGGGATTTGTGGTGATGAATCGAGTATTCGGTCCGTCCCAGGTTTCCTACCCTTGTAACCATCATTGGATTATCGCTTCCGCGCATATCAGGGTTCTGGAAATTTGGGGCGTGACAGGAAGAAGCCACATGTGCAGGTTCTATTCGTAAGGTCAACAACATCCTGATGCGAAAACATGAACAACATCAGTGTCTTCCAAGGATACTCGTGTCGTCGAAGACACGACTGTATCACTAGTCGTGTCTTCGATAACACGACTTTGTGTATAGTCGTCTCTTACAAAAAATGAATTTATGCTTACCACATGGTATAAAGATGTCACTTCAAACTGCCATAATGATAGCGGTTGAACTCGAACTATTCCAGCACTCTGATTCCTCATTTGATTGATATGATTCTCTGTATACTTTGTTAACGGGGTCGGTAGCCCTTCTTCTTCCATTCGGCGTCTCTGAAAATGGACGCTTGTGGTCGCCCGCATTTGCTCGATCAATCAAGTTATTGGCCAAAACCTAGCCTTCAGAAGCATATTATTTACACTTTCAGACGCGTTTGACGTGAGAGTGTCGTGCCTTTTACCCGGATATTCTATGTTAGCCCAATGTGTTTTCGGAATATTGTCAACATATTTCCAGGCAGCCTCATTGTGTTCCTTCATCTTCTCCATGGTTGCATCGAATTCTGGTCTCCTGAAGCATTTTACAGCTCGGAATAGAAGTTCCTTTAGGTACTTATCCTTCCAAGTATTAAGCATATTTGCGGCCATATGCCTTAGGCAAAACCCATGATGAGCCTCGGGAAAAACATTGGCGACCGCTCTCAAAAGGCCCTTCTGTCTATCAGAGACAATAGTGTCCAGAGAGGCTGGGGGGTCCGTAAAGAGAAAACATTTTAGTAAGGTGAGGAACCTCATCCTGTACAAGTGAGAGACAAAGCATATTAAACATAGAATGCTTCAGGTTGTTAGAAGGTCGTGTATAAAAAACACGACTATATGAGTAGTCGTATTTTTGAAGACACGAATGTGTGCCCAGTCGTGTCGTCGAAAACACGACTGTCAAAATAGTCGTGTTTCCTAAGTCTATACTTACCACGTTTTGATATTCTCTTTATCAACAATTGCATATGCAAGACACATTAATTGTTGATTATCGTCGACTGCTGTAGCAACCAATAATACTCCAGGGTACTTTCCTTTTAGGAATGTTCCATCAAGCGTGAGCAACGGTCTCAATGTTCTTCGGAATGCTCTTGCGACTGGGCCGAACATCCAAAACACAAGTCTGAAGTCGTAGCCGGCTAACTCAATTTCAATTTCTAGTATATCAGCTGATCTTTCTATCACCACATGTGTACCTCCGTTAGACCACTCTAATTCCCTTCCGTAATGTGGCAAAATGCGATATACGTCTTCAGGGTTGCCATCGATCAATCGGATCAATTCCTCTTTCGCCCTCCATGCCCTTTTATAGTTGGCTGTCATGCCCCAATGCTTCTCAATGGGCAGTGATAACCCTACAGCAGATTCCTACACATTTTCCATACACATTAGCTCTGTATGGAAAATGTGTAGGAATCTACAGTACAAATATCGTTTCCCCCTCTCAATGTATTATTGGATATTTGAGATTTTTATAGAGTTTGAATCCTTATGGAGGCCATGACACTTCCTCGCAATCCAGAGGTGAGAAGTCAATGGATGATCTTTCAGACTTACAGAAGTGTCACATGTATGCCGTTCTTCCCTCCTTGTCACGCTGACTCCGTCAAGTCTGTTCGACGCCCGTATGTACCACTTGCACCCCAAAACCTTGCACGTTACATCGAATGTGTCCTTGCTCTCATCCGCTACTTTGAACATGAACTTCCTCTTGATTGCCAGATCAGTCAGAACCATCTTGAACTGCTTGACGCTTTCGAACCTTGCCCCTAAGGTAAGTTGTGCCTCATAGTCTTCTGCTTGCAAACTTCCGGTCAACATCGTCTTCTCTTCACAATGTTTTGAAGGACCGGCCTGTGCAGAATAGGTACCCCAATCCCAACCACCATCACCTTCAGTATTGAGGTACTCATCGTCCTCCGACGCGACAGATTTCCCTTTACATGTGTCTCCTGCCGTGGGAACTCTAGAAGTTGATGTTCCCGTGTGATCTGGGTGGCTAAAATGTGGTATTGTAAGAGGCTCATCCCACTCATCTGCAGACCACAGTAATTCATCTTCATCCAACAATTCTTCTTCATCTGGACTGGAATCTTCATCTTCATCTTCAGCTTCTTCTCCATCTCCCAATCTGCGTGAAAAAAGATGTATGAATGGACTTGAGAACACGATAGCACGTAGTGAAGTCGTGACTTATGCAACACGAATTCATTTATAGTCGTGTATTATGAAACACGACTATGTATATAGTCGTGTTGCATAAGGCACGACAAAATTTTTAGTCGTGTACTATTATAGTTGACTATAATAGCACACGACTTGCCTGTATTCGCGCCTTAGAAGTCTCACCTCGCATAATCTTCATCTCTTCCTCCTTTGACTACTGATGCGGGGGTCCTATTGCCCGGGCTGGATGGCCTCTTCGGCGGTGTCTTACTGACCGGCCTCACTTCTGCCTCTGGTAGCCTCTCCTCCTCCTTATTTGCGTTGGCATTCATTTCCTTATTGAGAGTCGAAGTCTCCATGTCATTGCCCGTAGCAGTCCACTACATGTACAGGCGGAGTAGTCCATTTGTGCCTTGCTTGCTCTTGTGAATTATAAATATTGACTCCAGGTCTTCATTGTCTTCAAGGAGGTATGTGGATTCAGAGTCAACATGATATGACAAAGTTAATGTACCAGATGTAGACTTAAGCGGTAATCTTTCTTCCACTTGCTGCAACAGTTCTAGGTACTTTACTCGTGTATCTATAGGCAGGAGCTTCCGTTTCCCGCCCACATACTTATCAGAATTTGTAAAAACTCCATCATAGTGTAAGCAAACAACTATCTTCTTCATCCGTACCTGCCATTAAAATAGCGAAATAAGTTAAAAAACCGTCAGACACAATATATTGAAAACCGTATGAGTGAAAAGCAACGTCTATGAGTTGTGTTTCATCAAACACGACTATTGTTACAGTCGTGTTGCCAAGTTTTCAACTTTCTTCTTTGGAACCAACTTTCATGATAAAAATCATCGTATTTGAACTTCACCTACGGGTTTTTTGATGTACGCTGCCTCCGTTGAAGTTATTTTCCAATACCTGGTCTTTCCCACTCGTTTTCTCGTTTTTTGCCGCGAAGATGACCTTTCCGGAGTTCGACGGCGCCGACACCGGCGATGATATGGGTGGAGAGGCTGGACGGAACGCCTTCTTCTCCGACTAACGCGAGCTTCTCTGGGTAGCCGCTCCGATTCTGGGTAATATGAAAAAACGGAGAGTGGGTGCTTATACCTAAACCTAAGGGCATTTTTGGTACTTTTTGGGTCATATGGAAGAAAGTAACTGATTCCGGGTAATATGAGAAACCCGTAGTTGGCGCTAGGTCATATGTAAAGATCCATTATACCACCTACTCACCAGTGGCCCAAAGAGATGTCAACAGCACGGTGACTTCATATAAGAAATTACCTTGAAATTTTGCATGGAGTCCATTTTATATATAGAGAGAGAGAGAGAGACCAGTTCACATGAGATCGCTCTTGTATAAAGGCGTGAGAATAATATTTTGGGCTGTTGGATTCCAATCCGACGGTGACATCAAGTCCGTGGGTAGGTGAGTTTGACCCTATCACTCACCCTTGTAGCCGTCAAATCAAGATTCAACGACTATGACTTGAGCTGGCTTCGTATAAACCAAATAAGAGTGATCTCATTTAAACTTTTCCTATATATGTATATATTATGTTCAAGAGCCCATGAACGACAGAGCTTTGACCCCAGCAGGCTCAAGAGCCTACACAAGATGTGTATTAACATGAGAAATATTGGATATAGGAATTGGCAAGTGGCAACGTAAGTGGAGATCATCTTGCTGGTATTCTGAAGTATGAAGAGAGAAGATTAGATAAAACTGTAGGTATATCTTGGACCGTTGCTGTGGAGCAATGTTCTTGGGTTGAATGGCAAACATTCCTTAATAAAGTTGGTGGTGCATAACAAACTGCAATTGAAGGTCTGGTAACATCCATCCCTTTATTTTGTTAAGAATAATAATCCATCCCTCCATTGTGCAACTGCGTTCTTAGCGGTAATGACTACCAAGTACCAACATATTTACAGGTTCTAAACCAGGAAATGCGAATACTAATCAGAACATACATCCTCCACCCTGTTTTAGGTGCTCCATTTGAAAAAATATACATTATTAATTTTTAAAGTTCTCGGCCAATTTTGAGGTTTATTATGACATTTGAGCACCTGAGATCCAGAGTAGAATGACTGAAGGAATAATGAATTAGAATGATCTTTAGTAAGGCCCTCAAGGCCACGATTTGAACCTTTTTGGTCCTCTCATCGACATCAGCAAACCATACTACCAAAGGAACCAGAAAAATTTAGAAGTCTGTATATTCTTCTGTTCAAGAAGAAATCCACTACCTGCACTTTACACCTTCACAAATTCACTCCATGATTAATCCCCAACCCCCACAATAAAGCAAGCAAATAAAGGTAAAGACAAGCTACTATGGTAGATGAGCTTCACAAAAACAAAAAGACTTCCTTCCAATTCCACTTACTGCAAAATGAATTCTTCCGTTGAGTTTGAGTCATAAAGAATATCAAAAGGTTTCCTCTTTATGTTGTCCCTCAAAATGCTCATTTGACCCTCCTTGACAAGTATGTCCTCCTCCAGAGTTTCCACTTTCTTTTTCAAAGAGTTCACTTCATAATTCAATTGCATGTTCTTCTCACTAGATTGCTTAAGCTCCTCCCACATTGCATTCCTCTCTTCTGAAACTTTCGTCAAAATTCCCTGGGCAACCGACAGCTCCTTGAGGCGATCGTGTAACTCGTCCTGCAGCTGGTTCACAGCCTCATTTTTCTTCCTCATCTGCATGTGATCAACTACACCAGTCACATCTCAAACTTTCACACCTCATGTGAAAGGATAGGCAAAAACAAAAACAACCTTTTCAACTAAACACACCTGTAGCTCAGCATCCTTCAACTTGTGCGTGAGGCAAGAAACTGCATCCTTGGTCACCTGGATTTCACATCTCAATATTTCATTGCCCCTGATTGAAGCTGCCAGATCAGCTTGGAGTTGGTTTAGTTCAACATCTTGCGAGCACAGCTTTTCTCGCAATGCCCTTGACAATAGAATCTCAGCCTTGAGCTCACGTTCTAAATCAACCTCCTAAACCAAAATTGCACAATGTTAATAAGAAGAATTAGTGTCCACCCTGTTTTGAGCAAACTATGTAAACAAAAAGCAAAAAACAATTCCCTCTCTTACAATAGCAGCAAAAATTTTATAGACAAAAATTACAGGTAGCAAGATGGAAACCGTGGTTTCAAATTTAACTATTAAAGAATAGATATATCACTTGAAAAGGAAAAAAAAAACAGATTACCTTAAAACTGCAACACTCATTGTTTCCTGATTGACAATTCGCAGTATCTGGATCATCCCTTTCTTCCAATATTGCAGATACAGTTTCCCATCCTCTCCTAATATTAACAATCCCTCTTCTCAAATTCTGCAACTTCATATCATACTCAATAACCGAATAACCATCAAATCTACATTTCAGTTCGGGTGATTGATCTACGCCCTCATGTAATTGACATGCTTTCACATATTCGAGCAAGTGCCCACAGAGCTCGCTGCTTGTATCATGCAATGAGAGGCTTTGATTTCTGAAAAAGTCGACTTGGGATTGCAGTTCCTGTTCAAGCCTAAATGATGAGTTCTTTCCACCATTTAATCGGTTCAGAAGGCTAATATTCTCGTTCCTAAGGGAGTCAACTTCACATCTGTATGATTCTGTCTCCCTTCTAAGCTTCTGTTCTATTCCGCTGAGTCTCACCTGCTCCATTTGCAATCTACGCAAGCCATCACAGCTGTCTGAAGATTGACTAGTGATTCCATCATGAAGATCTTGTCTTAACCCAGAAATGGTCTTACCTTGCTCATGACACACTCTTTGCAGTCTTGACAGAGCTTTTTGTAAATCCTTAACCTCCTGGTCCTTCTCCTTGTGGCTTATTTTTATGCAGTCACGGTCAGATTCTGCACAACTAGCTCTGCCTTCTAGCTCGACCACTGCTGTTTGAAGCTTGCATTTTTCTGATTCTACCTCTTCCATTCTGCAACTCAGGTCATTCAGCTGTGTTTCCAGTTCTACAAGCTTGGATCTTCCCTCTACATCTCTACTGTTGTACATGGAAACTTCTCTTTGAAGAGAAACATTTTGTTCTGCTAGTTCCCTCACCCTCTCCCGTAGCCTCTGCTCTTCCGATTGGTATTTTTCAAGCTTTAAGGACCAGTCACTAGACCTCCTATCTAACTCTTTTTCCAGACTAGATTGCAGTTCCTTGTTCTCTTTCTCTAGCCTCCTTGTTCTTGAATCCAGTTCAATTTGCAGAAGTCTAATTGCTTCTCTTGCAGAAGCTCTCTCGGTGATTCGGCTCTTTAGTTGACTCGACAGCTCCAGAGCCAAAATTTGCACCTCATTTGTTAAGTTTCTGGTTGTCATATGTCCATCTTCATATTCTTCTGATAAAAGCATAACCCGTTCCTCTGTCTCCTTTATTTTCATACGAAGCTGTGCATCAACTTCCTCATCCTTTTTCAAATATAAGCGTTCATTTTTCATGCTTGTTAGCTCATCTGCAGTATGAAATTTACGTCTCTGGAAACCTTTAATTTCCTTTAAGCATTGCCTCGTCACGGCCTCATAAGAAACATTAGGTTTAAAACTTTTACCAGAAAAACTGTTTGAGTTCAAAATGAGATTATCATCTGAATAATCCACAAAGATGTCCTCAACACTAGTGGAAGTTTCAGAATCAAAATCAGAAGATCTCAACTTAGGCCCATCAGGATAAGCTTCTGCCAGTTTCTCAACTACACACCTTCCAAATCTTTGTGGGGAAGAAGGTCTACTGCTACCTCTTCTTGCCCATTCTCGTGAATTATGAACATGTTTATCTCGAACTTCCCTAAAGGAATGGGATCTCAAGTGCTCTTTACTGTTTGTGGGCGAAGTAGGACCCCTAGATTGAACTCGTGGTGGGCGGTTCGAACTTTCAAATGTTCGAGATTTTAATAAACAATTATCAAGTTTAGAAGTGGGAGAACATCTTTGGGATACACTTTCCAGTCTTCTATCTTCTTCTTGTTGCTCGCCGTCGATATACAGGTCCAAGACATTGTTTGAAACTGGAATTAAGCGAGGCGCCCGGCATTGTAGTGGGACCGGAGAGCTACATGGAGAGTTCCCTGATGAATCAGCACAGCCATTTGAAAGGGTGGGAGAATCAAGTCTATCAACTCTTTTTAAAACAGCCACTTTGTCACCTCTTTTGGACTTGGGAAGCCTATCTGGCGTCAACGAGTGAGTCCTGAAGTAGAAAGTGATTAAGATGAAGAGAAAAATTCCTCACTGAAATATCATCAACCTGTGGTCAAGTTAAGACGAAAAAGAATAAGAAACTCAAACTAGGACAATCAAAGCACTTACTGATTATTGTATTCAGGGCCTTGAAGAAGAAAATTCCTGCTCATGGAAGGAGATCTACATTGGCTTTGCTCTTCTAAGTCATAGCATATATTAGATGATGAAAACGAGAAGCTCCTTCTCAAAGCTGCACCAACTGAGCCTTGATGTTCTCCGGGTCTAGAACTTGAGTCTTTTGGGCTAGAAGATTTACTGTGGACTTGCTTTTTCATGTTATTCTGGATATGCTTATCCAAATGTAGTTTGTCACTGCTAGTTGCTGAAGGATCATTGCTGCTATTTCCACTACTTGATCCAGAAGATCTAAATGAGAATAATTTCCTCATTTTAAAAACTTAATTTTCTGGTACAGCCACACAATTCAATAGCATTATCCCTTTATAGCGTTCAACTTAAATCCTCCTACTCAAACTGGAATGAAAGATCATGATAGTAAGAATGTAAATCCATAATTAGAAACAAAAATTAACAAGTGTAAAGCATTAAAACTTCAAAAGATAACATTAAAGACATTGGCTAATAACAGGGACAAAACTAGATCTGATGCCTAAAATTGACTGGTAGATTTGACTTGTCAATAAATTTGTAAAAGGATGTGTTCCCAACACAGATGAAAAATAAGAAAAACATACAAACGAGTAACCAGAGATAACTAAAGCTACAACCTGCTCTCTAATCTACTTAGCAAGACCAAACCCTCATGTAAAGCAGGCCATTTTGTAAAATGCAATATTGTTTCTAAAACAAAGAAAAGCATCATATAAAACCGAACCTGCTTGAGGGACAAACATTTTTTGTGTTTTATTGTTACTGGTACACATACAAATCATCAGTTACTGAGCATTATATCCTTCCAGTATTTGATACAAGTATCATGAAGAAAAATGAAGAACGAGAGAGGGAAAGGCAAAAAAGGTGAAATGCCAAATTTTGTAGTAACTGAGACAAATACTAAAAAGGACACATACAAAAAGGATTGATTAATAAGACTCCTTTCCTTCATAAGTAGAAAAAGGTGCATAAATAGATTGCATGAGTGTCAAAATGTAAGCAAACACAAAGATAGATATTACTCATAAAATTTTAGCCATTGTTAATTTGTTGTTTTGGAAGGAAAAATGAAATTGCATGCACACGTGAAAACATTAATTTAACGAATATTTTGAATGAGGTAAAACAACAGTGGACAAAATCATGTGTATGATTTAACAGACAAGGGCATGACCATGGAAACTACATAGAAACCATAAAAAGTGGGGGATCAAACCTCCGTAAAGAAAAATCCACATTTACTTTTACTCGAGTGAAAAAATGCATCCCTACCTTGCGAGTCGGAAATCAATGGTTGCTAAAAATCTCAAAGAAAGTATCCTCTTAAATCAAGAGAGAACCCTAAAAAAAGATGGCAGTTCGGTTCTTCTAGGGTTGCACATTCAAGAACATGTTCATCATGCATAGATGAGACACTAGCTTAAAAGTTAGAATTTGATGTGTAAATGACAAGGGTGTAATTCATTTAAAAAAGATACATATGCTTTCAACATAATATATATACATAACTAGTTTCGAATGCAAACTCAATATAAAAAAATAGATAGGCAATAGAGAGTAGTTGGCGATTTTAGGCAAAACAGAGTGTTAGGCATAACGTAGATCAAAACCAAGAAAAGGTAAGAACATATTTGCAGCATAAACCAGAGATGCAATGAAGCTATTAAAATTAGAAGATAGACCTTTGAATTGATTTCCCGATTCGAATTTGAGAGTGTCACTTCCTTGAGCCTTCTTCAGCGTCAAAGTGCTAACGTTCTGCGACAAGAAATAAAGACCATTATGAAAAAGTCGGCAATATATTGAAGGAAGAAAGAGAGAGACAGAGAGTAGCAATTTACAGTTTGAAGAATGAGTATGAGATAAGAAATTCAAGATCATTCAGAAAAACGTTGTATACTACTTCCAAAAATACAACAGCATTGGATTTTCAAAATTCGAATCAAACAAATCCCCGGAATTTGAGGAGAAGAATATCCTTGTTCAGAAAAAAGGGGTGGATTTGTGGAATAATGAGAATAAGGAATATCGCACAGCCGGAGAAAGCGGACTGGAAAAGAAAAGGAAAGAATAATGAGAGAGAGAGAGAGAGGCGATAATGGTAGGAAGAGAGAAAATAACGGATTGGAAAAGGTAAGGAAAGAAACGGAGAGTACACTCACTCTTCTTCTACTGCTACTGCTACTGCTACTGCTACTGCTAGATAGACTACTACAATCCAGCAGTTCATCACTGTTGCTGAGACAAGTCCAAACTCCAAATCGATTTACTCAGATTAAGACGGACGGCCGCCGGTGGCGGAGAGAAAGAGATGGCGGAGTAAGGCAGCAGCGGAAGGGCGGGGACTCTTTTCTTGAAACTACGCCGCCAATGCCCCCTCTCCTTTCACAGACATCTACGGAAATGCCACTCTCTCAATCTATCTACTACGCCCCGCTCCGGGAATCTTTCCAGCCAATCAGAGTTTTTTATGCGGAAAAATAGTGTGACGGAAGAAGAAGATTCTGACTTTATTTTACAACATTTTTTGTATTCATCATAACGGAAAAGTTTAAATGAAACTTGTATAAGCTCGAGTAATTTCGATCTACAAAGTTTTGACACCCACCGTCGGATCAAAATACAACAGCCCGAGATGATTTGATTCATGTAAACTGTATGAGATAAGTCCATGTAAACCGGACTCTCTACCATATAATTATATTTTGGGGATTTGGAGCCATTCGTGCTTCAACTCTCTAATAATTGAGAAACCGGTTGATAATGGTCCTTTGAGTATTATTAGTCAACAAATTAGCGCGTTGTTCAAATGGCCGGTCTTTCCTTCCTTCATGAACCCACTTGTTGATGGCGATTGGCGACTGCTACACATCATGCATTGGATTGGAGACAGCCAAAGGGGGTTCAAAATTCAATTGGAAATGTCTCTATTGCGCCAACACCACTTTGGAATCTCAATCGCTTCTTCTTCTTCCCACTCCAACATTTTACCCCCACGCGCGCTCTTCCTCTTATCCAAACTACGTTCACCCCAAATATACCAAGAATAAAGGAAAATTATTGGCTATGCGCCGCGCATAGGAACAGCGTGCTCATTCCTATGCGCGGCGCGCAGCTAATAACTTCTCAAGAATAAATGGAATATCCCTTGTTGCTCATCACATGCCGTAAAATTAAGATCCGATGGCACACACACTTTAAAGGGGGCAGGCGGCTTACAAAAGACAGTGATCGTAAGGCCCCTCTAACGAATCTCCTGGTATATATGGACTATAGAACAACAATTTTTCAGTGGAATAACTTTCAGGTGCAAGGGCTTCAAAAAAAAGTAATTGTAGAATATGTTTTACCACTTTAGATATTTGGGCCCCTTTAGCACAAAATACATAGCTGCCCCACATACTACAGCTTTAGCAACAATTGGCATAACATGATGAAACGGAGGACCCGAATAAAAGACTGAATTGATGAAGTCCCCAACATTGGACACACGAAAGTCACTGGAAACAATAAAAATAGTGCGTCTAGTTTCGTCGAAGTCTTCGAATTGGATGTGCAATTCTAAATAAAGCCACATAATCTTCCCATTTCAATTTGCATTCACCCACAAAAAATTAGTTAATCCGAGTGTGATTTCCTCTTCATCTACCGTGTAATTCGGTGAATACACAATCATTAAAAATGAGACTTCATATTCAAATGGGCTAAGATAAATAGCACTTCATTTTAAAATGTATCCTGAATATGATTTCAATAAGTAGTGACGCACTTAACGTGCAGCGAAAACTTTCTATTTTAGGTGGGACCATGGAATTCCGTATCGGATATCGGTATCGTATCGGTTGGCTTAAGAGACAAAATATCGGAGATATTTGTAAAAAAATATCGGTAGTTAAAAACTAGTTTTTACCATATAATTTCATAATCTAGCTTCTAAAATGAGTTATACTAATTTAGACAAAGCATAGTGTTGTTGTTTTAATTAGTCTCCTAATTTTACTCGCAAGTGTACGAATCGTGTTTGTAGTACAATCGCACAATTTTTACGAGGTCGAACCCACAGGGACTTGTGTAGCGGAATTCTAATTCGAAGATCAGATTATTACCCTTGTTGAAGAATTAAATTGATTTGACTCACTACAACTACGATTAATCGAAGACTCAATGCAATTAAACAGCTTTAACTAAGAAATTAATCTAAAGACAATTAAATAATCTATGAAAAAGAAACTAATCGACAAATAAAAATTGAAGCTTTAATCAAGAATTTAAGACACTAGGGCATAAGAATCAGCACATGACAATCATAGGAATATTTCTTTTAAAATCAGCAATTGTTTTCACGATTATCTCGTAGAGAATTGGAATTCAATCTATTCTCCTACGGAAAATTTCAGCATTAAAGCATATAGATTTTTAAATAGAATTTTGCATTCTCTTGCATATCAACAGATGAGATTCAAATCATTAGCTGTATCCATTATACGATGAATCACAGGTAATACCCAAATATCATATTCAACATATAGCCCAATGCAATTAATTTGAGAATAACAATCGTTAAAACGCATTAATTTAGTCAAAACAATTGCATTGCATAAATACTATTCCTACAACTAATCATGCTTCATCTCAGCCCTAGACAGGGATTTAGGTACTCATGCTATAGAAATTAACTGCAAAAATAATGAAATTCATTTGATATAACTAAAATCAACTTACAGGACTTTTTGAATAATGGAAAATAAAGCCAAAAGTACTGTTCCTCTTCCCGGAGTTACTGTTCACAGCAAAAGTTCTTCAGAACTTCAAAGCACGAAGCCGGAAGGAAAACCAAGATGAAAGAGAACAAAAGAAAGAAAAAAGGAACAAAATTTCTGGGAAAAAAACTGCTGATCGTCTCCCTGTCGCTCTGCTCTGTTCTTCTGTTTTTATACAGACTGCTCGACCATCTTCTGTTCTTCTAAAATCGGAACCTTTTCCAAAATTAATCTCGTGTAGAAAGTGAAAATTCCAATTGCTGCCATTAAGTCTTCTAAATCCAGCCAGTTTTTTTAATTCGAATTTCATCCAAATTTGTAAGAAAAATTCGATCTTTCCTCTTAGAACAGGGCCGAAATCACCCAAATGTTCTTCTTCCTTTCTGCTGCACGAATCGGACTTTTCTTCTTCTCCAACCAAGGCAAATTTGGACACTTACCAATTTGAAACAGGTCTGTAACTTGCCTTACCCGATTTGGCTTTGTCCACCCGCGACCTTCTAAATTTAAGCTTCTGCTGTTTCTCACCGCCGTCGAGCTTCTTCACCGGCCGCTTGCCTTAACCGCCGCCGTCGACCGCTCTGCTGGTCTCCGTCGAGCTCAGGTTGCCGGAACCCAGCCGCCCATCGCCAGCATCGTCAGCTCTGCTCTTCATTGCCGTCGGGTTCTTCACCGGGACCTCGGAATCGCCCCATGGCCGTCAATCTCCTCTGCCGTCGGCCTCCACCGGGACCCATCCATGGCCGCCGTCATCCTTCAAGTTGCCAGAGCCCAGGGCCGCCGTCATGCCGCCTCGATCCTTCGTCGGCCTCTGCTCGAACAGGGCCTCCTCTGTCCGACTGAGCAGAACACCCGAGCCTCGCTCGGTGTTATTTTTTTATTTTATTTTTTTCAATAAACCGGACCATTGAACCGGTCCGGATTTTCTTTTTTTTCTTTTTTTTTCTTTTCTTCCAATTAAACCCGTCGAAGCAATCTCGTCCGCTGGATAGAATCTGAATGACTCTTTATTTCATTATGCGCCCGTCTTCTTCATCAGTGAACATCAACGGATCAGATCTTTTCTGCGCGTGATCTCAGATCTTGGGTCGCTTTGGCATTTCAAAACCCATCTAACGGCTTTACTTTTGGCTGTTCAACAGTACGAGCATGCGAACCTATACAAAATAAAACATGTCCCAAATTAGACGCACCAAATATTTATAAAATTACGGAACAATGTTAAATTGAGCAATTTAGAGAGCCTTATTTAATTAATTCCTAATTACTTAAAAAATTATCAAAATTCACTTTATTCCTCATTTTAATTAGAAAACATGACTAACAAATAGGTAAAAAGGCATATAAAAATGTGTATTTTTCATGCTTAACACATAGATTTTAAAATATGCATATTAGGATGGGAAACAAGTGGGAAAGTTACTTTTTTCCTCTTTTTTTTTTAAAAAAAAAATTTTGAATTTTTTTTTCCGAAAATATTATTTTATTATAAAATAGCGATATATCGGTCCGAAAGCCGATATATCGGCGATATTTGAAAAAAAATAAAAATCGATATTTATCCATCTCGTTTTATCGGGTGGGGCCCGATATCGATATATCGGCGATATATCGCCGATATGGAATTCCATGGGTGGGACTGGATTTTTGCCTCAACTTGACTTTTTAAGTGGGTAGGTCCATCGACTCCATCCATCCAATGGCTCACAGACTCACAATGCCTCGATGCATACTAACACAAGTGAGGTAGAGTGAACATTTAACCATTTCCATATTATTTACTTTTTTAATATCACGCACCAAATTCTCGACCTTATTAGAGTGCCAACATCAATATAAATATCATATGTCAATCACTTAGGATGCGACCTGTTAAAACACCGTCGTCATTCACACAATCATAAACAAATGTATGAACGACAATCTCAATGATGAGTCGATTTAATAAATAAAAAAATCCACAAGAATTATAAATAATAGTTTGAGATAAATCTCTACTTGCACACTCGTCAATTATTACAACATTCAAAATAACTTAAAATAAAGAGTTCAACAATTTAAGTCTTCACGTGCTCCAGCGCCTTGGCATTCATTTAACTTGATGTTTTGCTTACTTTGCATCACAGGATACATGAGTACTCCGTAAGACGTAAAACTATGGCAGAAAGTGGAGAATAAATCAACGAGATTAACGATAATGTGGAAGCATAATAATATGAAGTTTGAACAACTAAATTCCTATCAATAGGGAGACAAGAACTTCATCAAGTTAAAAAGGGACATCACTATCCAATGATTCCGTAACATCCACAGTGCTAGGAGATAAATAATTTCTGCTCTCAGACAAAGGCAAGCATACAAAGTCTTACAATACTTAGATACCCAAGGGGTTCTCTTTGAAACCTTGCCATGTATCTAGGATAAGGGCCCCATCGGTGCTTACAGACACAATAGGCGGAGAGTGGTAAACCTCCTGTCACACCCTAAATTTCCAAGCATTGTCGGATTGTGGAAGTCTTACCAGAGAATAAATAGATAAACAATGTTGAAAGTTTTTAGGACGTGACCTGATAAATCTTGCATTCAATTACATCATCATAAAAAGTCGCATAATATAAATTCTACCTCGAATGAGATTGCCGACTAAATTAAATAAAAAAGAACCATACAATACTTGATAATAAGTTAATCACTAAAAGTTGGGCACACATACCACAATTATTATAAATTCAAAGATAACTAACTAAAATAACTGATTCTTCTACTCCAAGCTTTAAGTTCTTCGGTTCTTGCTGCTTTTCCACGGTCAACACCTGTCTATACTTGCATCATAGGATGCATAAATATTCTGCAGAAATACTCAATAGGATTCAAAAACCACAATAGGGAATCGAAGAGATAATAAAGAATCGATTCAATGGAATAAGAGAATGAATATCAGAAATTTCATAGTTTAGAAACACAAGAACTTGCACCAAATTGGTAAATCAATACTCAGCAAGGCTCCAAAACAACCAAAGTGTATGGAGATCAATTTCTGTTCTCAAATCTATATCACTCGCAAGTGGATACTTATCCGATTACCCTAGGGGTTTTCTCTTTGAAACCATGCCATGTATCTAGGATACAGGTCCCATCGATGTTCACGGACACAATGGGCGAAAACTATTAGACCTTCTGTGATGTCTGACTAGCCTAAAAATGTACATATATGCCTCTCTCTGGGCAGGAGCCTCGCAAGGTTCCAAATAATTTAAAAGATCTCATAAGATCTAACATGGCTGGCTGAACATACTATGATTCCTGATCGTTTAAATATAAACCCTTGCAAGTGCACAAGGCAATTGTATTACAGTAAGTATTAAAGGGTTGTCGAACCTCAGGGACGGTGAATACTTTACCAAACTCAAGAGAAAATAGTATTGTTGATTCTAGACTAATAAAGCAATGAACTTTAACTAAACTAAGTGAGATTTAATCAATATGGAGAAGACCAAGGCTTCAAATCCACCACAATAAACTAGCGTATCATTTCTCTCTCTCTTTTTGAATAAAGATTTCTAATTGACTAGCATATTCCTCTCGGACATACACTTGTCAACTCAAAATATAGTGCTCTCCTCTCGGATATAACACATAAATGGTTAAAATATGGAATTATGATCTATCTCTCTCGAGTATAAACCAATGAAACTTTATTGATATATAATACCTCAGTCTGCTCACGTTCCTCTCGGATACGCAAGTATTCTTCGGATTGAAACTCACAAGAATTCACTCTTGTCTCTCTCGAATACAAAGAACAAACCTTTAATGAATTAACAATGATTACACAATAAAATCCATACACCAACTAGAGTAAAAACATAAGATGAAAAAAAAAAGAAACTACACAACTAGATTATTGGGCTTCATCTACGCCTTGGAAAAGTTTTTAGCCTCGCATTGGAAGAGAAATCACCATCATGTTCTTCATGTTCTTCATCTTCTTCTCTCCTTTGCTCTAGCCTCCAATTTAGCTCTAGTTCTCCAAGGTTTCTCCAAGATTGATTGCCCAAAACGTTCTCCCATAAGGCCTATTTCTAAGTTTGAAGAGAAACCACGAAGTCCCCTTCCAAATCCGAGTCAAAATAGGTCTTATTTCGGTTTTCCGCATACGGCGATCGATCGCTCCGTATTACCGATCGTTCGCCTACCGATCGATCACAATTCCTTTGTTATTTTCCCCCGATCGATCACTTTGCCAATCGACGTCGTATAATGCCGATCGATCGTAGTTACTATCTTGCACAGATAAAAAAATCCAGTAGATACGATCGATCGTTTTAAGGTCCGATCGATCGTTTCCTTTAATACACTGCTTTCGGGGCTCTGGCGATCGATCGCATTTATATCCGATCGATCGTGGTTGTTGTTCATGAATTTCAAATGGCTATAACTTTCTGCTCCGAACTCTGAATTGTGCGTAGTTGGTGGCGTTGGAAAGCGAACTTCTTGAATTTAACATGAAGCATGAATCAGTCCAATCCGACATTTGTAAGTTATGATGATTTAACCATTCGAGTTATTTTTCACCTTATTTTTGTGTATTACTCTTATTTCCTACAAAAACCAAAAATTCTATTAAAGTAGTAGTTATTCTAATCAAACACTAGCAGAAACATAAGTTTAGGAGATAATAAAATGCATATGTCATGTGTAGGTCAATTCCACGTCGTGAAAAACCTCGCAAGGTCCCTATGGAGAATTACTCAATAGAAATGTACAAAGTCAAAGATATAATCATAATCTCTAGGATACTGAGTTCTTTAGTTTCAAATGACTAACAAGTGATGGAATGAGATAGTTCCACAAACAATCTGACGATGTATTACACGTTATTAGAATTCGAATAAGAACTCATGGAAAAGAAATCATGGATTGCTGATCTTCATGATTCTATGATGGCTAGTCTAGTTTCAATGAAACAAAATATTCAAGTTCCTACTTACAATTGGCTCTTAAAGGACAGAAAAACAGAAAAGGTCACAAAGAACCAAAATGATCAATTTGGTAATGAAGTCTAACCTTAGAGACTCGGTCAATCCCTAGAAGACTCTTAGTTTAACTATGAATGTGTTCAATAGGTTAGGTGTAGGGTATTTGTATTTTTGAAAGCTAGTATAACTCAACACCCTGATTTAATCATTAGATCACATCAATTTTTATGATTAACGGTGATCGGCCCGAACTGATCACAACCGACTTCTAATACTACTCTGTTAACTCATATAGTACATATTTGATAACCTGTTCCCATACTAGAATGCCAATCGATCTAATCAGCATGATGCATTTTATTTAGTTTCTAGGTTTAGAACTTCTCTAATAAAATCATTACCTTAAACAATTCTTTTGTAAACACCACTATAATATAACTTATGGTACAATTAAAATGAATTGTGCATTTCTTATCACTTAGATCAGTTTATCAGCATGATCACCCTTTTATGCTAAGGGTTTTTAAAGTATTTCTAGAAACAACAGACATCCGCTCATAATGATAGTAAAATTACTGTTAAATAGGGAATGGTACGATAGTTGTACAGTATAATCACATTACTTGTTCTTAGTCACGTAGTAATCTTACAAACGTACTGACATGATAACTTTATACTCGTAGAGGGTACAATAATTATGTGTGTAGTAAATTGGAATCAACTATTTTGATTGAATTGCAAAATAAGCTTGATAATCTCATTTTTTTTACAAAACTCTAAAATTGGACAGTTAATATGGGACAGCTCCAAACTCACGATCAGTGCACTAATGTTTAACGTATTGCATACTTCTGCTGGCCATCAAGGTTTTGTTGCATTCTGAGAGGTGTTCATTAATAATTATCCAATTTGATCGGGTATAACAACTATAGGCACTAATTAGAGCATTAAATCCATATATAACATGATACTACTACGAATCAGAACCACTTAATCTGAACAGCAACATCTAAACCAAGGTGGCAGCAAGGGAAAAATACAACTGAGTAGAGTTCTCATCCAAGACTATCACGTGTAATGCGAAATTGACATGAGTGATCAAACATGACAATTCCCAATGATTTTCTCAACACAATAAGGTAGAATATTTCAACCGACAAGAGAATTTCTACATGGATTCACACCACACAATTCAACAAGAGAACAATAGGATTAACAAGCAAATATCAGGGTCTAGACATTCACAAAATTAGAAACAACTATATAGATTTGTGTAAAAATCATCTTACCTTATTGACGAATCTCTTCTCGCAGTTTAATTAATATGTCCACGTACGAAGACTTCTCGCCACTTCCCCTCGACAATCAGTGATCGTTTGAATATAAAACCATTGCAAGTGCACAAGACAATTGTACTACAACGAGTATAAAAGGGTTGTCGAACCTCAGGGACGGATGAATAATCTTGCCAAATTCAAGTGAAAGAAAGTTGCAAATTTAATTTAATCTATGGAAAGCAGTAAACTTTAACTAATTAAACGAATATGGAGAAGTGCCAAGGCAGAGAATCCACCACTGGACATGAAATTACTACTCTCAATTATTATTACGCTCAAATTGACATGATACGGTAACTTGTGTTCATGGTCAGACACACAAATCACAATGAATTCACTCACGTTCTTGGTCGGACACGAGAGTTCATCCACTATAAATTATTGTAGCTAATTCTATCCTTGGTCGGGCACAGAATTATCATTTGGGCTAATGATCCTATCCTTGGTCAGGCATAGAATTAACACCAGCCTACTTTTAGCTAAGCATAGGAATTAAAAAGATATAATTTCATGCATATCAATCAAGTCTATGGTCAAGCACTCAAAAGAAACTCATGAAATAGCATTAAGTGTAATCATATCAACTGTATTAAATAAAATAATTAAGAGTAATAAAACAAATCTAGGGCTTCATCTACACCTTGGACGCGAATTTAGCCGGCCATCGGACGAGGAGAATGTTGTTGATTTGTCGGTGCCATTTTGCACTATTCACCAAAAAAACTATTCACGGGGGCACGGTTCACAGAACACTGTTCATGTGCAGATACTATTCATCATTTTCTCCACTTAGTCGCGCACTGTAGCAGTGGCGAAGGTTACTGTAGCATAGATGGAATTCAGTCCAAAACGCCTTCTTTCTTCCCTCCTCCTCTCCTCCGGCCACTCCTTCCTCTTCCCCCTCCTTTTCCGGCGTAGCACCACCGGATTCCGACGAAAAACTCCCCCGAAAGCTCTCTGTTTTTCCTCCAAAAACCAGTCCTTTTCCTGGCAAGAAATCATCTCCTCCAAAACTCTCGATCTATTATGTTTTTATAGACATCCGAAATAGAGTCCAAGTCCTTTTACAAGAGCCAAAACCGCGTCCCAATCGAAGACAAAATCGAGTTTTCTAATTCGATTAGGAACCTGTCTCTTCCTCATTCCATTTCTGTTTTGGTTCCAAATTAAGCACGACCTTGTTCTGGCCAAATCAAACACATCACCGGCATCGTCTCCTTCATTTCCAAATCGTCCACTCGCCGTCAAACTCTCAGCCGTCGTGCTCTCTGTCTCTCATCTTCCCCATCGCCGGCGACTTCTCTCACTCAAACTGCCCCAGAGCTCAGGGCCGCCATGATATCCGCCGTCGTGTTCCTTGCCGGCTCGTAAACCCATCACCGTCAGCAGCCGCTCCTCTGCCGTTGAATGCAGCCTCGCTGTCTCGAGCTACACCGCCGGACCACCCTCGAGCTTGAGCTCTGTCTGGGACGAAAGGCCCGAGCTTTGGCTCGGGTCAAGTTTCTATTTTTTTTTCTTGAACCGAACCGGAACTGAGTTCATATTTCTTTTTTTTTCTTTATTAAAAAACCCGTTGTATCGATCTCATCCATCCAATATCATCTTGACGGTTCTTCTCTTAGTCATGTCTCTTTCGCATACTATATTTTTAATGATCATAACTTTTTGCTCAGAACTCCGAATTGCGAATGGTCAGTGGCGTTGGAAAGCTAACTTCATGAACTTAAACATGAAGCTTGAATTAGTTCCATCAGAGATATGCAATCTAAGTAATAAATGTTAAACATTAGAGTCATGTTTCACCCCATTTCTGCGTCTTGCACTTGTTTTCTATAAAAACCAAAAACTATATTAAAGTAGTAGAAATTCTAATCAAACACTACCAGAAATATAAGTTTAGGAGATAATAAAATGCATATTTTATGTATAGATCAATCAGCAACACAGAAGAGAGAAGAGGGTCGAGAGAATATGAGAGAGAATACGAGAGAAGAAGGAGAGGAGAGTCCCATGTTGGCCAAAGTAATGGTCGGCCGGTCTTTTCTTTTCTTGCTTTTAAACAACTAGGGTTTCCTAGTTGTAGTTGAACACCAATATCCATCGTTGATTGGACTCCACTCCATCACAACCGTGATGCCATAACCTTCCATAACTGACTCTGGCACACAATTCAAATTGGAAATCCTATCTAATTACTACAATCAAGCCGCTTTCCATATTTAATCACCTATTAAACTAGGTAAGTTCTAAAAAAATCAACCCTATGGCGACACCCTTCCCTATTTGGACGCCGTTCCAAATCTCCCAAGTCGTATCCTATCCTGGTGCAGACTATAACCAATTAAAACAAATCCCAACCTTCTATTTAAAGTTTGGTGCCCAGCTTTCCAAATTAGATTCAATTTCCAAGATGAATTTCCTCATTTGCCTTCATTCAAATTTTAAATAAAAAAAGGCAACTATCTATTAGAGGATACCTTACCTAATGTTATCTAGCATGTAGATGGTCTTGCGCCAGGTAAGCCTAGTGCCCAATCACTTTAAATTCAATTGCAACCTCTATGAATACAGTAACCTCCAATAATTATACTTACCTTTCTAGGAACTACTTTGAGTTATTGATCTACACATGAAATATATATTTTATTAGTTTATAAACTTATATTTATATTAGTGTTTGATTAGATTTAGTGATACTTTAATGTATTTTTTTATTTTTTTTAGGAAAATAAGCGTAAGATGCAAAAATGTGGTGAAAAATGACTACAATGTTTGAATCTTCATAACTTCGTATGCATATATCTGATTAGACTGATTCAAGTTTCATATTAAATTTCAAGAAATCAGCTTTCCAATGCCACTGACCACGCGTAATTCAGAGTTCGGAGCGAAAAGTTATGACTATTGGAAAATTGTGTGCATAGTGAACCGAGAAATCGATCGATCGGTGAATAGTTCCAATCGATCGCCGTATAAGCAAAACTGAAATTAGCCCTATTTTGACTCAGAATTAGAAGGGTTTGTGCGTGTTTTCTCTCCAACCTTGTAAATAGGCTTTAAAGGGAACGTGTTGAGGATTAGAGAAGAGACTTTTGAGTTCCTTAGGAGTCCTTAGAGGCTAGAGCAAAGGGGAGAAGAAGAAGAAGATGATGAAGAACATGATGATGATTTCTCCTCTAATGCAAGGCTAAACTCCTTTTCAAGGCGTAGATGAAGCCCAATAGACTGGTTGTCTAGTCTCTTTTCTCTCATATTATGCTTTAATCTAGTTGGTGTATGACTCTTTATTATGCAATCAAAGTTAGTTCATTGAAGTTTGTTATTTTTATTTTTATTTTTTATACAAATTTCTTGGTGGTCACACCTTCCGTGATGTCTAACCAGCCTATGACGTAAGTGTATTGCCTTTCTTTGGGTGGAGGCTTCGAGCATACAAAGTCTCGTCAGGTCTAAAAATATGGCTTTATGTGCATATTATGAAAGTCTCCAGAATATTTACTTTTGAGCATCCAAAGTCTCTCAACCTGAAAAACTAACTATGTTGCTACAAATAAGTGAAACCTCGCAAGCATACAAAGTCTTGCAGGTGTAAGAGTCCAATCAGTATATTCAAGGAGAGTTGACTGACTCAAAGGTCATTACGCTAAAGAAGATGATGTGGCAAGCATACTAAGTCTTGCAACACAACTAGATGAGACAATAGCTCACAATAATCAAATATTTCAATAGAACTTCAACAACAACTTCTTGTACTCATAATAAAAATCCCTTGAGAATGAAAGACATAACTCTTAAAAGAAGAAAGAGCTGAAAGGGGTCTTCTAGAATTTTATTTCAGTGTTTTCTTATATTCAACTATATCTTCCCTTAGGGTTTTAAATATACTTGGACCGGCTTCAATGAAATCGACAACAACGTTATGTTCTTCTTAACTAGTACATATTAGTCCACTGATCTTTCAATTAATGATAAACTCATAGGCCAATACTGATGCAAGTAATTAGCACTTAGTTGTATTATTTACCTAGTGGCTCACTGATTAAACAAACATAATGTTCAGTTCAAAAACAGACGAGCAATGTTCACAAAATTTTCATAGTCAGCACGTGAGGAATCTGGACTGGGTATTTTTACGTAGATACTCCTATGAATCTAGAGTCCAACAAAACAGATTGTGTTGTTTTTACTTATTTTACTCACAATTGCACAAGCCTAGTTATAAAACTAGCTATTAAGAAGTCGAACCCCAAAGACTTGGTTTGATTTAACCTAATTTTAAATTAAGCTTAACTAATTCTAATAAAGGAGTTGGATATCTAATAAATAAAGAAATGAACTTTAATAAGAAATCTAATGTATGAAGGTGTCAAGGCTACGAATCCACCTCTAAACAAGTAATTACTACTCTCAATTATTATTAACGCACATGTTGATATAACAAATGAACTAGGTGTTCTTGGTTCGACACACGAGTTACAAATAAATGCACTAAATGTCCTTGGTTGGACACATATAGTTCATTCAATGAAAACTAATTAAATTAACACTATCCTTGGTGCATCATAGAGTTAACATAATTTTGTTACATAGTTATGACACAGAAATTCTTCTAAAATTAAATTTCATAAATAATTTACACAAATCTCAGATAAAGCACTAAGAGAAAATTATGAAATTGCATTCACGCACATATGAAAGAGATTATATAATTAAGAGTAATATCACAAGTTTATGGCCTCATCTAAGCCTTGATAACAAATTTAGCTAGACATAGAAAGAGAGAAAGAAAAAATTTGTTTTAATTAATTCATTGGCATAAAAACTAGTGCATATAAATGTTTAGCACATTCATCAGACATCAGAGCTATGATGTGCACAATGGTCCTCGCACGACATATACTATTAGGATGCAAATTAATGTATGGCAGCGTCAAATATTTGATGCTAAAACGCTTTCCTGTCAAAATAAGGTCTCTGTTCAGTCAAACCACAGCATTCACTCATTATCCTCCAATCTTTAAGTCAGGATTAAGAGCGGCTTCACAAGGAAGCAGAATTTTGTGTCTAATAGACATCAGGTTTTAAGTTAGGATTTGCTAGATACCAAGTTTTTCGATCGTTTAGTAGTTTTTTAGATAGGTCTAGATTAGCATTTAACCAAGGTGCAATTCATGCTTGGCAGCAGCAGCACAAGTTATAAATTTTAGCCTCCATCTAACCTGACCCATTTTCAATACCAGATTAGAGGAAATGTGGGCTGGTCCTTTAATCTGGTATTGAAAATGGGTCACCAGAACATTTCCCTAAATTGAATACAATACCTCATTTTATTACTTGGTAGAGGCATAAAGCAGACTGGAGAGGTGTTACCTCAGTTCGTTTACAAATGAAGTTTTCATTAGCCAAAAAAATCATTTTACTAGACTAAAATCAATATCCAATCTCGTAAAGAAACGATACACATTTAACTAAAAGAGCTCATTATAAAGCTTGCTTGAAGGATCACTACATGGCCCTTTCATGGCATGCCCAAGCACGTTTAAGAGCAGCCCACCACCATCAAGAGACCTCCATTTTTCGGTACTAGGTTGTCTTAAAATGCGTTAAAACGTTTTGCCGAAAAAAGATGTTTTAGATGTGCATTTCATGTAATCAACCAAATTTTAATGGATGATGGTTATAGGTGGTAAAATATTTCATTTTTTGGGTAGAATATCCGTTTTTTTGTATTAACATTTACCCGAGCAATTGATGATATTCAGAAACCATGAAGTATAGAAAACCAGTTCAAAGTTTTTGATAGATGAGATTAAACATTGAAGAACAGTCTGAAAAAACCGGGAGGAAACATCATAAATACATAATCAACAAAGGACAGAGGGCAATGTGAAATTGAGAGAGAGAGAGAGAGAGATCAGTTAGAGTTAATACAGATTTGAAACCATCATGCCGGCCATCAAACCAATAGGGAAACACACATTTCCATCATCATATATACTCTCTCTTCTCTCCCACACATGCACAAGGTGAGAGAATAGTCATTTGATAGCTTTGCACTTGCAAAAGAGAAAAACAGGGGAAACCAAATTTTGAAAACTACAAAGTTTCCCAAGAATGCCTTTTTTCACACAAAAAAACAGGGCCATAGCAATCACGATAAAATGGTGAAGATAAACGGAAGAAGGAATGTAAAACGAAGAGTGAAGGTGGGGGGGCATCAGATCTCCAAGGTGATAGCATCAATGATAAGATTCAGACGCAAATTACCCATTACAAATTAGGATTCCTCATTTGCCACATCCAAATCGCATCATAATAAACAGAGGCAAAAAAACAAAATTGTACGAAGAAATAGAAAGTCGAAACAGAGATGCCACGCCGCGACGATTTGAGAAGGAAGGAAGGATACTCGATCCACAGCTACAACAGCCGCAGCGGAAGAGGGGAGCATATATAGACCAAGTTAGGGGAAAGCTAGGGTTTTTTAGAGACCCTTGACGAGTCCGACTGTCCGGGCGGAGAGGGTTTATTGTATGTCGATCGTTTCTCCTGCGCACCAACTCCAAATTTTAATACAACGCTGCGTGATGTTAACCATTGAATTTGATCGGGTGGCTGCAGAGAGTCAGTGTCCAGATCCACTACCCTTACCTGTAGAGGGAGGTAAGTCCACCTCGAGCTTGGCATGTCCTTCGGTGGCCACCGTCTTCGCGGGCCAACGCCGCCTCCCGCCCCCCCCCCGGCCTGATTGTGAAAAAATTTACACACCTCCGTTTTGGTACTGGGTTCTATTGAGAAGGAGAAGATATAACTTTCAGCTTTGTCATGTTAGAGGCTCAAAGCAGAAGGCCCAATTTTGCTAAGTTAGATCAAGTCATTTAAGCTAAGCGAAATTCTCACACTGTGTTATCTTCCATTACAAATTTTGCTTTATACAAGTTGAGCCGATGACCTGATAGGTCCTACACCGGCACCACAAAAAGATGCAGAATATACATTTTACAACCTCTCTACAATCTCCCTTCCAAGTAAAAAAGGTGGATGCCTAATTTGAAGCCTTTCAAGGCCAAATCGATTCAACAGAAACTTTGAGAGCTGAGATCTCATCCACCTCTGCTTCTTCCTGAAAATTTCTGCCATTCATATTTGCGGTTAACTTTGTAGTCTGTTTCCTGGCAACAACCCTTTTTACGGCGGGGCTTGTCCCACAAGGGCCGGATGCCGTCGCTAGAGTGAAGTTCCCAGTGCACAGAATAGCGTCCTGGGGTCGAAGGATCTCATAGAGAAGGAGAGCAATGGAGGCCATGACAAGTGAAGAAGATCAGAAGAGCAAGAGAACACACTACACAACGAGTTTAGCTGATGCAGCTGGGAAAGGTAAACGCTTTTAGATGGAGTGATGAACACAAGAGGAGGGACCTTGCTGGGTTATTTATATTTTTTGTTCGAGATTTTTCTTCCTCATCATCACATTGTAGAATGCTGTTCCTGTTGGAAACCGGTGCTTGCAATGAAGGGAGTGAGTGGCCCCTTGGAATTGGATCTAAACCGACGGTGGAATGGGAATCAGGTGGGCTTTTGGGGCATTCGGCTTTTGCCAAAACAATGGGCTAAAAACGATGGCAAGCACGTTAGATCCTTTTTATTTTATCATTTTTTTGGGTACACGCAAGCGAGCAGGCGATGGGCAGTAATTGCAGAAGTTTATACAAACAGACTCTTCCCTTTTCCTTCCAGACTGGTGACCCACCACAACAGCTCCAGGCCTGATCATTGTTTACGTGTATGTCCACCATCTTGCAACTGGAAGCACCTGTGCCCCCTGATATACGTCCACGGATTCCGCTAAAGCCGGCTGTTTGATTTTTTTGAAAAGTTACTTTCGAGAACGAGGCATTTGGCCATCTTGCGCAGAGGTTGAAGATTTTTTTTAGGGTCAGGTTAAAAGAGAATAAAGATTGCAAAATACTCCCTCTTGTCATTTTTAAAATTAATTTATTTGAAAATAATTGTATCTATTAAAAGTCACCATAGAGAGTATACGACATCAAAGTCGAGTCTATTCCAATTGACAAATACAAATACAAGGAAACAAAGGTGATTTTATAAAACACCCAATCCAGCCCCTCCATTTGGTGGTGAACTATTGGACCACCAAATGGAGTAAAGGTACAAGAATGACAACTGCTACTATTTGAATGAGGTGTCTAGCTTTGGTTCTGAGCCGGCCTCCAAAACCTAGCTCGTTTTATATGATCATCCGTTAATTGGTTCTAGTAATTCTTCAGAAAAAATACCTCACTACCTAAGGAATCGAATTGTTTGGCACAAGAATAGTTGTGCCTCAGGGTAAAGCATGTGCACTATCGATCTTAGAGATAGAGATCGATGGCTCCCTACCACATTGTACTATTGGACCAGGGTACCTGATAATTTCTCCTACCAATGTGGTTCAGTTCAGGATCGATGGCTCCCTACCACATTGTACTATTGGACCAGGTCACCAGGGTACCTGATAATTTCTCCTACCAATGTGGTTCAGTTCAGCTCGAGAGTGAAGTGTTCACTTCTCCTCCCCAGGTTTTGAGAAATTATTGAGTGGGAATAGCTAGCTGAATGACTCGCGGGTTTGGGTACTTGTGATACATGTCGCTCAGCTGTTGGTTTTCTCTGCTTATGCTTCGACGGTCTACATTCACACCTAATTATTCCACCAGAGTTCTTGGCTTTTTTTTTTTTTTTGCCAAACGCCGCCATATGTGTGATGATCAAAAGGGTAGAGAAAAAAGGAGGCCGCCATATGGAGAATTATTTTATGTATGGGGTGTGCCACGTTGGTGTTGAACTGGTTGACTGAGGAAGCGCTACTGGCGTACGTTCCCGCTATGCGTGCCGTAAAAATTGCTTCTCCTACGTTAACTTGAAAATTCACCCACTTTCCCTTGAAAATTCCGAAATTGTGGGTGACCTAACTTAATGTAGGATAGCATTACTCCATGCCGTTGCGCATAGCTGTTAGCATTCAGGTGGAGGGCCATTAGCGTCAGTGCATTTAATCTCTACGGTCGGCAGCGCGTGTTAGGAAGATGCAAATCCCACATGGCAAACCAGCTAAAATTGATTAATTGCACCACCCTCCACAAAATTGATTCCGCCACACCAACAAGTTCCCAACTTGCGACGCTTTGAGGCCTACCAAAGTTTTCTTGTCTTCTTTTCTTATCTCACTAGCCCCAGAATCTGATCCGGGCCCTGTTGGAGTTCACTTTGCACGGCCCTAAGATCCATCGTCACGTGGGATCAAAAGGTTGAGATATTATGCAGCGAGTAGGACCGTCCACCATCACATGGTCACACCCCAACCAAACACGAACACGGTCGTCATCATAGGAGCGCGACCGCGCCACCATCCCTGCCCAAAATGGAGTAAAATGAGTATACTGCACCTGCCGTAGCGTAATAAAACTAATCTCTCTCTCTCTCTCTGGCACGCTAGAAGAGCAAAGGCCAAAGGGTCTAGCTTCTACATCTGAGAGAGAGAGAGAGAGGCAGCAGCAGCCGCGATGATGGCCGCCGCCCAGCTCCGCTTATCTCCTTTCGCCCCCACCACCACCTTCTCCTCCTCTTCTATCCGCCGCCATTCCCCTAACCCCTTCCTCCCTTCCATTACTCCTCTTTCCACCATCCCCCGCCCCCTCTCCCTTTTCCCCACCAACGCCTCCTCCGCCTCCTTCCCAAGCCCCGATCTTTCCTCTTCCGGCGGCGACAGCGGCATCGGCTCCGGCCTCCGTGGAACCGGCGGCAACGGTGGCGACAATGACGATGGCAGCGGCTCTTCTGGCGATTCCCACCTCTCCGATGGCGGAGGATCCGATCTCGGGTTTCTGGGCCTCTTTCTCGAGGGTTGGCGATCCAGGGTGGCCGCCGATCCCCAGTTCCCCTTCAAGGTGCTCATGGAGGAGCTGGTCGGGGTCAGTGCCTGCGTCCTCGGTGACATGGCCTCCCGCCCAAACTTCGGCCTCAACGAGCTCGACTTCGTCTTCTCCACCCTCGTTGTCGGCTCCATCCTCAACTTTGTCCTTATGTACCTCCTTGCCCCCACCTCCGCCTCCGCCTCCGCCGGCCTCCCCTCCCTCTTCGCCGCCTGCCCCTCCAGCCACATGTTCGAGCCCGGCCCTTATTCCCCTGCCCACCGTCTCGGTACCTTCGTCTACAAAGGAGCTCTCTTCGCTGCTGTTGGCTTCGCGGCCGGCCTGGTGGGCACCGCTCTATCAAACGGCCTGATCAGGATGAGGAAGAAGATGGACCCCAATTTCGAGACCCCGAACAAGGCCCCGCCGACGATCCTGAATGCGCTCACTTGGGCCGCTCACATGGGACTCAGCAGCAATTTCAGGTACCAGACTTTGAACGGGGTGGAGTTCGTGCTGGGCAAAGCGCTGCCCCCGGTGGCTTTCAAGGGATCGGTGGTCGTGTTGAGGTGTGTGAATAACTTGCTGGGTGGGGTCTCATTCGTGGTGCTGGCGAGGCTGACGGGCTCGCAGAAGGTGGAGGAGAAGGACCAGAAAGCGGAGGCCGAGGTAACGGCAGGATCGGATGAGGAGAAGGAGAAGTTGGTGGTGGTGCTGGAGGGAGAGGAGCACTTGCAGGGCAACCAGTCTTCATCTTCTTCTTACAAGTGAAGTGATTCTACTATTTCTACTGCTGGGGCTTTTGATCCTGTGGTAGAGAGAGAGAGAGAGAGAGAGTGAGAGAAAGAGAAGAGTCCTCATGTAAAGTGAGTTTTCCTTTATTCGTAGTGTTACTGAAACGACAGTAGGTTTCTCAATAATTGTGCTGCTCTCATGAAAATGGTTTTTTCTCAATAGATAAAATTTTGCAAACTTTGATTTTACTTCAATTTCATATCTGTTGATTACGTGTGCTCTTTAAGGATCTGAATCCCATGGGTTTGATTGTTTATTTTTAGAATGGAGGAATGAGGTTTGTATGTGTTCTATGAGCTTGACCAACATTAAGCTCCTTTCAATATCTTCCAGGTACTACTTTTGTTTATTTAGTTCGGCACTAATACCAATTTCTTTTGCCTGTGCTCTCAAAAGGATTTGCAGTTACCCAATCATCATCACCATTATGGACTCATTTTATATACTGTGTAGGTGAAATGGGTTAATTTGTCCTTCTATAAAGAGTTACATTCTAATTTTCGTGTTCTTCTGCAATACAAGTTATTGAAGAATAAGCTTTAATGTATGCACGTCATTGCTGAGTTATGGTTAGTTGATGATCATGGTTGCTGAGAATGGCGTGATCTTCCGTTTGCTTAATGCAATAGTATGATTGTCATATTCAGTTGGCGGTCGACTGACCCTCTGGTCGGCCGCGGTGGCGGGGTAGCCGACTGAGCCTGGTCGTCTGTGATGGAACTAACCCCAATTCAGTTGAACTCTTGCATGGACTGACTGAAAGGGAAAAGGGTAACTGTACAAGGCATTTTTGCACCCGTTTACGGGACCAGTGTCAAAGGAAAGGATTGTTGCACTCTCCCGCTGGAATGAATCGACATTAGTCGATCGAGCGGCCAAAGCCGACATTTCTGGTCGATTGACTGTTCCTGCTCGCTTTCCTAGTTGGCTGACGCTTACTTAGGGGCTGTTTGGATAGTGAAAGAGCAATGAATGTGAAATCAAATTCAGGTGAAAAAATTCATTGGCTTTCATGATGAATGTGAAATTCGTTTGGATAGCGAAATTTTTAAGATGAATATAATTGGTCATGTGTTTGGATAGTGAATGTGAAACAGTAAAGTAATTTTTTACATTTTGACCATTTTACCCCTACATGACCTCTTTTTTACACTCCGTCCGACATTAGTAATACCATATAATTTTCTAAAATGGATTAATTTTAGTTTAATTTGGAAAATTAAATCTTGGTACAAATTTGGGATGGAGGGAATACTGTTCATGAATCATAATGAGGGCAGATTTGTATTTTTGCAGATGAATTGAATTCACTCTCAGGTGAAAGTCCTCATGAGGACTTTCACCTGAAAGTGCTCTTTCACCCTGAATTTGTTCTTTCAGGTGAATTTTCTAATTCACCTGAAATTCACCAAACAAACCAGTTTCACTCTCTTTCATGTGAAAGAGGGCTGAATTGACAGTGAATTCAGCCCTCTTTCACTGTCCAAACAGCCCCTTAACCGAGGACTGGCTTGCTTTATTTTATGGGCTTGGGATTGAGAGTGCGGGGAGGCGGTTTCGGCTCTTTCCTTTGCGTGTGATGTACTGCTTTCGGGTTCTTCAGACTGGAGAGGGCTAACGAGCAAAAGTGGACGCTTCTAACTTTCAGAGATGGTTTAGGATGGCAGAAGCAGGGCAAGAGGCAGGGAAAGAAGGTGCATATTTATAAGAGGAAAAAGCTATCCTCCGTTCCAAAATCAAATTTGGACGTCCGTCTCCTGGAAGGACCAAACAAATGCCATCATGCTTTCATATAAGTCGATGCATGTGGCCAAAGCCTCACCCATGGTAACTTGCCAAAAAAAAGATTCGCCCATGGTCACGGGTAACTGTACTTCATAAACTATCTGCAGTTGCTTGGTAGTGATTTTGGGGCCGTTTAAAAGCAAAACATCCAGATGGGATGTTTTGCTACACTGTAGCATCTGGATATTTTATATATCCATGAGGTGTTCAGCTGAATGTAAAAATCCACATGGATGCTACAGTAGATATCCAATATCCAGTCTGGATATTTTTGCAATAATCACTCCCCAAACGGCCCCTTTGTCGTATATTCCAATAAGAGGAGTACGATGACCATGAGAACTTTCAATCGAAGATTCTACTCCCGGGCAAAAAGGGCTAATTGGGGCAACAAGCCCAATAAAAGAAGACTACTTTCCTATACCGTGTGAAATAAAAAAATTTGAACAAGAGCAAACAAGCGTAGGGAGAGGACTTTCCTAGTTTCACAGGGTGTAGCCTGTAGGCACCTTTTGCTGGCACAATGCCGTCCCATCATCGTCCGTGGCTTCCGATGCTTATGACTCAGTACCGTTCAAAGCAGGCAGAAGAGAAGGTTCGAAGTTTTGATCACACGGAAAATAGTGGAAGCGGAAAAGAGTCTCGAGGAAATCATTGAAAAGAGTCTTGAGGAAAGCAGTGATCTACTGGTCTTCGTGCAAGCAGAGACTCTTTCATATGTGAAATAGTTGCAGGCGCTAGGTAATATACAAGCATTAATAGATTAAAATGTTGACATGAAAAAGGGCGGTGGCTGTGGAACCCAACAGCACAGCCTAGCATCATGGGAGAACTGTTCCACAGCCCGAGTTCCATTAACTTCCGTAGTATCCATGCTGGTATGCGTGAGATTGTAAAAGGAAACAGCTACCAGTCATTTCCAGCCGCATACTGTTAAAAAAGAAAAAATGGCACCCACTATCCCCAGATCTATAAAAAAAAATTAATATGAACACAAGTCAGAATTGGGCCGAACTTGTCCTCCGAAGCTGGTACTTCGGCTCTGGAGGTGGTGCACAATGTAAGATCTTATCAAAATCCTGCAAAGAGAGAGAGAGAGAGCGAAAGATAAAAAAGTGTCTAGACAACTTAACAGAAGAACATATGCAATGTTCGTTAAAATGCACATTTGAATTTAAAATTGTTGAACCAAATCCATGAGTAAGAAAGCAGGAGAACATATACAGCTATTCTTCAAGCCACAAGAAGCTATTCAATGAAAAGGAATCAAATTGCAACAGTACGACTGTTTCAAATATTTTGGGGCAGGAGACGTGTAAATTTCTAACTTGAATTTGACACATCGAGCTATCCATCCAGTGCATATTGCATAGGTGGTCTTAAAGTTTCATTTATTCCTCGAACTCTCACTTTACTTATGAAGGTTGCCACAACCACCTCGCCTGTTCCGAGCACGTAAACCTTAGAAAGCACAAGTGTATAACAAGCTTGCATGATACCCAGTTCAAACGGTCTCTATATATGAGTGAATTTAGATGTACTTTCCTCAAGGCAAATTTTGTAACCCCTTCCCAGATCCATACAATTGGTAACATCTCCAAGAAAACCCCAATTTGATGGTCATAGCCATCTCCACATACATATACAAGGTCGCTTATAATGATATTCAGAACAAATAAGATACACATAAATGTTTACTATTTAGCAAAAATACGACCAGATGTTCTAGATATCCTCATGAACAAGCCACTTTCACAGAAAGCTACATTGTAATTGAAATGCTAATAGGAACAAATAGGATACACAAAAGTTTACTATTTAGCAAAAATATGCCCAGATGTTCTAGATATCCTCCTGAACTAGCCACTTTCACAGAAAGCTACATTGTAATTGAAGTGCTTATAGAAAAAACATTCAGCATTCATTTCAACAGAGGTAAGACTAACATATCAGTAGAACATCAAATAGTGCGGTCCCTAATTTAATGCACTTCAAATCATACTTTCATAATTTTCTTGACATGGTCAAGCAGGCAACCCATCCCAGAATCCAACCTTAGTAAAAGGCGAGAATTTTATTTCGTCCAGAAGCTACAGCCTACCGGACAAAGTTGGTCACTGGAAAGTTGGAAACCCCCCCTAAAATAAAATATGTGCATGTGAGTACTTGAGTGTGTTATAGTAAGATAGTATGTGCGAGTTACAAATATGCTTACATGAGAGAGAGAGAGAGAGTCACTTGAACGGTGGGTTGCATAATCTAATTTCTTATACTAGATGTATCAATAAGCAGCATCAAGATTGGCTGGTTGATTTCCTACGCTTCATTCAACTTCTTAACGGCGCTTTGTAACGGATATTAATTGTGGCTGAATTGAGGAAAGAGGAGAATAGGGTTATGGACTTCACTTCTCATAAACCTTTTTGCTTTTCTCCCCCTGGACTTGTAATTATGCCTCAGTAAATTGGCCCACATAGTATGACTGGGTAAATTGTAGTAGGTCATTAGACAGCCTGGTAGAATGATTTAGCTGTTCTCAAGCGTGTTTGGCCTGACACAGCAATCAGGTTAGAACCTAGACTGGTTAAGCATATATAAATGTCTCATAGAGTTGGCAAATATGATTAGGTTAGTTGACAAGGATTGCTTTCAGTAACAACATATCCTCCATTAACTGCTCAGTAATAATGGACCAAATGCAAGTATATGACAAGGTCACTTAGCCACTTCTTTTATGGTAAACAAATGAGACATACAATATGTCCAACATAGAACAAGCATAACCTCTTCAGCTTTTTATAACAAGCATAACATATGTCCAGGGAATTGACATAAAAAAGAGTTCAGCAACACTCAAAATCACAACTTCTACAAATAATGAGGAGGGAAAATAACGCTCTCTTGTGATGAGGAGTTGAAAACCAAAAAGATAAAGTATTTAACTAAAACCACGAATTATCATGAACCAGAAGGTCTGACGGAAGAAATTACACAGTCATTATGCAACTTTCCTCTTTTTTAAACCATGCCAACTTCCCCAGTGTGTATGCCTTCCATGCCAAAACTGCATGGTGCTTGCATGTTTGGGTAGAGTTTATGTTGTCAATAGATATTTAGTCCTTCCACTAACAACTCAAATGAACAATGTTTACCAAACTTCAATACACATTGAAGTTTATTAAAGTTTCTAAAGAACCAAACATGCAAGCTAAATTTTCTAGTGTCAAAGGGTAATACCAAGAAAAGGAAATAGAAAGATAAGAACTTGCCCTCTGTTTTCTGAGTCTTTCATTCTCTTCTTCAAGATGAGACACCTTATTCTCCAATTCATTTGTGTAAGCCTGTTTACATCAGGAAAGATGTATTCCCATCAATTAAGAGAAAGGACAGTTGGAAGGGAGAGGTGAAAAAAAACAGCACACTTGCCTGCTTCCTTGCTCGAGAACGAGCTGCAGATTCCCTGTTCTTGATCATTCTCTTCTGCCGCCTCTCCACTGATTTCTCAGCAACATCTGCTGGAGCAATCCGCTTCCTTCCTGGGGTTTGTGGATCTGACAACGTACCCATTAACGGGGAAGAAATAGTCATATGATTTTCAGGATATGATGCCTCCAAAAGAGGACCTGGACTCATTGACAAGCCTTGTGGAACAGCAGGACCTGACATAAAAGTGTTCATAACATTAGGTGGCTGGTTTTGTGCTTGCTGTTGATACTGATACTGCAACCACTGCCCTTGCTGTGGGTAATTTTGTGACCCAGGAATCAAATCAGCTCCCACAACAGAAGCAACATTATAAATTCCTTGTGAAAGATCCAGACCCTTTATCTCTTCGTCGCCTCCTTTTCCCCTATCTGGCCCTTCGGCCACAATTCCGGCCTTAACCAAAAAATCCTCGAGGGTCATTTCTCCAAGTGTAGGTTGCCTATCTTGCATCTTCTTCTCTTCCTTATTCTTCTTTTGGCCTCGCTGGATATCTGTCCAGACCTCGTCAACAGTCTTCTTGCTCAGGGCCCTATCTATGGTCAGACTACCCTGACGTTGCAGACCCACCTCTGGAGCAGCACTTTCAACTTCCATCCCCATGGCCAAACTTGATTCAGCCGACCAGACATTCTTAAGAAGTTCATCAAGGTTCATACTACTCAGAGGTTTCCCTAAATCACCTAACTGGTTTTGAACTTCGTCGAGAGTAAGGCTGTACAAAGAGCTTTGCCGAGCCAGCGATTGAACCTGAGATTGCTGCCTGCCCCCTTGTGATCCCATTGTTTGAATACCCATTCAACAAGTTTGAGACAATTGCCCAACAAACTTCCACGGTTTTACAAGTTAAAGCGGCTCATTCAACACCCCTAAAATGACCAAAGGAATGATTCAGCCCACAAAACACATGAATGATAGTAGTTTATAGAAAGCAAACAACATACAAGACTGCAGAACCAAAAAATGCAGTTACATAGCAAATAAAGCTTGCAACTTTCACATGCTTCATTTTTGGCCAAGAGAAAATTACAAATGATTTCAAGCATTTGGTCTTAAGAAACCAACGGTAGATCACTAACAAATCCGAAAACCAAAATTTTAGTCAACTGAAAAAAGACATGCAGAGAGATTGAATTCGGAACACATCAAACAGGAGGGACCGGAAAGACGAAGCAAAAAAATCCGTAAAGTGGAATCATCACAACCATATATAAATATCAGTGAGGGTAAAATGGTATCAAAATGAATTCAATCAATCATAGCCCACAAATACCAAAAAAGAAGAAGAATATACTACAACACAAACGAAGTAAACAATGAAAAAGAATACATATATAGAAAAATGTTCTATTGACTGGTGAGATGTAATCAGAGGAATGACAAACAAAAAGGACGACCCTTGAATTAAGATTTCTACTCACATGCAGAGGCGAATTAATGGAGGATTCGATCTGAATCTGAAAGAGAAGCCCCAATAGCCAATTTCGACCAAACGCAAATTCCTCCCTTGCAACTGTTCCCTCTTTCAATATACTCAGTTAGTACTGGTATTGAAGCTTGGAGTGGAGTTTCCCAATACTCTCTCTCTAATTTTGCAGTGGGACAAAGTGCAGCAAACGCCAAACACAGACACACACACTGCTGGGTCTGTGGGTGGGGTGAGGATGAATGAGTGAGTTAATTTATGTTTTCTGGAAGGAACGAACCATTTTATACATCATAACCCGCTTTCTTCATTTTTAGTATTTTGGTTCCATGGCCATCCCCAGCAGTATGTGAGGCACCCACAGCTTCTGTCCCTGTTTGTGCTTCTGCCCTTTAATTTTGTTTTACTTCATAAAACGGATAATTTATTAAATAATAATTAAAAAAATTACCGAGCGGAAAAAGTTCAAAAAAAGTAATCTCAATCCGCTTATTTGGCAGCTATACCAGAAAAGACATCGATTGTCTTCCATCTAAAGTGAAAGGCGTCCGTTAAACAGATGTCTTTCAATCGTAACTAGAAAACTGACACTTTTGATAGCCTTAAACGATGCATATTTCTCTTATTTTTTATCAGTTATTATTAAATTTTTTTAATATTATTTTTTATAATAATGATATCTTAAAGATGTTGAGCCACCGTATTTATGATATTTTTTCGATATGATATCAAGATCATTAGGATATCATGATGATAAAGAAAATATTAAGAATAAAGAAGAATAAAAAAATAGACAAAAAATAAACTAAAAATGAAGGAGATATGATTAGTTAAAAATTGTCCCAGAGTGCTATCATGTATAATATTTGCACTTCACCAAATCATATCTTCTTAATTTCTATTCCGTTTTTGTTATTTTTTTTCCTGTTCTTCATAATTTTTAATGCTCTTCATTATCATTATGATATCCTAATAATCTTGATATCATATAGAAAAAATACTACAAAATCCATCATAAATAATATGCGGTGGTTCAACATCTTTATAATATTATTATTATAAAAAAGAGTATTAAAAATAAAAAATAGAAATTATGGGGCGAAAATAGTTCAAAAATGAGAGATATGCATCGTTGAAGTTTGTCCCACTAAAATAGTTAAGGTTCTTAGAGGCGTCAGTTCTTTTCTATTTACAACCATAAGACATCCGTTCAACCGACACCTCTTAATTTAAATGGAAGACATCGCATTTCAGGTTAAGGTAAAAAAAAAACTGTGTGGGGCTAATGCCATGCTGGCGCTTATGTAGTTTGTTAAATAATCGGATCGGGAATTTTTTCTCAACCTTTTTCGATCGGTAATTTTTTAAATTATTATACTCAAACTTTAGAAGTACTCTATTATTTTAAAATATAAATGGTCAGAAGAAGATGCTCAAACTGGAAGAAGGTGAAAACTTTCTTTAGGAAGAACGAATGTTTAAGCTAGGATGAAGAAGAAGAAATTGCATGAAAGTTGAGCAAAGCAAAGAAACAGAAAAAAAGCGTAACATGTTGGTTATATACCGACGGAGTGGGGAGATAGTGAGATACTATCGTCAGCACGTGAGATGATAGATATCGACCGGGTCCCAAGCTGGATACTTACTGAATAAATCCGACATGATATATTGTGGAAGTATGACCAAGAGAAACGTGCGCAAGGGACTGATAAAATTATTTCTTCTTTTCGTAAAATCTATTGACGTGGTAGTGACGTGATTTTGGTGACCATTTGGTCAGGCTAGACTGGACCATATTACAAGTCAGCAGACACAAGGCTTTGGGTTTATCTGACACCCAACCCGGTAGGACCCACTGAACTGTGTTTGGACAAAAACAGAAGAAGCACTTTTCAGTCGGAGTTCAATCAACAACCTAACAGATGTTTACCCAAAAAAAGCACATTGCAGTTTATTATACCAAGAGTTGGAAGATGGGATTTGATTGATTACAAAGACGCTTTTATCTTTTCTAATCAACAACCTAACAGATGTTTACCCAAAAAAGGCACATTGCAGTTTATTATACCAAGAGTTGGAAGATGGGATTTGATTGATTACAAAGACTCTTTTATCTTTTCTAATCAACTACTCGTATGCTTAATAGGAATATTAGCAACTTGAAGATAATCCCTTCCTACATCGGATCAAAGTGTACTTAGCCTTCCTGCGAAGGGCCTCTCTCATGTCTGAATTGTCGGACCTTCTCGGTGGGCCAAAGGTGTGGTCCACTACCTTGTCTCCGTTAGATAGATACAAACGCAAAGGGGTTGGGGGCCCTGGGGCCCACATACCACATGCTCACGGCTGACCCGCAGATACTAATACCATTGCCGACCTGCTGCTTTTTTCCAAAAGGGGGGATTTTATATGGGAAAAGTTTAAATGAGATCGCTCTCATATTGCTTATATGAGGCCACTTTGTATCGTAGCCATTGGATCTTGATCTGACCGCTACAAATATCTATAATGATCTCACCCACTTCTTGATGTGACACACTCACCTACCCACTGATTTGATATCCACCCTCTGATCGGAATCTAACGGCAATAAAGATTGGCCCTCATGCTCCTTTTATGAGAACGATCTCATGTAAACTCATCTCATTTTCTATACAGTCACATAAAATGTTTTCGTTACGCGTACAGTATCAATTTTTCCAATCAAATAATGTCATCAATGCGTCATGCTTGTATAAAAAAACTAAAATACATATTTCTCCTACAAGTAATAAATAATATAATTATATTTTTTAAAAAATAGAATAATTATATTATTTTAGGAATTTGCCCGGCATTGCCTAGCTTAATTATGGCTACACGGCGAAGATGTTACGCGGGTAATAAATGGAGGCGGAGATGAGGACCCTCCGATGGGCGACGATGATGGAAGACCTCTAAACGTAGGTGACGTTGTCGATGAGATAAGTACCGGCAAACAGAAGATTAAAGAAGATGATTGGGAGGGAGAAGACCAACGATGAAGCCATTGGCGCCATCGTGTAATAGTCTCTCTGCAATCTGAATGGTCTAGCCACCTAGCGTAGCACCTTATCATCACTTAGTTAATGTTATAGTGTGCCTTGTATGACATTCACTTGTATAAAAAAATCGCATATCTCATAGTAGCATAATTATCTTATTTCAATATGAGCCCCGGTAGCCTCCGGGCGCCCGGAGAGGAGCTTCTCTCCGGGCGCCCTATCTCAACCTTCGGATCTCATCCGACGGTTGACATCACTCTCCTCTCCCCTCCCCCCCCTCTCCCTCCCTCTTCGGGCGCCCGGAGAGGAGCTTCTCTCCGGGCGCCCTATCTCAACCGTCGGATCTCATCCGACGGTTGACATCACTCTCCTCTCCCCCTCCCCCCCTCTTCTCTCCGGAGAGGAGCTTCTCTCCGGGCGCCCTATCTCAACCGTCGGATCTCATCCGACGGTTGACATCACTCTCCTCTCCCCTCCCCCCCTCTCCCTCCCTCTTCCCCTCTCCCCCTGGTTCGACGGGCCGCCCGTCGCCCCGGTGACCCCCTCCCACTCCCCCCTCTAGCCTCACCCCGCCGCCCCCGGCGACCACCTTCCCTCTCCCTCTCTCTCTTCCTCTCTCCCCCTCTCTCTTGCTCCTTCCGCCTCCACCCCGGCGACCCCCCTTCCTCTCGCCCCGTCGCCCTGGAGATCCCCCTCCCGCCGTCTCCTCTGGCTCGACGGGATACCCTCGCCGTGGCAGTGGGGTGGTGAAAGGTAGAAAGCTCTCAGGTTTTCACCTTTCGCCGCCCCACCGCCACGGCGAGGGTACCCCGTCGAGCCAGAGGAGACGGCGGGAGGGGGTCGCTGGGGTGGGAGAGAGGAAGAGGGGTCATCGGGCGTCGCAGGGGCGGAGGCAGAGGGAGCAAGAGGGAGGGGGAACGGGGTCGCCGGGACGGCGGGGCGGCGCCAGAGGGGGAGTGGGAGGGGGTCACTGGGGCGGCGAGGTGTCGCCGGGGTGGCGGAGCGCCCCGTTGAACCAGAGGGAGAGGGGGAGAGGAGGGAGATCCGACGGTTGAGATAAGGTCGCCCGGAGAGAAGCCTCTCTCCGGGCGACCGAAGGCTAACTTTTGCCTTTCAATATAGCCTCCCTTAGCCGACAAAAAAATAAGTAGAAGAGAAGGAAAAATGGTAAGTTTGGGATTTTAAAAAAATAATAGAATTTCGGATCAGTAGGATGACGCTAATTAAAATTTTAGAACCAATTGTAATAGGTATTTGGACAAATATTTATGGGCTCTAGTTTTATGTAAATAAAAGATTTTTTGTGACTGAATGTGAAATTCCCCCTTTCGAAAATTTTGATGAAAACTTGAATCATAAACCTTACCTTGTTTGGCATTTTTCATTGCTGCCATCCTAGCCCTAGTTCTTTTTCTTAGGAGGAAGTCGTAAATCACATTGTGCTGCATGATTACACACACCCAGCCTGGATATCACTTCCCAGTTCCCTCTTTCCCAAGTGCTACCTCACTCTTCTTAATTAGATTAGAAATTCATCTATTTTTACACGGCAGCTGTCACATCATCAATCAATTTTTTTTAGGGGCCGTTTGGGCCGTGATTAAAAGCTGTAGTATCCATGTTTTTTTCGAAAAAAACATGGATGCTAGTTTGGTGCGTGATTACGCACCAAAGGGCCCCTAGTTAGAAGAGAAATTTTAGTCTTTTTTTTCTTAGTCTTTAGTATCTGCTCCAGTCAGTATACCTGCTCTTCAAACTAGATGCAACTCTCGATCCATCCATCCATTTCTCTCTCTCTAGGCCAGACCGAAAGCTAAATTTAGCTGCATGACGGTCGCATTGAAAGCGTAACTTGTGTAAACTAGTTTCTTTCAACAATCGTCTCTGTTCTTCTAATTACAGTACATTGTCAATGGCCAGCAGATTACTACTTCGAGGCTTGCTTAAAGACTTGGATCAGGTAGAAGTCCTTTAATGGAGTTATTGAGGCAACTGAAACCTCCAATTTCCAACTACAAGCTCCTTATCATTCACTAATACGTACTTTATTATGTCAAATGGATCAGGTAGACAGAATTATTTTTTTACATGAATAATGTGAACGAGTATGTACAATTCATCACATAGTTGGTACTACTCTCAATTGTGCCATAGGGACTATCTCCTGCATAGATTAACGACGGACTAAAAATCACTATTTTTGTGTCACATATGGCTATCAGACATCAATTTAATCATAATGCATAAATCTTGGGGATATCTGGAATACGAAAACATACACTAAATCACGCAATTACTTTGAGATCAGTGCCAAAAAGTTGTCTTTCTACTACATACATTCATTTGAGATGACTTTTTTGTTTCCACTATATAAATCTAAATCCTGAGGAAATTACAATATTCTTTGGCATGAGTTTTTTTACATTTCTTGCCCAACAAAGCACCAACTTTTTATCTGTTTCACTTGAATATGGCTAAGGTCCCACCTGTAGAAATCAACGCACGAAGATATATATTATTACCGATCCTTGGGAGACTCAACCCCCACCATCTAAAAAATTCTTGATGTCCTCATGAATGTATAAAATCTTCACTATCTTCCACATATAGAACGTGTTTGCACTTGTGTAGATACTAGATAGCATGTAACATATGAGCATATACAATCTGAAAGGTTTACATGAATGAGGAACTCGTAAGTGTAAAGTTTTTCCAGCTGAAGCAACACTGTTCACGTGCCTTGTATGCTTGACATTTGGCCTCCAGCCCCTGCAGGGTACATGATGGCTGGGCAATGGCCATGGATGGCGAGCAGTAGGGAGCAAAAATGTTTCATTTCGTGCATATCACGTGCAAGGTGCTCCTGGAGAACAGTCGCGGGAACAGAGAGGAGACATGAACTGTGCAAGGCCAATGACATTATGATTTGAACCCAAAATTTAAATCTTTCCAAGAGGAAGTGCTTGCTCTCTTCACGTTCCATTGACCAGTGCTCCTGGGCTGCAATAAACAATCCAACCTACCAGCGATGTGTTCCCGTTTTGTCATTGAACGTCTAAAGAACCGTCTCCATGTGTGATTTCCCTTGCACTTAAAGCAACAACAAAAGACGGGCAACTAGCTTTCACAGGATTCTGTCGAAAAGTTAGTACTTCAGTAACAATCGGCCAAAGTGGATGACGGCAAATTAAATACATCAGCCATAAATGAGCACCAAACTCAACTTAGTTAATCTGTTCAAAGACCCCAATCTGAGAGAAATCACCTAAATCCTCATCAAGACTACATATTAGTCTCGAAGGACCTTATAAGCAAGCTGCCGGTTGCGAATCTCATTACCTCAAACCACCGTGAATGGGGAATGCTTGATATTTGGTTACTTTATATATACATATTATACAAAAAATACTAATGGATCAAAAAACCACCGTTAAACGCTGGTAAACTTGTTCGCAGGTCAACCCCATGGCCGCAAAGAGAAGCAGAGACAAAATCTAACCAGTCCACATCCCTAATGGTCAGCAACGGCCATATGAAATTTTAAACAAAGGAACCGCCATATTAGGAATCTTATAATACATTCCTTCATTGACCTGCTCAGCAAATGACATTTTTAACTTGTTAACGCAGGAATTCCAAATTTTGTGTAGACTGGATTTCCCTCATCCAACATTCGTTGGTCCTGTTCACGAAGAATGATGTGTATCACAATGGCATAACATTTAGCAGAGAATCATAAAAAACTATGGGGTACAAGGCCGAATAAGCATCATTAAAAAATGATGTTCAATAAAACACTTGAAATTAGAATCAGGAAATACACAAATTCTAATTGATCATCCACAACTTAATTGGAAGTAATTGAAACACGTGGTACTGTTGGATTATCCTCAGCCAATAATCAGAAGACTACGTCTCATCTACCATTTTACTAGTGCATATATGAATTGCTTTTTTAAGGCCTCATCATTGATTTTGCTAGCATCTAGTAAAATGAAAGACTATATGCATCAAAATTAGAAAATGCATTAGGGATGCAAGGAGAAGTTAAACAAGCGAGGACAATGAGCATCTCTCAGTCTTTGAGCAAAAGAATACTTTGCATAGAATGATCAGAAGGCTCCAGGATGGCAAGTCAATAACACACAAAAAAACCTCTAAAATATTCAGTGACAACTTATCGGAAGAGAATAAGACCGTCAAGAGTGGCTAAGCTACGTTAGACCATGCCCCTCCCTTTCCTCCCCTCCAGAGAAAAGCTTAAAATGGAGGGTGGTAGGGGAGGCGAAAAAGAAAAAGCCTAAGAATAAAAATAGTCTAATTTTACAAAGGTCGCAGTCCGTAGCTGAAAGACTATATGCATCACATGACATACCCAGAACATGTAGCTAGCAAAAGATGCAGTTTAATCAGTATGGTAGACACACAAGGTACAAAGTTTGAACTAATTTCTTCTCTATTCTTTCATGTCCTCAAGACTCATTACATAAATGTGAAAAGATAAAGAAACCAAGTTTTAGGAGTCCCGTAGGCCATGCTAAAATATTGTCTGATTTATGTGAATGCCCACTTTGTATCTGTTTGAGAGAAAATTTTTGTTAAGGTATTATAACTTACAGTAATCACATATTTTTCATGACAAACAAAGGCAGATAAATGCATAAAAACAGACAATCACCCAAGCTGGTACATTGGAATCAATCAATAACTACATCATGTATCAAAAAGACTTGAACCAGAATTCAAATAACCATCGGGTTAGTCATTACAGATTTATGATGAATTTTTATAAAATTGAGGTTAATCATTGTAAAAATTGAGTAATCCATCCGTAAGTTCTGTCATTTTCAAATCCTTCATTTTGAACTTAGGCTTAGTTGATTTTGGACTTAGGATTAGCTGATCAAGCGTTGAACTGATAGATTTACTATACAGAGGTAGTCGATCATGATTACAATACAAGATATCTAGGAAGTCATAAATTCTCGTAATCTATCCTAGATTCAAATTATTCTTTGAGAAATTGACACCTCTCATGTGTAAATTTAGCTAATTCATGAAAATGTTCGGATACCCTAGGCATCCCATTCTCTACCGTTACCACCACAACCATTATAATTAACCACTCTACTGTTTGACAGTTTAAGCATCTTTTTTCTTTATTTCTTGGGCAGTGCATCTATGCCATTGTCAGCCATAAGCAACAAGACACTTGTTTTCTGTATATCCTTGCAATCATGTCTACAGTAAAAGGCCACTGCCTGGTGGCCATGGCTTGCATAGTTTCTGCATCGGAGCAGGCGGATGTAGCAGGCAGCAATGGCTTGTGCAGCCACTGCCATATAACTGGTGGCATTGGCTAACACAGCCTCTGCCTGCAGCAGGTTGCATCTAGCAGCCACAGCTTTATCAAGAAATTTCCAAATTCAAATATGAGGCCTCACATATTTGCAATGTACATATATCCAAAAAGTAAGAAGTATGAATTAAGACTAATCATGATAATCAGTGGCTCAACCCCACCCCACTCTTTATTTTGAATTAAAGTCTTCAATGACTACTGCTTGATTACGCTCCATTAGGTATTAATCTCATCATTTTTAATACCAAATTATGAAGGTTTAAAATATACAGAAACCATATTCTAACGTCCATACAATTTATCCAAGATCTAAAAAAGAGATCCAAATATGATATTTGAAATCAGAAAATCCTAAAATTCACAAAGACTAATCACTAATGCCTTGAATAAGTACGACTTGAATTTTGCATCAAGGACAACACTAACCAAGATATAGGAGCCAAAGCATAACCTTTCAGCTAGTCCTATAGGTAACCACTGATAACAATTTGAAACTACATACAACTAACACAGGGAAAAAAATGTCACAAGTTAGCCTCAAGTTACAAACATAAAACATCATCGCAGCCAATGACAAGGAGTCCTTTTTACCCATCCATCTCACTAAGAGCACAAAAGACAACAAAGAGCTTCTGGAGTTGGATTCAGGCATCATCGACCATTTCAACAAACAAAGAAAACAAGGTGGAAACGGAAAAGAAGAAAAAAACAATATGATCATACATGAAAAAATACAGCATCAGTACATCACCTAGCGTTCCGGATAAGACGGTAAGCTTCCAGCCGATGCACTTCCTGAAGAAAAGGACTTGCTTTTTTATGCAGTCCTTCCAGAGGACTGATCACCTTGAGATGTACCCCACGCTTGCATTCCAGCTTGAGAGACATAGCTCGCAATACCATTAATTCCAGACGAGAGCAGGCGACACTCCCAGCACCATCGGATTCCAGACTCCCGTCGCCGCCACCGGATGACCCATGAAAAACGGGTTCAGACCCTGGCCAATCAGCCGGGCTGCATTCAGACCCATCACAGAAGCAGAGGCGTAGGCCAGCGCTACATCATTTGGCTGCAGAACCCCCATCGCACTTGGCCCACCCATCACTCAGCTCACCGGAGCAGCAGCCGCCGACGTTGCTTTCTTACCGCTACCGCGCAGCCCGTCCAGCGCCTTCTGGCAGTTGAGCTGACACCCTTGGAAATCCTTATTCGGCTTCTCCAGCGCTTTCTTACACCCTTCGGCAGTCTTGTAGAGGAAAATGGCAAAACCCCTGAGCTTCCCGGTGGCCATATGAATATGAATACGAACGGGGAGCCAACTACTCATTTGGACGGGAAAATTGGAACAAAAGCTCAGAGACTCATCATGGCTACGAAGAAAGCAGTAGAGACTTGAGGCTCTAGACATTGTAAATCAATTAAACACTCCTTCAATTTGGGGGTTTTCTTTTTTAGCAATACATATTTAGGCAAACGAGGGGATAATCCAAGACTAAAAAATGATATCTCCTGTTTTGGGGATTTTATTCTTTGATTTGATGACGTTTCCTGTTTAAGAATTTTGGCAGTGCATTGCTAGCTAGACACGAGCAAAGCAGTTTGAAAATAATAATGCAGCCCTTCTTCTCTCGTTATTTTTGGCTGTTTGAACTCTTTGATGCAGCCTGCTCTTGCCATCGAGATTGTCTTCCTCATTATTCTCAAGTGGAAGCAGACTAAAAAGTTTGATTCACTCGCTCATTTAAAATTGAGTCCCAGCTATATAAGGCTTTCTTCCCTAAGTGGAAAAAATACATTTTAACTTAAATAGAAATAATTACGAGCTGAACTACAACAAAACAACATTTAATGGAACCAAAGGTTCAAACTCAAACATAGTTTTTGGCCTCGAGATTAATAACATGTGCACAGACAGAATAATCAAATCACTTGAATCAAGACTGTCCCAATTTTCTCATTAGGCCCTTTTGCCACTATTGGGGTTCGACTTGGGGCAGAGAACCTTCCTGCCCTTCGCTCTTCTCCGCTTCAAGATTGCCCTTCCACCAGTTGTTCTCATCCTCCTGCGGAAGCCATGAGTTCTCGCTAATGATTTCCGCGACCTGTTCCTTTTGGTAAGGCATAGTGCAGGCTTCCCCGCCCTCACTGTGAGAACGCGGCGCTTCTCCCGCACCACCGGTCTAAAATTGAAATTCACACTCAAGGATAGACCTAAAATTTTGGTAAATGGGAAGAAACCAAATCCATGTTAAACATTACCTCAGGCACAAATATCTCAAGTTCAGCTAAATACATATGCCTTAAAAAATCGAGTTCTTACCATGCAGCAACAACCTATTCAATTTGCACTATATACTTTAAATTTCACCTAAAGTATACCCACTTTGGAAATTTTCCTTCACTGCATAAAAACCCCCATTCTGAAGCAAATATATGAAAAGGCATTGAAATTAATACCCATCAGACCCATACTTGACATTCACGGATCAGCATTTTCACAAAGTGAAAACCACTCCACCTGATTTAAAATTTATAGAGAAAAAACAATGTAAGCTCACAACCTTCCAAGCCTAAGCATCCATCTCAAAAAGTTACACACCAAAGCATTGGATTAAAGGCTAGTAGGCTAATGCAGTGTCACAACAAATACAAACTTCTCATTCCTTCATGTCTAAAACTGTAAGAACTTTTGCATCAGACTTAAAGCAGGCAAATATGGAAATGTTCTTATTCATTTTTATAGGGCAAACTCTTTGTCAGTCCTTAAGCATACATAATTATTGATACAAGAATTATACAGAAACCAATTAGCATATCTATGTCAAATCTCACTGGCAAGGAAAAAAAAAACATAGCCATAAACAAATTGTCACCATCTCCCAAGTTGAAAGCAACCAAAAATGACATGGCCACGGCAAGAACTACAGCGAAGGATATTCACTGACTACCGCCATCTAGGTACACTTTCAAAAAATTTACTGCATGTCTAAGTTTGCAGTCATATAAAGGATGAGTATATTCCATGAAATTATGAGCTTAGAATGTGGTATACGATAAGTTTCTGCATAAAAATTACTCCTCCGTCCGGAAGTAGTAGATGCATTTGTTTTTTCCTGAACTGATATGGGAAAACCAAATATGTCTACTAATTACTAACAGAAGGAATATTAGCTGAACAAATAATCATTTGATGTCTGATTCTGGAGTGGCCAATGAGTACAGTGGAGAGTATAAAGACTTACCAGAGAAGGAGGAGGAAAGGAAGGAGAGGGAGGTGGGAGGCGAAAGGAAAGCAGAGTGGAGGGTGGACTGGGGCCGGGACAGCGTGCATCGAGCGGGGCATAGGAAGGATGATGATGTAGTTCTGGTAGGAGGGGTGAAGACGGAGAGAGAAGCAGCAGCAGCACCCACAAACGCCATTAGTGCCCAATCTTCCCACTCCTTCCTCCCTTTGCTTCGCTGCTCCTTCCTTATCCACTGAGGACTGGGCTGGGGGTTTAATGGGCCCTGCTAGATGGACCCTCCCTCGTGGGCCGAATGGCCACTCGCAGACTCGCAGGATCAAAGTTCCAAGTGATAATGACGCAAGAAAAAGTGATTATTTATTACTACTAATGATCGGTTGCGAAGACAAACGGGCATGCAACTTGCAAGTGATGGTTTGTCGATTATGTGGTTTGGATGTGGAGACTACTGATCACTTGCTCTTACATGGCGAGTTTATTCGTTCAGTGTGGCTCTCTACGACTCTACTATGGGACCTCTATATAATCCAACACATCATCAGCACTTGTTTGAGTGGCCAAAGCATTTTGGCCTGAACTATAGTCATAGAGATCAGCATGCTAAAGCTCCATTGGTTTTATATTTGGTCTTGATGTGGCTAACCTGGAAGATGCGTAATGAATGCCTATTTGAGAGTTGCGTACTATCTAGACTTGACCTCCAGGCTCATTTGCTACGACTTATCAAGGAGCATCATATACCATTACTAGGCAAGTTGTCTCAAAGGCACCAATGTAAGGAATTACAATTTTTTTGTTGGCAAACTCCCTCCGCATGGTTGGTTCAGCATCAATTTTGATGGCGCATACTGCTCATCTTCTGGTCGAGCAGCGGCTGGAGGGGTTATATGGGACTCTTACGGGGCAGTTTCTAGCTGCATGTGCAACAGAGTGTGAGGCTCCTTTAGCAATTCAAGCGGAAGCGTTTGGTTGCCTGCTGGGAATTCTCCTTGCAAAGCACCTAGGATTCTCAATGCTTGTTTACTTCTTTGTCTCGGCCACCAGAGGAAAGTCCGTGGAGAATTTGGAGCGAACTTTGGAGTATATGCAGAAATTTAAGTTTTTTTAATGAAGTACAGTAGCAACATGTATATTGAGAGGCGAATGCAGTTGCGGACCATCTTGCATTAGATGACAGGTCTTGCTGCTGGCTTCGAAAGCCTCCGTCTTGCATTCTTTCTTCTTGATACTACTCCTCTATATTTCTCCTGATTCACTTAACTATGGCCTTGGCTTGAGGCAGTGTTTACCAATACGGATTTAGTTTCTTTCCTTTTATAGAGTAGATCGTATCGTTGTGTATGTATACAAAAATAATACTCCCTCCGTTCCAAAATATTGTGTACATTTTGCCAAATCACGTGACTTCCTCTTTTCAAAAGTGGAGGAGATTTGGAAAGATTGACTTAAACTTGGTTCATGATCGAGCATACGAGTTGGACAGGATATTAGGGGGAAGAAGTCATGTGACTTCCTTGTGGGCTTCATGGTCCAATAAAAATGAGAATTTTATCAAATGTACATAGTATTTGGAAACGGAGGGAGTAACAATTTACTTTGTCCGGTCTTTTAATAGATACAATTTTTTTCAAATGAACTAAATTTTTAGTATATTTGTAAAAAATTATTTTTATTAAAAATGTTTGGAGGGAGTAGTATTTTTGTTGAGCTTAATTGTTGCATATCTATCATTATGCCGGTTTTTTTTTGCTGCAATGGCTGAGGCCTCACACACACAGGGCTGGGGCCCTCACACACCACACTCTAGGGGACCCCAAGTGCCTGGGTTGGGACTTGAACCCAGGACGACTCTTTACACAATGGAGGCTGAAGACCACTCTGCTACTACGCAGGTGGGGTGCATTCTTCCAGTTTATGTTTGCAGGTGAAAATTACTGATTCTTGCATTTTTTTTAGAAAAGAAGAAAATTACTACGTCTTAGCGAGTACCTTCAAACTATTATCCGTTGTGACAATAACAAGAATCATTTACAAGGTTGACAATTCGCATCTAGGACCAATTATTTAGGGTGTGTTTGGTTAGTAAGGAAAGGAAAAAAAAGTGAGAAAAGTCAAATTTTTTTCTTTTTTTTGAATGTTTGAATAGACAGAAATGATATAAAATTATTTTTTTATATCACGAGGACCACACAAAAATTCCAGCTATGCATTGGAGAGAAAAGTCTGGCTCCAACTTATATTTTTTTTTATCATTTAACTATTTTTCTTTTTCTTCCTTTTTCTCTCTACCAAAGAGTAGTCTGCCGACTTTGCCTGCACAGAACTCTACAACGCAAAATTCTGCATTTCGGGATGAGTCAAAATTAATCCCGTTGAAGAGCATTACTCACCATGTGTACCAGGCCTCAAAGACATCGGGCGGTCGGACCCACAGATCCAATGTCCAAATCTGGGAGAAATCCAACTCAGGATTTTGCTTGACTGGAAGAGGGAAGCAACTTCCGGAAGAGAGAAATCCTCCTCTCCATCGCCCATCCCCCTCCTCTCCCTAAAAATCCCAACATCATCACCAAAGTAATATAATAAGGAAACAGAAAACCCTAAAAATGAGAGAGAAACAGCGCAGTAGAGAGACTGAGCCCTCGCCCGCCCTTTTCTTCTTGAAAGAAACCCTTCTCCCCCCGCCACAAAACCCTAGAGAGCTAGCTTAACTTAGCTTTCCCCGATCCTAAACACAACACCTCCTCCTCCCATCGCATTTCCATCCCTTCCTTCCATCTTATAGACAACCAACATATCCAGTCAAAATAACGATGCATTCTGTGTCCATCTGATCCGTACAACTCTCTCTCTCTCTATCTCTCTCTCTCTCTCGTGCCTATGGAGGAGGGCCTCCATTCGTTTCGCGGCTGAATTCCTCCCCCCCCCACCCCGCCATGGATGTTTCCCTGCAATCTCCCGACATCCTCGGGGCCACGTCCGGCCAGCCTGATGAGGCCCGGAATGCGGCCGCAAATTCGACCGGCGAGGAGAGGAAGGAGCCAGAGAATGGCGTCAACAAGTCTCCCTGGAAGAAGCCTTCTGATGCTAATAAGGCCGCCGCTGAGCTTCCCCTCATGGGCGCAGACTCCTGGCCCGCGCTTGACGCCAAGGCCAAGTCTCGACCCAAGAATGCAGATGCTGCTGCCGCCAACAAGGCAACCCTGCCTTCCGGTGCCAATATGACTACTCCTTCTCCTGCCCCGTCTCCTCCCCCTGTGCAGGTATTGTTTATTCCAAATTTTGCCTTTCATTTTCTTTTGCTTATCCCTTTGCCAAGCTCCAATGAGTCGATTGATCTTCCATTTTTTTTCCCGTCAACATGATTTGTTATTTTTGATTGCCATCTACTGTATATGATGCTTCTACGACCGAATGCTGCTATCTGGATCCTTTCTCTGTCTAAATTATGTACCGCTATGCTAGAAAAAAATGGAACTTTGAATATCAATCATAGAAATTCATCCTCAATTTAATTTAAACTAATACATGGAAATGAACAAATGTTTGGCCTTTTTACAATGTTATCTTACAGCGACGGTATGCGGCACTTGATCTTCTTCTTTTTCTGTATGTGCACGTTAATTCATCTAACAGATTATAGCTTGTCACTAAATGTGATTTAGTTCACACAGACAGAACTTTTATCTTTGTATGAAGCACATGTGATTTTGTCACTCTATGTTTATCTTTATATTAAATATATGGCACGATGTCAGTCAATGCTTATCTGTGTACGAGGTACATGTCATTAACCTTAGAGTGACACGCTTTTTTTGGTTTGTGATAATTTCATCGAAATACTCATGTTTTGGATTTGTCTTTTGCATATCATAGACACTTATTCTGGATTAGCACCTTGTATGATTATGTGGCCTGCCTCTTTCATGCAGGGACCCTCTGTGCCAAACATGCATCGTTCAATCATCCCAAAGCATCAGAAAGGAGGCTCTAAGCTCAATCAACCACCCATCAATGGTGCACTTCCTCCAGGGGGTATACCACCCTTTCCTGTCCCCATCTCCTATCCTCAACCACCAATTCCGCCTGTTTATCATACTGTTGTTGCAGGACCTCCTGTCCCGCTCCATGAGTATGGTTTTCAGCCGTATCCTCCATTTCCTAATGGAGAGAATCAGATGGTAAAACCAGGTGCTGAAAATTTTATTGCTCCTGGTCAAGGAGGGGTGATGAGTGCTAATAGGAGTTTTCAACAATCACCTAATGTAAACATTTCTAATAGACGATGTAACTTACAAGAGCCTGTTGGTCGTTTTAACCATCCATGGCGGCACCAGCGGGGATTCAATCCCAGAGAAGGTTACAGCGTGCAACAAAACAACATCCCACCAAGGCCTTTCATGAGACCACCACCTCATTTTTTTGCACCAGTTCCTTTTTTAAATGGACCACATTTTCCTGGTATACATTGAGGTTATTTATATCTTTTATTTACTGCCGTTTTGTCTATCAAATGAATCTTTCGGGGCTTTTAGCCTAGTATTTATGTTTTTTGTTTGGTTATCTACTGGCTGACACTTCTGCCTATGTCATCGTAGGTCCTCCTGTATATTATGTACATGCTGTATCGCCAGAATCTATTAGGGGTCCACCTCCTCGTTATATTTCTCAGCCTACAGCGACTGGTCATTCTGTTCCATTGGATGACCTGAAGGCTAATGTTATAAAGCAGATTGAGTATTATTTCAGGTGATGGCTTAAAAGCTTCTGCAGTCACATTCTAATCAATTCTTTATCCATCATTAAAACGAGTCCACCTTACAGTGATGAAAATCTGCGTAATGATCATTTTCTGATCTCATTGCTGGATGGGCAAGGATGGGTTTCAGTATCCAAAATTGCTGACTTCAATAGAGTGAGTTTTTGCAGATGCTGAACACTTTATGGTTGTATGTTTTTTAATCTTAATTTCCGATGTTTGCACAAGATAAATTATGCTCTAGCTCTTTTCTCCATCTTTTCCAATTTGTCTGCTTGTATTTGTGAAGTTTTATGTGAATGTCTAACGTTACTCTTTTATTTGATTTAGCTAAAAAAAATATCTACAGACATACCATTTATACTGGATTCACTGCAAAGCTCCAGAGCCATAGAAGTTCAGGTTGATCTCACCTTCTGCTTTTGCTTACCTGTGGTTCTGTTAATGTATTGCTGTGTAATGTTACTGTAAATTTAGTAGCTATCCTTTTTTATTGCTTGTTTGGTAATTGGACAGGGTGACAAAATAAGGAGGCGCAATGATTGGGCAAACTGGCTTCCAGCTACCATAGAGAATAGTAGTGTATCTTCATCAACATCTGAGTCAACAGGCCCATTAGATAATGGTGCTTCTACTTCTCCAAACAACGGTCACCATGATGACAGTAAAATTACGAAACCACCTAATTGTCAATCCAATGGTGGTGGAAGTGATTCAGAATGTGGCATGGAAAAAGGTGCGCTTGATAGTGATTTACAGCCTCTGTGGTAAAGGAAGTCTAAATAGTTCAGTTAATTATGCATCAAGCTTTGGAAGCACATCCAATATTCACGGTTCTGATTTGAGAGGTGCTGGTGCTGGGTGCTGCTTTGAATTTGCATAATCTGATGCATTGAACAGGGCTAACTGGTGGTGCTTTTGAAACTGGGTAATATGCAGACAAAGCATTGAAATTAGGGGGGCTGTCAAAGGATTTTGCAAATGAATCTTCTTTTTTTAGGGAAGAACATAGTACTTTTCAACTTGATGAGGAGCTGGACTCGGAGCAATTGTCAACAGTTCAAAAAGAGCATCCTACATCCATTAGAAGGTATGTTTTCCTATTATATATCTGTTGATGCCTTTATTGCCTCCTGGCATTAGAGCTTTTCTGGGCTTATTCTTTGCAAGTGGTTTTCTGTGATTTAACAATAATTTTTTAAAGTTCTCTGGGATTTTTCTTTGAATTGTTATCTTCCCTTTTTAAACTAAATGCACTACAGTTTACGGTTCATGTTTCTCCTTTTTTTATGAGAATAACACAAATCTAAAAGAAGCCAAAGAGGGCAGAGGTTAGCTAAAGAATATACCGCAGGACACTTACATAGTGACGCATGACTTCAAGCATGATGATATGGAAGATTTTTGTTGTTGTTTTTGCTTCACAATCACGGAAAATGTTTTGGCTTTGAGTGTTTATAGTCTTGCAATTTCACATTTTATGCACACCGCTTTTACCATATTGGCAAAGCTTTTCCAAGTAGTATGCATTAGCCTTATTGGGTTCTGGAGAACAGAAGATTTGTACTAAAAGAAACCCAGTGTAGTGTTACTAAATTGATGCTCTGGGCTTGTGTACACCTTTTTCGTATTAAACTTAAGTGAGCAAATATGGATTTCTGGTATATGCACTGTGCCTACGTCTGCTGTACCTGATTTCCAGAGGCCAAAATTGGGGCTACTGTCTCTAATTGGGGATGATAATTTTAAATCACTTATGTTTCTTGTTTTAATTTTTGGTGCGGGTGTTGAAGGTGGTTAGAAAGTTGGATGATTCGATATGACCATCTATTTACTGAGTAAGTAAATAGAAACTTGAAATAGAAATTTTTATCAAATTTATACAGCTGTTGTAATCTGTTGCGGGCCCAGTGTCTCTCAATTACAACGGGCATTGAAGTTTGTTTGAAGTAATAACATAATTTGTTTAGAGATGAGCAATGGGTTAAGTGTGAGTACCACTATTAGTAGTAAATTCAAACTAGTTCTTAAATCACAAACAAACCAGAAAAAGTTTAGGCTTTTGCCTTGGACTTTTGAAGAATCTATTTAACATTTTCAAGTAATATATAAGCTAAGATGCTCCAGATAGAATAGAAAACAAAATATTCTTGTCCCAAACTCTTATTTAAGATAAACAATTTAGAGTCTATTGTTAACTTCTCATATTTGGAGTGCTTTCATTTTGGGGGGTCTTTCTTTTGGATTCGGGATGTTATCATAACGAGGTGCGGAGATATGTAGAGAGTGCTCACGCTTAAGAAGTTGTGCAAGTGTGCAACTCAAAATATTGAACCTTAAATTAACAAAATTGCTCTGACTTCATAGTGTGGGACAGTGGTAATATGAACCAAATTATAGAAAGACACTTCAGAAAGATGGACTCCTATATTGGATTGTCAGTTATTCAATTTAGAGTTCTAAGTTGACTGAAGAGGACAATTAAGAGTTGTAAGTTGTAAGGTTTTGTTCTTTGATTTAACCATTCTCAATTATTATACTTCTGATACTACTTCTCATTAGTCCTCTCTGACCTTGTTGAGCTTTAATGTTTTATACTCCCTCCATCCGGAAATAGTAGTGACATTTGGTTTTTCAAAATGAAGTAAAATCAGTTCATTTCCTGACGGAGGAGGTATTTTTTGACCTATCTGTGCTAAATGATAATGCCACATGTGGACTTAAAGTACTTCAAGATTTATTTTGAATGATGACTTCTGAGCTTTTATGTTATAGGCATGTAGTGCAGATTTTGTTTGTCAATTAGTTGCTTCGACTTTGTTTTTGGTTTGAAGCTTATGCTGTCATATAACATGCATATTTTATCAGACATGATGATGAAGAGGATGAAATAGATATCAATGATGATGATGTACAGAAACTTGTAATCGTTACCCAGGTATTTTTCTCGATGTTGATTTTTTTATGAAGTTTCTGGACAATGGAAAGAGGGTTTTCAGATGCAAGTGTTCTGGAACTGTCAATTTTATACCTCGCCTAATCACAGGCGAAGCATGCTTCATGTTTATATTAATGTCTTTGTGTATCTATTCCTTCGACATACCTGTCGAGATGGTGTTGTTTTATATCAAATTTATCTGCACTTGCAGAATGTTAGAATAGACGGAGAGGGCAGAGCTGGTGATGGAAAATCCAGGCACATCTCAGGTGAACTTGCAAGTGCGATTAATGAAGGCTTGTACTACTACGAGCAGGTTTGATTTTTTTGTCTTAGTATTACTTCTATGATATGTGTCCCCTATGTCATCTTGTTCTTTGCTCTTCCAAGAGACTTTGATAATATTTTTCCTACGAAAATATTCTTGAATTGTATTTTTTTTGCAGGAATTAAGATCAAGACGCCCCAAGAGACGAACTTATTCAGGATTGGGTATGAAAGATGGAGAATCTAAAGCTGTTTCGGGCTTATTAAATTCCAAGGCTGGAAGCTCAGAAGAAACGGGATATTCAAGAAGATGGCAAGGCAAAGGCAGTATTAGTAACAAGCAGCAGTCTTCTCACAAAGTGCGATTGTTTCCAAGTGGTCTTAGGAACCAGGGCCGTAGCCGTCATGGTGCTATAGCAGAGAGTCCACCAAGCAATTCTGTTGGTTTTTTCTTTGGCACAACACCTCCTGAAAGCCATGGGTAAGTATTGAAATTTTATAATTACCAATGTCACATTTTTATGACCTGGCAATTAAAGTTGCTGTATAATCTCATCTTTTTTCTTTCTATTTTCCCAGTCATATGTCTTCGAGGTTGAGTGCTTCTCCTTTGGGGCATGGAGTCCTTTCTGGGAGCAGTCCACCTGTTGGTTCAATGCCAAAGCCCTTTCCACGGTTTCAGCATCCCAGTCATCAGCTCCTTGAGGAAAATGGTTTCAGGCAGCAGAAGTACGGATTTATGTTTTTTTTTACTTTTGGTAAATATAAGTATTTTTGTTTTTTAGTGTTGTCAGAAATAATAAAAATGCATTACATAATCTTGTTCGGTGCTTCAGGTACCTGAAATACCACAAGCGTTGTATAAATGAGAGGAAGAAGCTAGGAATTGGTTGCAGTGAGGTTTGATGTTTCATGACCTTATTTCAAAACTTTGAAAATTCTGTCTGGATTTTGATACTTATTCATCTTGAATCTTAACTTTGTACTGTCTATAAAGTGTGTGCATATGAAAAGCACTTAATACTGCCTTCATTTTATCATACGTGTTAAGTTTGAAATTTTACATGCCCGTTGGACCTCTATCCAGTATCCATGGCTTTTGAACTGTCCATGGTTGCCAGTTTTTTTAGATTTAATTGGCTTTTGGTTTCTATAATTTTTGTCTTGGGGCTAGAATTCACAAGATATTGACAGTGAATTATATCTGTGGAAACATTGAAGTAACAGTCTTATGTTGTTTGTTATACCAGGAAATGAATACGTTGTATCGATTTTGGTCATTTTTCCTCCGAAATATGTTTATTCCTTCTATGTATACCGAGTTCCAGAAGTTGGCTTTGGAAGATGCCGCCGCTAAGTATAATTATGGACTAGAGTGTCTTTTTAGGTTTTATAGGTACAGTTTTATCTTATTCTAAAGAAGGTACTTATGCCCCAGAACATCAGATTGCATTGTGTTATAATGTATTCTGTTCCTTTGTTCTGTTTCCAGTTACAGTTTGGAGAAAGAATATAGGGAGGACCTGTATGAAGATTTTGAAGAAATGACTTTAGAATTCTATAACAAAGGCAATCTCTATGGCCTTGAAAAGTACTGGTAATGTCTTTTGATTTTAAAAAAACGTGTTGCCATTTTTCAGATTAATTTGGTGGTTCTTTATTGCAATTAAAATTTGACGTTTGCATGTTTGTGAATATGCTAGGGCCTTTCACCACTATCGAGAGTCACGGGACCACAAAGAGCCGCTTAAAAAACACCCAGAGTTGGATAAGTTACTAAGGGAAGAATACCGTAGCTTGAGTGACTTCAGGGCGAGGGAAAAAACAGCGAAGGATAGCATCTCCAGTAATAAAAGCGGGGCTAGTGATAGGGATAAAGCACCCCCAGTTTTAGCAGAGGGACATAAGCAGGCTTCTTAGTACATACATGGTGGAACAGGTACTGACTGCACACTGAAGAGTGAAATGTCAAGTGAACAGGGTTGAATGGATTTCTGAAAATGGAGCTGAGAGTTGATTGAGAAACGTGGAGTTTTTTTTTTGGCTCTCAAATCTGTTTTGCCTGTGGGCATTTTTGTGCAGATTGTTGAGTCCTTTTGAGGTGATTTTGCATTTGTACATAGAAAATAATGGTGTATTTGGAATATATGGCGACTGCAAATAAGTAACTTATAGAGTTGAGCTAGGTTTGTAACGGTATATTATTTCATCTTTGGGTATTTATTGTTAATTTAGTAACTTGTATATATTTTTCTTCGCTTTCCTTGTCCATAGAGAACTCAGACGTTCCGAACAGTGTTACATACCAAAGCATCCAATTGCCTACCCGACTAGCTGACCCTGAATATAGAAATGCCAAATGGGTGTTTTTTTTATATTAAAACCCCTGAAAAAAACACAATATATAATTATGCTGTTATATATATCATATGATTGTTGCTCCCTTCATCCCATGTGAAGTATCTGGATTTGGGAAAAAATAGTCACATTGTCTTAGTTCATGTTTCCCCTTCACATGGTAATTAGTATACGGGGTTGAAAGTGGAGAAAAGAGGGTAAATCAATTGGCTTTCTTGAATCTCTCTTTTTGCATATGTGGACAGTTAGCCCCGTTTGGGGCGTGATTATTGCAAAATATCCTGACTGGATTCTGGATATCTACTGTAGCATCCAGGTGGATTTTTACATCCAGCTGAAACACCTCAGGAGGTGTTTCAGCTGGATATATAAAATATCCAGATGCTATAGTGTAGCAAAACATCCCATCTGGATGTTTTGCTTTTAATCACGCCCCAAACGGCCCCTTAATATGGCAAAGTATAATCTCCTCCATATCTATTGATAATGCGGCTTCTTTACAGGACGCCCACGTATATTCTCCTTTGCAAAGACAAATATATGCCTTCTATGGTTTATAGCAAAAAAACATGAAAGAAAAATGGCAGCCCCTGTCCGTGCCGAATTCCTATTTTTTTGCGAGTTTTAAATTTCGTACTATGATTTTGATTTTTATGATCTTAATTTTAGTATGAGAAGTTGGACTTTAATCCATCCATTCCGCCTTTGTTATTCACTCATTAATCAAATATTCAACTCAGTGAGGTATTAGAATGTATTATTTATAGTCTCCGACTTTCTTTAGTTTTGTTTTTGTTTATTTATTGTTCAGCGTAGGTCCTGTGGGATAACGCGAGTATACACTACTCTGCCAGCAATGCGTGGATTCCATGCTTTGTTCTTCTTCTGCAAACTGGATTAACGGATGTAGCCGTTGAGCTGTACCTGTTGAAAAAATATGATGACTTGAATTAAAGAGTTGCATCATTTCATCAATTACATGCGTCAGTTATGGTAGTTATGTTCAAAAGTTACATCATTTCATCGATCACATGTGTCAGTTATGACGGTTATGTTCAAAAGTTGCATCCTTTCATACCAGAAATAACCGATTTGAGATCCCTTATAAATAGAGATCGAAACAGGGAAAAAAAATACTCTCCCAAAACTCTCTAAAAACAAATCTCTCTGAATCATTGAGCAATAACATTCCCTCTAATTCATTTCGAGTTGGTCTGATTTTAAGGGCACCTTTAGACTAACGGAGTGGTTCGTTGTATCTCGGGAACGAATCGCCAGTAAAAGCTTGTGCACGGAGTGTCACGCCCCAAATTCCACAACCCCAATATGAGCGGAAGCGATAATCTAATTAAGGTTATAAGGGTAGGAATCTGGGACGGACCGAATACTCGAATCATCACATACCCAATTACATGCTTGGGTTATACTGGATCGATAAGACTTAAACCATATCTACGCACATGATATAGAATAACAAAAAGAAGTCTAATTTAATTATTACATTATTCGATAAGTCTCCACAATTAACAAATAAGATGGCACACAGGCCACAAGTTCCACAAACATCAACATAAATAATAAATAAAAAAAATAACTTGTCTTCTGACTTCAACGCCTAACATCACCAAAAGCAAAAGTCGATCACTTCCGTTCCAGCTTAATCCCTGCATCAGAGGATGCATGAGTATTCCATAGGAAATACCCAGTAGGATACAAGAAAACCCACAATGGAAAATAATTCAAATGCCAAAAGATTCAAAGATTGAAAACAAGTACAAATAGACTAAGGATCAGCAATTATGCATTTCGCTTATCAGGAACCAATCATCATCCGAGAATCTCAAAGGTCAAGGGAGGATAAATTTAATATATATAAGATTCCAAACTTATAGAGAGCAAGGAGATGTCACAAGAGTATCTGCTCCAAACATCAAAAATTGGAGATAACAATTTCTGCTCTCAGCTCTGTCCACTTCCCCTATGGACATAAATACCAGAACATCCTAGAGGTTCTACAGAGGAACCCGGCCATGCGTCTAGGGATGCTGGCCCTATCGGTGCTTACGGGCACAATGGGCAGAGATTGCAGACCTTCTGTAATGTCATACAATCTAAAGCGCACGCGATTACCGTCATCGGCTGAACTACAGAGGTTCAATAAATCTGAGACCACTATGGGTCTAGCTATAGCTCGTGAGCATACTATGATTCCAACTAAGAGTTCTCATAAATGACTCTTAGCGGAGAAACAAATATTTTAACCGAGTGACACTGAATAATTACGGACAAATGTTCTCAGCTCTAAGACCCAAAAGTAAACTTTTATAGTTACTGTTACAAAGGCCCTAGAGGTCTTATCACCTTTAGTTAGTGTTTTAATTACTGTTTTAATCCATAATTAATAGTAATATTACAGTTTAGGGTTTTTAGAACAAAAAACAGTGTTCTATCCTAAACAGAACAGTCCATTCAAACAATCACCACTTTTTGTACAGAGTGAATCAACCTCTAAAATTTTTATTACAGATATCTCTGGGAGTCTAGTTTACAACCTGACAGACAGCATAATTTTTAGATTTTTGTGCAATTAGTTATCATTTTCTGATTAGGGTTTGTCGGTGTAGGACCAGTCCTAGCCGAGAACAATTAACTTAAGTTATACTAATTAACTGATGTTACAAACTTGATTAATTCCTTAATGACCCTTTCTGACATTATCTTAACCTTTTTAACAACTTTTACAAAACCCAAATGGTTCTGAACTTCATTGATTTCATTCATTTTCTGCTACGATTTCACAACCCGATTAGTGATTTTCTCCACTTAATCCATTGCTCACATCATACCAAATGTGTCAAGTATTCCCGGACACTGCTGTGAACAGGAACTTACTGACGTGATGTCAGACCCCATTCGATATGACAAAGAGACTCTTATAAATTTTGCACTAATTAATTCACTATTTAGCATAGTGAGTACTTAGATACATTACTTGATTTGCTAACATGCATTCTAGTATGATAGTCTTATGTAATCATAATTAGGACACCTAAACTTAGACATACAAACATTCTAACATGCTGGACCCTGACTTTAAGATTACAACTTTTAAAAAATCAGAGCTTTAATTATAGCTTTTATCTATAATTTAAAGGAGTAACATAAGGAATCATCCCGATCAATGTTTACCTTAGGTTAACGGTTACAATTAATCCAACATAGTGCACAATCATCATTAAAAAGGGACAATAAATTCTGGACAGACCTTCAACATCATCTTCGTGCATTAAAGATTATATCTTTACACAATAGAAAAGGTGGGGATGTCTAACTAGAAGCTAGTACGCGAAGAACTAGGCATGCAACATACCGAAAATGATATCTCCCTTAAACAAGGTATGCAATGATATAGCATATAACAATAACATACAATAGGAACGTGGTATAAGCCAAATATCAGCAACCATTCACTCATAATTATACCAAAATCAAAGAAAATAAATTGTGGTAAAAGATTATCCTACCTTGTGGAAACCGATACCCAAAAATCGTAAATCAGTTTCTACTCGATCTTGAGACTCTTTTTCTTCGTGCAAGCACCACGAAAACCACCAACGGACACACCACCACCTTGGACGAACAAAGGAGGAGGCTGATTGCTCTTCCCTCTTGCTGGCACGTTCTCCAAAGCTCACCAAAAAGGGTTCCGATCTCTCTTATGGAGGGTTTAAATAGGAAAAGCTTAAATGTAGCGACCGTAATTTTTTTTCTATATTATTAAGGTAATTTTTTTACTTGCTAAATGAGAGTAAATTTGAATTCTGGAAATTTCATTAAAAATAAAAAATTTGAAGTTTTCCGTCAGACCGATCGATCGCCTTCAAACGGCTTCGATCGGCAGACGATCGATCGGCTTCGTAAGGCATCAATCGCGAGACGATCGATCGCGTTATACGGACCGATCGATCGCCAGTGGTTTTGCGATTCCCGAGGCAATTCCGTTGGGAAACGCTTTGGGCTGATTTTGGGGGATTTCTTTGGGACATATCTTGCCTGTTTTACCTGTTTAAGGGGTTCTAAACGTGGTAATTGGAATTAGTTTCAAAACCCTAATTGATATCTTTTTGGAAATCATTTTAATGGAAGATTTAAATTGCCTAAAATTATAGTAATTATGGGCTGAACGTGGAAACCCTTTAGGGAGGTGTGAAGTGGCCTTTCCTTGTTGGTTTTTGGCGCCATGTGTAGTCTCAAAGATCTCTTTTTACTTGGTAGTTACATTAGCAAATTGGTAAGATTTTGAGAGGAGATAAAATCCTACCTAATTGCAATCAAATCAGAATATTTTGTGGTTAGTGGAGATCTCAATCTGGAGATTAGGATGGGCTGGGTTTGATCTTGGCCCTTGGATGAAGTGGAGACGGACGGTGGAGATTTGGGAGAAAAATCTATATAAACCCTAGGAAAAAGGGGCGCCCATCCCTTTGGGAACCGGCAGCCCTCTTTTCCTTTTTCTTTGGTGATTTCCTCTCCCCCATTTCGTTCTCCCCCTTCTCTCCTAACCCTCAGTAAGCCTCTTCAAGTAGAGTGTGCTTTGGTGGTGGTTCGGTTTGTGTGGAGATCGCAAAGAAGTGGGTTTGGTTTCGAATCGGTTGACGTGCAATTTGGTACCGGTTCGAAGGTAAGATGTTCTTTTTCTCACAGCCTATTTACATGAAGGTTTTGATCCTTATGAGGAGTACCACGTGCTGATGTTGTGTGACAAGATTGACTCATTTTCGTTCTAATTGTCCTATTTAATGAGATTTATTCAATTGTCAATGTATCGATCTATTCATTGTTGTGATTCTCTCTTGCACTATTCGATCAAGACATCCCTGATGTATACCATTCTTTTGCTACACTTTGGATCATGTGTTTGCTGTCTATTCCTACTGATTATACTCTGTATCAAGTGGTTTAAGTTTTGGTCATGAAAAGTTGTCATCTTTCTTGAAATACATCAACCGATGTCATGTTCTTGCATGCTTTGACCTAATCAATCTAACTTGTGTCTAATCCATGTGTTTCTCATCCAAAAGCAGCAATCTTTCAGATTTGAATCCTCTGGTTTGTGGCGTCCTTTTGTGTCAAAAGTTGTACTTTGTGTTGTGGTTCTATGTCCGAATAAAGTTGTCCACTTTAGGTAGTATATGCCTTAATTGATATGATATATGAGTAATATGATTATCTAGAAGAGACTAAAGGATGTATTGATAAGAGAAAGTGTAAATCCTTGATGGAGCATTGCTCGTGGACCTTAAGACCTCTCTAATGGATCTGACCAGGAGCCGAGGTGTCCTGGAATAGTTGTCCAATTTGCGGGTTAATGAGCCATTAAGACTAATTGGTAAAACAGTTTTAAAAGAGACTTGTAGGCTGATTAATATACATTTAATGGTCTGACCAGAAGCTAATAAAGGCCTATTATGATGTGGTTTTGAGTTTAAAAGACTTGGGTTAAGGTTAAGGTTAAAGCACTGATGGGGCCAGCATCCCTAGACGCTTGGCCGGGTTCCTACGTAGAACCTCTAGGATGTTCTGGTATTGAAGTCCATAGAGGAAGTGGACTGATCAGAGAGCAGAAATTGACATTTTCGACACATTGGTTGTCCCGATCAGATATTTTGCTTATCTCCTCACTCTTTGAAAGTCTGGAGTCGTATTGATTACATTAATTCATTTTACCCTGATCAGTGAGGGTTGTCAAGTGTTGTAATTTTCCAGGTAAGTAAATCCTGTGTTCATTTTGTCCTGAGTCATTGGACCTGATTATCATTAAGTTACCTTATTGCCTTTATTTTCTGTGAGTTTTTCTGGTATCCTACTGAGTATTTCCTCTGGAATACTCACGCATCTTCTGATGCAGGGCGTAGAGGTGAAGAGGCGTGATCAGCATCCTTTTGGTCGTGGAGGTTGGTGCTCGCAGGAGTATTGAAGGCTTGTTTGCGTAGAATTTATTTTGCTATTTGTTGGATGTTTATCTTTTTCTGGATAGTTGTGGCCTGCGTGTCACTCAGTTATTAATTTGCTTTCGTAAAAAAATATTTGATACTTAGTAAGTCAGTAATATTGTTTAGTTATTTCAATTCTATTGAACGGTTGTTTACGTCATCATGATCCTGTTTTTCCCTTTTATGTTTATGGGATTTGTGGTGATGAATCGAGTATTCGGTCCGTCCCAGGTTTCCTACCCGTGTAACCATCATTGGATTATCGCTTCCGCGCATACCAGGGTTTTGGAAATTTGGGGCGTGACATTAAATCTCTTGGGCAAACCTCCACCATTGATCAAACACTCATCCAAGGGCCACGATCCACAAGAAATAAAGGTGAATCTCTTAGTTAGGGACGTGATCAATCCATCCCAACAGCTACACACCTTGGTTGGTAAGTATCTTTGACCAAATCATTTAGTTACCAAACCGATTTCAAGTAAATATCTTAATTGAAAACAATTATTCCTATTTATTTCTTTGACATATCGCATCCTTCATTCATATGGAAAGAGCCATAATCTCATCCCAATCACGTTCACAATCTCCCAAAAAAAATCTCATTCTTTATCATAACTAATTCTCCATTTAAATAGATTGTCAATTAGCTATTAATTAGGGTTTTCAAGTTTGAAATACTTACCAAGATGTAAATCCGTTGATTAGGACTAATTAGGTAAGACACGTCCTCCAAAGATCCCCCAAAATCAGCCCAAGAGGTTCCCCAATGGATTTGCCTCGAAAATTGTGAAATTAACGGCGATCAATCGGTTCGTATACGCAATCGATCGTCTCCCGATCGATGCTATATAAAAGCGATCGATCGGTCTGACGGAAAAACTTATAAATTCAATTTTTAATGAGTTTTTTAGAACTCAAAATTACTCCCTTTGAGCAATAAAATTCCACTTTATTAATATAAAATTTACGGTCGCTACATGGAGGGCAACGTATCTGTTTCAAGGATAGCGTTTAACGTGCCTTGAATCCAATCATTTTTCTAATTCTTTGTGGTATTTCGTGGAGGGGTTGGTGGTACTCTTGCCCTAATATTTTTATAACAATCTTGAAACAGATATTCTTGTTGATTGAGTACTGCAATTATGGGTGTTGACAAATCTTTGAAACTTGAAAAATTTAATGGAAAGAATTTCATGAGATGACAAACAAAGATGAAATTTTGGTTAACAAATTGAATGTGTTTTATGTCATTACTAATGCTATTGGTGAGAAACATGTTTCATCTAAGTCTGATAAGACTGCAAGTTCTCTTGAAATTACTGAAAGTGCTAAATCTTATAAAAGTGAAAAGTTTAAACATGATGATGAATTATATCATGGATAAATTTAAGTATTTTAAGCAATGAATTATATGACTTGCATGTGAATACTAAGGCCCCGTTTGGTTGGCTCAAAAGAATCCAGCTTCTCCGCAGGAGGAGATTTTTCAAAAGAAGTCAGCAGAGCTTCTTGCAATGGCATTTAGTGTAATTTTTAAAAAATGACAGGGGTACTTTAAAAAAAATAGAAACCGTGTTTTTTTTAAAAACTGCTCCTGTTAGTTTTTGGAAATTACACAAAATGCCATCATGACTTAAATTCTTCCTAAGAATACCTTTTTTCCAACCAAACACCACTTTCACTTCATTTGGAAAATCCAACTTTCCTACTTCTAAAAGTAACAACCAAACAGAGCCTAAATCTGCTAAGGAATTATGGGATACCCTTGAAAAATTTTTTTGGAAGGAGCATGAAGGGGAAGAAAAATATGTTGTAGGCGAATATTTTGACAACAAGATGGTTGATGACAAGTCTGTTAGAGACCAGGTAGTTGAAATTCAGAATTTCGTTGTTAAGATCATTGGGAAAGGTATTCTCATTAACGAAAGGCTCTAAGTTCCAGCGCTTATCGACAAATTACCACCCTCATGGCAGGATTTCCAAATTACCTTGAAGCATAGACGGGACGCTATGTCCTTTGATGATCTAATGGTGGCTATTCAAATTGAAGAGAAGTATAGGGGCAAGATGAAACTCGTTCAAGGGTCTTCTTCCGAGGCTAATGATAGTGCTCAAGCCAGTGTGGTTGAAGGGAAACCCAAGTTGTATGGCAATAAGAAGAAGAATAAGAAAATAGGGATCGTTCTATCAAACCTAGTTCAAATGTCCAAAAGGACAAGAAGTCAAAGGTTTGTTGGGTGTGTGGAAAGCCTGAGCATTTTGCAAACAGGTGTAGGGAGAAGAAGGGTCAGGACCATAGCCATGGTGGGGCTTCATCTTCCACTTAGGCTAAGATGGTTATTTCAGATGACGGGTTAGTATTAACTAAATCTGAAATTAACTTGGCATATGAACCTACCGATTAGTGGGTTGATACAAGGGCTATTGTTCACATCGGTATTGATGTTTCTTCCTTTTCTTTATATCAGGAAGTAAAGGGATGGACAATGACGATGGGTAACTCCTTTGAGGCTAGAGTTCATGGAGTTGGGACTGTAGACATCCGATTTACATCGAGGAACACTTTGACTCTCCATAATGTTCTACATGTGCCTACTGTGAGGAAAAACTTTGTTAGTGGAGTACTTCTTAATCGAGAGAGTTTTAAACTAGTGTTTGAATCAAATAAAGTTGTAATAACTAAACATGGTGTGTTTATTAGTAAAGGTTATGTGTGTGATGGTTTGTTTAAACTCAATGTAATTTCTTGTAATAACTCTTTATTTAATGTTGTGGATTCTATGGTTTGCTTTATTGATTCTTTTGACATATGAGGCTAAGACATGTGAGTTAAAAAACGGTTAAGAGAATGATGAAGTAGACCAGATATATCCTATGTTATGGGAAGACTAAGTAGATACACTAAAAGCCCTAATGAATCTCATTGGACTGCCATTGAGAGAGTATTCAAATATCTGAAGAGAAGTATAAATCACGGTTTACATTATTCTGGGTTTCCTCCTATATTAGAAGGATACAGGGATGCTAATTGGGTTTCAGATTCTGATGTAACTAAGGCCATTAGTGGTTATGTGTTCATGTTAGGTGGTGGGGCGGTTGCATGGAAATCTTCCAAGCAAACTGTGATAACAAGGTCTACTATGGATGCTGAGTTAGTAGTACTTGACAAAACTAGAGGAATGGCAGAATGACTTAAGGATCTTTTAATAGATATACCCTGGTTGAATAAGTCAATTCCATCAATTTTGATTCATTGTGATAGCCAATCAGCTCTTGATAAGGTTAAAAGTAAGAATCATAATAAGAGGTCCTTCAGACATATTGAACTAAGGTATAAAATCTTGCGCAAGTTGATTACCTCTGGGGTCATTACCTTAAGTTTCATACAATCAGCGGATAACTTGGCTGATTCGTTTACCAAAGGATTGTCGGCATGGCAAATTCAAAACTCATCTAGGGGAATGAGGCTGAAAGCCTATGATTAAGTCATCATTAGTAGCAACCCAATCTTTCTGAGTGGAGATTCCACAACAAAGATTCAATGGGTAAAACAAGGTAATGAGTGACTTGAAAAGCACTATTTAAATATATTGTATGCTCATTCCAGTGTTCTGATGACAGTGCTCTACTGCATATGAAACAGGTTGATAAAATTTTTAGTAAGGTAATGGCTTATATGGCAAGGTTTTGTTATGCGGATTACCTTAAGAGATTGTTACCTATGTGAGAGTCACTGAAGTCACAGTTAAGGAGAACTTAGGCTTGCTCTCTAATGTGCAACTCATGAAAAGATACAAGGCGTATGGCCATAAAGCGCCACCCTAGTGATCTCGAAAAGGGAGTTACTCTATGCTTTAGATATGTCAAAGTTCTCGCTCAATGGTTCAAGTTCAAGACTTTGTTCACTTCGAACTTGTGAGAGTGGCAGCATATTAAACTAGGTGTAGGTTTAAACCCGTAAGGTACCTATCGCCGAAAATTTAGAGTTCTATTGCTCAATGCCTAATTTATGTTGTTGTTTATATTCTAGTGTGTTGACTAGTTTAATATCAAGCCATGGTGGGGATTGTTGAAAAAAAATGATGACTTGAATTAAAGAGTTGCATCGTTTCATCAATCACATAGGTCAGTTATGGTGGTTATGTTCAAAAGTTACATCATTTCATCGATCACATGTGTCAGTTGTGGCGGTTATGTTCAAAAGTTGCATCCTTTCATACAAGAAATAACCGATTTGAGATCCCTTGTAAATAGAGATCGAAACAGGAAAAAAAATATACTCTCCCAAAACTCTCTACAAATAAATCTCTCTGAATCATTAAGCAATAACATCTCCTCTAATTAAGTTCGAGTTGGTCTGATTTTAAGTGCATCTTTAGACCAACGAAGTGGTTCGTTGTATCTCGGGAACGGATTGCAAATAAAAGCTTGTGCATGAAGGGCGGCATATCTGTTTCAAAGATAGCGTTTAACGTGCCTCAAATCCAATCATTTTTTTAATTCTTTGTTGTATTTCGTGGAGTATTCGTTAACGGGTTAGTGGTACTCTTGCCCTAATTTTTTTATAACAGTACCAGTCAAGATTGGAGGTGGAGTTCTCTTTGAGTAGTTTCACTTACAACAATCTCATCAATTCTCATTGCGGGGTTGGCAGTGTTGACGAGCTATGTGGCTATGTGGTCATAGAGGATTCCATTAAGCAGGGCTATGTGCCTAGCAATTGACATTTTTCATTCTTGGTGCAAGTTGTGTACTGACAAGAAACTGGAGAAGATGGGCAACCCGGTAGCCATGGCCCTGAAGAGGAACATCATGACCAGCAATGCTATTTCGTTCAAGTAGGCCACTGCTCTGTATCAAAGCGGAAGGGTCGAAGAGGCATACAAGGGGCATGAGTTCGTCAGGAAGCCTGGCTTCTTCTTCGACAAGAATGTTGCATACAATCTGATTCGCTGGTTTATCATGTTAAAGAGAGTTGATATGGCTTCCGAGTTGCTTAATCAAATGCAAAAGCATGCTAAACTCTACCTAGCAAATGGTACAAAGCCGTCATAAATCGTCTCCGTGGCGTGGGTGAGTGAGAGTGGATAAGGGAGCTGCTACTGTAGAAGCATTTACTGGCGATGAATCTACTAATCAGACTTCTCTACAACTTTATCATTAAATGGGATTAGCCACGCAAATCAGCCAGCTATTGCAAAAGAGCTTCTTGCAATATGAAATAGCAGGGGATCAAACCAAGCATACGCACCAAAATAGTAGTCCTACGATGTTTCTCAAAGAGTGGAGAAATTGTCACGCAAGGGAATACTACAACAAATTTGTTGAGGCAAAGAGATCAGCGTTTTAGACTGTACAACACGATGATTACTGGTCTTTGTTAAGCGAAAAGACCGAAAGGAGGCCCTTTCATTTTGGACCCAAGTGAGACAAAGCGAACCAGTTCCTAGTGTGCAGAGCTACGATGACCTTGTGAAAGGGTTATGCTTATCTCGGAAAACATAAAAAAAGGTATCATGATTATGATCATGACCAATCCATCCGGAAAACATAGAAAAACGTCACTTTCTTTTTGCCAAAAAGAAAAGATATCATCATTTTCAAATCCTCGTGATACCTTGAAAGGCACTGCTTTTCACTCAGGCCGTCTATCCTGACACCCGTATATATTCCCCCAAATTGTAGGGTCCATTTGGGAAGAAAGAAACAAGACATTGAATCATTATATACCCCCAAATTGTAGAGGCCCCAATTGGAAGAAGGAAACAAAACATTGAATCATTATTACCCTTCGGAATCAATACCTTATGTATATTTTAATTAGTAATTAGCCATCCGAAAATTGAGCACACCTTATTTTTAGAGTTTTTTTCGTATTACCTGGCACCCGAATTAAGATCGCTTTATCTTCGTATGAGAAGATGGGAAAGAGTGTCGGACCTCTGAGAGAGGTTCTTCACTCTATCAAGTTATTTGCCACCATAACGTCAATGCTGTTAGACGGTCGTGAGTACTTTGAGCAATGAAGAGACGACTGAGTAGCCGAAGGCAACGAAGCAATCGGACAAGAAGAAGAAGATGAAGAAGTCATCGGTGCATCAGAAGGAGAAGCCAAAGTAAAAAACCGATGACAAAGAGCATATGAAGAAAATTCCAGTCTATATGCGGAGAAAGGAGCTGGCTCACAAGTCAGCCAAAGACTCCCTCAAATGGGCTAAAGGTAAGTTCTACATGATTATTTAATATTTCGTGTCACGTTATAGACGACTATTTAATTTTTCGTGTTGCATTCTACATGACTAGTTAATTTTTCGTGCTACTACTGACACGAATCTGTAAAATGTCAATTTAGCTCCCATCAAGCGCGCGCATGAGGAAGAGAAGATTCAATGGGCTACAAAGAGATGCTTTGCGAAGATGTTTATGAAGAAGCTCCAACCAGACTTCGACAAACATATGGAGCATGTAGAAGTGGTACACCGTCAGACGTACAGACATGACCTATTCCCCCCGGGTATAGTGGTAAAGAAGAGAAGGAGGGCCGTCTCCGAGAGGGAATTACAGAGGATACAGGAAGATGAACATATATGGAGAATGGCGGAGGAGCAGGCAAGGAGGAATTTGGCAGAAGAGCCGAAAGCCGACTCCGATGAGACCGTATCCAATCGACAAATGACCTCTATCATCAATGAGGTAATCTCTTCCTTGCAGCAGTCCAATATCGGGGCGGCCAAGGAGGATGGTTTGGTGGAGGAGGAGGCGGAGAAGGAGGAGGAGGAGAAGGAGAAGGAGGAGAAGGAGAAGGAGGAGGAGGTGGAGAAGGTGGAGAAGGAGAAGGAGGAGGAGGAGGAGGCGAAGGAGGAGGAGAAAGAGAAGGAGGAGGAGGTGGAGAAGGTGGAGAAGGAGAAGGAGGAGGAGGAGGAGAAGGAGAAGGAGAAGGAGGCCATAGGCTTAACCTCATCCCAGGTTATTGATGTTGATGTCCTCCAAACCCCTCAAAAGACTAAGGATACAATTGAACTCCTAGAAAACTATGCCAATTTGGAGTTATGCTTCGACATGGGAGTATTGTTAGAGCGGGATAGAGTGGTAATAGAGGGATGGATCGCGAATCCGAGGAAGGCTTATCCAACCCCAACGCTATGTGATGACGACTATGTATCCCTCCTGCAAACCACAGAAATAAACACTAATATAAGTATACATTATGTTTTTGTTTTCATTATATATTTTCCTCTTTTCTTCTGCTTCTTCCTCTTTTCCTCTTTCGAAGACACGATTATTATTGAAGTCGTATATAAAATACTCGACTATTCATGATTAATATCTTTCCTTACTTCGACTATTCTGACTCCTGTTGTTGTTTTCTACAGGTTATAGATGAGTTTTTTTAGTCTCTTGCGGTAAGGCAATAAGAGAGACCGGATGGAGTATCTGTTTTATTTTTTTATGTCACGCATTCAAATAGATATTCGAATACATAAGTGTTCCTTGCATTAGTAGTGATAAGTTGACTTTCCCAACATCAGTTTTTGACTCTCTTGCGATTTTGCAGGAACACAAAGAAGGAGGCAATAATTCGAAATTGATAAGAAAGCTTCGGAGGATGCTGAAGGGATTGAACAGGAACATGTTCTGCGCCTTTTCCCAATTCGCACTGGCTCCCATTTCTGCCTCGTCTATGTACACTTCCCGAACTGTGTATGGCGCTTCTACAACCCGCTCTCCGGCAAATCCCAGTTATACACACATTACAGGGTCGCAGCTGATAAATTCACGAATTTCATGAACGTTGTGATGGCACACACGTTGTCGTGGATGGGTTGCATCGACTGGAAAATGACTCAAATCGCCAAAGCGCCTTGCCAAAAAAAATCAAAAGACTATGGCATTTTCATCATAATGTATGTCGCACACTTGGCATCCAATGTCAACCCACCCGACTTTGATCAGGCCCGAATTACACGTTTGTGGCGCCCAGTCATTGTTGCATCTATGATTCATGGGGAGATTGACAACGAGTTTAACGACGACTCAATTAAAGACAAAAATCAGAAGTCACAGTTGCCGATTTTTTGAGGTTGTCGGATGAAGCCTGAACTTCTTTTCCTACATATATACCCATTAGTGGTTATATATTCTTTTGTACCCGATTTAATTTTTTGTACAAAGATTAGTTGATGTACATACATTATTCTTTCAAAAAAATCAAATACAATATTTTCATCTACGTCAAGAAACAATGAAAATACATCTTTATATTTTTAGTGTATTCGAAAGACACGACACAACGACGCAAAGTTTCGTATCTTATGCAACATGACTTTATATATAGTCGTGTACTATGCATGTGTTGCATAAGACACGATTATATACTTAGTCATGTACTATTATAGTCGACTATGATAGTCGTGTTGTTGTCGACGACACCACTATAACAGAGTCTTCTTTTTGTGTTTCCCGTCTTGGACAACACGTCTATAATGGAGATTCACTTCTGTGTTCATGTTGTCGTGTCTTAGACGAGACGACTATAATGGAGATACGCGTCTATTGCATGAAAGATTTTTTTGCATTTGTAATATTTTTTCCTGTACAACCATACATTACGGTAGAATGTAATCTTTGTTTTACAACCACTTCAGTACGATCTAAGTGAAGAATGGTGGGGGCTTAGGTAAGCCGGAGCGGCGTTTCTGCGATGTTTCGTTAGTAGTAAGTTTGCCTTGTTGCGGGAGTCTTTGATTTATGCGCTTCCTTTGTTCTTTCGCAACAGTTGGGTTAGTGCACCTTTTGCGGTTGTGACCAACTTGTCGACAATTCCCACATTTCAACCTCGGCCTTCGTGGAGGCTCGGGCCGTGACTCAATGCTACCATTATGATAGTTTGAAGTGACATCTTTATACCATGTGGTAAGAATTCATTCCGCAAAACTGAATGAAATCGTCCTTCCGGAATAGTCGTGTCTGTGAGTACACGACTATTCAAATAATCGACTATTTCACAAAATGACTATTCATACAGTCATGTTGCCGAATACACGAATACTGATGAAGCAATTTTCTACTAGTGTGATATTTTTTCCTCAGGATGTTGTTGACCTTACGAAGAGCACCTGCACATGTGGCTTCTTCCAGAGCATGGGACTTCCGTGCAAGCACGCCATTGCATGAATTGATGAGAGGAGTTTCGACCCGGTTGAATATTGTGAGAAGTAGCACTATGCAAGTATGTGCCGCACCACGTACGAAGAAGTAGTGTTACCTAATTTAGATAGAAGTCAGTGGGGCGATTACGGTGTTTTATTTAAATATGAACCGCCCATGCTTGAAGCTCCAAAGAGCATATTAGCGGCCATATGCCTCAGGCAAAACCCATGGTGAGCCTCGGGAAAGACATCAGCAACCGCTCTTAGAATTCCCTTCTGTCTATCAGAGACAATTGTGTCCAGAGAGGCCGGGGGGTCCGTAAACAGGGTGGCTTTTAGTAGGCCGATGAACCACTTCCTGCAAGTCACAAGTCAGAGTGAAAGCATATTAAAGAATGAATGCATGAGATTGATAGAAGGTCGTGTATAAAACAACACGACTGTATGAATAGTCGTGTGCTCGAAGACACGACTACGCATAAATTCTTCTTTGCATACTTACCACATATTAATGATTTTTTTCTAGACAACTACATATGCAAGACACATTACTTGTTGGTTCCCGTCGAGTGCTGTTGCAACCAATAAAACTCCAGGGTACTTTCCTTTTAGGAATGTTCCATCAACAGTGAGCAGTGGCCTCAGTGATCTTTGGAATGATCTTGCGACCGGGCCGAACATCCAAAAGACACGTCTGAAGTCGTATCCAGCATGTTCAATTTCAATTTCAGGTATATCACAAGATCTTTCTATCACCACATGTGTACCTGGATTAGACCGCTCTAATTCCTTTCCGTAACGTGGCAAAATGCGAAATGCGTCTTCCGGGTTGCCATCAATTAATCGAATCAATTCCTCTTTCGCCCTCCATGCCCTTTTATAATTGACTTTCACTCCCCAATGTTTCTCAATATATTGTTGGATATTTGTTGTTTTTATGGAGTTTGAATCCTTGTGGAGGCCATGACACTTCCGTGCAATCTATAGGTGTGAGACCAATGGATAATCTTTGGAACTTATCAATGTGTCACATGTATGCCTGTCCTCCCTCCTTGTCACGCTAACTCTGTCACGGCCCGTATTTTAAAAACAATTTTTTTTTAAATCAGAGTAGTAGTGGAAAACCAGAAAATTGTTCCTCTATGAGATAAAATCATTGGTTGAAAATTGTCGACTAAGCATCTAGGCCGTGATAACTGGGGTTCACAAATATCTTGAAAGATAGTTATTATAGATGCAAAGTCGATTAAACTCATGCAAGTCCTTCATGTATAAGTCTGTCATCCATCTCAAAATACACTAGAAAAGAAAGGAGACTGATGCCTACTTTGAAGCCGTTAACTCTCGATCGTCTACCACCAGGAGCTACATGAAGATAGTCTTCTACTAAAGAACCTGCATCACGAGCGGATGCTGAGTATAAACATACTCAGTGGGATATCGTAACATAATCATCAGTAATAAAAAGTCAATAGATAGTACCAATCAAATCTCTGCACTATAATAGCTGATTCACATATGATCATCATAACCATGTCACATGGTTTCTAATGCCAGAGCTAAGTGGTCCCAACTACATTCAGGATAACCACTACTCCTTCCAGCCGAGTGGAACAAAGGCCCTCTATGGCCGTGGTAATATGCTCATGTGGCAACCCACTCACTTCCTCATGCCGAAGTATGGTAGCCTACCCTTATTTGCCTTCAGACCCAACATGCTCCGACTATGGAACTCATGGCCATAGTTCTGAGTCATTGCCACTCGTCGCCTCCATCGACGAAAATACGCGCTGTTGTCGCCTCCATTGGCAAAAGTACAATTAACACACAATAACACAAATAATTGATGAAAGAGGTACGAAATCCAACCTCTACACGCGTTGGGGCTCGATCCTCCATCGGCAGAAAATACGCGCCGTCGTCGCCTCCATTGGCAGAAAATACGCATCATCGTCACCTCCATCGGCGAAAAGTCATAAAGCACAAAAAGAATGACAAAGTGGTATGAGATCCGACCTTTACACGCGTTTGGGCTCGATTTGCCACTCACCGGAGGTCGTCGAAATGTCGGCGGCGGCGTCGCAGTCGCATGGGTCGTCAGATGGTGGCTCCCGGCGACTGCCGCTCCCGGCTCCCCTTCCTCTATCCCTCTCATTTTCTTCCTTTGTCTGTTTCTCACCCCTCAGCTCCCCCTCTCTCTGCTTCTGTCTCAAGACCCCCATCTCTCTTTTATAACCAGCACCTGAGAGCAGTTGAGTCACCACTCCCTCAACAGGTGCCCTTTCCTTCACTACAAGTGTTACAGTTCACCTCAGCAATGAGCTGGTGTCTCTTTGCTTTCAGCAAGTGTTGCTTCATAGGACAGTTGTGAGGTGAGGGTCGTTACAAACTCCATCAAGTAGGTTCGAAGCCCATATGTACCACTTGCACCCTGTAATCTTGCAGCTTGCTACAAATGTGTCATTGTACTCATCCACCACTTTGAACATGAATTTCCTCTTGATTGCCAGATCAATAAGAACCATCTTGAACTGCTTCACGCTTTCGAATCTAGCCCCTAAAGCAAGTTGTGCCTCATAGTCACCTGCTTGCAAACTGTCGATCAACATCGTCTCCTCCTCATAATGTTTTGAAGGACCAGCCTGTGGTGAATAGGTACCCCAATCCCAACCACCGTCACCATCAATATTGTTGTATTCATCGTCGTCTAACTCTTGCGGCTCCTCCTCAACAGATTTTCCTTTAGAAGTGGATGCTCTCGCTGGTTGTTGGAGTACAATACCTGGCACAGAGTGGTCTCTTCCCGTGGGATCTGGCTGGTGAAAAACTGGTATTGTAAGAGGCTCATCCCACTCATCTGTAGACCATGGTAATTCTTCGTCATCAAAGAATTCTTCACTTTAAGTGAATAATCTTCATCTCTTCCTCCTTCAACTGCTGATGCGGGTGTTTTATTGTCCGGACTGGATGACCTCTCCTGTGGTGTCTGATCTATACATGAAATATGCATTTTATTATCTCCTAAACTTATGTTTCTGCTAGTATTAGATTAGAATTTATGCTACTTTAATATAGTTTTTGGTTTTTGTAGGAAACAAGAGCAAAACGTAGAAATGGGGTGAAACGCGATTCTAATGATTGAATATTTACAACTTCGATTGCATATCTCTAATGGGACTGATTTAAGCTTCATGTTAAAGTACACGAAGTCAGCTTTCCAACGCCATTGACTGTTCGCAATTCGGAGTTCTGAGCAAAAAGTTATGATCATTTGAAATATCACATGCGAAAGAGGCACGATTAAAGAGAAGAACCGTCAAGATGAGATTGGATGGATGAGATTGATACAACGGGTTTTTAGTTTAATAAAGAAAAAAAAGAGAAAAGAAATATGAACCGGTTCCGTTCCGGTCCGGTTCAGTTAAAAGAAAAAGAAAAAAAATAGAAACCCGGCCCGAGCCAAAGCTCGGGCCTTTCGTCCAGAACAGAGGCGCTCGAGCTCTGCTCGAGCGCCGGTGGACTGAGCTTCGCCGGCGAGACAGCAGCGATCTTGACGGCAAACTGGACCGATGGCGATGGAGATGACGGCGAAGCTCGACGAGGGAAAAACCGGCGTGTTCAATCGGGAAAGGAAAAAAGCAGTCGGCCTTGATTTGGAAAGTGCCGGATTTGAAGATCGATTCGACTTCAAATCGGACTTGGATTGTGTTCGATTTGGGACAGGATTGGTGCCTATAAAAACAGAAAAAAAAAAATAGAGCTTGAAAAAGGGAGAACCGGCCGGAAAAATAGAGCTTCAAGGGAGAGTTTTTCCGCTGGAAAATAGAGCATTCCAGCGGGGCTTTGGCCGGAAAAGAGAGAGAGGAAGAAAGGGCGCAACTTTGGCCAGAAAAGGATCGATTTTGGACTGCTACAGTAACTCCGCCATTTGCTACAGTGCATGGCTGCGCGAGGAAGACGATGAATAGTGCCGTGAACAGTAAATTGCTACAGTGATTCTGCAACAGTATTTTGGTGAATAGTGTAAAACGACTCCTTCAAATCAACAGCGTTCTCCTTGTTCAATGGCCGGCTATATCCTTGTGCAAGGCGTAGAAGAGACCCGAGTAAATTGGTTGTATCGTTTATCTTCATCTTAATTTTACCTTGATTGGTGTATGAATCTTATTATAGAATCACTGTTAATTTATTGAGGTTTATTCTATGTGCTCGAGAGAGGCTAGAGTGAATTCTTGTGAGTTTCAATCCGAGGAATATTTGCGTGTCCGAGAGGAACGTAAGTAGACTAAGGTGTTATAAAGGAATAAGATTTCATTGGTTTATGCTCGAGAGAGATAGATCACAGTTCCATATTTTGAATTGCTTATGTGTTACGTCCGAGAGGAGAGCACAATATTTTGAATTGACAAGTATATGTCTGAGAGGAATATACTAGCCAATTAGGAATTTATTCAACAGAGAGAGACGATAAGCTGGTTTATTGTGTGGTGGATTCGAAGCTTTGGCACTTCTCCATATTAGTTAAAATCCATTTTAAAGTAGTTAAATTTTATTGCTTTCTCTAGATTAAATTAAACTGCAACTTTCTTTCAATTGAATTTGGTAAATCATTAATCCGTCCCTGAGGTTCGACAACCCTTTAATACTCACCGTAGTACAATTGCCTTGTGCACTTGCAAGGGTTTTAATTTTAAACGATCAAGTTTTTGGCGCCGTTGCCGGGGACGGCATAATAGTTTACCGGATTCTTAGCATAATTAGTGTTAGAGTAGTTTAGTGAGTCTTAACTTAGATTATTTGTCAGTAGCTTAATTTATGTTTTCCTTTCTTTTTGCAAGGTTAAGAGAAGACGTGGAATTCTCGCCAACGTGGAAGGGTCACCCCCTTCCTCTAGTTTGCATTCTCTTTTCCTTATCTTTTTAGATTAATTTGTGTGTTTGGTGTTTTCTTTTCTTTCTGTGATAGTATGTTGTGCTAGTTGTGGATATCTAGGGTTGTTTATCTTATTTGTGGATGTGTGATATTGTGGTTCGGATATTAATGAATGCATAGTGAGAAAATGTCTTCACCTTTTTATGGATTTAGCCATGGGAACCCATATAGGAGCTTTAATGATTATTGTTCTTCACACATACCTAATCCCCCTCCCTATGGAGTGCCCTACCACCTACGACCCTTATATGCTGATACTTACAACCATGGGTGGGATAATCACTCTAATTTTGGGAGTGGCACATCTTCCCTACAATACATGATATATGCAAAATATATACATTTTTATATGCCTTTCTACCTATTTGTTAGTCGTATTTTTAGTTAGAATAAGGATAATTAATGTTTATATGTGTTAAGTGAATAATTTGGAGTTTAACGAATAAATGCGCTTAACTGAGTTATTTAGATGCATAATTTGGATTTAATAAGATTTATATTTTATTAAGCGTCTAATTACGTTTTAATTTTATTCATACAGGTCTTAGAGCTCCATGTTTCAGATTCACAAATACGCGTCAATCAGCTCATGTGAAGAGATCGAAGATCCGACGGACGTGGTTGGTACGACGGGTTTTAACCCAATAAAAGAAAAAAAAAAGGAGAGAAAAGAACCGGGTCAGCGGTTCAGCAATTGGTTTGGTTCGAAAATTAAAAAAAAAAAAAGAAAAAGGAAAACAAGCAACCCGAGCCCGATGGCTCGGGCGCCTGGAACAAAAGAACAGAGCCTTGCTTGGAGACTGTGCTCGAGCGGAGGGAGACGACGGCAAAAGGAAATTCCGGCGACTTGGCGGCGAGGCTACGGTGGCGGCGGAGTGAGGCGGCGAAGTAAGGACTGCAAACAGTAAAAGAAAAAAAAAGGGCCGCGATTGGGAAGTCCAAATCGAGGAGATCAGGGGCATTCTTCAAATGGAAAGTTTCTTCGATTGGGAAGGAGATTAGGGCTGGCCGGAATGTTATAAAGGAGGAGGTTTTTGGAGAGAAGGAGCCGACTGTTTTGAAAAGAAAAAAAAACTCGTTTTTTACTGCTCCGTTTTGAGAGGTTGTGGAGAAGGGGGCACTGTGCAGTGCCGACGGGAGAGACTCTGCTCAAGCGGAGGGGAGGCGGCCGGCTATTCTGTTGTGCAAGGGGTGACTTTTGGGTCTGTGGCAGAGGGAGGACGTGGTGGATCCAAAAAGGCCGGCTGTGCTGTGATAGAAAAACAGAGGGTCGGAAGGGTGGCTGCCGGCGGGAATCGTGAAGGATTGACGGCTGTTGCATAAGGTGTTGCTCTGCTCGAGAGACAGAGAACCAGAACGGGTGATTTGAGAACGGAGAAAAGAGTCTCCTTTGCGCAGACCTGTTTTTGTGGATAGTCCAGACGGGAGAGAATTATTTTGGCCAGAATTGGGTGTCTGATTGCTTGAGAGAGGAGTAGCACTGCTGATCCCGGTGGGAAAGAGAGTTCACATAAAAGGTACTGTTTGGCTTGAGAAAACTGAGCAGGACTGAATTGCTGGGACAGAACTGTCGAGGGAATTCACAGATAGGAGAGTTTTGCTTTGGGCTGAGAAGGGGACTATTCAGTTCTATTCGAGAGAAAGATCAGAACGGTTGAGGCGTGCAGTCGAGAGACTGTTGCAGAAGGTGGAGGAAAGTGGAAAGCAAAATTGGATTACAGACAGACTGAAAGCAGCAAACATGATTTTTATTATTATTTTATCTTTTATTTATCCAATTTCTGAGTTTTAAGTTAGTTGAACATCTGATCGCTTCATTAGAAAATAAAAATTAAAACTTTTCATTTCATTGTTGCTTGCTACATACTCTAGAATTAGGTTGAATATCTTACTAAGTCTCTGAGGGATCGACCTCGTAGCCACTATTCTGCATTAGATTCGTGCGCTTGCGAGTATTATATTAAAATTTACATCAAGTCTTTGGCGCCGTTGCCGGGGACTGCGTAGGATAATTTACCAAATTCTTAGAGTAGTTTAGTTTTAGTTTAATTTAGTTTAATTTTTGTTGCTTATTAGTGTTTTGTCTTTTTGTAGGAGTAAGAGAAGACGCGAGATTCTCGCCAACATTGGAAGGGCCACCCCTTCCCCTCGTTTGCATTCTTTTACCTTCTCTTTTAATTTTTCTAGGTGTTTGGTATTTTTATATTTCTTTCTGTGATTGCATGCTTGTGTTAGTTGCGATTTTTAGGTTTGTTCTATGTATTTAATTTTTAGTGCCGTTAATTAGTGTATGCTTGGTCGTCGGTCACTGGGTGAAAAGCTTGCACCTCTTGACCTAGAAATTGAAAGAACTTTTAAAGCAAGACTCAAACATACAATGGATATTACAAATCATTTAGGTAACATGGAAAATGAGAATATGAGGAAGACATTAAAAGATTATTCATCCCCCATTCAATTCAACTCACCTTCCTGCATAGTGTTGCCGCTCACCACGGCACACCACTTTGAGTTGAAACCAGGGGTGATGCAACTCTTTCCCACATTCTATGGTTCCAATAAAGAAGATCCCTATAATCATGTTAAAGAGTTCCTTGACATTTGTGCTACATTTAAATTCCAAAATTTCTCTAATGAATCTGTTAGGTTGCGACTCTTTCCCTTTTCTTTGAAAGAAAAAGCGAAAGCATAGTTGAACTCTTTAGAAGTTGGAACAATTAGGAGTTGGGATCAATTAGCTGAAAAATTTTTGAACAAATTCTTCCCTGTTCATAAAACTTATGCCCTTCGTAGAGAAATTACAAATTTCATGCAGAAGGAGGGTGAACACTTTTATGAGTGTTGGGAAAGATGGAAGAATTTGCTCCTTAAGTGTCCACACCATGGATTTTTAAAGTGGCAACAAGTTCAATTCTTCTATGACGGTTTAACACCTCAGAACCGTCAAATGGTTGATGCCGCTAGTGGTGGGTCAGTGATGATGAAGAGTGCAGAAGAAGCATGGGACTTTATTGAGACTCTATGCGAGAATTCTCAGCAATGGGATTGCTCAAGTAGAGTTGACAGAACGTTTCCTTTTCAAAAGAAAGGAGGCGTATATGAGGTAGACAATAATGCACATTTGATCTCCAAGATAGACAGCCTGACACAACGTTTTGATGCGTTGATGTCTGCTGGTGGGCCCCAAATGCCATCACATGTCAATGTGTGTGCTATTTGCTCTAACCCCTCCCATGTCACACAAAACTGTCCCTCTAACACCTCTGGAGTGGAATACAATAGTGATCAGGCTAATGCTATAAATGCCTTTCCTCGACCTGGCAATAACCCATATTCGGAAACTTATAACCCAGGTTGGGCAAGGCATCCCAATTTTTCATGGTCCAAAGGACCGTATCAAAGAGGACCTCCAGGGTACCCTCCCAATCAATCTTACCCTCAACAAGTTCAAACATTCCCTACACAACCCAAGAAACCATCTCTTGAGGATACTTTGAATTTGTTCATGCAAAGCTCTCTACAATTTCAAAAAGATACCCAACATTCTTTACATGCCAACTCGCAAGCAATTGCGAAGCTGGAACTTCAAATGGGTCAATTGGCTTCTGCATTAAATGAGAGGGAAAAAGGTAGGTTTCCTAGTCAACCTGTAGCAAATCCCAAAGGACAATTTAAAGTGGGATCTAATTCTTGTCAAGACCAACCTCCAGCGCAAGTAAAAGCCATAACTACACTTAGGAGTGGCAAACAGATTGACAACAATGTTGAACCACCTAAGACTGCCATAGAAACAATCGCTAGAAAGGGTGAGGACCAAGAGAGCACCACTAGACCAGACGTGAGTCCTGTTACATCGAAGAAGAGCCTAGAAGCTTCTTCATGTCCTGAGTCTAGCCATATGCCACCCTATATACCCAAGGCACCCTTTCCTCAAAGACTTGCAAAAACATCTCAAGGGAACAAACTTGATGAGACAATGGAAATTTTTAAGAAAGTGCAAATCAATATTCCATTGCTCGATGCTATTAAGCAAGTTCCCGCTTATGCAAGATTCTTAAAAGACATGTGCACCCAGAAAAGAAAATTGAATGCACATAAGAAAGTGTTTCTCACTGAACAAGTTAGCTCAATTCTTAAGCATAACACTCCTCCTAAGTTCAAAGATCCAGGATGTCTCACAATTTCATGCGTTATAGGAGACCAAACTGTGGAGAGGGCATTGTTGGACTTAGGAGCTAGTGTAAATTTGCTACCATTCTCTGTTTATGAGCAACTTGGATTAGGAGAGTTGAAACCGACTACCATAACACTGCAACTTGCAGACAGATCAGTTAAAGTCCCACGCGGTGTTATTGAGGATGTTCTGGTTCAGGTGGATAAATTTTACTTCCCAGTAGACTTTATTGTCTTAGATACCCAACTTGTGCAGAATCCTGGTAGTCAGATTCTTGTGATTTTGGGAAGGCCATTCTTAGCCACATCCAATGCCATAATAAATTGTAGAAATGGGGTTATGAAGTTGTCTTTTGGCAATTTAAAGGTCAAACCCAATGTCTTTAATGTTAGACAACAACCCCCGGAGACGGATGATTCTTTTGCAGTGAATATGATTGAAAGTTTAGTAGAAGAATCTCTGCAAACTGTTTTAAATGATGATCCCCTCCAGACATGTTTAACTCATTATGGCTTAGACTTTGACATCGAAGGGTTCATTAGAGACGTCAATGCATTGCTTGACTCTACCCCTATATTGGACCCAACCAAATGGACAGCCAGGGTGGAACCTCTTCCAGTTCCCGAGTCTAAACTTGTTCCATCTATTGAAAAACCACCCCAACTTGACCTAAAACCATTACCAGATACACTTAAGTATGCATTCCTAGGGTCTTCTGATACCTTGCCTGTTATCATCTCTTCAGACCTTAATTTCGAACAGGAAGGTAAGTTACTTGATGTTCTTCGCGAACATAAGACAGATTTGGGGTGGACAATAGCAGACATTAAGGGTATAAGTCCTGCTCTGTGTATGCATCACATTTACCTTGAGGAGCATGCAAAATCTTCCCGTGAAATGCAACGCAGACTTAACCCGAATATGAAGGAGGTCGTCAGAACCGAGGTGCTAAAATTGTTAGATGTTGGCATCATTTACCCCATATCAGATAGTACTTGGGTCAGCCCAGTTCAGGTTGTTCCTAAGAAGTCAGGAATCACAGTAGTCAAAAATGATAATAATGAATTAGTCCCCACCCGAATGACCACTGGGTGGCGGGTTTGTATTGACTACAGAAAATTGAACTCGGTCACAAGGAAAGATCACTTTTCTCTGCCATTCATTGATCAGATGCTTGAGAGACTTGCTGGTCATAGCTACTATTGCTTTTTAGATGGCTATTCAGGCTACAATCAAATTCCCATTGCTCCAGAGGATCAAGAAAAGACCACATTCACTTGTCCTTTTGGAACATATGCATATCGCCGCATGCCATTTGGGTTATGTAATGCACCCGCCACATTCCAACGGTGCATGATGAGCATATTTTCAGATATGGTTGAGCGATTTCTTGAAATCTTCATGGATGACTTCTCGGTGTTTGGATCCTCTTTTGAGGAATGTCTACACCACTTGTCTCTTGTCTTGGCAAGGTGTAAAGAAACGAATCTTGTGCTAAATTGGGAGAAATGTCACTTTATGGTTCGACAAGGGATAGTTCTGGGGCATGTTATTTCTAATAAAGGAATTGCAGTTGATAGGGCCAAAGTTGACTTAATTTCAAGTCTACCTCCACCAAAATCGGTGAAGGAGGTTCGATCTTTTCTTGGCCATGCTGGGTTTTACAGAAGATTCATCAAAGACTTTAGCAAAATTTCAAGACCTTTGTGCAATTTGCTTGCTAAAGAAACTCCTTTTGTCTTTGATGATGATTGTTCTAAAGCGTTTGATCAACTCAAGCAATTTCTCACATCTGCACCCATCATCCAACCACCGGACTGGAATTTACCTTTTGAGCTTATGTGTGATGCATCCGATTATGCGGTCGGAGCTGTCTTGGGGCAGCGGGTGAATAAGATACCCCATGTCATCTATTATGCAAGTAGAACTCTCAATGATGCTCAGCTCAATTATTCTACTACAGAAAAAGAGTTGTTGGCTGTAGTTTTTGCTCTAGACAAGTTCCGATCATATCTCTTAGGATCCAAGGTCGTAGTGTTTTCAGATCATGCAGCTTTGAAATATCTTCTTTCAAAGAAAGACACTAAACCTCGTTTAATTCGTTGGGTCCTATTACTTCAAGAATTTGATATTGAGATAAGAGACAAGAAAGGTTCTGAAAATGTTGTTGCCGATCACTTGTCTAGACTTATTGACGAGTCTGCTGAGGAACACTTACCTTTGAATGAGTCATTCCCTGATGAACAACTTTTTGTTGTCTCTCAATTGCCTTGGTATGCTGATATTGTTAATTATCTTGTCACAACTCAACTTCCTGAACATTGGACAAAACAAGATAAATCCAAATTCTTCGCCGAGGTTAAGCATTTCTTCTGGGATGATCCATACCTATTCAAGTATTGCCCAGATCAAATCATTAGGAGATGTGTGCCGGAGCATGAGGTTGATAGTATCATTTCTTTTTGCCATGCTCATGCATGTGGTGGCCATTTCGGTGCGAAAAAGACTGCTGCAAAAATTTTGCAGAGTGGTTTTTATTGGCCTACTTTATTCAAAGATACTCATGAATTTTGCACAAAATGTGACAGATGCCAACGTATGGGTACACTATCACGTAGGTCCATGATGCCCCTTACTAACATTCTGATTGTTGAACTTTTTGATGTTTGGGGTATTGACTTCATGGGCCCATTTCCTCCATCGTTTGGTTATCTCTATATCCTTGTTGCAGTAGATTATGTTTCCAAATGGGTAGAGGCAATTCCCTGCAAAACAAATGATCACAAAGTGGTGGTTCGGTTCTTGAAAGAAAACATATTTTCTCGTTTTGGAACCCCTCGTGCAATTATAAGTGATGGTGGTACACATTTTTGCAATAAAGCTTTTGATTCACTTCTGAAAAAGTACTCCATTACTCATAAAATTACAACTCCATATCATCCGCAGACTTGTGGACAAGTAGAAGTTTCAAATAGGGAAATTAAACGCATTCTTGAGAAAACGGTTCGTCCCGACCGAAAGGATTGGTCTGACAGATTAAATGATGCATTGTGGGCTTACCGTACTGCATTTAAGACACCAATTGGAATGTCTCCCTATAGACTTGTATTTGGAAAACCTTGTCATTTACCTGTGGAATTAGAACATCGTGCTTATTGGGCCATCAAAACTTTAAATTTTGATATGGACAAGGCTGGAACACTTCGCAAATTGCAGCTCAATGAATTAGACGAAATTCGTAATGAGGCTTATGAGAATGCGAAGATTTACAAAGCGAGGACCAAAATTTTTCATGATCAGTCAATCCTGAGAAAGTCATTTGAGCCCGGTAAAAAAGTTTTGCTCTATAACTCTAGGTTACATCTCTTCCCAGGAAAGCTCCGTTCCCGATGGTCTGGACCTTTCATTGTGCACAAAGTATTTTCCCATGGAGCGGTTGACATTCAAAACCCTAAAGATGGAACTATTTTCAAAGTTAATGGGCAAAGATTGAAACCATATTTGGAGGGTCTTACTGAAAGAGCGGAGATTGTTCTAGATTTGGATGAACCTAATGCTCCTACATGATTTTTTGTTACGTCTGGCTGAAGACGTAAAACTTAGCGCTCTTGGGAGGCAACCCAAATTTTTGGTTCTTGATAGTTTTTTATTTGTTTAATATTTTGGTTGTTGATTCATGTGTGGGGATGCTACAATCTAGGTTTGGGGGTGTATTTTTTTTTCCATATTTTGTACTTACTCCTCATTCTTAGTTTGTGTGTTTCAATGCTCTACATCTACCCTGCGGCATCTCCATTCAGGTGATTTCTTTCCTTACACTCCTTTTCTTTTACTCGTTATTGTGATATTTATTTTCGTAAACATTGAGGGCAATGTTTCGTTTAGGTTTGGGGGTGTAGAAAAGAAAAGTAGTATTCCTTTGGTTTTTATTATTCAAAAAAAAAAATTTAAAAAAAACCATAAAAATTTACTTAGTTTTAGGTCGTTTGTTAGTAATTTTCTTAGGTTTTGATAGTTTATCCCTTTATGATGCATACTTCAATTTTTAAGAGATTAATTTGCATTGGAAGTGTGAGTAAGTATACTGGAGGATAGAGAACTTAACTGGGCAATATCTTTCTGTTACAGTCCTCTTGGAACATGTGCTTGAACTAAGAAAACTCACTCACACACACTAGTTACATAAAGTAATATAGTCTAGAGATTTGTTGAATGCTAATTTACAGTGGGATGTCTTTAGTCAGAGTCATTGGATGATATGTGGTTGTCTGTTGAGCTTAAAAGATCATGATAGACCATTTACTTGGCTATGGCAAGGGATTGGAACCGGAAATAGGTTGAGAGTATAATACAGCCTAGACGGAATAAAGATTGCTGAAAATATGATTGCTGAAAAAAAAATGCGAAAAATGAAAACAAAATGAATGAAAGAAAGGGGCTGCTTGACTTTATAGGATTAACTTAGGCTGATGCTCGGGCCCGAAGCGGTCTCTTAAAACCTAATGCCCTAAGCCAGATTGGCTGGGAGTCATTGGCCTGAGTCATTGCTAAATCTGAGCATCTTGAAGTCAGGCCTTACACAGTCCTAGCGAAAAAAAGGAAAAAGAAAAAAAAAGTCTATGGTGTATTATCCTCTCAAATCTAGAATGTTGGACCCGAAGGAGGCGCGCAGATCTGTGCTATCATGAACTTAAAGATTACGACGACTGTGTTGATTCTGATGTTCTTTGGTTGATGGGTCACACTGGATCTGTATAAAACAGAGATTTAGAATGTATTGCTACAATGTTCTACACTTTTACTATATAAAGTATCATGCTATATCCTATTGAGCAGAAATTTTCAAGATGAAGGTGTAGAATAAACCACTTACTTGAGGGCTTCTATATTCCAGTTGATTATAAATCCAAGTACATGTGGTAAATTTTCTTAAACATTGCAATTTGCATTCGAAGGGATATTAGGATTGTTTGTTTTGTAGTGATTTTCTATTTCTTTTTACACTTAGATTAAATAGGTTGATTTCATAAATACATGTTTGTGGGTAGCATGGCTGCAAACCCTCACGAGACTTCACTCGTCCAGCCAGGGACACCTGGGGGTTTAAAAGGCTTGTTGCATGCGCTAAATGCAATCGCGATTTCCTGCGAAAGTGGATTAGTTAGATTTCTTTGCTTTGTTTTGTTTTGTTTTGTTTTGCTCGAGGACTAGCAAAATGTAGGTTTGGGGGTATTTGATATATGCAAAATATACACATTTTTATATGCCCCGTTTTGAGAGGTTGTGGAGAAGGGGGCACTGTGCAGTGCCGACGGGAGAGACTCTGCTCAAGCGGAGGGGAGGCGGCCGGCTATTCTGTTGTGCAAGGGGTGGCTTTTGGGTCTGTGGCAGAGGGAGGACGTGGTGGATCCGAAAAGGCCGGCTGTGCTGTGATAGAAAAACAGAGGGTCGGAAGGGTGGCTGCTGGCGGGAATCGTGAAGGATTGATGGCTGTTGCATAAGGTGTTGCTCTGCTCGAGAGACAGAGAACCAGAACGGGTGATTTGAGAACGGAGAAAAGAGTCTCCTTTGCGCAGACCTGTTTTTGTGGATAGTCCAGACGGGAGAGAATTGTTTTGGCCGGAATTGGGTGTCTGATTGCTTGAGAGAGGAGTAGCACTGCTGATCCCGGTGGGAAAGAGAGTTCACATAAAAGGTACTGTTTGGCTTGAGAAAACTGAGCAGGACTGAATTGCTGGGACAGAACTGTCGAGGGAATTCACAGATAGGAGAGTTTTGCTTTGGGCAGAGAAGGGGACTATTCTGTTCTATTCGAGAGAAAGATCAGAACGGTTGAGGCGTGCAGTCGAGAGACTGTTGCAGAAGGTGGAGGAAAGTGGAAAGCAAAACGGGATTACAGACAGACTGAAAGCAGCAAACAGGATTTTTATTATTATTTTATCTTTTATTTATCCAATTTCTGAGTTTTAAGTTAGTTGAACATCTGATCGCTTCATTAGAAAATAAAAATTAAAACTTTTCATTTCATTGTTGCTTGCTACATACTCTAGAATTAGGTTGAATATCTTACTAAGTCTCTGAGGGATCGACCTCGTAGCCACTATTCTGCATTAGATTCGTGCGCTTGCGAGTATTATATTAAAATTTACATCAATACACTACTCCTCATATGTCGGAACCATGTGCCCTCTATTTAAGTCTTATTCATACCCTAGTGGAGGGCCCTTTGGCCCATGAGTACCCTGATTTTATACGCAAGTATGTTAATGAGGCCCAAAGTCTTCATAGGTGGGAGGACCATCCTAATTCTCCTTGGGAGCAACCCAACCCTGGGCCTACTCTTCATGCAGCCCCTAGACAAGATTTCCTAATCCAACGACTGCCTTACCAACCAGCCTCTACTCCTCAGTTTGGCCAATCATCCTTAGAAGATCAGATGAGCCAGATACTAGCCACCCTAACGGAGATGAAAACAGACCAAAAATCCCAGGCTCAACTTGTCCATTCCCACACATAGGCTCTTACCAACATTGAAACACAGTTAGAACAACTGGCACATGCAATGAATATGAACGAAGAATGTATTTTACCTGTTGAGCCCCAATATCCGAAGGGCCAATTTTCTGATGAAGGGATCTATTTTTTCCCTGATTATGATGTTACATCCCTTCCAAATGCCCAAAGGTTTGACAATGAGCTTGAGTGGGTTTTACATAATGATCCAGAGGGTGTAGAAATTAAAGAAGAAGTGAATGCATTACTAGAACCTAGCTTTAAACCTTCTTCTATATTTGAGGAGTCACATTCTACGGCACTATCAACAAAACCTTCTATTCCTGTAATACTATTCATACCATGTCTTGACCAATCTAACCCTTTATTTATTGAAAGTAACCTAGAATGTTTCATAGATTGTTTAGTTGATTCACTAATTGAGGAAGCTTTCCTAATTGGGTTACTAGAAGAGGCCCCTAAGGCCAAAATTGTTAATTTGGAGGAGCCTTTTATTCTAAAATTTTCTAATGACCCTTCTTCATGGTTAATGCAGGGACCCCTCTTTACAAAGCTTCCCTACCCAGCACTCCATCCTTTTATTCCACGATGTGCTCCATACTTAAGCAACAAGGATAGAAGTGTGTGTTGCAATCATTTAATTGATCCAGGTTGATGACTTGATAATCTGAACCCTACAGAGGATCGTGGCTACGTCTGGCTGAAGACGTTAAACTTAGCGCTTGGTGGGAGGCAACCCACATATTCAGGTGTATTCTCTCCTTTATCTAATTTTCTTTGTTATATGCTCATTGTCATGCTATATTTTGTTCACATTGAGGACAATGTTCGTAATAGGTTTGGGGGAGGGAATAGTGCTTATATAAAAACAAAAAAAATCATAAAATTGAAAAATCATAAAAATTTGATTAGTTTTTAAGTTGTTTGTTAGTATTTTTCTCAGGTTTTGATAGTTTATCCCATAATAATGCATGTTACAATTCTTAGGAGATTAATTTACATTGGAAGTGTGAGTAAGTATACTGGAGGATAGAGAACTTAACTGAGCATATCTTTCTGTTACAGTCCTTTTGGAACAAAGTGCTTGAACTAAGAAAATTCACTTACACACACTAGTTACATAAAGTAATACCATCTAGAGATTTGTTGAATACTAATCTATAGTGGGATGTCTTTAGTCATAGTCATTGGATAATGTGTAGTTGTCTGTTGAGCTTAAAAGATCATGATAGACCATTTACTTGGCTATGGCAAGGGATTGGAACTGGAAATAGGTTGAGAGTATAATACAGCCTGGACAAAATAAAGATGTGCTAAAAAAAAAATGCTGGAAAAAAATGTGTGAAAATGAAAAAATGCGAAAAAATGAAAACAAAATGAAAGAAAATAGGCTGCTTGACTTTATAGGATTAACTTAGGCTGATGCTCGGGCCCGAAGCGGTCTCTTTAAAACCTAATGCCCTAAGTCAACTGGCTGGGAGTCATTGGCCTGAGTCATTGCGAAACCTAAGTATCTTGAAGTCAGGCCTTACACAGTCCTTTAAAAAAAAGAGAAAAAAAAAGTCTGTGGTGTATTATCCTCTCAAATCTAGAACGTTGGACCCGAAGGAGGCGCACAGATTTGTGCTATCATGAACCTAAAGATACGATGACTATGTAGATTCTGATGTTCTTTGGTTAATGGGTAACACTGGATCTGTATAAACTGAAATTTAGAATGTATTGCCACAATGTTCTACACTTTCTACTATTTATGTTATCATGCTATATAATATTTGAGCAGAAATTTCCAAGATGAAAGTGTGGAATAAAACCACTTACTTGAGGGCTTCTATATTCCTGTTGATTATGATCCAAATACATGTGGTTGATTTTCTTAAACATTGTAATATGTATTTGTCGGGATAATAGGTTGTGTGTTTTGCAATATTTTTATTTTTTGCTTTATTTTTGCACTTAGGTTAATTAGTTTAATAAATACATGTTTGTGGGTAGCATGGCTGCAAACCCTCACGAGACAACACTCGTCCTACTAGGGACACCTAGAGGTTTAACAGCTTGTTGCATATGCTCAATGCAATCGTGTTCCCTACGAAAGTGGTGTTTACTTTTATGCATTAGTTCCTTAGTTTGTTTGATTTTATTTTATTTTGTTTTGTTTTGCTAGGGACTAGCAAAATCTAGGTTTGGGGGTGTGATCTATAAATGAAATATGCATTTTATTATCTCCTAAACTTATCTTTCTGCTAGTATTAGATTAGAATTTATGCTACTTTAATATAGTTTTTGATTTTTGTAGGAAACAAGAGCAAAACGCAGAAATGGGGTGAAACGCGATTCTAATGATTGAATATTTACAACTTCGATTACATATCTCTAATGGGACTGATTTAAGCTTCATGTTACAGTACACGAAGTCAACTTTCCAACGCCACTGACTGTTCGCAATTCGGAGTTCTGAGCAAAAAGTTATGATCATTTGAAATATCGCATGCGAAAGAGGCACGATTAAAGAGAAGAACCGTCAAGATGAGATTGGATGGATGAGATTGATACAATGGGTTTTTAGTTTAATAAAGAAAAAAAAAAGAGAAAAGAAATATGAACCGGTTCCGTTCCGGTCCGGTTCAGTTAAAAGAAAAAGAAAAAAAATAGAAACCCCGCCCGAGCCAAAGCTCGGGTCTTTCGTCCAGAACAGAGGCGCTCGAGCTCTGCTCGAGCGCTGGTGGGCTGAGCTTCGCCGGCGAGGCTGGCGACGGAGAAGACGGCGAGACGGCGGCGATCTTGACGAGGGAAAAACCGGCGTGTTCAATCGGGAAAGGAAAAAAACAGTCGGCCTTGATTTGGAAAGTGCCGGATTTGAAGATCGATTCGACTTCAAATCGGACTTGGATTGTGTTCGATTTGGGACGGGATTGGTGCCTATAAAAAGAGAAAAAAAAACAGAGCTTGAAAAAGGGAGAACCGGCCGGAAAAATAGAGCTTCAAGGGAGAGTTTTTCCGCCGGAAATAGAGCATTCCGGCGGGGCTTTGGCCGGAAAAGAGAGAGAGAGGAAGAGCCGCCGGAGGAGAGGAAGAAAGGGCGCAACTTTGGCCGGAAAAGGATCGATTTTGGACTACTACAGTAACTCCGCCATTTGCTACAGTGCATGGCTGCGCGAGGAAGACGATGAATAGTGCCGTGAACAGTAAATTGCTACAGTGATTCTGCAACAGTATTTTGGTGAATAGTGTAAAACGACTCCTTCAAATCAACAGCGTTCTCCTTGTCCAATGGCCGGCTAAATCCTTGTGCAAGGCGTAGATGAAACCCGAGTAAATTGGTTGTATCGTTTATCTTCATCTTAATTTTACCTTGATTGGTGTATGAATTTTATTATAGAATCACTGTTAATTTATTGAGGTTTATTCTATGTGCTCGAGAGAGGCTAGAGTTAATTCTTATGAGTTTCAATCCGAAGAATATTTGCGTGTCCGAGAGGAACGTAAGTAGACTAAGGTGTTATAAAGGAATAAGATTTCATTGGTTTATGCTCGAGAGAGATAGATCACAGTTCCATATTTTGAATTGCTTATGTGTTACGTCCGAGAGGAGAGCACAATATTTTGAATTGACAAGTATATGTCTGAGAGGAATATACTAGCCAATTAGGAATTTATTCAACAGAGAGAGACGATAAGCTGGTTTATTGTGTGGTGGATTCGAAGCCTTGGCGCTTCTCCATATTAGTTAAAATCCATTTTAAAGTAGTTAAATTTTATTGCTTTCTCTAGATTAAATTAAACTGCAACTTTCTTTCAATTGAATTTGGTAAATCATTAATCCGTCCCTGAGGTTCGACAACCCCTTTAATACTCACCGTAGTACAATTGTCTTGTGCACTTGCAAGGGTTTTAATTTTAAATGATTAGTGTCTTACTGGTCGTGCTCCCTTCTGCCTTCGGCATTGAATTCTGGTTGTCCTTATCCGCAGTGGAATTCTTTTGTTTATTGCCAGTAGAATTCTCCATGTTGTTATTTCTGGCAGAAGTCCACTCCACGTATAGGTCGAGTAGTCCATCTATGTATTGCCTCGTCTTGTGAAGGAGGAATATTGTCTGAACGTCTTTATCATCTTCAAGGACGTATAGGGATCCAGGATGAACAAGATATGACAAAAACAATGTACCCGATGCAGATTTCAGCGGTAATCTTTCTTCCACTTGTTGCAATAGTCCCAGGTACTTTACTTGTGTATCAATAGTTAGGAGCTTCAGTTTCCTGCCCACATACTCATCAGATTTTGTAAACACTTTATCGTAGTGAAAGCACACGGGTATCAATTCCATCAGTACCTGACATTAAAATAACGAAATAAGCAAAAAAACCCATAAGGTGTTCAACTGTGAGTGAAAATCATCGTCTATTACTCGTGTTGCATAAGACACGACTATTGCCACAGTCGTGTCGTCGAAGACATGATATTACAAAAAAGTTGAAAACTCTGCAAGTTTTCAACTTTCATCTCTAGAACAAATTTTCATTACATAAAACGTAGAATTTCAACTTGACGTACCTTTTTTTAATGTACAATGCCTCTGTTGCAATGGTTTTTGCGTACAGGCCGATTTCCCGCTCGTTTCCATCTTTTGGCGCCAAGACGAGCTTTCCCGGTTTGGACGGCACCGGCGCCGGCGGGGATAAGGGTGGAGATGCTGGACGGAATGCCAGAATGCCATCTTCTTCTTCTTTTTCTTCTTCTTCTTCTTCTCCAGAATGCCTTCTCCAAAAACTCAAATATCTGTGCGGCCATGCTTATACACGCTGAGGGGGTATTTTCGATAGTGTCTAAGTCATATGGAAAGAATGAAGATATTCCAGGTAATATGAGAAAATCATAGTTGGCGCCAGGTAATATGGAAAAAGCTCCTTATTTTTGACGTCCTTGCAGGGTGTTGGACTTGGCCTCGTCTCCGTCTCTATCCAATGTCCGCCTCCTTATCGCTACTACTGCTTGTGCGGCTTCACGAAAATGTCGGCAGCGGCGGCGGCGATCGTGACGACGTTGGTTTTCGTCTACGGTGACGCCATAGTATTAACTGTTAATGTGGTTTCAATAGCGCTGACTGCCATGGCCTCACGGGGTTGGGGCTTGGCCTGATTTGGACGGTGAGGGCCATGGTCTGACTAGGCATTGTCGGCTACGACCTCTCCGGGTTGGTTGGCGAGTCATATATAGCAATGGCCGAGCCTGGTGAGGAGAGGTGGTCATGGGGAAAGTAGAGAGGAACAGAAGAAGAGACATGGAGACAAAAGAAAAGTTGTCTGTTGCCTAATTATTTTAGAATATCACCTCTGGAGGTGGAATTATAGAATCCTATTTTCACATTATATCTACATTACCAAAATTATGGTCATCGTAAAATCCACAACTTTTGACTAACGCAATGTTTCAAAATTAAATTCTGAAATGTCATTGACTAACGTAATATTTTAAAGATCCAATTATAAATTCTTATTGACTAATGTGATATTCTAAAATCCAAAGATTTTATTTTGAAATTCCAAACGACTAACCCCCTATAAGCTGTGTCTCGGTGAAGGAAGTTTGAAGCAGCTTATCCTTCAAATATCCCATCACACTTCTCTTACAACCATTTTGCCTACTCTACTATGATGGAGATTATGGTAAAAAGTGACAGTTAGCGAAGCACTTCGATGTAGGCCCTGTTTCGTTGGGGATTTTAGGGGTGAAAAAGTATGATTTTATGGAAGAAGTTAGGAGTGAGAAATAAGGTGTTTGGTTGGCAAGAATCTACTTTCCTAAAAGAATTTAGGTCATAGTGGCATTCCTGTAATTTTTTTTTAAAAATAAAGGTATTTTAAAAAAAAATACAGTTTCGTTCGAAATTATTATATTTTTATAGATACCCATGTCTTTTTTCTAAAATTATAAGAAATAACACCGAAAGGAATGAGATTTTAAGGCTCCCAAACGGAGCCGTAGGCCATCTGTAGGTTGACGCTAGTGTACAAGGGAAAGAGCATCAAATAGACCTTCTTCGGCTTTTGTTTAAAAAGGACCGCCCGCCAGGTTGGATTAATGCGGCATAAACAAGGAGGCATCTCTCCTACTCGTTGGTATTTTACGTATTAGACAGCCTACTATATATCAGCTTCTTCTCACAAGGAGATATTTTTCGTGTAGATACGACACCAAGCTGCCATGTTAACGGGGTCACCAATCAGCCGGAGACACGCAATCCCCTTCCGGCCCTAACCCTATGACATTCCAATTTCCGGCCGCATGATATGAACATTAATGTCATATCTGTTTTAGCCTGTTTAGGTGTGGGCGGCTGGGATCGTTCCATTTCCCTCCCTTCAACTGCAAAGTCGAAACAAGAAGGTTTGAACTTTAAAAAAAGGCTCCTTCCAACAAGGAACAAATTCTGCCTTTCATTTTCATGGTTGACCACCTCATCCATGCTAATAACGTGCTCTTGTTTCAACTTTCAACCACCTTCCCTTCGCTTCTCCGATGACCAATTTCGGACTTTGCTAATATCATTCGCAGTTCAGATTTCGGATTCTAAGTGGCTGCCATAAAAATAAAATTGGACGGTCTGGTATTTGCTGGGTTGCGGAGGAGCCGGAGAATGGCGGTTTCTGCTTTCAGATCGACCTCCAAGAGGGGAAATTTTTCAAATTCCTCATCGACGCATCATCCTTCTTCCGGTGAAACCAAGGTTGGGGATGCGGGGAAGAAGGTCCCTCCTCGCAGATCCAGAAGCGTCAGTGCTGTCCCTCGCAATTACTCCGAAACGCTCAAGTCCTCCTCAATATCATCTTCAGCTTCAGCTTCGTCATCGTCGAATATGGTGGATTTTCTGAATACCACGGATAATCCCCTCTTTTCCGGCTCTTCGTCTCCTGAAGGTCCCTCAGAATCGGTTAATTCTGTGAGAACATCTAAATTTAATGTAGCGACGCCGATTTTGGTCACTAGTGGGACTGCTGCGGACGATCAAAGAGGGCGGTCGATGTCGAGGAGCTCAGCGTACGGGACTCAGTCTTCGACTATTCGTAAAGGAATTGGCCGGAGCTTGTCGAGGGTGGATACGGGCAGACGCGGTCGCTCGGTATCCAGAGGACCATCTCGGAACTCTGAGGTTCGAATTTTTGTTGAAAATTGGTTCACAGTATATGCCCTCTTTTTGCTTCAATTTACTGCTTACACTATGCCGCTTTTGTTTTTTATCATAGAGTGAAGCTGAACAAAGTGGTAAGTTGGGATCAATTTCTAGGATTAGAAGTCATGGAAGTTTTGTGAGTGATGGGCAGAAGAAAACTGATCTTGTATCCAATACTTCCGGTTTGTCTACGGAAACAAGTTGCTTCCAGACGTGGTCTAGCCGTCATCCGCTGATGGAGCCTTTAGATGGCTATACTGTAAGTTCTTTCTGTAGTTGGGTAGAGGCACATTAATAATTAATTAGCATTCTCATGTTAGAACCTATTTGTTAACTTAATTGATTTTGGTAGTCAGGGACGCAAGGTTCGAATTGGGAAGATGGGGTTTCTACAAGTACATTTTCGGAAGTGGAGGAGAAGAAGAACGATATCAAAATAGTTTCAGAGCAGATAAAGGTGAATGGAATCAACTCAAATTTTATAAATATCTATAATGTTATGAGAATGATATGAACCGACAGATATAGAACCTTGTTCAGAATTACCATTTTCACCTTTAGTGTTCATTTATTAAAACAAACGAATGTAGGAACGAGTTATTCATTGTGTAGCGCAACATGCAATCTACTTTTCCAACAAATTGGTTAGCAGGACGGGGAGAATCTTACTTTTTCAGAAGCAGCATTTTAGTTTTGCTACTGGCATCTATCTCTTTTAATCATATTTAGTTACTTTAATTTTCTGATTTACTTTTTATTGTTTATGTGAATCAGGCGATGGGAAGAATATATCTGGATGGAGTCACATCTAGTGACATACTGGATATCGAACCTCAAGCACTAGATAAAAATGCTAATGAGTTAGTTCCTGATGTTAGAACGGAATATTCAACAAAGCTTGAGCAGGTTTGTTATTTCCATCAGTTCTGCCTATCTTATTTACATATAATAAGAGGAGCAACTTGCCTATGTTTCAATGAGCAACAATGATTGGCGTTAGGGTGCCAGTTAGATCATACGAGGTCATGGTGTAGAGTATTGTGAAAATTATTCTAATATTTTTGTGTGATTATTTACTTTCTGGTTATATAACGTGTCATTAGATTTGTGGTCAAAGATGACATAGACAAGAATGTTATGTTGCAGCCTATGCATCCGTGCATCAATGTTTTGACATCCATAGGTTTCCTTTTTCCTGGTTTACCAACAGAAATTGATGCCATAAAGACTGAATGATCACAATACCAACATTTGCCTTTGTATATCCGAACAGAGATTATACAAAACAAAAGAAAGCGAGAGTTTCTGTATTAATAGAAGGTCGTGAAGAGCACTGTAGACCTATCTGCGTTCTGATAATACCATACTAACGACTTAGTTGCAGTCTCAGGAACGGGCTCGGAAACTTCGAGCATATTTAGCTATTGAGGAGCAGCGTGCACAAGAACTCAGTAGGATTTTGAAAGACATGCTGCCAGATACCAAGGCTTCTGAAACACAAAAAATTCGATCAAGGAGAAAAGTAAGCTTCCTATATTGTGAACTCTGTTACTTCGGTTTTTATTTTATGAACTTGATGTAGCAAGTGATGCTGATCATCTGAGATCACCACTTAATGGGGCTTCCTTGTTTAAAGTTCTCATTTCTAAGTGTGGGACTTCCTAACTCTTGATAACAGCAAATGCATAATTAGGAAATCTATCTTCTAATTGCAAAGCTTAAAAACATCTATGGTGAATCATTGGTGATTGTTTCATGCAATGCCCCTTAAGGGTTCCAAATTTTAGATTATTCATGTGAATAATTTGCTCTGCATCTTGAGAAACAACTTATACATTTGCATTGTTGGTGACAGGCTAGCATTGAGCGACGAAATATGTCCAAACGGTTGATGGAGGAAGCTATGAATTATTTCGATGAATGTGTATCAATATCAACTTTTGATAATTCTGATTTTTCAGCTCCTGAAGATCTAACACTGGATTTGGTTGCTTCTACTGTGCCTCAAATTGGCAGCGATTATCGTCCGGATGGTCATTCAAATGCTTCACCTTCTTGTTTCTCCAGCTATCGTTTCAATCAGATTAAGGTAAATCATCCTTGAGAATATTGCTTGTACCATTTTTGACTTCTTCTGTGCAGAGCATCACAGTATGATTATGCTCCTGAGCACAGTACAAACAATGGCATTTCATTTACTGTAAAATTTGAAATGATTTGCCTATTTCCTTCTCTTTAACTGTTGAAATCGAAATGTTTTGGAAAATCTCACAAATGTGTCTTTATATTGACAACTCGTGCTATTTGGTTGTGGGATAGAATTCCTTACTAAACACTGCTATTGTGTTAGAGTCAGTTGAGTGATCATAGTGATAAAGTTGATTACTTTTGATTAGTTTTGGGTCTGGTCAGTCCTTTTCATTGGCTTTCTCTTTCTATTTTTATCCTTTTGTCCAGTTGCTTTATATTGGAAGAGCCAAGTATAGATATTTGTAATGTTGTTGAAGAATTAATTGTGGGGTTTGGTATTCTGCTATTCGTATTTTTTTAAACAGCTTCCTGTGATTCATTTTAAACAACTAGGACATGTTGCATTTTAGGTGAAAATAGGTTTTTCTTTAAATAAATTTACTTGTAACCATTGCAGGGTCCCGACAATATATCACAAGATTCCTTTACTCATGACCGTTATGATTTAGCAACCAGAAGCGGTAGTGATGATGGTAATTCATGCAAGGCACTGAGCTCTGCACCAGATCTGATTGCAACGAAACCTGCAGAAGCTAACGGAAAGCTCAACATTAGGGGTTATATCCAGAAATTTGTGAAGGAAGTTAAAGAAGATGGACCAAATCAATGGAAGAAGTCAAGTTATGATTCAGATGAATATCATTTTCGTGCTTCGTCTGAATCACTGCTATTTGACATGGTATATAATAAAAGTAGAATAGACTATGGTGGTCTTCATCTATGTGCTGCTAGAATATCTTGAGGTACTTAATGTAAGTAGATTGGATCACCGATGTTGAATTTCAGAGTGTATGAGAGATTACATATGTTTTTGTAGTCTGTTTTTTTGAAATGCAGTAGTTTCTTTCGTATTTGTCTTACTATCTATATGTATATGCTTGTCTCTTGCATTTTTACTTCTTCAACTTTCAGGTGAGAGCTGTCTATCTACTAGGATCTATTATTCAAACTGTTGTGCTTGGATCAGAGAAAAAAGTACTTTCAAGGGCGATTACTGCTATGTTTTGGGCCAATCATGATGGGTTTCATACTATTGTATTCTTAATCTCAGGCACATTAATGGACCAGGTTAATATATCAAACGGTTTACAGATTGGACCTAGCTTTTACCCGTATTTAGGAATCTTCATCCTATTGTGAGCATTGCCGGCAAAATGTTCTTTTATGAAAACAAACAAAATGATTTCAAGGAAAGAAGAATAGCTACACAAGTTCTTTTTATGTGCTTGCACCAGTGCAAACGTGGCTGAAGTTATTCTGTTTTGATGGCATGGCTGTAATTATTGTGCTGGCATTTGATTTGTTTTCATTTAATGCACATTCTGCTACCACAGTGCTAATTGCTAATCAGTGTTTTTTTTGTACAACATATAATTGCTAACAAGTTGACTAGCCATGGTTCTCAACCAAAAACACAGTTTTTTTTATAATATGCAGAAAATAAAACAAGGTTGATTACCCATGATTGGTAAGCGAATCGTGATGCATACACTTGTGGGAAAAACAACGGTTTGATTATATGTTTCAAAATGTTTTTTATTATTTTGTCCAAAATAAAGTATATCCAATAACGACAAATTTTATAACCAAATATTTTGAAGAGATAAGTTTACATGAGATCGTTCTCATATAAGGAGCATGAGGCCAATCTTTATTGCCGTTAGATTCCGATCGGAGGGTGGATATCAAATCAATGGGTAGGTGAGTGTGTCACATCAAGGAGTGGGTGAGATGATTATGGATATTTGTAGCCGTCAGATCAAGATCCAATGGCTACGATTCAAAGTGGCCTCATATAAGCAATATGAGAGCGATCTCATTTAAACTTTTCCCTATTTTGAAGGCCCCCAATGCGTATTGTTTCCTTTTTCTAGTTTACCGGAAAATTAATGGAGTAAGCGACAAAACCTAGAATAGAATAATAATCTAGCGACGGCATAAAGAAAAGGTTGTAAAGAGTGGGTGCGCTAGTTTTTATACACTATAGTCAATAAAATTAATTGTGTTTTTACAAATCATCAAGGAGGTTGTATCCTATATTAATACTCCCCCATCCCATATTAAGTGTCCTATTTGTTTCTTCACATTTTTTATTTTGAAAAAATAAAATGGGTCATTTATATGGGACAGAGTAAGTTTTAAGAATTCAGACGCGGCAAGAAGGGCCTGGCTCCAGTCTGACCATCATGGCATCGACTTCAAAATTAATCATGGGCTACTTGATTTACCTTTTGACTGTTTTGTTTCTTGAAGTATTAATCTATTCGATACAAAAAATGCTTTGCAAATGGAAAGGAACTGAACAATTAGGTATAAACGCCACTTTTCTTTCACTTCAAAATTATGTTTATGAAGATTGAATTGTTTTGTGCCACCAGCCTAGTCAAATGGTTGAGTTGAATGAAATATAAGTATGAGAAGATCTTTCCCTAATGAAGAATATATATGCCTTTGTGAGCCCACATAGGCTAACCAAAAGGTAGTTTTTTTTTGCCAAAAGATAGTAATTTATGTTAGACCATTAGTGGAGTGTTATAGAGTATCGTTGTAATTCTTGAATTTTGTAATTCTTTTTCAATACTCCCATCATGTGTATGATTAAACATCTTTTCCTTCCGAAGAAAATGGGACCATCCACGTACTTCTTACTTGTAAGAAGCGTTTCTCTAATTCGCCTCAACATCGCAATTTTTCTTTCCCACCCTAACCTATAGAGCCTACCAACAAAAATGGACTGCAAGAAATCATCTAAGATTGACTTCATAGGTCTTGCTTCGCAATCTAAATCGGCAACCTAATCTCCTTTAAACTAGGGAATGAATTCTAAGGTAGATAGGAAATAGAATAACTACTGTCAGAACACTTGTATTGCTTATGCGGCCCAAGAGAAGAGATTAGTGATTAACCTTATCATTGATCCTTAACATGTATGTAAACTAAATCACCAAATCTCTAAGTGACACAAACATCTCTAAAGCACTATCATGCCTTGAAACGGAGGAATTCAACCATGATTTACAGAACCATAATCCTGACTCCTGAGCTACTAATGATTTTAATCTGCATAAGAAAAGAAGTTGACATTTGTTTATGTGGTAGATCGAGATGAAACCCATTATGTATTGGAAAATCAAATATTTTTATTTGTGTATTCCTTTCCATTCAAAGAACAGTGAGGGAGATACCCAACTCCAAGATCCATGCATGCACTGCAGCATGGAATCCTGATTCCGTTGGAAGGATGGCAGTGCTTTTAGACAAGTGTTGGACCTCAAATCAACTCAGGGTTAAGCAGTCCTAGTTAATGCCTTAACCTTGGTTAAAAACCTTTTTTAGGTGCCCATAAAAACCCACTAGTTAAACGAAAGAAAGCAGCTCTCTCTTCTTCCCTCTCTCCTTTCGCAAAATGAAAAGTTCATCCAGCACTCCTTCAATGTCCTTTTCTCCATCTTTTTCATCTCTTTCCACTTTATCTCCACCATCCTTCAAACGCAGAATCAAACGTGTCCGGAGAAATCTTAGCTCTCCTGAAAGGCAATCCTTTACCAGCAGCACAACGAAGAGAAGCTCCATTTACAGAGGAGTAACCAGGTACAACAGGTTTCACTCCTGCATCGTCCACTGAATAATGCTAGTATTTTTTTCTAATGTTTTCCTTTTATTATTTTGTTTTAGTTCAGTAAATCATGGTGAACATAAGCCAAGTCTCATTTTTGTTGTTCCATATTATTGTCTGTTGGCTATATCTCGGCTGCATGTAATGCAGGCATCGATGGACAGGGAGGTATGAAGCTCATCTTTGGGACAAGACCAGTTACAACCCAGTCCAGAATAAGAGAGGACGACAAGGTAACATCTTTGCACATTTTTTACCCTCTTCCAAACCTTGCAAGTCTATCTCTATTTGTCATTGATAGATTTCAATATAGTTTTTGATCTTTATCTTTTGTTTGCTCTGCCATCCGAGTGACCTGCACATTGCCATACTAATGTTATCTCCCTTATGATACGGAGTCAGTGTATCTAGGTGAGTGTTCCTTGATTTTTCAGCTTTTTTTTTCTCGCCTTTCCTTAACATTTCCCTCGCCGTGTCTTCATTTTTGGCCAATAATATGGTATCTTAAATGGGGGCATGCAGGAGCATATGAGGATGAAGAAGTTGCTGCTCATACTTATGACCTGGCCGCCCTCAAGTACTGGGGTCCTAAAACCATCCTCAACTTCCCTGTAAGATGACCAAATACTGATCAATTAGTCGTCCCCTTTCATTAATGCTAATAATAATAATGATGATGTTTTACTTACTACCAACTGATAGCGTTGGTCATTAACGAGTCAAAAAATATAAACCTTTTGAGTTTTGACCAATGCAGATTCATACGTACGCCAAGGAGTATGAAGAGATGAAACACATGCCAAAGGAGGAGTATTTGGCTGCTCTGAGGAGGAAGAGCAGTGGCTTTGCCAGAGGGGTTTCAAAGTATCGTGGGGTGGCCCGGTACTATCACACCTTTGTTGTTGTTTTTTTTGCTGAATGGTACTATCACACCTGCCTCACCTAGTTTCACATACCTGTACCAAAAATAAATCTTAAACTGTTTAACATGTGCCCTGACTCACGGGAGTCCGCGTGCACCGTGCATGTAATGTGCGTCGCATGGTTAGAATCCAAAGGCGCACGCCAACTTTCGTGAGCAGATGCACAAACTAACGGGACTATATTTTCTTGTTTGAGAGTGATTAGTTCTAAATTAGTCACATGCTCGAAACATCAGATCTGAATCATCCGATAGTATTCGTCGGACTGTATTGTTTAATATTTTCAACGAGACCCACGTTACATTGGACTGTTTACTCACGCAATGGACAATGGGGTCCAGTGTGTATGGTCATGTAAAGTATTTTCTTCTAAACTTGCATTTCATGTGGCAACCAAATCCCGTAGATGGACCTCAACACGGAAGTTTGACAATTCTGTTGGATTTCAGGCATCATCATAATGGACGGTGGGAGGCCCGAATTGGCCGAGTTGACGGCAACAAGTACCTCTACTTGGGCACCTTCAGTAAGACACAGACATGATCTACTCATGACTTAATCTCTCATCACCTTGTACCCCAAAAATAAAAAAATTCTCATCACCAATTAATTACATGCCTGGTGCCTAATTTCACCCTAAAGTTTAGTTAAATATTTACAGTATTATTTTAACATAAGTGTCATGTATGTTTGGAAGTGTTAGTGTTAGCTTGTGTGCCCAGCAGGCACCCAAGAAGAGGCAGCAAAGGCCTATGACATGGCTGCCATAGAGTACCGAGGCTTGAATGCTGTGACCAACTTCGACATGAGCCAATACATGAGCTTAAGCAGGCTTCACTTCCAGACTCAGACACCACCACCACCACCACAGCCTCAACCGCCGTTTTATCGAAGGGGGGACTTGCTCCCTCTGGACTGCCTTGCTGGGAGCTCCACGGAGCTAATCGACCGAGAACCAACAGGAGATACCTTCGGAGAGCAGCTCTGGAACATGTGCATGGACAACTCTAGCTTGGTCAGCCCGTTGTATGGCAATGAGGCATTCAAAGAGAACCTGACCTATCTGATGGCAAGCTCCGATGCCGTCGAAGGCACTGACCTGACTTTGAGTCCCTCGGCTGAAGGGGAGGAAGAATTCGACGTTGACGGCATTCTGGTGAACTGTGACATTTATGAGGAGGGTTTTGAAGGAGATGGACAAGAGTTCAAGCAAGGGGATGAATAGGGGCAGCAGTGAGGGGTGGGGCCTCCTCTTAAGAACATGGCTCAGTGAGGCTAATTAGGACTAGAGATTCGATTTGTGCTTGATTAGAGTTTGACGATGTTTGTTAGGTGAATTCAGTTTTTCCTTGCTTTACAAGTAGCTCGGCAGGAGTCGAAATACAGAGCAATTGGAAGTGCTAGGAATTATCATTCTCTTTTCTCAAAACTAGTTCTTCATTAATATGCCATGAGGTTGCAACTAAAGGATGATTAGTCCTCTCGAACTGCTTATAAAACCAATTAAGTAGGTGAGCGTATTTTTTTATCAAAAAAAGAAGGCTAACATTCAACAGTACGTCAATCAATTTGCTTGACAATAATAACATACATCACCCGGAGTCACCACTGCACATCGATAGCAAAAACATGAAACATAATCCATTTTAGCAGAATGTAATATTATTCTCTGTCAGATGCATCTTAAGTTTGAATTATTGAATAGAAATTTTGTAGAGTATATGTATCTTTTCTGTGTTCTTCTTCCCCAGCTGTTCGTGCATTACATTGAGGCTGTTTAATCATAAATTTATGGAGTTATTAGTATATTGGTTGTGTTGATTGATTTTGGGTTTAAATTAGTTTACTGTTTAACCTTATCGTGACTGAATCGTATACTCCACAACGCACCTTTTTACTCGAGTAAGCAGAATCGTAGAAAACAGGCGTAACCTTGGCCATTTCACCGTCGCTTGAGTCGATCTTCCCCGATCAGCCATATGCTCGCTGCTTCCTTCTTCTTCTTCTTCTTCTTCTTCCCACTTCACCCAAACTCAGATATCTCCTACCTCGCCTCTGCCCAGCCCAAGCTCCTCCTCTCCAATGTCGACAGAACTTTGTCGCCCAAATTTAATCTCATCCAGGGCCTTGGAATCCCACCTTCCGACCTCCGCGAGCTCATCGCCTCGATCCCGAATCTCCTCACCAAGAGGCTCGATACCCAGATCCTCCCCTCCTTCAACTTCCTCAAGGAATTCGTCCGAACCAACGAGAACGTAATCAAGGCTCTGAAGCGATCGTGTCCTCACCTCCAATTTGGACAAGTGCATGCGACCCAATATCGATCTCATGAGAGAACACGAGGTGCCCGATTCCCATATTGTACGGATCATCGTCACCCAGCCGAGAATGCTGCTGCAGAGGCTGGAGACCTTGCGCCAGATTCTCCAGAGGGTGGAGGAGCTAGGCTTTGAGCGCGATCCTGGAAATACATCCTGGCCGTGCACGCGATGACTTCGATCAGCAGGGTCAAGTGGGAGGCGAAATGGGACATCTTGAAGGGATTCGGATTGTCGTTTAAAGAGGATGCCTTTGTTTATGACATGCTCCGAGAAGAAGTTGCAAAGTGGAATGCACTTGTTAGTGAATAAGCTCACATTGGTGCCTTCTGCCATTACTGGGCGACCGTTGCTCCTCATGTTGAGTGTCAATAAGAGAATTTTGCAAAGAGCAAGAGTGGTGGATTCTGAGGTCTAAGGATGTGGTGGAGGGGGAGGAGCATCTTCTTAATATGTTGAATATGACTGAGGATGTGTTTTTCCCAACAGGTGTGTGAAGAAGTACGAGACTCAGATTCCATACTTACTGAAGGCTTTTACAAGGGGGAGATGGACTTGGGGTGGTTGGAGACTAGTATTAGAAAGGGTCATATCAGTTCACCCACTCATTTCCATACACATCAGCTGTGTATGGAAAATGTGTAGGAATCTGCTGTACAAATATCATTTCCCTATTAGAAATGATGAGGTAAAAGATGGTTCTTGAGAGTGTTGTAAAGTTCAGGTACTCACCACTCAGAAAAGGGATATCCTTACAGTCTAAACCCATCTTTTGTTTATGACAAAAGTTCAGTATTTAGCATGTTCTCACTCTATATTACCCCTTTTGATTTTTAATGCTGCTTTGGTGAATCTTGCTGTTTGTTGATCTCTAGTAGTCTTCTTAGCTCATATGCGTAGTGTAGCATCTGAACTGTGTAATTTGATCTATGCAATCAATGGTTATATGATAAGGTAGTTGAAGTGATCTCCTTATTCATGGTGACAGTCATTTCGTGTTTCCTAGTTATGCCGCCTCTATTTGTTGTAGAGTTTAGAATTTGGAAGTGTCTGCTGGTCTAAATCCATACCCTTAACCAGGTAGTTGTTGAAATAAGGTGTTGCTGATTTTGAAGGTATGCTCTTTGACATAAACTGCAGCTGACAATTACATGAATTTAATTTTGACAACCTCATGAATAAAGACATTTCTAACAACTTGTACTTTTTTTATTTTAAAACTTCTTCTTATGTCCTCATCAATACATTATGTCTTTGAATCTTTCCCAGATAATTTTTATTATTGCTTAAATGAATATATAGTGGCTCTTTTGGGCAGCATAATTTATAGATGTGGCGGTGTTGTGACCGGCAAGGGTTACAAGGTATCGATCGACGGCAAAAGTGAAAAGAAAGAAGAAAAAGTAATAAACTGAAATAGTTTCTATTGCCTAGCCTCTAACTGAGTAGGACGTCATCCATATTGATTGATTGAATTTTTAACTCTTTTTACTCGCAATCGCACGAGACTCAGTATAGTCTAGTGGTAACGAGGTCGAACCCAAAGGACTTGAAAGATTAATCTAATTCTAATGAAAGATTGAATTTTAATGATTTAATTAACTAAAAAAATAAACTTTAATAAGAAATCAAATGAATGAGAATATCAAAGCGTCTAATCCACCACTAAACATGCAATTACTACCCTCAATTATTATCTCCACAAATTGATAAGATATAGTAATTTATGTTCTTAGCCGGACACACAAATTACCAGTGAATGAACTACACGTTCTTGTCCAGACACGAAAAATTCATCCACTATAAATTAATACAATTAACTCTATCCTTGGCCGGGCATAGAATCAATCATAATCCCGTTATTATCTAGACACAGGATATATCAAGATCAAATTCCATTAATCATTCATTAAGTCTCGATCAAAGCACTTAAGAGGAATAACAATAAAATCGCATTAAGCATGAAAAATTATTATCAACTTTCACTAAATTAAACAAATAAGAGTAGTAAATACAAATTTAGGGCTTCATCTAGCCTTGATAAAAAAAATTAGCTAGACATGGAATAAGGGAAAGAAATAGCCTGATTTGTCGAATTCATCGAAACACTGCTCACAAAATCACTATTCACAGTACTGTTCACAAAATACTGTTTACGGCACTATTCATCGTCTCTCCCAAAAATCCATGTTACTGTAGCACGAAGAACAGTACTGTAGCTGTTGAATCATCACTGTAGCAGTTGCAAATTAGTGCGAAATCCGGCCCTTTTCTTCTCCTATCTTCTTCTCCTCTTCCTCCGGCGAAAATCACACCGGAAAGTCTTGCTTTTCCGGCGGAAATCCGCTCTGTTTTCGTCAAGCTCCCTCTGTTTTTCTCTGAAAAGCTCTCTCAACAGTCTGGTTTTTCTCCTCGAATAGCTCTATTCTCCGCCCTCTCCCTGCTTCCTTCTCTTCTGATTTTATAGGCAAATGGAAAGAGTCCTCCTTGATCAATCGAGCCAAGTCCCAGTCGAACACGCATCTGCGACACTTCCCTGCCGGATCGAGATTTCTGTTCCCAGTTCGAATAGGACTGTGTTTTTTTCTTTTTCTTTTTTTTTTCATTTCCGGTTGAGACACCCACCGCCATCAACGTCGTGGCCACCTGCCTCACAGCTACCAAGCTCCTCCGTGCCGCCGCATCTTGCCCAGACCGCCATCGTCTTATCCATCGTCTCCATGATCGTCGCCGTCGCCGCTTCTGAACCCAGCCGCCATGATCGTCGGCGGGGCCTCGCCGTCTCTTGCCTAAGCCGCCGGAATCGAGTCCAAAGTCGCCGTGAAAATCATCGCCGGCACCCCTCCTCAGTCGAGCCGCCATTTCCACCAAAAACAGAGCATCGTCTCTGAAAAGAACGAAAGGCCCGAGCCAAAGCTCGGGCCGGTTCTTTTCCTTTATTATTTTTTTTCTTTTAATTGAACCGGACCCGACTCTGAATCGGTCATATTTCTTTCTTTTTTTTTATTTTTTTCTTTATTAAACAAAAACCCGTTGTATCGATCTCATCCATCCAATCTCATCTTGACGGTTCTTCTCTTTAATCATGTCTCTTTTGCGTGCGATATTTCAAATGATCATAACTTTTTGCTCAGAACTCCGAATTGCGAACAGTCAGTGGCGTTGGAAAGCTGACTTCGTGAACTTTAGAAGCTTAAATCAGTCCCATCAGAGATATGCAATTGAAGTTATGAATATTCAATCATTAGAGTCGTGTTTCTCCCCATTTCTGCGTTTTACTCTTATTTCCTACAAAAACCAAAAACTATATTAAAGTAGCATAAATTCTAATCTAATACTAACATAAACATAAGTTTAAGAGATAATAAAATGTATATTTCATGTATAGATCACATATAAAGGGAAAAGATGGCGCGTCTGCCTAGGGCCGTGTGCCATCTGGCCAAACTGATGGGCCAGATTATTCTCTATTAGGCTCGTTACCTAGCAATTAGCCTAAACGGGCTGATTACAATAAGATACACAATACTAAGCAAATGTTCTAATGGCATGATAGCTGCTGCTGATGCTGGGCCTGCTGACGTTGGCCTGGCGTTCACAACAATCCACCACACTCCGCTATCACCTTGACCTCAAGGCGACCAGTCCGAAAAACGAGCCAGAATGTCGTCCTCCACTTCCCACATAGCATCTTCTAAGGAATGGCCCCTCCATGCGACCAATATCTCAGTAATAATGCGACCCGCCTTACAAACATGTCGTTTGTCAAGGATAGACGCTGGCACTGGGGTATCCGCATCCACAGGAGTCATAATAGATAAGGGCCCGCCCATAGGGACTGAAGTTGCATCACCCACAAAACGACGGAGGCGCAAAATATGGAAAACCGGGTGCACCAGTGACCCCGGGGGTAGAGCCAGGTGATACGCAACGGGCCCAATCTGTTCGAGCACAGAAAGTGGCCCATGATAACGAGGTGCGAGCTTGGCCTGATCCGATCTGAACAAAGAGGTTTGGCGCTTTGGTAGGACGGACATGTAGACCAAATCACCCACCTAGAAGGCCCGATCAGTCCTCTTCTTATCAGCAAGTTGTTTCATACGGTTCTGGGCGGCTGCGAGATTTGCTTTCAGCTGCCTAAGAACCTCATCCCTTGTTTGAAGCAAATAGTCGACCTCAGCAACGGACGACTTATGAGGCACATAAGAGAGAACTGAAGGAGGTGGACGGCCATAGACAACTTCAAATGGTGTAAACCCCTTTCGTGTGTGATAAGCCGTATTATAAGACCATTCAGCCCAGGGAAGAAGCTGTAATCATTTACGAGGCTAATCCCCCACAAAGCAGTGCAAATATTGCTCCACACACCTGTTGACGACCTTTGTCTGGCCATCTGTCTGGGGATGGTAAACCGTGCTCATGGTGAGTTTCGTACCTTGGAGAGCAAAAAACTCACGCCAGAATGTAGAAATGAAAACCTTGTCTCTATCTAAGACGATAGTCTTAGGCATGCCATGCAACCGAGCGATCTCTTTGACAAAGGTTTCAGCAACCGTCCGGGCTGTAAAAGGATGGCTGAAAGCACAAAAATGAGCATATTTTGAGAGCCGGTCCACCACCACAAGAATGACTGACTTTCCTTGGATCACGGGCAAGGCTTCGACAAAGTCCATAGAGATATCCTCCCATATCTGTCCAGAATGGGGAGGGGTTGAAGGAGACCCTGTGGAGAGGTAGTGACAGCCTTAGCGCACTGGCATGTGTCACACGTAGCCACATAATTTTGAACGTCCTTTCTTAATCTAGGCCATAGAAAACTCTGACTTACCCGTTTATAGGTCCGGAAGGCACCCTCATGTCCCGCCATCAGCATATCATGAAAATGTGAAAGAACACGACGACGCAAGTCCCCACTGTTAGGCATCCACAGCGTCCCTTTCCAAAATAAAGTGTCACCGTGCCAAGTGAAGGAAGGATCATCCAATTGATGCTCGTGGAGACGTTCGATCAGCTGGCTAGTGTCGGTGTCCTCCGTATAGGCGCAATGCAGATCAGGAAGAAAGGGGCAAGTCAGGCCAGTCATAGCCATACAGGCATCCTCAGTCGAGCGCCTTGATAGAGCGTCCGCGACAGTATTCTTAGACCCCTTCTTGTATACGATCTCATAGTCATACCCCAGCAGCTTGCTCACCCAGCGCTGCTGGGCTGGTGTAGACACCCGTTGCTCAAGAAAATACTTCAATGGCTGATGGTCGGAACAGATGATGAAATGTCGACCCAACAAATAAGGTCGCCACTTGGTGACTGCATGAACAATGGCCAACATTTCTCTCTCGTAGGCTGAAAGTGTCAAAGAGCGGCTGGCGAGAGATTTGCTGAAGAAGGCCACTGGCCGTTCTTTCTGTAAGAGGACCGCCCACGTGCCTGTGTCCGATGCATCCATTTCCACCACAAATGGAAGCATGAAATCTGGCAAGACCAAAACTGGTGTAGTAACCATAGCCTGCTTCAGACGATCAAAAGCCTCTTGCACTTCTCCTGTCCATGCAAAGGCCCCCTTTTTGAGTAATGCGGTCAGTGGGCTGGCAATAATCCCATAATGGCTGATGAATCTGCGGTAATACCCTGTCAGCCCCAGAAAGCCTCGGAGACCCTTGACACATGTGGGAGTCGGCCAAGACAGCATGGCAGATACCTTCGCGGGGTCAGTGGAAACTCCCTCGTGCCAAATAACATGGCACAAGTATTCCACCTGCCTGCTACCAAAGGAACACTTCGACCGTTTAAGAAATAAAGAATGAGTCCGTAAAATGGAGAAAACTGACTGCAAATGTTCCAAGTGTGCGTCCTAATCTACACATGAAATATGCATTTTATTATCTCCTAAACTTATATTTATGCTAGTGTTTGATTAGAATTACTACTACTTTAATATAGTTTTTGGTTTTTGTAGGAAACAAGAGTAATATACAAAAATGAGGTGAAAACAGACTTCAATGGTTAAATCTTTATAACTTCGTGTACAAATGTCGGATTGGACTGATTCAAGCTTCATGTTAAAGTTCAAGAAGTCAGCTTTCCAACGTCACTGACCGCGTGTAATTCGGAGTTCGGAGTGAAAAGTTATGACCATTGGAAAATCGTGCTGTAAAATGAATAGTAAACCGATCGATCGGCCAGAAAAGTGATCGATCGCCGTATACGCAGAATTGAAATAAGGCCTATTTTTACTTGGATTTGGAAGGGGATTTGAGGGTTTTCCTTCACCCCTATATATATGCCTTAAGGGAGAACGTATTGGGCATTAGAGAATAGAGTTTTGAGTCCCTTGGAGGCTAGAGCAAAGGAAGAAGAAGATGATGAAGATGAAGATGATGGATTCTCTTCCCATGCTTGGCTAAACTCCTATCCAAGGCGTAGATGAAGCCCAATAATCTGGTTGTGTAGTTTCTTTTCTCTCATCTTATGTTTTTACTCTAGTTGGTGTATGAACCTTTGTTATGCAATTAAAGTTAATTCATTGAGTTTATTCTTTGTGCTTGAGAGAGACAAGAGTGGATTTTATGAATTTCAATCTGAAAGATTACTTGCATGTCTGAGAGGAATGTGAGTGTTCTGATTTGTCATATATTAATAAAGTTTCATTGATTTATGCTTGAGAGAGATAGATCACAATTCCATATGCTTAATCGATTTATGTGTTACGTCCGAGAGGAGAGCACTATAATTTGAATTGACAGGTGTATGTCTGAGAGGAATACACCAGCCAATTGGAAATCTTTATTCAAAAGAGAGAGAGAGAGAGACGATACACTAGTTATTGTGGTGGATTCGAAGCCTTGGTCTTCTCCACATTGATTAAAACTCAGCTTAGTAGTTAAAGTTCATAGCTTTATTTAGATTAAACAAAAACTGCAACTTTCTTCTTTTGAATTTGGTAAAAGATTAATCCGTCCCTGAGGTTCGACAACCCTTATCCATACTCACTGTAGTACAATTGCCTTGTGCACTTGCAAGGGTTTATATTTAAACGATCAAGTCCCACCACTGGCTGTATATGAGGATCTCATCGAAGAAAACCAGGACGAACTATCTGAGAAAGGGTCGGAACAAGTCATTCATGAGACTTTGGAAGGTAGCAGGAGCATTTGTCAGGCCGAAGGGCATGACCAAGAACTCGAAATGACCATCATGTGTCCTAAATGCAGTTTTGTAGACATCTGACGGTTTCATGTGGATTTGATGATATCCTGCACACAAGTCGAGTTTGCTAAACACCTTGGCACTGGCCAGTTCATCCAACAACTCCTCTATAACCGGAATTGGGTACTTGTCTTTGACTGTAATAGCGTTCAAGGTGCAGTAGTCGACACAAAATTGCCACGACCCATCCTTCTTGCGGACCAATAGAACCGGTGAGGAGAAGGAGCTGTTGCTGTGCTTAATAATACCGGACTGTAGCATGTCGTGCACTAGGCGCTCAATCTCCGCCTTCTGAACATGAGGGTAGCGGTATGGGCGCACATTGGCCGGCGCGGCATCAGGTAGAATAGGAATGGCATGGTCATGTGATCGGGCTGGTGGTAGGCCAGTTGGCTCAGAGAATATGTCAGCATGATCATCGAGCAAAGAGCGCAAATCCTCTGGTAGGTCAGTTTGCTCAACGTCCACCATGGCCCGCTGCTGCAACAATAGCCCCTGTGCTGAGAACTTGAAGAACGACCCCACAGCCTGGGTCGTATGCAAAGCACCTGGTTGGGCCCCTTGGAGTCGAACCCGCTGTCCGTGCACCTCGAAGTCTATAATAAGGTCCTTAAAGTTCCAAAGCACATCCCCGAGGTCCTGCAGCCATTGGACCCCTAAGACCACATCTGCCCCCTTCATCAGCAGTAGGAACAGGTCTATGATGAAAGTGTGGCCTTGGATAGTAAGGGCAGCTTGGGCGCAGACCCTTGAGCTCCTGAGGTGTTTGCAGTCCCCAATGCGCACATCAAAAGGCTTGGCATCGGCCACATAACAACCCAATCGCTGTGCTACCTTATCGTTGATAAAATTATGGGTCGACCCACTGTCAATCAATACCACGACCTCCTGTCGCTTAAGGAGTCCCTGTACCCGCATGGTGTGTGGGGTGAAGGTCCCTGAGTAGGCATGCACGGAGATCTCAGGTTGCACATCGGGGTACTCTGGGGTCATCTCATCGGGCAGGGAAGAAACATCCTCGTCGACTTCTTCTATGAGTAAACTTCCCCGTACTGCGCACCTGTGCCCGGGAACAAACTTTTCATCGCACTTGTAACATAGCCCCTTGGCGCGACGCTCCTCCATCTGAGAGATTGTGAGTCGCCGAATAGGGGAAACAACAGAGCCAGTCGTCGTAGGTCGACTAGGATTTGGAGCAGGAGATGGCAGTGGCCCCAGCACTGGGCTAGCAGGGGTCCTTGCTGGAAAACTCCCACGTCCCCCCCTCCTTTATCTGGCCAGCTTCTCCTCTTCAATGCGTGCGTGACACACCACATCCCTCATCGTGTGACAAGGAAAATGCCACATTTCGTCCGCTATCTCCAGTTTCAAACGCGCTTGAAAGTGCCAACCAGTGCTGCGACCGGCCATTCTGGCAAGCGGTTCGCAATCTTCATAAACTCCGAATAGTACGTGATCTACTCATGAAATATACATTTTATTATCTCCTAAACTTATGTTTATGCTAGTGTTTGATTAGAACAAATGCTACTTTAATATAGTTTTTAGTTTTTGTAGGAAGCAAGAGCAAGACGCAGAAATGGGGTGAAACGCGACTCTAATGATTAAATATTTATTACTTCAATTTCATATCCCTAATGGGACTGATTTAAGCTTCATATTAAAGTACAAGAAGTCAGCTTTCCAACGCCACTGACTGTTCACAATTCGGAGTTCTGAGCAAAAAGTTATGATCATTTGAAATATAGCACGCAAAAGATGATGATTAAAAAGAAGAACCGTCAAGATGAGATTGGATGGATGAGATAAATACAACGGGTTTTTGTTTAATAAAGAAAAAAAGAAAAAAAATATGAACCGGATCCGTTCCGCTCTGGTTCAGTTAAAAAAAAAAAGAGAAACCCGGCCCGAGCCAAAGCTCGGGCCTTCATTCCAGAACAGAGCTCGAGCGCCGACGAGGATAGCGACGGAGGCTGGCGGCGAGGATGGCTGAGCGCCGTCGGGACCATTCGACGGCGGAACAACGACGACGACGCCGGTGAGAATGGATGGCGGAGAGGCGAGGAATAGATCTCGATTGAAGAAAAAAAAATAGAAATTGGAAGCCGGAGAAGGATTGCGTGGGCTGATCTCCGGCGGCGATGGGTCTCGGTGGCGGGGCTAGATTCGGACGGCCGTGAGTTGACGACGGCGACGGCGGAAGAAAGGACCGGCGGCAATGACCATGGCGGAGGCTCGACGAACTAAAAAAAACTGATGGTGTTCAATCGGGAAACAGAGACGGACTCCTATTTGAATTAGAAGTCGATTTCGTCTTCAATTGGGACGCGGTTTTAGCTCTTGTAAAAGGACTTGACTCTTTTTCGAATTGTCTATAAAAACATAACAGATCGAGAGCGGAGAGAGGACGCCCGGCTGGAGAAAAATAGGAGCTTTTACCGAGATATTTTTTGCCGGAAAGCAGAAAGCTCTGCTTTCCGGTGTGGTTTTTGGCCGGATTCTGGTAGTGCTTCCCCGGAATACGAGGGGGAAGAGGAAGTAGTGGCCAGAGGAGAGGAGGATGAGGAGAAAGGACTGATTTTGAGAAAAAAATCCAACTGCTACAGTAACTGGCTGCGCGAAGAAGACGATGAACAGTAACCCGATCGTGTGAACAGTGTTTTTGCTACAGTGCTGTGAACAGTGATTTTTGGTGAATTGTGCAAAATGACTCTGACAAATCAGCAGCGTTCTCCTTGTCCGATGGCCGGCTAAATTCGCGTCCAAGGCGTAGATGAAGTCCTAGATTTCTTTTATTACTCTTGTTTGTTTCGTTTAATACAGTTGATAAGATTATGCTTAATGCTATTTCATGAGTTTCTTTTGAGTGCTTGACCATAGACTTGATTGATATGCATGAAATTAGATCTTTTTAATTCCTATGCTTAGCTAAAAGTAGGCTGGTGTTAATTCTATGCCCGACCAAGGATAGGATCATTAGCCCAAATGATAATTCTATGCCCGACCAAGGATAGAATTACCTACAATAATTTATAGTGGACGAACTCTCGTGTCCCACCAAGAACATGAGTGAATTCATTGTGATTTGTGTGTCTGACCATGAACACAAGTTACCGTATCATATCAATTTGAGCATAATAATAATTGAGAGTAGTAATTGCATGTCTAGTGGTAGATTCTCTGCCTTGGTACTTCTCCATATTAGTTAAAATCCATTTTAAGTAGTTAAATTTTATTGCTTTCTCTAGATTAATTAAACTGCAAACTTTCTTTCACTTGAATTTGGTAAAATATTAATCCGTCTGTGAGGTTTGACAACCCTTTAATACTCACCGTAGTACAATTGCCTTGTGCACTTGCAAGGGTTTTAATTTTAAACGATCAGTACGCCCTCATGATTGTTATTTGCCTGATGGTGGAGAGCATCTCGTTGAAATCCTGAAATTTGTTCGGCCCAAACTAGATGCACAACTCATCCGAGAACGACGCCCAAGTCGAAAATCGTACCTCCTTCTCAAAGGCCTGGTACCAGACCGAACGTCTCCATCTAAGTGAAAAGCGGCCACACACAGGCGTTCGGCATCTGAAAAAGTCCCCTGATAGGCGAAGAAGTTGTCACCCTTGTATAGCCACTCCACGGGGTCCTCTTCACCATTGAATCGTGGAAATTGGAGCCTCGCCAACCTGGGTTCTGCGCTACCCCTCTGGCCTCCACGATAGCCTAGAGACTCCTCCCAATCCGCGTCCAACTCACTCTGGACATTTCGCAGGTGCGGATTCATTGTGTCATTTCCTCGAACACCTTGAGTGCCTCGTCCCTCTAGGCCAGATCTGACCTCTTCAGCGCCTGGGTTAAAGGAACCTAGTTGGATTCCATGTGCGATGGAAGACCCAGCGTTCAAGCCCTGTGTAGAGCAGCCAAGCACACTGGACCCCCTTGTCGAACTGGACCACCAAGACCTCCTGGTGGTGGCGGTGGAGGAGTGACTGTGGCTGTCTGGTTGGTCGGGTTCTGCGCCTAGTTCTGGGAATGGATCATCTCCAAATTCTACAGTCGGACACCAAGTGCACTGATCATGGAATGTCGTATCGGATATCGGTTGGCCAAAGAGACGAAATATCGGAGATATTGTGTAAAAAAATATCGGTAGTCAAAAACTAGTTTTTACCGTATATTTTCACAATCTATTTTCTAAAATGAGTTATACTAATTTAAACAAAGAATAAATTTCAAAATATGCCTATTAGGATAGAAAACAAACATGAAAGGTTTTTTTTTCAAAAAAAAAAATTTGGATTTTTTTTTAAAATATTTTTTTAATTCAAAAAATACCGATATATCGGTCCGAAACCGATATATCGGCGATATATCAGCGATATTTGGAATTTTTGGAAAAATCGATATTCATTGGTATCGATATATCGGTTTAGGCCCGATACCGATATATCGGCGATACATCTCTTTCGCCGCCTCAGGTTCCTCCTGGATTTCTGGCATTCCCAGTGCTTGTTTGCGAGGAGGCATGATTGCTCTCAGATCGGCACCACTCTGATACCAAGTTGTGACCGGCAAGGGTCACAAGTTATCGATCAACGACAAAAGTGAAAAGAAAGAAGAAAAAATAATAAACTGAAATGGTTTCTATTGCCTAGCCTCCAATTGAGGAAGACGTCTTCCATATAAAGGAAAAAGATGGCACGTCTGCCTAGGGCCGCGCGCCATTTGACCAAACTGATGGGCCAAATTATTCTCTATCAGGCCTGTTACTAACAATTAGCCTAAACAGGCTGATTATAATAAGATACGCAATACTAAGCAAATATTCTAATGGCATGATAGCTGCTGCTGACGCTGGGCCTGCTGACGTTGGCCTGACGTTCACAACAGGCGGCTATTTGTGTAAGATAATCAAGTTTCCCAAAAGCTTTAGGAGACGAAAGTCTTTATTTATTTATTGTATACTCTCACATCCCCTTCATATATGCAAGCGTCATCAAGCGCGGTACATGGAACTTAATTTGGGTATAAATGCATCCAATGTGACTAGAACTTAGGACCTCCCATAACCTCGGGCTCTGATACCTGGTAAGATAACTAAGTTTCCCAAAAGCTCGAGCTATTAAGAAACTGAAATTTTTATTTATTTATTGTATATTCTCACAGTTTGAAGATGTTCTTGAAAAAATTAGCATTGTTGGTTATTCGGCTTTGAAATTTTTTACAATGCACATGTGAAAACTTGCAGTAATTTTTTACCCGACCTTATCAATGCTTTTTTTTTCCAGCTTCAAACAATTTATGCATACGGTATATATGAGGAATTTGGCCCTCATTTATTGCATTCCTCCTGAGGAGGAAACTAGAAATAAGTTTGGATGTCACAAAAACGTCGACTAGTGATGGCAGTTGCATCTTGTGATTGTAAAAGATGATAACATCAGCCTGGGGGAAACTTTGAAACTGGACACAGGTGAAGTAAATTGTCCCTTGTAATTCATATCAGCAGATTCAACAGACAAGGCAATATTGGTCATTAGAGCTATTTGCGCCAATATGTTTGATGCTTTAATATCAGTGCAAGTTTATTCTCCTAGTATTCACCGTCCTTGTTCATAAGTACTTGAAGGAAATAAATATGACAATTAAATGAATGAAGCTATGAAAAGGGAACCCTGGAAGACCACGATCTTATGAACTTAGGTTATGTTTGTTTTTTTTTTTTTTTGCTACAAGGTTATGTTTGGTATTGCTCATTGTCAAAATAAACGCTTTACATTATGCCTTGCGAAACTCAACTTAATTGGCATAAGCTCAGTGACAATCCAAATGACACCAAAATAATAATACAGCATGGAGAGCCACTCTCTCAAGAGGGAAGGGAATTTTGATGCCTACCCAAAAAGTGAGGGAAGGGAGTTATCTGGGCCCTACGGCTTGATGGGCCTCCGTATGGGCCATTATTGTAAGTGGTTGCCACTTGCCCGTGAGTTCCGGCTCTTTTTCGTGAACTGGGCTGGGCAACCCTACCAGCAAATCGTCTTATTATAAAAGTTAGCTTTGCGGCTCGGGGCGGAGCGTGGCGTGGCGATTAGGGTTTTATCAAACCGCCCGTTGGGGGGTTCTCCTCGGAACGTCGAGAGCTCACCGCAGCCATGGTGGCCGCGATTCAGATGAGTAAGAAGAGAAAGGTATTGTCTTTCTCTCCATTCAGATCCCCATATTGATTCCCCCTTTTCCCAAATTTTATTTATTTTTTCAGTTGTTTCATCGCTTCGTCATTTGCTCATGGATCTCAGATTTGTGTTTTCCATGGAGTTGATTTGATTGTTCTATGTTTGCAGTTTGTTGCGGACGGGGTTTTCTTTGCGGAGCTGAACGAAGTCCTCACCAGGGAGCTGGCCGAGGACGGGTACTCTGGCGTCGAGGTCCGGGTCACCCCCATGCGCACTGAGATCATCATCCGCGCCACCAGGACTCAGAACGTTCTCGGTATCTCCCTTTTTTCCTGTTTTCATTATTATTGTTTCGGTGCGTTCTTTATTTTGGTGATTTGTGGATTGATGGTTGTGTTGGTGATTAGGGGAGAAGGGGAGAAGGATCAGGGAGTTGACTTCTGTGGTACAGAAGAGGTTCAACTTCCCGGAGAATAGCGTTGAGCTCTATGCCGAAAAAGTAAACAACAGGGGTCTCTGTGCTATCGCCCAGGCCGAGTCTCTCCGCTATAAGCTTCTCGGCGGACTTGCCGTTCGCAGGTATATATATATTTTCTCCCTCTTGTCTTCCCGACTGTTGGAAGTAATGCACAATGTACTTACGCCTTTGTCTTTGAGGCATAGCGGTTTAATTAGCACTACTATTGCATCTTCCTTCTTGGTTTTCTGTTATCTGGATTGGAAATCACTGGTGTATGTTCTTAGTTTCTCCTCTATATGCTGTCAGCCTAGTTTGTTTTAGCTGATGTGCCATTCTACATAGTTTGTTATCAATGATGATAGCCTATTAACAAAGTTGTGTATAATTCTCCTATCTGCTATATGTTATGAAATTGTTTAAGTGCTGGGTCATTTTAACCCAATTGTTCATTTTCAGCTTCATTTACACATTAAATATCTTCCTTTTGAAAGTATAGTTTTGCGGAGTATCCATTTAGCTTATATTCCCTCTATACCCTATTGATTGTCTGGTTTGTCAAAAAAAATTGACCTGCGAAAACTGTCTCATTCGCCAACTTTTTCATCTTATGCTTTCTGATCTCACCATTTGTACCCACAGTATTTATCTTACAAGGTCCTACATTTATATTTATTAAAACCACAGGCCTTCTCCCTCCCATTTGCAGGGTTGTTGTCTAATATGTTTTTCAGTTCACCAATTTCACATTCTTACACAAGAAACTATACAAACTCTTGCCCTATATCCCCTGCCCATTACGGTTCTTGACCACAAACACGTAGTGTCATGGCCTTTAATCTTTTGCACTTGTATCAAGGCCTTGCTGTTCTACTAGTCCGGCCTTGTGCATATGTGCATAAACTAAAAGCTGATCTTTCAGCAGCGGCCAGACAACCGTAGAGGTGGATCCACAGATGAATGGTGTTCAATGCCATTTCTCTACTGATGCCAACTCACATTTCTTCCTCAAAGACTAGAGCTTACTAATGTGGAAAAAATTAAATGATTGGTGCATAAGAATTCATTTTGTAATGATAAAATACAAATGCTTGCCATATAACCTCTGCTCATTACGGCTCTTGACCTGAACACGAAGTCGCATGGGTTATAACCTTTTGCACTTGTGCCATGGCCTTGCTGTTCTACCAGTCCGGCCTTGTGCATATGTGCATAAACTAAAAGCTGATCGTTCAGCAGCGGCCAGACAACCGTAGAGGTGGATCCACAGATGAATGGTGTTCAATGCCATTTCTCTACTGATGCCAACTCACATTTCTTCCTCAAAGACTAGAGCTTACTAATGTGGAAAAAATTAAATGATTGGTGCATAAGAATTCATTTTGTAATGATAAAATACAAATGCTTGCATATAACCTCTGCCCATTACGGATCTTGACCTGAACACGTAGTGGCATGGGTTATAACCTTTTGCACTTGTGCCATGGCCTTGCTGTTCTACCAGTCCGGCCTTGTGCATATGTGCATAAACTAAAAGCTGATCTTTCAGCAGCGGCCAGACAACCGTAGAGGTGGATCCACAGATGAATGGTGTTCAATGCTATTTCTCTACTGATGCCAACTCACATTTCTTCCTTGGAGACTATAGCTTACTAATGTTGGGAAAAATCTAAATGATATTCGTGCATAAGAATTCATTTTGTCATGATAAAACTGTTAATATGAGTGTCAATTTGGTAATGTGCTTTGACTCCTTGTGTTCTTAGAACGTACTAGTGCAATGCAGCTTTGGAATGAGCTATTAAATTGCAAAGACAAAGTCATTATATTTCATGGATACTGTAGGTTCTAATAGAAAATAGAGAAAGAGAATCTCTGTTAGAAAAGATGTATATTTTCTGTACTTGGATTGTCGTTTAGGGTGCGTTTGGCAACGTGGATTTAGACCCTGTGATTTTAAGAATCACGTGATTTGTCTAAATCCTGCGTTTGGCAACTCATTTTTGGGTGGGATTTGATTCTTCCCCAAAATCTCACCCCAGAATGACGTGATTCTTATTATAACTTAAAAGAGGGTCGCCCAAAATGACAGGCCGTACCCTGTCATTTACAAAATCCCACGAGATTCTTTAAATGACGGGATTTAAAAAGTCACACCTCTAAATCTAAATCAAGGTTGCCAAACGCACCCTTATTGATGTGTGTTTTTCTCTTACAGGGCCTGCTATGGTGTTCTGCGGTTCGTGATGGAGAGTGGAGCAAAAGGTTGTGAGGTGATTTTCCTAGCCTTTTGTTCTTTTATTATGTTGGATTTGATTTGATATAGTTTTTTTGGTCTCGACCGTAGGATGAGTTGATAGCCAAGGGTCAATGTGACATTTAGTGTTTTTAGTATGAGAGATCATAGCCAAGTGACAAATGTGCATGTTCTGTAGGTGATAGTCAGTGGGAAGCTTAGAGCCCAACGCGCCAAGTCGATGAAATTCAAGGATGGCTATATGATTTCTTCAGGGCAGCCGGTGAAGGAATACATAGATTCAGCAGTGAGACACGTGTTGCTGAGACAGGTTGATGCATATCTAGTATTTGAATTTTTTTATTTCATTATAGTAGCACGCAGACACTCTTAATTGTCCGACTAACCTATGGTCTGATTCCCAAAAAAACTGAGTGTCCTGTGCTACAGGACAGTTAACTGTGTTTTGTTTAGGTGTTCTGATTGTTTTTATGCCAGCTATTGAAGTGACTGTCAAATGCAGGGTGTTCTTGGGATCAAAGTGAAGATTATGTTGGATTGGGATCCTAAAGGAAAGCAGGGCCCTATGACACCTTTGCCAGATCTTGTGACGATTCACACTCCCAAAGAGGAAGAGGAGTTCGCTAAGCCTCTTGTAGCCAAGGAAATTGACGTTCCAGAGTAAAGATAGTATCATCTGGAGGAGAGCATCACGCCAGAGATCAGTGTAAATTCAAAATGAGTTGCTTGTTGGATAACCTTTTTTAATTATATTGAATTGCATGCATTGTGCGCTAGTATTATTTTGAGTAAACGTTTTTGAAATTCTATTCAAGTTCATTCCATTAATGGCCATGTTGCAAAATGATTTTGCCTTTCAAAATGTTAATACATTTGAGATGATCCTGTCATTGCCTTTCTCGTTCATAGTTTGATTTTGGCCTTACGATCTTGATGGCTGCTTAGCCATGGCAATAAGGAATACTATTGTATGGAAGGGAAACAACTGAAACAAAAAAATTGATGCAGCTTTACTGCTCAGCGCTTGTGTGCGAATCGTGAGCAACCTACACTTCAGGGAACACTGAGCCATCATCATATTGTTTTATCGCTCTCTCTCTATTTATATATATATATATATATATTTATATATATATATATATATATATATATTTATTCTTTTATACGACTATTATAAGCAAATATGGTGGAATGGAGAATTTCATGCAAATTCCCTTTATTGGTTTTATTTTTTAAATTATAATATTAATTTTAATAAAAGAACGGTTTACATGAGCAATGCTATGCATGAGGTTAATCTTTTGGGCTATTGCAATTTAATCCAATGGTGGATATCAAATCAAGAGGTAGGTGAGTGTCACATTAAAGAGTAGGTGAATTGTATGTTACTATTTGTAACCGTCTGACCAGTGTTTACGAATAGAATTGGCCTCTTATACGAGAGTAATTTTATTTAAATTTTTCCCTTTTAATAAATAAATAATTAAATATCTAATTCAATCAAGTTTTTTAAATATTAAATCATTTATAATAAAAATTAATAAGGATCATAAATATAATTATATAAATCGTGTAGTCTATTAGCACGTGGATTTCGTAAATGCAGCTTTACTAGTATATATTCTCAAAATGAGGGAAAATTCACTTTTCCTTCGTTAATACATTTTGTGCATATCTTCACATCCCTACCGACTGACACCTAAGGATGGGCGGCTAGGAGGGCTTCCGATCGTCTGTGAAGCCCTCACAAATGATCCGCAGCCAGCTAGGAGGATGGGTGCGACTGTATTTAGCTTGCTGCGGCTCAATCTAATTTAATTACTCAGAAAATACAGAAGATCACAGTGATTAAATAAATAATCAAGTATGACTAAATATGTGAAAATACTCATGAGATGGAATTTCAAAGGAAAAGTGGGTGATGTGACATTGTCTAATTCATCCCATGGGTGAAACTGTGGGTGACTTAACATATGGGCAGCATTACTCCATAAGGAAACTTACTTTGTCGAAACATTTCTATTAGAATAGTCAAGAAAGATCTTAAAGATTTCAATAAACACAAATCTGAATCCAACAAAAAAAAAAGTAACTAAAAATGGCTACAATGCAACAATGTGACCACAGAGATCACAAATGACTTTTAGCCAATTAGGCGCACATGAATGGGCAGCTGCTTCACCTAGATCCCCCGCACAGGCATTTCTCAAACCTGAAAATAAACAGAAAAAAAACATGTTACACCTCGCATCAAGGAGAATGTATTAGGAAAAGGAATCCAATGTACAGTGCTCTCATGGCTTATAGGACACGGAAGGGAAGGAAAATCCAAGTTTCATCTACTAATTGCAATCTCTATGAAAGTGAAAAAAATTATAGTAGCAGAGATTTAAAAACTTTTAATCATCGCGAACCCTAATTGCACATCAATTTTTCTGGAAGGAAATAATCCAATTATGGCTATACCTTGTTGGCAATATTGTTGGAGAGCCAGTCAAGCCCCTCATAAAGTCCCTCTCCAGAGGTAGCACAGGTGGTCTGAATGAACCTGAAAGATAAATCGTTTAATCTCATTAACCACCTATTTTCTTTCTCTTTTCTGTAAATAACAATGTCGGAAAGAGATCAACTACATTTGGGTTCAGGCCACATAATCATGAAAGAATTACACAACAGCTTTATCTATCACTGATACCCATATGTGGATTAGAAGTATAAAGTTTGAATCCTAGGATAATACTATGGTCTGCATCCAAGTTATAAGCACTTATACCTCCTCCACAAAAATTGATGAAATCTACTACTGATTCTTTATTTAGTATTCATTTTAAATTTATGACTTTTCCCCTCCAAAGTTTGGCATTAAACATCCGTTCAATAAAAGTTAGCCATTATTTTTTGGCAATATAATTTTTTTTTTCTATATTGAAAGCTGAAAATCAACAATAGGAGTATTTGCTTGTAGCATTATTTTGTTAAGTCTTCAGTAGTGTCTATTTATTCATAAATGGTAGTTTAGTTTTCTTATGTGATTCTATTTCCTTATTAGTCAATCTTTTATTTGAGGGCACATTAGAACTTTCTTGTAACTGACGATTTAGGCTTATTTTAGCCTGTTGAACTCCATTTTATTCTTACGACGCTTAAAAGTCTAGTTCTATCAACAATTACTTACCAGTGCCTTTGTCGCAAGGAATGCAGGCCAAGCTTGTCAGTTATTTCAGCAGCGTTCATTGCATTTGGAAGATCCTGTTTGTTGGCAAACACAAGCAGGACAGCATCCCGTAATTCATCCTGCAACCAACACAAATTGAAAAGACCATTACCATCAGATGTAAAGATGCCAAGTCATTGACTGGTGCAGCATGAGGATATATTAACCTGAGCTTTTTTAATGGCACATTAACATGAATTACAAGCTACTATGAGCTATGCCGCCATCTTAAAAACACAAACACATGCCAAAGTCTCAATCTATCCAATGGACTAAAAGTACCCAAAGAAATAGATGAAGTATATGCAAAAATCACCAAAGAATCCTACCTCATTCAGCATCCTGTGAAGTTCATCCCTTGCTTCCACAACACGATCTCTGTCATTACTGTCAATGACAAAGATAAGGCCCTGTGTATTTTGGAAGTAATGCCTCCAGAGTGGTCTAATCTGTGAAGAAAGCAAATTCGCAATACATCGTTTCAGTCACTTACAGGGAAGGAAGAAGTATTTCAGACAAAGATTAACAATTACACCCATTTGATTAACAAACTACAGCATCCTAATACTACAGTAAATTTGTTAAGAATGCTTGGAACAAGGCTTGTGAAACATAAAAAGGGGACACAAAAAGTGCTACTTTAAGTTTGCTGTTTTTAGTAACTAGTCTAATCACATAATAAGGTATCACAACTCTGATACAGTTCAAAATATATCCATTGCAAACTCGATAGGCAGCTAAATACTCAGAACATAGTCATTCCTAGGGAGGATGAGGATATCATATCCATAATGCCAGAACTGAACAAGAGATACATTTATAAATTTGGTAGGGCCGAGTGGGAAGGGAAGAGGGTGTCCGTCTACTGCTCCCACTACCTGGCTCCTATACTAGTATTGGCTAATATAACTTGCAATAATGCTGAAATTTACCAGAAAAAAAATATTTTTGAACCGAAAATGACACTCCTTTCCTTATAAAATATTAACATTTGAAATAAGAAGCACATGAGCCATAGAAGGATCTCAAACCACAAAGATGAAAAAGAGGCATAATGAAAATAATCTACAAGGCTATTATAGTACCTTATCCTGACCCCCAACATCCCAAACAGTAAAGCTGATGTTCTTGTATTCCACAGTCTCCACGTTAAAGCCTATAAAATAAAGAGGAAAAGAGATTAAATACTAAGCCTTTAATGTTTGTAAAGTTACTCTTCATTCTGTTCTGAAAAGAACAGCTAATACTAGAAATCTGACCTCAATAAAAGAAATTGTGTTAAACATACACCTATTATTTGGAAAAAACCAAATAAGAAACTTACTATGGGACAGAGGAAGCATTATACTCTCTTTAAAGACATACCGGTGATAAGTGTGAAGCTAATCAGAGGACTCTAAGCAACTAAAAAGCCATATAATTACCGGAAAAAAAAACTAACAAAGCTATATCGACCCAAAGTAGTACAAGGTGAGGCTCTCAATTGCCTTTAAATCCACTGACTTCGATGTTTAAGATGACAGACTTATCTACATTTAGGCACAACATAACAGATCCAGGCTAAAAACAAGTGTATAAACCTGGGAAGTCCTTAAAAAGAACTAGGCTCCCATCCAATAACAAAAACTGCTAGGCCAACAGATGTGGAGAAATATGATCAAACGTAAAAAGACAGATCAACTCAAAAGAGAGTCGAGAGTCATTCTAGATGAAAGAACACCCAATCAACATTGCCCTCTCTAGCCACAGCATGCATACTGAAAGCTTAACGTGCATTCATTTTAGGCAATTATTATATCTTCTGAGCGATGGACCAAAGTGTGACAGGCAAAGAGAGAAAAGAAAAATGCAACCAACCGTGGTGATCTATGTTGTCTTTATAATTTTGGATGGCATAAAATCTCAGACACATCCAAAATCATAAATAAGACACAGATCGGGAAGAAAATGCATCGAGATCTAAATCCGGTCGAATTACATCAAATGATGATGCATTAACTATGAAGAAAGAGAAAGGGGGAGTACGAACCGATGGTGGGGATGGTGGTGACGATCTCGCCAAGTTTGAGCTTGTAGAGGATGGTGGTTTTACCGGCGGCGTCGAGACCGACCATGAGGATCCGCATCTCCTTCTTGGCGAACAGCCGGCTGAACAGCTTCGTGAAGGTCAGCCCCATCTTTCTATGCCCCCCACCCGCAGCTGCAGATCAATCACCATTTCACAAAAATATCAAACCAGTTTGTTCTATTGTAACAAAAAATAAATAAACGAAGAAGCAACAGGAAAAGAAGACGAGAGATGATCGGATCGGACAGAAATCGTACAAGAAGAAGTAGATGGAGGAGATCGACAGATAGAAAGGAGAAGGAATTACTAACCAGAAGAGAAGAGAAGAGATGACGGATCGATCCCACCCGAGCGAGAGAGAGGCGAGAAGCAGCAGGCGCAGGCGCAGGCGCAGGGAGAAAGAGAGCGAGGAGATCCGGGCGGGCAAGTATGAGATCCCGCACGCACCTTTCCTTTCCACCTTCGCTCGCGGGATCTTGGCACGTGGTAGAGACCACAAGCTGTATTTTGATTCTCCTTTTTTCCAATTTCGGCGGATCGGAAGGTGTGGGGCCCTCGAGCTTCCAGAAGCTTTGTCGGCACTTTGCTACCCCTCAAAAGTCAAAATGCTCCAGAGGTCCCACCATACCGGGGCCATTTCTATCAAATTCTCCTCTGATATTAACATGCTTTTATTTTCTCAAAAATGAAGATTACAAAGCTATATCACTCAGTTTTTTTTTTTTTTTTTTAAAAACGAGGGTGTTCTAATCGTAAGGATCCGACTAGAAGGGGAGGGCAACCGACCTCTTAGAGCACCATATCCCACCACCAAACCCTTCATGTACATACAAGGCCCACCCATCATCGCGGCCTCAAGGGCTTAAATATAGGAGATGTGCCTTGTTTTTTCTTTCTTCTTTCTTTGGGCAACAAGATTGCTAATAAAAAAGGTTCAAAATTAATATGCTCAGCATCACATCTAAAGGCTTGTGTCTTTTGCTGCGGCCTGCGCAATGCACACCTTAGACGACAACTAGCGCACGCACATAGGCTCAACCAGGCCAATGCATATATAAAGCGTGGTAACATTTGGTCTCGAAAACTTTCCAAGGTAATTAAGCGCCAAACATAATGGTAGAAACACTGATACTCTCTCTACACCCACCCTCCAACCGGATGTTTATTGAACGGAAAAAATTGGTCTAAAGATTACAATAGGGGTCCACTTTTCACTAAAATATCACTTGGAGTTTTGTTGGACGAATATGGTGTAAATTATTACTTTTTTTAATGGTAGCTACCTCAAGTTGGTTTCGTGGGATTTTGATTCCAGTTATGCAGTCCTCAAGTTGGCTTAATCTTTTTTAAAACCACCCACCATGGCAAGGTTTAATCTTGATCTCTCCTCCTTTTTCAACTTTTAAAGAGACACGAGTCGCACAAATCTTTTTTCTTTTAATTACAACTGCTCATGATTTTTTTAGGTCGGCATATCGACCCCCAAATCACAATGCATGATTTTATAGGTAGGCATTTCAAGCACTCTGTCTCATTTTAATTGTCCCATTTACTATTTGAAAAGATACTAATTTAAGTTCATTTCGGGGAAATCAAACAGAACTAATAAAGTGGGAAGGAGGGAGTATTATTTAACCCATCCAGCATTTGTGCTTTCTTTTTTTTGTATGATGATGTATGAGGTAAAAGATATGCCCACTATCATCGGGAGCTAACTTATCAACTGAATTAGAAACAGATGAACATGTGTTTTCGTCAAGATTACTCACTGACGAAAACAAAACTCACTGAATGGGAACCATACTGTCGTTTGATTATTAAACAATGATAAAGGAAACAAGAAACAAAAAGGGAAGCAACCAAGCAGAAGGCTATGGCAGTCTTTCATATATCTCTACATGGCACAATTTTGAATTTGATTTTCAAAATGTCAAATAAAATGCACTAAGAACATCCATAAACTGTTAAACACAAATCCAAGTCAGAAAAAAAAAATGAATAGCAATGACGGGACAATGTGCTCTCTAGTCCGTTGCACTAAATTATCTCAAGCCTGAAATTTAACAAAATGACTAACATTATACACGGAATATATGCCAAAAAAGAAACAATAACTACTGAACAAGTAATTATAGATCATTAGTCAGCAACTAAACTAGTGATTATGACATCAGATGAAAATTCACTTCAAAATATTTGTATTTTCCCATTTTGTGAAACATTTAATAATGAACCGCTTCCAATTAGCCCAGTTAAACTAGATCTCCTGCCCCAATTTGAAAACATTGCTAATATAAAGGGCAAACCAAATGCATTATTTTACCTTGTTGGCAATGCTGTTGGAGAGCCAGTCAAGTCCTTCATACAGTCCTTCCCCAGAGGTAGCACAGGTGCTCTGAATGAACCTGCAAATCAAATAGGCAAAATATTTGTAGCATATTAAAGAACGAAATAGGACACTTAAATGTGGGATGGAGGGAGGATAGAAAAATGGCCAATCAGCCTTTATTCACATATCTCCACTTATATATCACATAAGCTTAAATTTTTAATTTATTATTGTTTTTTCTTGGTAAGATTCATGGAAAGCCAAAGGAAATGTTATTTTTTATACAAGCCAAGGGGTGTTGATCTGATTGACTTCTAGACCTATATGTGAGACTTATTTATTGGGCATTATAAAACTGGGAAATGTATTTAACCATCCAAAAAAACTCCAAATATATGAAAAACGAAAAAGAATTAGAATTAATCTATTTACTTGCTATGTTTAGTCTAGATCGTGATGGATATAATTGAAAATATTTTTTTGGCTATCATATATGAAAATATTGTTTCAAATATTCGAAATCAATCAGGCCTCTAATCAAAAAGCAACTGGGCAAAAATTGAAAAGAAAGTCACCTATCCAAAAAAATTGAAAAGATAGTTCTAGAAATTAAAATTAGCATTGACAAGCCACTTCTTGGTAATACTGAAATTCTGAGATAGCATGTCCTCAACACATTATAAGTGTTTGTGGCAAGTTACAAAATTTTATTCCCTGATGTCGCAATTAGCCAATGACTTAGTCCATTGCATATCTATTCAAATCTTCTATAGAGCAGCAAAAGAAGTAATTAGCAAACTTTTCAAGACATTATTCTTCTTCAGTCATCATTTCCTACTTTTGATGATAATTAGCAATAGACAGCGACGTAATAAGATATCAAATGAAACATTTTAAACATTAAAACTACATAGTAGACATGCTAAGCAAAAACATCCCACCCCAGTAGTTTCTGTCAAGAACCACTTTGTTACAACTTTCTTAGTATTAGGCTATTAGGCTATTTACTTATGTTATTTACTTATTTGCATTAGGCCATGTGGGCCACTACAGTAGGAATAGGCTATTTACTTATTTGCATAACTTGGCCCATCAGGCCGGCACATCTCCCTGCGACTTCTGATGTGGTCGGCCAGTATGATGAGGAAAGGCACGCAGATGAGTGCCAGCTGCCCCTGGTGGCAAGATATTAGTCGGATCAAAGGAGCCAAACATAGTTGAAGATTGAAAGGCATCGCCTTGGGGGTATGGAGATCCCTGTGCCGCACCGGCGGTGGGGTTGTGGGGAAGGGAGAGCCCTGGGCTGCACCAGCAGCCTGGCCCTGCGGCCTAGGTTCTTGTTGAGAGAACCCATGCGGCGGAGGGGACGAGTAACCAGAGAACGACGGGGTCTGCAGAGGAGGCCCTTGAGCCGCAGTGGAGGAAGATCCTTGCAGGCCGGTGGTCTGTTGATGCTCCAGCCCAGATGTGGGCGGGGGTGGCGGCGCTGATAACCGCTCCAACATAGCCTGCTGCGAGATCTGCATGGATTGCATCATTGCCATCATGTCTGTCATGGTCTTAAGGAAGGCCGGATCCATGACTGCAATAGGTGCGGCCTGGCCAGTGGGCGCCTCCTCATCAGATTGGAACGATGGACCTTCTGGATTGTCCACAGCCTTCTTCCGAGCCATAGCGTCGGAAGCCAGGAGTCGATCGCTCTGATACCAGTGTTGTGCACCCTAGAAGGATGCACAAAAGCCGGCGGCAAAGGGGTAGGGAAGGAGGTGAGAGAAGAGGAGGAGGAGAGAAACTAGGAATTCATTCATCAATACCCTAAACCAAACAAGTCGTCTCCTACATATAGGCGCAGGGGCCTAAAGCTGATGGGCCTGATGGGCCAAGTTATGCGAATAAGTAAATAGCCTATTCCTACTGTAGTGGCCCACATGGCCTAATGCAAATAAGTAAATAGCATAAGTAAATAGCCTAATAGCCTAATACTAAGAAAGTTGTAACACACTTACACATGCATGCAATATATGTACTTTCAACAAGCCTCATATTAAAGCAATATTCCATATGTTTCCTTGGGGTGGTCCATCTGCGTTTAACTAAAGCAAAATACTGAAGAAAAGTGCATTCCAGTAATGCGTTGCTGCTCTAAGAATGCTAATACTTTCTTTTATCACACATAAAGATTAGTTAGGTTCGTGATTTTGTAAGCTCGTAACCATGTATGTTCATCAATTACAAGTAGCAATGTAACAGCATTAGACTTGGTAGCAAAAGAAGACAGCTAGTTACCATTGTCGTTGTCGTAATGAATGCAGGCCAAGCTTCTCAGTGATTTCAGAAGCATTCATTGCATTTGGCAGATCCTGTTTGTTGGCAAAAACGAGCAACACAGCCTCCCGCAACTCATCCTGCAACGGGCAATCCATATATCATGAAAAAGAATGATCCTAACAGAATAACACATTTTAGAAAATTACAAGCTTGAAGGTAAGGAAACCTTCACATTAACTACTTTGTCACCCTATAAATGCTAAAAACCAATTCAACTACATTAATAACCACTGCTTCCTAATTACCCCAGAACTGTTCTTGCCCCATTACATATACACGCAACAAAGAAATGTGCATTGCTGCTGAACAATAAATTACCTCATTAAGCATCCTGTGTAGCTCATCCCTTGCCTCAACAGCACGATCTCTGTCATTGCTGTCAACAACAAAGATAAGGCCCTGCGTGTTTTGGAAATAATGCCTCCACAGGGGTCTGATCTGTAATATATTCATATAACCATGGGATTAAAAGCAGAAACGAAACAAAAGTAACCAACTACCGATACCAGGAAAACTAACAAATTTTTTTTTGAGAATTGTCACGACACAAAGAGAATATATGGAACATGAAATGAGAAATATTAACTGATCCTATAATTACTTGAGATACGTGAGAAATCAATTGAAACATTCACATCATAAAGAATACATAAATGGAACTTTGACTCCTCTTTCCAACATCTTAACTAGAACAAAAGATCTAATAAGTCGTGCTTAAACCAACCAATAGGAAAGAGAACCATTAAATTCAAGCTTAAAAATGATGCATAAATGTTTCTTCCAAAGGACAACTCTTGTGCCTTAGATGTCAACATAAAAGAAGAAAGGCATACAGGATAACAAAATCAACAATGTTCTTTCATACCTTGTCCTGACCCCCAACATCCCACACAGTAAAGCTGATATTCTTATACTCCACAGTCTCAACATTGAAGCCTGTATCGAAGAACCAAAAACATATGGTATTAACCAAACATGGAGAGGATATTAAAGCATCTAAGAATCTGACTCAGCCATAACCCACATGACATAGATTATTTTCTTTTTCCTTATCAACATTGATTAAAACTAACTGTACCGACATGATAGAATTTATGTAACAGAATTGTCCAATTATTTACAAAAGTTATTACTAGTAGTCAGCCACCAAACTTTCGGGCAGCTGCTAGACATGAATCTCACTGAAAACCTGAATACACACATAGATTCCTAGAATTTAAGATGCGGACTGTTGCAGCATTTAGAGTGAAAACTTCTAGACATTCACAAATGAAAAGGCACCTATGGAAGAAATAATACAGATTGGCATTGGGAAAAAATTCCATACTTCTCATGAACCAAATTCCAAAACATAGGATCATCAAAAGCCTGTAAGACTATTATCACATGAACAGGTAAGAAAGATTTCAATAAAGCATGGCAGACAAAGGCTTAAACTTCAATGTTTTCACACTGAGGAATGTGCACATCCCTTTCACTGCAGCTCCTCAGATGCAGATCTACAGTGACGTAGTCAAGCATCAGATTTCTCCAAATTTACGAGATCATCCCAAGTATGCAATTGAAAGAATGCAATACGACCCAACACAGCAAAACTGCAATCATTGGTAAGATGAAACATACAATGTATGTCCAACACAAAAAGAAAGATACAAATGACACAGAGATCATGCCTTACAGCACAGATCTTATTGTTCACGTCGACAGACATGCATTCGAAATTCAGATACTAAGGAAGAAAACATGCACACCATGCAAAACCACAAAAAAAAATGCAAGCAAAATACAAAAGAAAGGGTGAGCATGAGATTGATACCGATGGTGGGGATGGTGGTGACGATCTCGCCGAGTTTGAGCTTGTAGAGGATGGTGGTTTTACCGGCGGCGTCGAGACCGACCATGAGGATCCGCATCTCCTTCTTGGCGAACAGCCGGCTGAACAGCTTCGTGAAGGACAGCCCCATTGTCCAACACAACGCTGAACAACAACAACGATCGAGAAAAATAAGAAATGCAAAGTAGATCGGGAGAGAAAGGGAGGAGAGAGGAGGGGATTGGTGTTGCTTACAGAGGGAGAGAAAGAAAGGGATGGTGATTGTCGCCTCTCAATCTCTCTCTGTCTCTCCCTCGCAGTAGCGTAGAGGAGATGATCCGGGAAGCAAGAGCTATTTATAGCCAACAGGACTAAAAAACGGAACAACAACCAAGCAGTCGCAGCAGGCCCAGGCCAGCCGAGGCAACAAAATTGAGATCCGGCGTGGAAACCAGGGAGCCATAGGATAGGAGGCTTGGTGCGTGCACATCAGGCTCCAACTCCCTCCCTCTCTCGGAAGCTGCGTGACTAGTCTTTGTACTGTTCGCCAAGTTGCGATGCGCAAGTGCCTGTTTGGTTCACGATTCCCATGGATTTGGCGGGACTTTGATTTGCTTCACCCATTGGCAATTTGGCAGCCAAATCTAATCTTGCGCAAGAGGAAAGGAGGATTCAGCCCACTCTCACGTCTCGATATTTGCTCTGAATATACAATATTCATAACCATGCTACAAAACCAAATTTTATTGTTTCGAGATCGAATTGAATGTACTTCTGCTAGAATTTGCCTTTTTGTTGGCCTTTCGGACTCCCTTCAATCCAAAAAATAAAATTTGTTGCCTTTCCAGCTGCAGAATCTAATTCACAGAACAAACAACTTTAGGTACTTTCCTTTTTTTTCACGAGTTCTCTTTGGAATTTGAAATCAATCAAAATGATATCCAGCATGAGTTGGCATTCCACATTCTGCTCACTTCTAACACTAAAATTTGCAAGAAAAGGAGGCAAGTTTCTCATGATTCTCTTGTCCAAGGATTCTAGGATAAGTCACAATTGTGTATCATGTTTAGCAATTTTTTTTTCCATTGGTGAGTATGGATGGAACTTTTTGCATGAGGACTTCAATGCACAAAATTTCATTTTCCTTTCCGTATGATCATGCTGCAACATTTACTGGTACAACTGTTTTCCACTAGGCTACTAACTGCTGAAGTCATTGTCAAAAGCCTTGGCTGACTCATCCCATGGGTAGAGCGCAAAATAAAAAATTTCCTTCCCTAGTCGTATGCTAGGCTACTACATATATTTATATGGTCAAAAAGAAAACTGCTTATGATTCATCCCCACTTCAGGCCACAATTTCAGGCTCGTCCTCTGCAGCAGATATAAGTGAAGTCGATTGAATCTTTCCTGCATGCTCCAATCTCATTAAAATCACTCCCCTGCATTGGTTCTCAACTGCTGTCAGTATTTAAAGGCAGTCAAAAGATAACAAGACATTAGTCATAATCATAATCATAATCATAATCAAGCAACAATAAAGTGCATAATACCAAACAAAAATCAAGGCGTATAACAGCACAATAAGATCAAGGGCTTTTAGAGGGGAAAAAAATTACTGTTCTGTGAAGAATGGTCAATAGTCAGCACCAAAGTATATTACAGATGTATCAGAGGCAGTGGAAGATTACCTTGCAAAACGCGACTGAATAGAGACATCACGAACTTTGATTCGATTGATGGTACCACTCTGGCTAACTAGTACTACTTCCTCATCACTTTCCCCATCCTCTGTAGTGATACAAAACCAAGTTAATATGTTTCGATGGAAATGACTAATCTAGAAAGCTCAACAACATGGTACCAAAAGAACCTGTAAGCGAAAAGCCAACCACAAATACAGCCGCTAGACGATCCTCAGCAGGAAGCTACAAAAGAAGAAAAGACGAAGCATGGATTATCGCCAAAATATATTGTGCACAATTGACCATGCAACACAAACAATATACAAAATCTGATAAATGCTAGCTAAGAGAAGACATGGAGAAATCTAAAGGGGGGAAGGAGGAATGTGCTTTTTTTTACCTTGTAACCAATTAGTCCAACTCTATTCAAAGGTGAAAGACGGAAGCTGTTGACAGGAACTCGTTTCCCAAGCCCACTTTCAGACACAAATAGCAGCCATGGCGCACCTGTATTCTTGGAACTGTATATAATTTAAAATCTCAAAGATATTATCCAAGATATTAAGATAACCTTTTAAAGACAACAAGTAGGAAGTCCTTTTTTGTGAAAACAAAAATCAGAATCATCATACAGGCAAATATACAATCAATGCATTAATAGTCTTACTGAGTCCTATATCTTCGATCTTAGAGGATTATGACTTTTTTAACCAACAAATGAATTGATCAGATGTGGAAGATCAACATCGATATGATTATTTGCTGAATAGATTTTGAAACAAGGCTGATGAAAAAACATTGCAAGCAGCTTTTAGGCAGAGCGTAGAATGCATAATCATAATCATAAACAAGTAACGCCTTTACCCAACTATTTGGGGTCGGCGACATGGATCTTACTCCTTTATGCAGGCCTGTTTTGAGCTACCTCTTTTGTAAGAGATAGTAAAGTAAAATCTTTTTTTATTAACTCCATCCAAGTTCTCTTAGGCCTCCCTCTCCCTTTTTTAGCATCATTTACATGCATCCCTTCTAATCTTCTAATCTTCTCACAGGGGTGGGCATCTATTGGTCTTCTTTGCATATGCCCGTACCAATGCAACCTACATTCCCCCAACTTCTCCCCTAAAAGAGCTACCCCTAAACTCTCATGAATATATTCATTTCTAATCCTATCTCTCCTAAGTATCCCACTCATCCACCTTAGAATTCTCATTTTGGCTACATTCAACTTATCTATATGACTTCTCTTTGGCAGAGCATAAAATGCACATTATGTAAATTGGAGCAGTGTGCCTATCCTGACTGTTGACATAATCCAAATTTTCTCACCATAGGTAAAACATCATTCACAAATTAACAGCCAGAATATGTTCCAAAAGGTACCGGTTGTGAAGATTTTCCAACATTAGGTGCGAGTCTTTCTGCACAGCAGCAGGTATTATATCCATTGAAGCCATTTTATCTCCCTCTTTTAGTCTCATGGCAACCGAACCTCTTGTGTTTCTTCCTAAAGATCGAATCTTCACATGCAAACAATCAAAGTAAAATCCAAAGTTAGGGCACCATAAATAAATATTCCCTCCCTCCATTCCACAGCTGCCATTTAAAATTGTTTCGCAGGCACTTCATTCTCACTTGTGAAATGGCAGCCGTGGATTTCAAATTCAACTTCGCCACATCACACGGTAACAAAGTCAAATTCATAATGAGATAAAAAAAGACGCTTACAGTCTGGCAAGAACTCAAAATAACCATCCCACTCTGTGAAGCCATGGCAACGAGGTCATCATTTGTGCAGTGCCTGACCCATTTTAGCTCATCCCCAGGAACCTAGTAGAATGTAAGTAGATTAGATTTAATTGAGCAAAGCTTAAACAATATTGGAAAGATAAGAAAAGGCAAAGATATGAACAGACCAGTTGAACCCCAATAATCCCTGTAGACCTGATTGTGGAGAAGAAATTCAATGAAACTTTCTTGATGTAGCCTTTAGCTGTTAACATAACTAAAAACTGATCTTTTTCGAATTCACTGACAGGAATAATGGATGTAATCCTCTCGCCTTCAGATAGTGATAAAATCTGTTGAAAGAGCCAAAATGAAGTTTCTATTTGTTCTCATTTTCTGTTTCTATACTTATTCTATCCAGACATGTATAATACTGATGGATACTTGTGTATAAGTGTAGAATACCTGAACGAGTGGTGTACCTGCAGCAGTTCTAGTGCATTCTGGTATTTTATAAGCACGAGCAGAGTACACTATTCCTTTGTCACTGCAGGAAAGTTTCTCTTGTAAGATATAGTTGGCAAGTACAGAGATTAGATCTATTACATTCTTCGTGTGAGGACAATATTGTCATTAATATGGTTTACATCATTGTACCACATGACAGCAATTATTTGGTCACAAATTTATTGGCCATACTGTTCTATCGTAGTCATTTGCACCCTCAACTTGGATACCTAAAATAACTTCTTACCAACCCTTTCCAAATTCACTATAAAAACACCATTCCCTGTATGTTGCACATTATGAATTTAACAACCATTGATTTAGTTCAGATTATATTGATGAGTAATGAAATGATGCATATTGTAACCCTTAATCTTGCACATATTAGTGTTTAAGTTATATTTTTAGTGTCTACTTAGTGTGTTTTGTAGTTTTTGTAAGAAAGAAATGACTATGATGCAAATGGCTAATAAAGCAGGAAATATTGAAAGCTTTGTGTGGAATAGCTTTCTCTACCGATGATGGGTTATGATGATTCTAGTTGAATATGAAAGTTCATTGAGTTAGCTTTCCAATGCAACAAATTGCATTTCAATCAGAGTATGAGTAAAGAGTTATGGCCGTTACAAATCATTGCACAGTACAAGAAACGCAGAACCGATCGGTAGAAAATCAACGATGGAAATCATCATCTATAATATAGAAGCATATTGCATATTAACTACCCACACGCCCAGATGGCATAAAAACTGTCATTTCGTGATTTGACGGTGAGCAATCTATCTATATGAGATTGCCTATTTAAATCCCGTTTTGAGTCCTTTTTTAAGTTAGTTTTCACCCAAACTTGAAATCTTATTTAAGCAAACCATTAAGCACGAAATAAAATAAAAAAACATAATTTTTTTTTTTAAGAGGGAGGACTGGACTGGGTGAAGAACGCCAATTTGAGAGAACCGGGCAGTGGAGCATCTGACCGTGGAGAAGAGGTTGGACAATATTTTATTTTGTAATTTTTTCTCGTCCCTTAAGTACCCAATGTTAAATATTGTGCTAAATACCTCCATGGAGTTCTAATCCTCTCTAGAGTAGGGTATGATGAAGTATGTATTTAACTCCTAAATATTTATGATTTTGATTGTTATTTAATGATTGATCTCTTTTAAATTCTACCTTGTAAGTTTTCTTTTAATTATTATGTCATGCATAACGATTGATTCGCTTATCATTAGATGTGAATTTACGCCTTTGATTTATTGTTTAAATTATTGATCTTTAATTGCGCGTGATTATTAGATACGTGCAATGCTTAAACAATCAACTTTCATGCCAAGATATTATGTATGAATTTAGATTAAGAGTGAGATGCACGTGGATTTAATATGGATTCAATGTCTTAGTTTAGTCTCTTTTATTATATTCTCTTAAAAGCTTTTACTCTAGTCACGCTAATTTCTTTGGAAATCATTCTCTAAAGAAATCCAACTTTTTAGTTTAGTTACAACTAGTAATTACAGTTTCTAATTTTTTCTAAATACGCTCTCCCTGTGGATCGATCTCGGTCTCACCGAGTTTTATTACTTCACTACTACCTACACTTGGGTAGACACTTTTAATGTTGTAGCATATATCAGGTGGCTAGATTTATGAATGGATGGTCATCACCATGTCCATCCTAAATTAGATAATAAGAAGCATTTGAGTTTCAACCTCTACTAGCATCTAATATGCAAAATAAATCAAAGAAAATATATGAACTAAACACTTTCAAAATTTTCATGCAAAAACAGGTAACATTTTATGTAATAAACAGCATATTTTACCCCAACATGAGTTAAAGAGTATTGATGCTACCTGAAATAGAGTACATGATCGTGGGAATAGCAAACAATGAAATCAGACATTGCATCGTTACCACGCATTTTCCCAACAGATTTTCCAATTGTTCCACGATTCTGAAGATTAAAAGTGTTGGTCTTCATCCGCTTAAGATAGCCCTTTTCACTGACAGCCTACAAGTTATTTGATGGTTCATACATGATAATTAGACAAAATCGAACCAGCTACATTCAGCTTCCGATGCTTAGAAAGTGTACAAGAAATTCTCAACCATAACTATATCTAACTATAAAAGCTACTCCCTCCGTTCCAAAATACTATGTACATTTGAGAAAATTCTCATTTTTATTGGACCATGAAAACCACAAAGAAATCACATGGCCCCTTCTCCTTGATATCCCGTCCAACTCGTATGTTCATTCATGAACAAAGTTATAGTTAATCCTTCTAAGTCTCCTCCAATTTTGGAAAGAGGAAGTCACTTGATTTGGTAAAATGTACACAATATTTTGGAATAATAATATTTCCAAATGTACATAGTATTTTGGAACGGAGGGAGTATTATGTAGCAAAAAAACTATAAAAGCTATTTTTACCACTTACCAAAAGCATTTCTTCATTGGGGATAACATCTAAGTCATCTACTCGACTCCCATCACCATCCTCCAGCAATGAGCGCCTTGGAGTATTAAATCTGTTCTTCAATTCAATTGCCTCCTGTTCTATCACCTACAATGATATGGTCATGAGAATTAGCTCATAAGAACAAGACAAAATTAACAATTAAATGTATCATCACTCATAATATGGCCATATAAGCATTTAAATAACCAAATAAAAAAATTGTGTTTATTACCCGTAGCACATTCTTTCTGCTTGATAGGAGTTCATTCAGCTTCATGATTTGTTCAGTCAAAGACTGACCTTCATCCACGTATTTCTTTCTCTGCATCAAGGAAGAAAGGCAATAAGCAAATCAAATAGTCAACCAAAACTTAATTTCTTACATGCCACAAAATGCTGCAAAGAAGACCACGATCACCTCAAGCAGGGTAAGTTTCCTCAGGGTAATATCTAACAGTGCTTCCGCTTGTTTCTCAGATAAATCAAATTCTGCAGAGATGAAACATTACAATCAAGGAAAATACATGCATAACTATCAACGTGCATACATCTTCTAACTAGACCAATGCATTCAGGAAGCCACCTTTTTTCTCTTAGATCCATTTCTCAATCAGAGGTGACATGAATTAGAGGAGCAAGTACATATATGGCATACCTTTCTTCAATGCAGCTGAAGCCGTTGCATTGCTTGAAGTGTTCCTAATGATATTAATTACACCATCCAAATTATCAAGACCCACTATGATGCCCTGAGAAAATGCCTCTGTTGGTCAAAGAAAAGTTGCATGGAGTATCCAGTATCCAACTATTTACGTTCTTCTAACAAGGTTTATTTACCTCAACTATGTGTTTCCGCTCCTCAGCTTGAGAGAGCTTATAGCTTGCACGTCTTTCAATTATAGAGCATCTAAATTCTATGAATGCCTGGAGCATAAATCAGAGTTGCTCATTTGCTGCTTATCAAGTGAAAAGGTATAACAGATAAGCAAGTTCTGCACAATAACTACAAAGCAAGAGCATAGTACCTGAAGCAATTCTTTCAGACCCATCAACTCTGGCCGACCCTTAAGAATTCTGCATATAAGTAAGAATACACAACACTAAGATATGTACAATGGTTTGCGATTAAAAGCACAGCCAATTTAACTGTAACTCATCCTATACCAAAAGTATTATTGGAAGGAACTCAGACAGTAGATCTAAGAGAAAAATGACAGAGACGCGTCTAAGAAAATGCTAAACTCTACAAGATTATCTTGATAGATTAAGCATTAGTCGATGTTTCGATAACAAAAACATTGAAACTCTAACAGAAGATTATTTTCGCTCCAAAATCTACCAACAAGTAGCCATAATATTTCAAAACTTACAACTAATCTTGGAAGTCTTAAGTGACCAAACATTAAATTTCAACATTAGTGGCAACAGGCCCGAATGCCCTTATAATTCCAATGTCCAATCTTCCATTCCCTCTATACAAGCTATAACTCTGAAGCTAATAGTTTCTTACTTAGCCCCCCCCCCCCCAAAAAAAAAATCTGTGGTAAATTTCCAAGTAATAGAGCTTAATTACTAATGGAAAAACGTGAAGAAATCTTTTTTTCATCTACATACCCAACCATGTTGCAACTGAAGCTGGACTGAAGAGCAGTAAGACGGTATAAATTATTGAGTACAATAGATGGATCTGATCCCCTCTTTAACTGCAAGAACAAAATTGCAAAGGTAAATGCCAGTGCATAATGCACAAAGAGGTGGGGTTATGTAACTAGTCCTTAAAATTTTCATGAGAAGACATGACACTAAAAAATGTCAAAAATATACTTTTACCTCTATAACAATACGCATTCCAGAGCGATCACTTTCATCACGTATATCACTAATACCCTCTAGAACCTGCAGCACAGAACTAATAAGAAATAGTACAACAGCATAGTTATGCACATATTGGTCTAAATCAAGACTTTCTTTTATCAAACTATATATTTCCACAACTGCACAAAAACTAATACTCCCTCCATCCACGAAATCCTGGCAGCATTTGAAAAATTACGGATCCACTATTAGGTGACTGGATTTGCCCTATAGGCCAATAGATCCTCTGTAACGTGCATGTGAAGAGGTAAGTGGAAGCTTGAAATGCGGTGAGAAGGCCAATAAATTTTATTCATTTTCAAATGCTGCCAGAACTTTTTGGACGGAGGAGTACATATAACAAAAAGAAAATTGAAATTATCAAGTGCCAATGGAATACTTAGATTAAAAGCCCCCAAAAGCCAACAAAAAGGACTGTGGATACAATCATAAAAGTTTGTTAGTTTAAGCATGTAAGGATAACTGTCAATACAATGTACAGGGGCAGAGCCACGAATCTTCACTAGGGGTGGGCAAAAATATTCCTCACAATTTTGCCAAGACAAATGATAATATTAATGTATCATCTCTAATGATCGGCCTGCATTAGCAACAGTAAAGAGTAGGCAAGTAAGAAATTTTGTTTATAGCTTTATCCCCTACGAGCGGGAGAATTGCAGACACTCTAAACACTAATAGCTAGGTTTGCATAAAAAACACACTATTAGCTGGGCTCGCATAAAAAATACACAATAGCTAGGCTCTAGAATAATTACCTTAAACAGTAAACAAAGTTTGTTCTTGTACCCAAAAAAAATTTCCCTAAACACTAAACAGCTAGATTCAAGTAAGAGTCCCGGTTTACATGAGACTTGTCGCATGCAGCTTACTTGAGCCAAGTCATCTCGAGCCGTCATATTTTGAGACGGGTGTCAAATCAGTGGGTAGCTGAGTGTGAATCATCACCCACCTTTGTAGCTGCCAGATCAGGATCTGACGGCTCGAGATTACTCTGGCTCATGCAACTTGCATGAGACCAGTCTCATTTAAACTTTTTTACTTCAAGTAATCCTCTATTTTGTAGTATTTTCCTCAAGATGTCAGCCCAAGCCAAGCCTATCATTACTTTGTTTTTGTCTTCTTGTAACCCCAAAGTCCAACTTTACCTTACCCATTGTTATCGTCCAACTTTTATGGGCCTACAAAAGAATAGGTAAACTGAGGGATTGAGGAGGGGCAAGGTAATTACGGTTGGAGGGTGTTTAAGGAAGGGGAAAAAGGAGCGGAAAGATTGAGAGTTCAGAGATAGAGGGACTTAAAATGCAATTGGTTCACCAACTGGTCAAGTACAGCAACTATACTTGTACCCAAGTGTGCACACACAAAGAATTTAGTTTTATTTATCCATAAGTGTCCATCGAATCGAACATTTAATCAACTAATTAAAAGGCAGTTAATCAGAGCTTTGAGTAATAAGTCTGCTTCAGTTATGCACTATTCGAAGTATTCTTTTGCTTTTTGAAGTATCTATAACTCAGTTAAAAAGTGTGTCTTAATTTATTCAATTGTCAGTTTAATTTAGGTTCTGAGAGGCATGCACAAAGAATTTAGCTTTATTTATCCATAAGTGTCCATCGAATCTAACATTTAATGAACTAATTGAAAGACGACTACTCAGAGTGTTGAGTTATAAGTCTGCTTCAGTGATGCGCTATTCAAAGTATTCTTTTGCTTTTTGAAGTACCTCAAATTTAAATTCAAAACTATGTTCGAATTTATTCAATTGCCCGTTTAGTTTAGTTTCTGAGAATTATTTGATTGAAAGCAAAGTGCAGGACCCAGCAAAAGACTACCCAAGTGCTGCCTCTTGATTGGCATCATTATCAATCTCTTTCATTAAATATATGTTGCTTGTGTGTGTAATGTTGGTATGCATATTTGGTTGTTTCATTGACATCTTGAGGTTTTAGGAGAAGCATTTGACTAACATGGTAAAGTTCTGAGTTCATTATCCTGACAGCTTAGAGGAATTGATTTGTTAACGTAATTATTTTCACATTCCAATTAATTGGGGTCTACAACAAGAATTTTATCCTCTCGTGACACTAAATCATTGCTATGATAGTATTTCAACATTAATAAATCTTGTATTTTCATTCAGACTCCATCCATGTTATTCTTTGCACATTAGGGCCATATACATTGTAACTTGGGGAGCCAAGGGGAGGCAAGATGGGGCAATTGCCCCAACTGACCTTGCAATTAATGTAGTAATATTACTAGTGTTATATCGCAGAAGATCCTCACCCAACTCATCCACCTTCTCCTCCCTCCGATCCCTCAAGGACCTCTACCTTCTCCCTCAATTTCATTCCCACATCTCCCCTTTCAGCCGTTGTCATCCCACTTTCTTCTCCTCTCTTCCATGAACCTATCCAATTCTCTGAACTGAACCCTTGGAAGTTGGACCCAAAGGTCCACAGCAGTAATTACTGTATAGAAGCTCATTTTAGACAACTTTATTTATGTAACACCAAAAATCATGTACCTTATTCTCAACAAGCTCAGCAATCTTCTCCACTAGAGAGGATTTATTGGTCTGATAAGGGATCTGCATGAACAATGTTGTGTATATGTGAGAAACAGAAAACATATAATGTGGCAAATTCTTATGCAAAGCAGATGCAATGCTTATTATTATTGCAGGATATTAAATATACCATCAGAAAAAAGGAAAGGAAGAACACTAAACGTAAGGCCACTGCAGAAATAATTTATTTTTTCGATAATGAGATCAGCTTTTGATAATAGGGAAACAAATAAGGCTCACCTTATTTCTTAAAAGGAAATCTAGTATTAATTAAGAAAAACACGAACCTCTTTAATAACAACAGCCATTCGTTTTGTTTTGGGATCAAGCAATTCGACATCAGTTTTCCCTCTCACTATTACACGTCCTCGTCCAGTTCGATATGCTTCTAATATACTTTATAAAACACATACAAGAAAGCAAGAAATGTTAACATATGCATCAAACATGTTCTGTCAAGCAACTAAGCAATAAAATCATAGCAATTTGAAAGATAACAAAGAGGAAGGGATGGAAAAGGGTTCTTCATACCCAATGTTCCCCAAAATCAGTCCACCAGTTGGAAAGTCAGGCCCGGGCATGTATTCAAGCAACTCTTGGAGCTTCAGCAAATAGTGAGAACAAGAATATGCTTTATTAATTCATTGACAGAGTTATACAAGCACGATCCAAGCATGCCATAGCTTAAACAAGACATGACGGGCTTAAGCAAAGAACTCACAGTAGCATCAGGATTATGGATCAATACAGAAAGTGCATCAACAAGTTCCCCAAGGTTGTGAGGAGGAATGTTGGTTGCCATCCCTACCTAACATAACAAGCAAAGGAAAACAGAATCTCACTCAACATAACTGCAAAACAGTTAAAAATGGGAAAAAGGCACAAAAGCAATTACTGAATGAACAAATAACTCAATATGTGTTACCGCAATCCCAGAAGAACCATTCAACAACAGAGTTGGGAGTCGAGCTGGTAGAAGTGATGGTTCCTTTTGTGAATTGTCAAAGTTTGGAGTGAAGTCAACCTGAATTTTAATGATATATAGGAAAAAAGAAATTTAAAACACCCCGTAAAAGTGTCTACAATCACAAAAAGTGTGGCATGAGTCACATATTTCTCACCGTATCCAATTCTAAATCAGCTAAGAGCATTGCTTCTGTGAGAGGCTGCAATTATTCCAAGGAAAATAACAGCGTTAACACACATTGTGTCAACAGAAGTACCAAATAACCACTATAAACGGTGTTGTTGACCAGTTCTTAAAAACAAAACAAAGTGGGGGAAATTAGAGAACGTAAACCTACATCCAATCTGCACTCCGTGTATCTCATTGCAGCTGGAGGATCAGCATCAACTGAACCAAAATTTCCATGCCCTTGTATAAGGGGACATCTTAAGGAGAAATCCTACAGCAGGTAGCATCAATAAGTGTCATATATTTTCTTAATTCAAAACGAGGTATTTTTCTTTAAAATTAATTTACTAGACAAATTTTTTTAGCATATATGTATGCTTTCCATTTTTCTCAACACATTAATATTTAGAAAAACAGAATAGGGAGACGTGAACTGTGCCAAAAAAATTGCACATGCCATCTCCAAAATCAGCTTAGATGTTTAATAGAATATACATTAGAAAAAGATGGTTTAGTAACAATTCTTTGAAGGTCACTTGAATAAGTTCCATCGTATTCTATACCTATATGTACACAAATGTAAGTATCCTTTTTTATGTGTCACAGCAAGCATACTCTGCAAGAGGCCTCTAAAAGAAGCAAAGACATGGGCTTCAAATTTCTAATACTTTCTCATAATCCCACCTGGTTTTTTTAAAATGATCGGACTTCTAATGTGGGATCAAGGGTGTATTCTAACTTGCATAAGGATCACAAGCATCATATTTCTATGCAAAAGTGTGTTTCATGAACAAAATTTGGTTTGTTCTACCAGAGTCATCTTCTTTTAGCAGAACCCATTACGATGCATCTCCAGAGGCTCGAAGGCATATGAATTTTCACAATGAAGTATACAATTTAAATTATTTAATCAGAAGCAAACAAAAAAGCCAAAGTCCCTTAAGAAACATAAAGAAAGAGACATAGTTTACCTGCGCCATGCGCACCAGTGCATCATATACAGCAGTATCTCCGTGCGGATGAAATTTACCTAGGACCTAAGGGAGAAAAATCAGAAATCGATTTGGTCATCCAATAGCAAAAGGATAATGAGCTAAACATTCCGCCAGAAACAACAGTCAATCAAAACAAAGCCACGCCTTTATTTTCTGTAAATAGCCGGACAAACCTCTCCAACAACTCTAGCACATTTCTTAAACGGTTTCCGAGAGGAAAGACCCAACTCGTGCATTGCGAACCTGCAGAAGAACCATTGACCACATGAACAAAAACAGAATTCCCAATGGCCCCTTGAGGAAACAATAACATCAAACAAGGAAGAGAAAGGCGGAGAGACCAGGAGCACTCACAGTATCCGGCGATGGACGGGCTTGAGCCCGTCGCGAACGTCGGGGAGCGCACGGCCGAGGAGGACAGACATGGCATAAGCCATGTATGCCTCCGTGGCCTCCTTGTGGAGCTCGGTAGGCACGACCCTCCCTTGAGGATCCGCCTCATTCCTGTCCTTCACCAAGAGGCTCCCGTTGCCGCCCTCGTTCCGCTCGCTCGCCCCCTCCCCGTCCCGCTCCTCCCTCCGCTTGGAAGCCACGGGGCGGGAGGCGCGGGCCCTCCTGGAGGAGGTGGTGAGAGAGCGGAGCTCGGGGAAGAAGCAGCGACGGGGAGGGCGGAAGGTGCGGGCTGGGTGGGAGAGAAGGCGGAGGAGGGAGGTGGAGGCTGAGAAGCGGAGACTTGTCATTGGAGAAGCAGAAGGAGGTGACTCTTTGATGGTGGGAGGACGGAGGTAGACTCTAGTCTAGTGTACTCAACTGGGACAGTCGTGGGAAGCACGGAGGATGTAACGGTGGGATGTCTGGAACAACCAAAAAATACATTGGAGGGGGAAATGCAAAAAATAAAAACCCTAGTAGGGTCCTGGATTTTGATTTGAGGATTTCGCGAGGGGAAGCGCGCCAAGTTGCAATTTAACCCAAAAAAATGGAGCATTTTTTCCTAAAATCAGGCTTACATACTTTTGCTGAAAGAGAGACAAGTAAATAGAGTAAATAGAGTGAGATGGGCTTCAAGCCTTTGGCCCAGGCAGGGCACTTTTGCTTAAAAAACAAAGCTCATAGGAAAGGGCAGCGTATGTATGTTTATCTCTTACAGATTTTGAAATTCACATGTGGAACGATTCTTATACATCATTGCTCTGATTTTGTTTTTCTTTTTTGTTTCTGTTTGTCCAAAATCTAATGTTACAATCTTCAACATTCTCAACTCAATTTTCAGCTCGTAATTCAATAGTTCACAGTTTAAATTACTCACTATATTCACAACAAAATAAATTACTGCTCTGCAAGTGGCTGCCAAAATTATCTTCTAACAGGCGGTCTCAAAATTACTGCATCAGCTGCACACAACCAAGTTTGTTTGCAGATATGACATTGTAAAAACTACCAAGCCACTTTTACCCAGAAGCTGTGGCAAATACCCAGGAGCTGTAAAGGCCACCATCTTTCACCCTGCAAATGCCACAAACTTGCCATTAGAAACTGCAACACAAGTGGTTCTTCTTTCAAGATGTAAATGCTTCATGCCAAATTATCAACTTGTAAATGCTATTCTATAAGACCGATTATAGGGTGCTTTCATGTTCTCACTAAAACATGCCTAGTTGCCACCAAACGTGTTGGGCCATCAGGAGTTAATGGATGTAACCAAGATGAAGATGTCACAGGTGAATATCTGAATACGTTTTGGATTAGTACATAGGAGAAAACTTGGTCTGTTGGACCAACACGTGAAGAAGTTAGGGGTAGTCGCTTCAAGTGCTTGTCCATGATGGCGAAAGTTCATGGAGTTCTGAGAAAGGAATAGGAAGGTGGGGGGAAAGATTCAGTAACTAGCGCCTTGAGAATGCAGTATTTGAAACTTTTATATGGCTCTTAATACAAGTGAGGCTATGATCTCTTTTAATGTTATCAACCCTAGATCATTAGGATGTTGATGTGATGATGACAATGGCCAGTTACTTTTAACTCTGCTATGGATATGGATAACAAAAGGTTTACAAAATGAATCAAGGATTGTCATTATTTACTCTACAATTTGTCACATTGAACATATACACCATGTAACTGAATTCTGGACCACTTTCTCCAAATGCTGAATAAATATCAAGAACATCAGTGGGACAAGATTTTTCAAAAGTAAACTGCTGCAGAGAGAACAGTAATGTAAAACCCACCTGTAGATGTCATAGGTATCAATCTCTTTAAAAAGGTTAATGTAAAAGCGGAAACCCTCAGGGCTAATATCTCTACAAAGCAGACCTGTGACAAGTAGCACTAATTGAGCACAAAGTTTCAATGCTCTAGCTGCAAGGAATTTTGTAAATTAATTAACTCAATGAAGCCATTAATGAAATTATCACTTACCTCTGCTCTCAGCAGTAAGAAGATGTTCTTTCGCCAGCGCAGGCGCAATTCCCAGTGTGATAGAAGCATCACTTGCACTTATGCCTGTTCTGAGAGCATCTGGCTTTACCACAAGGGCTTTAATTCTCTCAAAAACCTGCTAAATAAAAATGCAACATTTTGGACCTTAGATGCTCACCCACTGATCCTTAATTGAAATTCCATTCTGCAACAAGGTTTTAAAAACCAGACAGATCATCGACCCGGAATTCTTGCGGAGTAGGTCCAACCGGGGGTCAACCCTGGTTGATCCAGTTGCTGATGTCATCAATATAAAAAAAATGGAAAAAACCCCCTTTCTGAAACTTTATATGATATAAAAACTTTGTATAGTCTAATGCTCCCTGTGTAGTAATTTAATGAACAAAACAACCACATTATAAAAAGTAAAACTCTTAAATGAAAAAAATAAATATTTTTTTTGAAACATAAAAAGAAAAAAAAAATATGCGATATGAGATTCTACGAAGATTGATGTCGAAAGAAAATGAAAAGATGTTGCAAAGAAAAAGAAAAGAAAGAAATTGTGTTGGAAAGAGCTTAAACCCGACCCAAACATATGGATCATGGTTTTAAAAACCGGACCGGCCCGGCTCAACCGGGTCAGCTCGGAAAACCGACCGACTCCGGTCGAACCGGGTTGAACTGACCGGGCCGGTCCGATTTTTAAAACACTGTTCCACAATTGTACAAAAGTGCATACATAAAAAGAATTGTAATAGGATATTTGCATTTCGTTCTTCATATTATATACAGACATCTTTTATATAACGTTCCATTACAGAAGACATATTTGTTCTTTAAATAATCATTGAGGAAAAGTGCAACAGGATCATCAAGCAGTGCAACTAGTACCATTACCTCTTCATCACTGTGGGATTTGTTCTGAATGACCATGACTCCACTATCAAATTTCCGAACCGTTACTGGGCTGATGAATATTGTAAAACATTAAAAACTCAAAAGTCGTATGACTAGAGAAAAATTAAAAGATGAAGTTATCTGTGATAACCAATTTCATCTGCTAAAACATAAACCATCAGCTTTACATGCTCATAATTAGATCTTTCACAACAAATAACTCAACGTAGAACCTGAAAAAGTGAGGTCTTTTTGTTCATACACATCAAATTTTTCCCAAATGGCACACGCTTGTAGCAAGTCCTCAGGTGATATCAGCTCTGTCAACACAAACAAAATGGTCAACGGGTGAATTACACCAATAATAACTAGTTTTATACAGCCAATCCAGCCACTAGTGTGCTGGTTTTGGGACTCTCCCTGTCCAGGAAGAGGTGCCAGGTTCAAGCCTATGGCACCTTTGTCTTGGGAGAGGGAGGGGAAGGGGGTCAACGATTTGTATATAAAAAAAATATTTCAGAGAAATTGGACCTGTTCCTCTGGCGCGATTAAAAAGACAGTAAACATCAATCACTGCAATCATCCCTCCAGATCTCTCCAGTGGGATTTTGACAAAATCTGCCAACTGAAAAGACAAAAAAAAAAGTAGGATCACACAAGAGGACACTTTGCAAAGCAGGCTACAACATATAAACTTAAAGAAAAACTCAGAAAGCTAGCCAACCTAGTTTGGCTGAAAATCACAAATTTCATCTTTGACCAATTAAGTTTGAAACTACAATTAATTTTTTTAAAACTACATTTTGCACAGGTTTACAATAGCAGCCAATCGTAATCCCTTAACATTGCACCAATTTAATTCCCTTGTATGCAGCATATTTCAGCAAACTAACAAATCATGCAATTGCTATAATTAACATGGTCATGATACAATTTACTGCATTATCATTTCCAGCTCCTAGGAAAGTAACATAGGATCGCCACCTTTGGGTAGCATGGCCTTATGAGGGTTGATTAAGAACATTAAGGATCCATGACACAACCAATCGTATAACTGTCAAAATAAAGCACATCATTCTCTTGAAATAACTTAAAATACATGCTTCAATTCAGCTAGCAAGAAATGCAGAACAACTCATTCTCTAATGTTACAAAGAAAAAGAAATAGCACAAGAAGGAAAGACCTGACGTGATAGTTGCTGATGATATAAAGCTCCTGCAGACTCCTTGGTGACTGGGGAAACAATACCAACACTAAGCAACCAATCCTGAATTTCTTGCTTAGATCCCATTTCCTCATCATTTGCTGCACCAGATTGTGAACCAGGACCTAATAAAAGCTTTTGCCTCATTTTCTCAGCCAACAATACCATGTCCTTAGCCTTGCTCTGCGCATGCATAGGCATTACATACAATCACAAATATGGTCTAAAATAAGTAGAAAAGAAAGGCAATGCTCTCACTGCATACCCGAATTCTTTACGTGTCTGGATATATTAACAGCTAAGCTCGGAGAAGATGACTCAAGAAAGTGAATGTCTATTGAAAATGACAGTATATTGTATTACATATTAAATGGTAGACGATATGAATGAAAAAGTAGCCTCTTTTAATAGGAAGCTAAATGTAAACTCCTATATAATTGTAAGCGGATTTATCATGAAGCTCTGAACAAGATTAAAGCATGGTCATTTAGTACCAATCTAGTTATGTGCACACATTCGAACTGTTCACATAAACAAAATTCAGAAGAAAAATGATCTCTCCGCTCAAATATATAATGCATACCATGAGAGCATTCAAACCCTGGAAAGCTTCCTGCAAGCTCTTGTCAGTGCTCTCCCACATTTCCTGCTCCTTCCTCAATATACCCGATACCCCTGCCATCCTCATCCCACCGCTCGCCCTTGCAACCTCCGCCTCGCTGAATTCCACCTTCCCGGAACTCACAGCGTTCGGCCCTGACGTCGACGTCGTATTCTCAATCTCCCACGCCCGCGACCTCAAAACCTCCAACACCCGCCGGAAGAAGGCCTCCGGGTCGTTCTTCCCCCTCAACACCAGTGTCAGCACCAACGACCTCGAACCCCCTTCGGAGACAATCCCCTCTGGCAACAACGAGACCTGCACGCGGATCCTAGGGCTGGAGAACATGGACTTGATCGACTTCTTCAACGGGAAGACGTGAATCACGGCAGCCAGGGGAACCGCGAACGCTGCGGCGACGGAGGTCGAAGAAGAGGAAGACCGGGAAGGATGGGATTCGTCGACGAAGATGAGGCGGTGGGTGGTGAGAACGAGGACGGAGAACTTGAGCGCCGGGAAGCTAGGGTTTTCGTCGCAGGCGAGGTCCACGGAGGGGTGCAGCGCGCACTCTACCTCGCCAGGGAGGAAGATCGGGCGGCCGCTCCCCGTCAGTTCCACCCGCGGCAGCCACCTCTCCGCCATCCTCTTCTCCCACGCTGGCCCCGGCTATCTGCAGGCCGTCCACTTTTCCCGGAAAATTCAAACCTGTCCAAATCTCTCCCCAAACCAAATGCTCTTCGTCCCACAGTCACTCCCTCGTGGCATTTTCCCAATTCCATATTAATACGCCGTGTATAAATTTTCTTTCCGATTAGGCCAAATTTGGTCTCCGCCATTGTCTTAGAATAGCCTCATTAACAGCCGGATGTAAAAACTCATTCTCGCGGATCTTACACCACATATTCTAAAGTATTCCACGAAGCTACATATTGTGCCCAGACCTGGATGTAATGATACGTAAGCAATAGTTGGTTAGGAATTTTCCTGCAAGGGATGTGTTCGAACAACTCTCGGTTGCAAGGAAAAGTGAGCTAAGTGTTCTCGTATAATGTCAAAGAGCATAAGATTATACTGACAATATTATAACCTTTAAAGGTAAGGGTATGAAATTAGTATAAACACTTAAAGAGAATAAGGGTTAACTTAGTTTACTTACAGAATGCTAAGTTTGTAGGAGATAATGCTAGGGAACTGGGGAAGGGTTTAAACTAGTTTATGTAAGTAAAGATTTAAACATGTAACTAGTTGATAAGGCTTTGAGAGAAAATCTTGTAGGTGCGAAGAGATTTAGTGATAGAATTATATTAGTAAAACTAATATTAGGGGAACTCATGGTTAATGTTATTAGTGATTATGCACCTCAAGTAAGATTATGAGATAACCTTAAGAAACAATTTTGAGAAGAAATGGACTTACTAATGTAAATGATACCTAACGGAAAAAATGTTATTACATAAGGGCAACTTAAATAACAGGTAAGGGAGAATAACATAGGATATGGTTTTAGAGGAAAAATGAGACAGGAGAAGCTATCATTGAATTTAAAATAACAAACAATCTAGTTATAGCAAATACTTATTTCAAGAAGAGAGAAGAACATCTAGTAACTTTCAAAAGTGGACATCACAAAAACTAAATAGACTTTTTTTCTTAGTTAAAAGCGATGATGTAACTAACTATAAAGATTGTAATGTTATACTCGGATAACCTATAACACTATAACATAAATTAATTGTTTTGGATATGTACATAAAATGGTGGAGGAAGCGAATAACATATAAAGTGGAGGTTCGAATCAAGTGGTGGAACTTTAAAGGTGAGATGTTCAATGTTTTTGTGGAGAGATTTAGGGTTAAAGGAAATTGAAATTTAAACGAAGACCAACAATGATTTGGGGTAACATACCTAATCGCATGGAGGCGGTTGTGTGATTAAGTTTAAAGAGTCATCAAGGCAAATAATTACTTTTAAAAGGATTGGTAAAAAATGTAAAAATCAAAATAATTGGAAAAGATATGTTAAGGTTCAGAGATGGCCTAAAAAGATAGATAATAAGCTAGGGGAGAAGGAGGGGGAGATTGACATATATGAGATAGCCAAGTTAATAGATAAGAGAAATGTAGACTTAAAGCAAGTTAGGTATATTAAGAGTGAAGATTAAAAGATTTTAGTGAAAGATGGATAAATTAAGGAGAGATAGTGTGGATATTTTGAACATTTATTGAATAAAAATTATAGTAATATGATATATATTAAGTCTAGTCTAATTAAAGATATAACATATTTTAGGAGATTCTCCGTAGCGAAGGTATGAGTTGCGTCAAGGAAGATGAAGAAATGCAAACCTCCAAGACCCTATGGAATTCTTATTGAAGTATGGAAGACTATATAAGGTGTTGGCTTAACTTGATCAATAGTTTGTTTAACAAGATCTTTAAGTTTAAGAGGATGTCAGAGGACCGGAGAAGTACCTCATACCCTTATATAAAAATAAATAGAACATCAAAAGTTGTACGAATTATAGAGGTCTAAAACTTATGGGCATGCTATGAAGTTATGAGGGGAGTAGTAGAAAGATAGAAAATCAATTTGATTTTATATCAGAGAGGTCAACAACGAAAACTATAGTTGTCACGCCCCGAATTTCAAAACCCTGAATAATGTGCGGAAGCACTAACTCGGTTAAGGTCATGAGGATGAAACCCGGGCCGTTACCGAATACTCGATCACATCGTCTTCTCATTCCAGAATGCTTAACCAATATCCGTTATACAAAAATCTTAAATAAAAATAAACAAACTATACTATTACAATAATCCAGTCAACAATTCATTAAACCATCAAAATAAATTCAGCACACAGGCTGATAAGTTATCCATGAACAAGAAATTAAAAACAATAAATAAATCCACTGCTATCAACTTTCCACCATCGAGCTCCTTCGCACGTACCTTGTTAGTTCCTTTCCACTTTGAGTCCTGCATCGAGAGATGCATGAGTATTTCGAAATAAATACCCAGTAGGAGCCAAGAAAAACCCACAACATAATAATAATAAAGGAAATGCTGACAACATGGTATAAAGACACGTTTAGAAAGATCAGGTTGAGCAAATACGGAGTTCACTTACCTAGACTATAATCATCATCAAAGACCATCAACGGTCGAGAATAAATAAACATTAACTCAGATCCCAAACGTACAAAGCATCAGGAGGAAATAATAATGAATACGGACTCCAAACATACAGAGTGTCGGAGATAACAATTTCTGCTATCTGTTCAGTCCACTTCCCCTATGAACATCAATACCAGATCATCCTAGAGGTTCTACAGAGGAACCCGGCCATGCGTCTAGGGATGCTGGCCCCATCGGTGCTTACGGGCACAATGGGCTGAGACTGCAGACCTTCCGTAATATCATACAGTCTAAAGCGCACGCGTTGTCGTCATCGACTGAACTACAGAGGTTCAATAATATAATCTGAGATCTCGCAAGATCTAGCAATGGCTCGTGAACATATTATGATTCTAATCTAAGAGCATTCATCGAAACTCTTAGTGGAGAAATAGTTTACATAGAACTGAATCAATCTAGAAATATCAAGAGCTCTCTCATCTAGAGACTCGAACATCAATCTTCTAAAATTTGACTCACAGAGGAGTAAAGTAACAATCTCATCTCATTAATACAATCTGAATTGACTCACATAGGAGTACTCAAGAAATACATTCTGAATTGACTCACATAGGAGTAACCAAAGAATTCTCAATGTTCAATCACAAGATGACTCAAGACTGAGACTCATAAAAAATAACTCATTAAACACCTTCACCATGCATAGCTCCAATCAAGACATCATCGATTCTAACAATATTGAGGATTATATGACATTGGTATAAGATGGTAGGGTCTAAGAAACTAAACCCTAACCAATAATCTAAGATTTCAAGTTCGACGCCAAAGATACTATATTGGTAGAATAATGCCCCACGAAGGAATGACTCGGTCTGACATGACTCACTCTCTGGATTGGATCAATTACTAGACGTTACTAACTTCATCTCTCTGGATTTTATATAGTTACTACAATTTATCATTAGGTATATCACATAAGTTTTAATATAAAGTATAGTTTAAACAACCCGGAAATATACTATTATCTGCACAATAGCTCCATTCTCTAGCTCACCACGGTCTGCACAGAACATATTCTAGTCTGAAATTTTTATGACAGACAGCTACATGTCTCTAGTTTTTAATGCAATTGACGGCATAATTTTTCGAGTTTTCTACATTTAATTATAATTTTTCTATAACAGTCTATTGGCACAAGACTAAGTCTGGCCGAGATCATTAATTATAAACTTACTTAATCAATACAGTCTATTACTCAATTAAACACTTATTAATGCATTCTAGACTTATTACATTATTCTCCTGGGCATTTACTAACTCCCAATTGTTCTGTAATTAATTAGATTCTTAACTACATTTTTAATCCCAAAACTGATTGTACATATTTATACGGTTTAGACATGTAGACTGTAATTAGGACTATTAATTCAGGACATACCCATACTAAATCATGAGATAATTAGGGTACAATAAATCTCAAACTCCAGTAACTCTTTTTCACAAAAATTGTTACTTTAATAATTAGTATCATAAGGTATGTATCATTATGCCAAAACAGTTTTGTACAAATACTTCCATTTATTGGCCGATATGACCCAAAATAAACAATTAACGTGAGACAGGAAAACTGACGACCCAAAGCTAATCTTGGAGGCTGAAACATCTGAATATCAGTACGCATTAACCACAAGTTTCAAACTTTAAGGATTAATCACAGCATATGATTGAAATCTGGAATCCGGTATGACCCACATGATCACATAACAACGAAACTAAGGAAAGAAGACATCCATATAAGGACATACAATCCATATAAGGACATACAATTGTACAACGTCCAACATAATGTACTCATCTCGACCAAAGCAGCAAGCATACGGTGAGATCTAAGTGGAGCCATGCATGAGAAGTATTTAATTTATTAGGATCGGGTGCAATAGTCATCATGTTCAAAATAATAAATGGTAAACCATTGAATTGAACGACACCAATATCAAACGGATCATCATTCATATAGGTATTCACATAAGTGCTCAAGTATCATATTCATTACGAAATATCACAATTTATAGTATTGAATTGTGGGAAAAAGAGCACCTACCTCGCAAGACAAAAAAATCCAATTTTTCTTTTACGCGAGTTGTCTCATTCGAATCACTTCTCTTGCTTTCGCGATCCAAGCACTACGGCTCGCACTACCACCCCTTAGGTCACTGTAGAAGGCTGAAAGGAGAATGGACGAGACCCCCTTTGCTGGTTTGCACGTCTCTCAAAGTCTCAAAGGGACGGCGGTCTCTCACTTTGCGAGTTTAAATAGCAAGTGTCCTATTCTCCTAGGACACATCTCCACCGTCGATTTTCTCCTAATCTAAAGGCCACGAATGATCACAAAAAACAAGCCTTCCACTTGCCCAAGACGTTCCCCCAATCCTCATTTAGTTAGGATTTTCTTTAATTAAGAAGTTTCAAAACTCTAATTCGGTTACACATACTTAAGACAATTTTTCCCAATTTGGATTCAACCTTCCACCATTGATGACTACCTAATCTAAGGCCACAATCTACCCCAAATCAAGGCACAATCTCCCTCTTGAATGCCATCACTGCTTCTAGCAGTTTCCCAATTCAAATGGACACCCAATTGCCTTGATCATCTCGTCCAAAATTAGCTAGTAAATCTTGGGTAACCTCTTTATTAAACTCTAATTGACTCTCCATACTAATTGATGTAACCTATCCTATTTAGTTAGGGGATTAAGTGAAATCAAGTAGTTACTTAAAATATGATTTGTAACTTCCTAATTGAAAACCAATTCCACCATCTTCTCCCATCTCCATACGTGTCACTAATGAGTTTAGTAACTGCCAATTACCCCACTAATCACGTCCAAAATTTCCTTCCTTCGGATTCCTCAAATTTCCAATTTAAAAGTCCCAATTCTAATCAAATTCAAACCGGGTTTTTAATTCTATTTCAAATCTTTTCAAACCACCAATCATAATTCATCAAATTAAGAGAATTACCTGGTTACCTTGCATAAGATTTTCCCATTTTAATAAAAAATTCTGGGTATTACAATAGTTTTGTTAACAAAGTTAGTAGAGAGGTATACGGATAAAAACAAAACTTCTATATGACCTTCATAGATTTAGAAAAAAAAACCTACAATAAAAAGTTGAGATAGCTAATTTAGAGTGTTTTAAAGAAGAAAGGATCATGAGAGGTTAACTAAATAATATAAATGATATTTATGAGGGGGTTGTGAATAATGTATAAATAATTGAGGGGGAAAAACCAATAAGCTTTCGGTTACGGTAAGTCTTCATCAAGGGTTAACCTCAAGTATTCATCTTTCCGTTTTAGTTATTGTCATGCCCTAAAATCCCTGACCTTGATCGGAGTGCGGAAGTCTTCTTAAATGCCATCTTTTATGAGGTAAGAATCCTGGGACACGACTTCAGATAATCGAATCAACCAGTCAATTACATCATCTCAAAAGGATGTGTAATCGACATCACCAGGAACAATCAAATCTCAAAATAAAATATTTTATATGTATTAAATGAAACCTACTTAGTTTTTATTACAACAATTCGCATAAATTATCAATCAAAAGAAATCATAAAATCCGAGGCACTCAACAGCCAATAATATTAAACTAAGTAAATAAATTAAAATTCTTTATTCATCTTCAAGTCTTCTATGCCACCTTTCTGTCCTGCAATCGTCCTGAATCACTGATCTTTCACGCCTGCATCAGAGGATGCATGAGTATTCTGTAAAAATATCCAGTAGGATGTAAAAACTCACCAGAGATACAATAATAACGTGAAGAAAGGTTTACTCAATAAAAACAGGAATATATAATATATGAAGGACTGATCACAAGGTTTACAACACTTGAACAGAAAGGTTAGTCAACAATAACAATCCCAACTCGCAAGTATAGGAAAAACATCAATAAGACTCCAAACAATCACATGTGTAAGGAGAGAATAACAATATATTCAAAGGCTCCATGTATCTATAGTGCAAGGAGTTACAATTTCTGCTCGTTGAACTGATCACTCACAAGCGACTAAATAATATACCAAAACCACCCTAGGGGTTCTCTCTTCAAAACCCTGCTATGCGTCTAAAATGCTGGCCCCACCAGTGCTTACGGACATGATGAGCAGAGACTGAGGACCTTCCGTAATGTCAATAGTCTAATGTACGTATAGTGTTCCCTTCGGGCATAAATAATCGGAGACCTCGCAAGATCTAGCAATAGCTTTAATGAGCATACTATGAATCCACTTCGGAAAGAGCCTCGCAAGGTCTCTAGTGAAGAAAACAATCATATAACAATATGAGCAATATTACAAAGGAATAGAGGTTGCAACACTCTAAGATCATAAGACATCATTTACCGGAATAGACTCACTCTTTGGAGTATAAATAAATCATCAATATGAATAGACTCACTATCTGAAGTACAATTAAGTCATCAATATCTCAATAGAATATGGTTTCTCGCAAGAACACAACTGAGACTCCAATGTCTTGATCAATAGGTAACTCGCCAAAAGAGTAATAATAGATCGCAATCATAATTCAAAAACATGCTTCATATCTAGCCTTAGATAAGAACATATTTAGGTTCTACTATTTATGATACTGAATTCAAGATGAAAGAATGATTGGAATTGTTTGATCTCCAATTGGAACTCAAATCGACACAAAGCTAGAATTAGAATCTTAGTATAATAAGACTCTAGGTTGTAATCACTTACCCATAATATTAATCTTTTAGATCAAATAGTCTTACAGTAATAGTCCATACCATGTCCTACATCATATATTGGTGATATTTTAAACAGATTGGATTATATCATTAAGTGTTAATAGGTACTAGTGACTTAGACCTTAATTACAGTAAACTATTTTGTTGATAACGGGGCATTCTAACTATCTCCACAGTCGGCACAGTGGGAAATTGAGTATGAAATTTTAACAGTAGATAGCCCTATGTGTCTAGTTTTCACCCAAAAGATGCCATATTTTTTTTATTTTTCTGTGATTTGTTATGATTTTTATACTGCAGGTCATTGGCACAGGAAATAGTTTTGGCCGAGACCATAAGTCGTAATCATACATACTAATTACGTATTAGTGACCCTTAATCATGATAATATAATATTATTAACATTAAATACTCCTCTCCTAGGACTATTATAGGTCCTATATGTTCTTGAATTAGTTATTACAAGTTTTTATACATCTTTCATTACACAAACCAATTTAAGATACCTCATTTGTATAATAAAGACTTTAACACAAAAATCACAACCCATAATCATATGGTACAATTAAACCAGAACATTTACATAATAAAAAAATAACTTTTTGACATCTAAAAGATCAAGAGATGAATAATGTTATCATCTAAAACCATCATGCAAGAATTAGAAGAGATAACACTCAATGAATATCAATAATCATACATATAATCATAATTAATATAGAATCTCTCAACAAATCAAGCATTAATATAATCTCTACTACTAAGATGGAATCAAATAACTCATCATAGAATAGATAGAAAGAGTTTAGAATCAAACTTAGTAAGAAAAACCATCTTACCCCATTTGTATAACGAAAACTACACGTCTAACGTAGCTCATCTTCCTCTCTACGCACGAGACCTTCGCTCATTTGTATATGACGAGGTTTGAATGAAGAAGAATGGTGAAAGGGTTGCTGGAAAAAGGGAGAAGGAGAGAAAAATAAAGCTGGGGCGTTCACAAACTCTCTAGTGAGATAAAACACAAGTTAGCCCCTTTATGGGTGTTTATATAGACCTTATGCCTATACCAACTAGGATATTTTCCCTTTATGATTTCTTCTCAATCTAATCTCTAAATCCTCTTATTAGAAACTTCCTATAGGTAGAAGGGATGTCCTAAACTTAATCCTCCTTGATTAGTTAGGATTTGATATCTACTTTAATTAGGTTTCCTAAAAATAACACTTTTCGAATTTAATTGCGTACCCCGGCGATCGATCTCATACCCAGATTGTATACCAAAATTCAAACTAGCATAACTTTTTGCTCCGAACTCCGGATTATGCACCGTCGGTGGCGTTGGAAAGCTCTCTTCATGCTCTTTAAAACCACAATGCAAGACATAAAAATATAATACAAATAGGCATCAAAACTTCTTATTTTAGATCAATCAATTTAAGTAAGCATACCATTTTTTCGGGTGTTACATCCTCCCCTCCTAAAAATAACATTTCGTCCTCGAAATGCAGCTACTTACTCTGCTAAAGATCAGGGTAGGGTTTTCTAATATCACTTTCCGTTTCCCAAGTCATTTCCTCATAGAACTGACTTTGCCACAAAACCTTCACTAAATGTATCATTTTCTTCCGTAGCACTTGATCTTTCCTATCTAAGATATTTACATGCTTTACTGGAAAGGTTAAATTCGCTTCCAACTCCATGGTCGTATAATCCAAAACGTAGGACGGATCTGACAAATACTTTCTCAGCATTGAGATATGAAAAAGTATTATGTACTTCTACAAGTTGTGGGGATAAAACTAGCAGATACGCAACGGATCAAACTCGTTCCAAAATCTCGAATGGTCTAACAAATCTTGGACTCAGCTTTCCCTTTTTACCGAATCGCATGACGCATTTAAAAGGCGACACTTTCACAAAAACGTGATCTCCTTATTGGAATTCTAATTCTCTCCGTTTGTAATTTGCATAACTTATTTTGTCTGCTCTGAGCAGTCTGTAACCTATGTCTAATTTGTTTTACTTTTTCGGCACAATATTGAACCATTTCTAATCTTAACACTTGATTTTCTCCAACATCCGTTCAGCAAATAGGTGATATGCACAGTCTTCCATATAATGCTTTGAACGGTGCCATCCCAATACTATAATGATAACTGTTGTTGGACACAAACTTGATAACGGTAAATGATCATGCTAATTACCTTTCCAATCAATTGCACATGCCCTAAGCATGTCTTCCAGTGTCTGGATCGTTCGTCGTGACTGTCTATCACTTTGTGGGTGAAAAGCTATACTAAAGTTAAGTTTGGTTCCCATAGCATCTTGTATACTCTTCCATGTTCTCGACATGAACCGTGTATCTATGTCAGATATAGATAACAATGTACAATGAAGTCTAACGATCTCCCTGATATACAACTCTGCTAAACTTTCAGGATTCTGCTTCCACATTGGAAGAAAATGTGCAGCTTTAGGGGCCGTTTGGTTCGTGATTAATCCAAAACATCCACACTAAAAAATCCACTTTCACTATTCATTCCCGGATTTTTTTAGTGTGGATGTCTGATGTTTGAGGGGCCGTTTGGGGCGTGATAAAAAGCTTTCACTTCACTAGCTACTCCCTCCGTTCCAAAATACTATGTACATTTAGAAATATTCATTTTCCAAAATATTGTTTACATTTTACCAAATCATGTGACTTCCTTGTTTCAAAATTTAAGGAGACTTGCAAGGATTGACTTAAATTTAGTTCGTGAACGAACATATGAGTTGGATGGGATATGGGAGAGAAGAAGTAATGTGATTTCATTGCGGGCTTCATGGTCCAATAAAAATAATAATTTTCTCAAATGTACAGGAGTATTTTTTTTTTCACTTTTAGCTAAACACTTCTGTTTTAGACATCCCATCCACATATTTTGCTTTTTATCATGCCCGAAACAGCCCATTAGTGAGAAATTACTTCTTTTGAAAAACCTCATCAAAAAATAAATTTTCAATTATTTGACTTTTTTGAATAACATATTTTATAATTTTATAAATAAAACAAAAGTACAAAATAAAAAATATATTTTTATGATTAAAAATATATTTTCCCTATTATGTGCCCCTATTTTATATATTTATTTATAAAATACACGGTCGGGGACTAAATTATTATTATACCAAAAATCTGGTAGTAAGGAGGCACTAAACCTGATAAGAACAGGTACTACCCTTATCTTTGCCGAAAAGGCCCATCTAATTTTATACTGTTCGTTCCATTTGCTGATGTCCCACTTCCCTCGATGTGGGACCAAGGGCCCGTTTGGTTGGCCCAAAGAAGCTGGATTCTTTTAGAATCCAGCTTCTTTGGGGAAATCTCCTCAAGAGGAGATTTCCCCAAAGAAGTCATATGAGCTTCTTGCAATGGCAGTTGATGTAATTTCTGAAAATTGACAATGGTACTTAAAAAAAAACAACAGAAACAGAGCCATCATGATTTAAAACAGCCCATGTCAGTTTTTGAAAATTACACTACATGCCATCATTACTTAAATTCCAAACCAAACACCAATTCTACTTCATTTTGAAAATCCAACTTCACTACTTCTAAAAGTCATAACCAAACGGACCCTAAATAATGCGCAACTAGCAACCGAATAGCGCGAAATGGGCTGGAACCATGGAATGCCAGCTCGCCGATATATCGGCGATATATCGCCGATATATTGGTATCAGACACAAACCGATACACCGATGCCATTAAGTATCGGATTTTCAAAATTTTCCAAATATCGTCGATATATCGGTCTTTTTTGAAAAATAAATTCATTTTTTTTGGGGAAAAAAAAACTTTCATGTTTGTTTTCTATCCTAATATGCATTTTTATGCATATTTTGAAATCTATTCTTTGTTTAAAATAATATAACTCATTTTAGAAGTTAGATTGTGAAAATATACGGTAAAAATTAGTTTTTGACAACCGACATTTTTTTACACAATATCTCCGATATATCGTCTCTTAGGCCGACCGATATTTTACCGATATCCGATACAACATTCCAATGGTGGAACTCGGCCGGGCGGCGTCTAGTCGAGAAAATTGAGTGCGAAGCTTGGAGATTGGGAAGACTGGGCGTGTGGGAGGGAACAGACCAGCCATTACGAGGAGGATGAAGAGCATTCCAATGCTGTTGATGGGGTGTGGAGGCGTGGGGCAGCAATTGCTCCATCATATCGTCAATTCCCGTTCCCTTCACGCCAACCAGGTATGATAGCAAGTTGTTGATCCTGATTTCGTCAATTTTCGAAGAGTGAATTCGGTAAAAACTTTGAAGTGGAGATTTTTGTTTAGTGTTTCGGGATTGTTCATCTACAGTATTCTAGTCAGTGGGTTGCTGCTTTATGTGCATGACTCTTGTCGGTATCATTTTGCTCTAAATATTTTGTAGCATTCCGCATTCAATCAGATCTCCTTCCCTCTCTTGGGATTGTGATATGCTTAATGTTTTGATGAAAGCTAGTGCTGGTATTAATAGTAGAATGTATGTGGAGCAGGGATTGCTGCTGCGCGTTGTGGGCATTTGTGATAGCCATTCATTACTTGCCGTGAGTGATGTTTCTAAAATGGGCTTGGACGACGCATTCTTGATGGAAGTCTGCCGGATAAAATCATCTGGTTCTTCTCTTACAGTTCTTAGTCACCATGGTATATGTTCATAGTCTCATGTTGCCTTTAGTTATTTGATTGCATTGTATTTTTTCTTATTTTTTGGGGGCTGTAACATCTCAAATACTCGGCTGTATAAAGTGCTTTTTTAAGGTTTTCCTCAACAACATCGTATTCAAACTTGCATAGCTGTCTAAGCAGGGGCAAATTTTTTTCGTATTGCCAATTCTATCTATTAATAAACTTCTTATTATTGCCCACAAATTCAGGTCAATACCAGGTATTCCAAAACTCAGAATCAACCAAAAAGGTTATTGATATGGCTGCCCTTCTGGGAAGATCAACTGGTTAGTAGCAATTTTAACCTCTGATGTTTCATTATACATAAAATACATGAGTTTGACTGTGTTAAACTAACTCTTTGCTCGTCTGCCTATTTCCTATTATAAACAAGGATTTTGTAATAATAAAAGGTACTTTAGCGCAAAATTATGGCACCAAGGAAATTTATCTGAAAAATGTTGAAGAAGTGCCATGCCATTGAAATAAAAATCAGCACAGTAGAGTTCTATTTCCAACTAACGTAATATCTTATTTCTGTTCCTCAGTCACCAAAGGTTGTTGATCCTCTTCTGTAGTTCTGTCTTTTTTGTGTAGGTTTGGTGCTTGTTGATTGCTCCGCCAGCTCCGAAACTGTAAGAGTACTAAATTGTGGAGTTGATTTGGGTTGTTGCATTGTGATGGCAAATAAAAAGCCAGTTACATCTGCAATGGTAATTGATCCTTTGGCGTGATTTCTTTTTTTCTTATTGCTTTTTCTTATAGCATTTTCTTATTGAACAGTTTTTCTGTGTCTTTGCAGCAAGACTATGAAAAACTAGTTTCTCAATTTCGTCGCATCAGATACGAATCAACTGTAATATCGATGCCAATTTGTTTGTTTGGTGATGCTTTTTTTCCTAGACAAAAGAACTGATGTGTGCTATTTAATATAAAAATTGAATATGTTTGTTGTCCCTCTTTACGCAAAAGCGTGTTATTCATCTTAACTTTCCTAAGCCTGGCAAAATCTCCAATTTTGAGGTTAATTAAAACCTAAAATATTCATGTTTGGAAGGCCGGAGGGATTAAATGCCTGCACACATATAATAATGCATAGAAGCCTGTCAAATAGATTAGTACTCCTTATATGGTCGAAATTGGCGAATTTCCTTTAATAAATTCACATGACTTCCAAATCGACATTTTAAGAATGCAATTGGTACTTGTTGCTAGGTTGGAGCAGGCCTTCCTGTAATTACTTCCTTGACTCGAATAGTTTCATCTGGAGACTCTGTAGGACGTATTGTTGGGAGTTTGAGTGGTAGAACTCTATCTGGCGTCATCTGTGATAATTCAATTAGAAGTTGTGTAAAGTAGCTTTCAAGTATCCTAATCGATGTATGGTATTTCTTTGCAGGGACACTTGGTTATGTTATGAGCGAATTAGAGGTTGGGAAGCCATTCAGTCAAGTTGTTCAAGCGGCGAAGAATCTCGGATATACAGAACCAGGTGAACTTGAATTTTATCCTTCAGCATCTGTCGTGGTTCAATTTTTATATATGAGCTGAAGAAGTATTGCTTTACATATTTATCATACTCACAAGGACATGAGGTGAAGAAGAATTCAAATTGTCCTTTATTGTAATTTTAATAGGAAACTCTTTAGTGGTTGATATAAATGCTCAATGTGAGGCTAAATTCTATCAATGAGACTGAGGATGAAAGCACATAAAGAAAGGATTCAGGATAAAAACCAAATAGGTAGGAACCCTTCATGAAAAGGGAGGAGGTGCAGAATTCATGCTTGAAACTTAAAAGTATTGCTAACTTATTAGTTTTTTGGTGTAAATAGCTATGACTCTATGAGGGTGTTGGAATGGCACTCTGCATGCCTGCCTTTGCTTTCTCCCCTGCATTCATATTATTCGGGTGTGCAAGTGTAAATACGCAGAACATCTCATGTTAATGGAAGTGTAACTTTCTATTTACTAGATTTGTATAATGAACCATGCTATGACTCGTTTATCAATAAAAGAAAAGAAATCATGCTGTGACTCAACAGTACATATTTATCATTGTGCTGAAAGAGACGGATGTTACAAGTACATCCCTTGATTTGATTGGTTTATCGAATGCAGTTACCCAAAGTTGGACAAATAATGGGAAACTTCAAGTTGGACGATTTTTTCCTTCAGCAAAGGGGGAACCTATTATCAAACATTAGTTTTCATTGATATTACCTTAACATGCTTATACTAGATAACTTATAACACAATTAATTTTTATTGAAAGATCGAAACTGAAATTCTGGCTTCAACAGGTTGCAAGCAAGTGGAAACTTCGTCTATATGATGGCATGAAAAGTTATCGAAAATCCAGTCATGTCTTGCCGTTTGGTTCGTGATTAATCCAAAACATCCACAGTGAAAAATCCACTTTCACTATTCATTTCCGGATTTTTTACTGTGGATGTCTGAAACACGTCCTGAGGTGTTTCAGCTGAAAGTGAAAAAAACAGGAAATGAATAGTGAAAGTGAAACATCCACTGTGGATGTTTTGCTTTTTATCACGCCCCAAACGGCGATACAACTCTTTTTCTAATTCTTCCTATGTCTATCAGAATATAATTATCAATTTATTAGAAAGAAAATTGAGGTTTGAAGAGAGACATTGAATGCCGATGAAATTTGGTGAGATATTGTAAGTAACTTTCTGAACAGTTTTATGGATATTTGAATGTATTTTAAATATTCAACAATAACACAACAATACCTATAGCCATAATAATATTTATAATAATAATTGATTAATAAATGATGATAATAGTAATATTAACAATAATAAATAAACAAATATATTTGCAAAAATCTTTTATCAAACGTATTTGTTTTGGATATTCAAGTGTATGCTTTTGTTGTCCGCTCATTTTATCTTCAAATCTCTGATTGTTACCAGATCCACGTGATGACCTTGGGGGCATGGATGTTGCACGAAAGGTTTGGCACTATGAATAAAAATCTGCTTATTCTGAAAACATCTTAATGCTGAAAGTTATATTGCTGATTTATTCAGCAATCAGATGGAGCTATGACAGGGTTATAAGAAAATCCATTAATTACTTGAATACATTCAAAGAAATTGTTACAGAAATGGGAGGGAAAAAAAAAGAAATTTCTTTCCTTTATATATAACTATATATGTGTGTGTGTGTGTGTACAAAGGAAATTAAAGGTCAACAACTAATTGTGGGGAGAAGTTCTAGGCTTCAGCCATCCTCAGAAAGAACTCCTCTTTCTATTCTGTTCTTCTGAGATTCTGCAAACAGGATCGACTTTTGATAGATCGAGCTGTAATTTAATTTGTTAATAATAATGGATATCTAGGAGAAGTGTACGCATGCAAATATGAGGTTCTGGTCCTCTGAAAAGGGTGCATTATGCTTTAGTTATGTTGTTCTTTTGAAATGATGGGGACTGGTGGGGAAAACCAAAACATGTTCCACGTGTGAATACATATGTAGCATTATTGTTTGTTGAACATCACAACAATTAGTCTATTAGGAGACCATAGGTAGTGTAAGGTAAAAAAAACTTAATTATGGGTGTCCTTGTCCTTCAAGAAGTGGTTAAGTGCTAGCGCAATAAATGCATGTAAGTTGTCATAATCAGCTGTGTGTGTAACCTCGAGCAGGTGAATTTGGGAAGACAAAAATAGCATATTGTCCCCAGACTTCTGATCCAATTGTAAATGTTGTCGACCATTGACTGTGGATACATATCGACATGCTTATTTATGGATCAGACATCTTTTGTCCATTAGGAAATGTCCTACTATGTAAAGTATATAAACATGTATCTTTTCTAAAATGTAAGTAGTGTCTCCTGATTGGTGCTACAGGCTCTGATTTTAGCAAGGCTTCTTGGCTGGAAGCTTAATTTGGAAGACATTGAGGTTCTAGAATATTGATCTTTTTTGTTTTGCATTTGATTTGTTTCATATATGAATACTTTTGAAGTGACAAATTATTAACGCTTTGCAGGTAGATAGCTTGTATCCTGATGAAATGAAGTCAGATAAGATGGCAACAAAAGACTTCATGGAGAAAGGGCTTCCATTGCTTGATGAAGATATTGGAGAAAGAGTCAAGGTGGCTTCTTCCAATGGGAATGTCCTGCGTTATGTCTGCATAATTGAGGGTTCAAGGTTTGTGAATTTGTTATGATGTAACGTAGTTGCATATTCTTTTGTTTTTTTGGATAGAAATGTCATGGTAGCTGGTTTTCTTCTAAAACAGCATGAGATATAATGGGAATAAAAACAATTATAATGAAGTAGATAGTCACCGATTATAAATTGTAGTCACTTGTAATAGGTTGTCTTGGCTTTCCATGTGGTCCCATTGCACATCATTCTCAGTAGACTTGTGTAAATTGTTTTCCTTGGCCTTTTCTTTGTATTCTAACTAAGGCATCTCGTGTACGTGACTCAAGTCTGATAGAAATATTAACATTTCACTCAATAGACTTTTGAATTCTGGGTCTCCACATGTCTTGGTAGCTGCAGCTCTGCACATTCTTTCACTAAATATAGCTTTTAAACATTGCCAATTAGTTATAAAGAAAATGTTGCCAAATATATTTTCTTCTCATGCATAATGCTAGTTGATAGTGATGCAAAGAATTCAAAGTCATTTTCGTATGTTCTGCACCAAAATTTCATTGTTGGTTGCTGTGGCATTGTTTTTTAAGTGTGTTAAAAAACAAATGCAGAACAGAGTAGCCTGCAATAATGTTTTCTACTTTGTTCTACTAAAATACAGTTTATTCTTTCTTTTGCAGGTGTCAGGTTGGACTTCAGGAACTCCCCAAGAATTCTCCATTGGGAAGATTGAGGGGGAGTGATAATATAGTAAGTGCAGTCTTGCTTTCTTACTCTTTTCATTAGTCAGTTTTCCTACACACTTTTGAGGGGTAATTGGCAAAGGAAGTGGTTAATAGGAAAACCTATTTATGTTGCTGGCTGAGGAAAAACAGCTAGACAAGGTTGCAGCATCAGTAGATAAGTGTATCGGTGGGATACTAATATGGCAGCCATGGATGAAGCTTAAAGAAACTGTCTTTACTGTACTGTTTTCTGAAGGTGTAGTTTCCAATTCATAATTCTATTGCAACATCGAGTAATATTTTATTACAAATTTGCAGATGGAGATTTACAGCCGATGTTATAAGGAGTTACCTATGGTGATTCAAGGTGCTGGTGCTGGAAATGACACCACGGCAGCAGGAGTCCTTGCTGATATAATTGATCTGCAGGACCTCTTCCCTTGATTTTCCATCATTGAAATTGAATTCCCATAAAAATTATGAGTAGTTCGTCTATCCTTGTTACAATAGGAATTTTTCAGTTAGAAGAGAAGTTCCAGTTGGTGGAAGTTTTCTGCATCATGTTCAGCGAAGTTTGCCCTGGATGCCAAGCTAAGGTGCTTACTGGGGAGGACCGAAGTTCGGCCCTTAATCCATACTAATCAAATAGAAGTTGAAGAAAGGAAAAGAAGTGCTCAGAGAGATGGCTTTGAGCTTTCAATGTCGGATATATTCTACTGATTATTGGGTCTGAGTGAAAGAATCTGCCTTAAAATTTTTGCCTTGGGAATGATCCGTTTTAAGTTTTATTACTAAAAACCAATCTATCTATGCTACGTTGCAAGGGTCTGCGTATTTTTACTTAGGGCTGCACCAAAAACCCGAACCCAACCCAACCCGGATGGAACCGACCTGACATTGACCCGGGTTAGGTCGGCTCGGTTCCAAGATTTAAATATCAAGTTTTATCTCGGGTCGGGTTTGGCTTTAAAATACCCAATAATCGAAATATTTGAGATATATTATTTTAATTCTTTATTTTGTTAATATATATAAATTTTTTTATTATTATTTTATTAAATTATTTTATTAAATTATTTTATAATTATATTAATTATTTTATTAAAATTTCGGTTCCTACGGGTTTTATCTCGAGTAGGGTCTAATTTAGAATTCTCGGGTAAACCCGACCCTACCCTACTAAACCCGTCCCTACCCGACCCAAGATGTAGCCCTATTTTTACTGCTTTAGTTATTTACTTAAAAGGGAAGTTTCATTACATCTTGTATTCTAGTCAACAATTTAAGTCCCGTGACATTTGTTTCTCATGTTGCTTTTTTTTTTCTTATCAACAAGAATTTTTAAAGGAGACTCATGGGGAGAGATAATTTGTGCAAGAGACTTTATAATCCCTACAAGGGTGGTTTTGGTAACAGATTTATGTAGAAACAAAATCACGATTCAGCTGCTTTTGATTTTTTGGATTTAGGGAATGAAACTGTTTGTGTTTGGTTACACACAAAAAAAAAACAGATTGATCTCAGCAATCTGCTCTACTTAAGAGCTTTTCCCCTTTGTGACATGCATTCCTTGATTCATCTTGTAAATCTCCTCCTGAGGAGATTCATAAAAAGTGAGCTTATCACTGAATCCTAGGCGGAAACCCACCCTCGCTTCAGGCTTTCAGCAGAAATTTCACTACATCTTCAAACTGCATAACCAAAAATGCTACATCAGAAATCCAGTGAGCAAATCCATTGCCAAACACACCTTAAGCTTGTACATGCTTTTTTGCCGACGGAGCCATTTTTCCTTTAAAACAAAAAGAGAGCCAAACAGCCCCCTCGTGCCCAAGCCTCACCGGAGCATAAAAAAAAGAAGAGAATTTAATAGGATTTGCTTCTTAGTTATCAGCTGGACCTTTTAATTAAAAAACGAGAGCCTAATAGCATGTGCCTAGTTCGACCGACAGATGAACATCTATATTCTGGGTCCCACTACACAAAATAGAAACTCTCTGCTCTACGACTTGGAATATTAACAGCGTTCGTCCTTTCATGTTGAATGGAAGTACAACACCTTTCAGAGGGTAAACAGAGCATAAACACAAACGTCCAGCTGATAACTAAGGGGCCGTTTGGGGCGTGATAAAAATCAAACATCCACAGTGGATAATCCACTTTCAGGTGGATTTTTTGAGTGTTTCAGCTGGATAGTGGATAAATTCAAAAAATCCACCTGAAAGTGGATTATCCACGGTGGATGTTTAGTTTTTATCACGCCCCAAACGGCCCCTAAGAAGCAAACCAAGCTTGTCCAGTTTCCAAAGTTCCAACAACATCTAGACATCTTATAATTTCCTCACAACTGCCAATGAGAATAGGGAGACAAGGCATCGTGAACAATTAGCATTCACAAAATTGACATAAATTCTTTGCGTTCACATAAAACCTCGGTTATCTTTTTATAGAAGGCACTGCTCGAAAAAACTACTGTATCCGGTTTACCAATTCTTTGACAAGTCATAATTCATAAACTCAAAATGGTTGTACTAGAGAACATTTTTCGACCTTGGCAAGCCTTATTGGGTGCGGGTGCGGGTGCATAATCCATTGCCATGTGACTCAGATAATGCACAGTTCATTCCATCAAAATTGCTTGAGAGTACCGCATTTTTGATACTATGTATTACATACATCTTATAGGCCAGGCGGAAAGAATTTCAGAAGCAATGAGGTTATTTGGGAAAGAGACCTGACCATGGGTCCATACCTTACAAACCATGCTAAGCTTGATGACCATTTTCCACAGAAGACTCCAAGTTCAGTCCCCTGCAGGATCAATTTTCAGGGTGAAGATCAATAAATGAGGGTCTGCACAAATCACAATCAACATTGAGAATTTACTGAATATACCTCTCTGCAGCCTCTTGCTTGAGTGCTTCAATATAAACCTCAATTTGAGCACCGGCACTTTGAATCTCAATGTTTTTCTCAGAAAGCCCACGCCACTGAGCTTCCAAGGAGTTTAGCTCAACAGCTGTTTTTTGCTGGTCAAAGGACAAAATCGAAGGTTAGTTATCCTTGTATGACACAAAATAGCAAAAAAGTCATTGAACTTGTTGGTAACAAATGAACGCAAAAATCACACCTGATGCAATTTTCTTTCACGGTTTACTATTTCGATGCTATCACTCTGTCCAGCAGCGATTGCTTGCAACCTTATATATCATAAGAAATGAATCTTATCTTAGTCCAATAAATTTTTGTCATGGCGAATGACATGAAATATTGGAATAATAGATATCTATATCTTATATTACTTGAGAAAAAGAATTTTATACAATCTTTCAAAATCATAGTCTACAAGAATAGTCAGTCACCAAAAATCAATCAATAAATGTCCAATTCATGGCACTAAAATTTGCTTCTAGAAGTACTGGTGATTTTCGTAGTCTAGCATTCCTTGAAGAAATTTACTTGCAATATGTTTGCACCTATTCAGGAAAAACACACAAAGCTATTTAGTAAAAGAGACATGTTTTCAAATAGAAGAAAATCTTTCTTTCATAGAAGGATAGATAAAAGCATCTAAAATTCAAGTAAGGTAAAAACAAAAAATTTCTTTCCCAGCAAATTAACCTGGACAAGAAAGCCTCGAGGCGCTGGTTATGATGTTTCCACGCATCAACACCATGTTTCAACATCAGCTCCAGGTTTTCAATCCTGTAAGGAGCAATTCTTAGAATAATTAACAATAATATTGAGGAAAAAAACAACTGCTTGATAGACATCCGAGTACTATTACCTAGTCTAACCTATTTTGATAGAATCTTGATATGTTGTATTGTTGATGAAAGATTTGCTTAACATTTTAATAATTTCACGAAAGCTATCAAACGGACTTTCCACAAAGATCCATCCACAAGTGTTATAAATGGCCCTTTCATAAAAGCTAGCTAATTGCATCACACATATACACCTCATCCCAGCTAATTTGGGGGCAAGCATACATGTATTCTATTCAGTGCTTAATGAGACTTTTCACGTAAAACCTACAATTTTTACATCAGATGCCAGTCGTGATGCAGCCTAATGCAAGGAAGAAACCATACTATCTCTCTAAATTATATAAATTGCATAGTGTTCTACTTTCTTCCTTCTTATAAAAATGCCGCATAAAAGGTTTCTTTTCTTCTTACATAAGAAGCACGAGTTGCCATTTTGGTGACGACCATCCTCACAAAATAAGTCGTGCAAATAAGCAATCGATAAGCTCATAGTTTCTTAGTCATGTAAAACCAATTAAAACTATATAAAGTAAAACGTTTCACTGTAGACTGATAAATAATAAATTTTTAATGAATCAAACTTCGGAGACAGTAGAAAATTTTAGCAGGATGAGCCTCTAATAGTCTTCCTGGCTCAACATAGGACTTCGTACGAAAGTTTTCACTAAAAGAACATATCACAATCACTTGCTAGTAAGAATAAACAATCTACTCAGATGGTTTCTACTAAACTGTACACTTCATTGTTTAGTTAAAAGAGTCCATCAAAGGGTTCTTTCAAATAGTATATACTATGTTTAACCAGCGCTGAGACCACCTATGACATTAGAAGCTCCATCTTCGTTCAACTCATTCTCCAGTTGGCTTACATTGCTTATAAAACAAAACTGGACTAATGAAAATTGGGATATACAGAAGCAATTTACATTTTTGGTTCAGGCATCCCCATGATATATTTAGCCAGCTAAAATTGACTAACTAAACGATATAACAGACAGGGCTATTGATCTAGTCCTTATAGACCCGGGGAAGTGATTCCCAGAATTCAAACCAACAAAATGCGCATTTAGAGAAGTTGAAATATTTTATCCAAGGAAAACTATAGTAAGCATTCGTAAGAAAAGAGAAGCTCTGAATTTACATGGGGGGGGGGGGGGGGGGGGGGGGGTGGGGGAGGAGGACGTTACATGAAGGATAAAATTTCAATGTTGTATTAGAATTTTTAAGTGAATGTCAACCTATGTGATCCAAAATCTGGTACAACGAAAACTTACATTCAGTATAAGCCTGAGGATTTTGTGTTTTACCAAAGCTAAATTTTTCAAAGTCAGTCTCCACTACTGCAGTATTCCATAATGAGCAAGGGATCTTTTGATTAAACCAATGTTGTTATGTTGGTTCACACAGTGAATACACACAAACACCTTGAACTTATCTATTCGTGACTTTAGCTTCTTTGCCCAAGTTTTTGAACTACAGGAAGCTCAACCCATCTGTGATTCTGTTCCAATATTAATGAAGTTCATTACCTTATCATTTGCTGTTGTAGCTGACTCTGGGCGTTGTCAACAGCGTGCTTCCACGATTTCACATCGTTTCTCTTGTTTTCAGGAGGCGGGTCCAAGAGATATCGAGATGTGTCCATCATCAACGGAGGCTTACCAGCTCTCACCCGTTCATACTCTCGAACAAGCATCGGGTGTTTCTGACATGCCCAATTTCACCAATTACATCGATGGCAAATAAAGCCAGTAAAAGTCACTACCTTTACCAAACCCTCTACCTCGAATTTGGATTTGGGGAGCTGGGGGAGTTCCCGGAGGAAGTCGGAGGGCTTCTTGATGCTGCGGCGGAGCTCCTCCTCCACCAGCCGATCGACCTCGGCCTTCACGGCGGGGTGGCCATAGTCGTCGTCAATGTAGGGCAGTGCGTCGACGATCTCCGCCTTCGCCGCGCCTACCGAAAAGTCCGCCCCCGGCGGCGCCTCCAACATCAGCACCTCCCCGCCGCCCGCCATCCTTCTTCCCGCTGCAGAGACCGGCACAAAAACCCCTGGAACGCAAACCTGGCAAAACACTCACAGGACTGACCGGAGGGAGCTGCTAGATGACTAATATACCCCTGGTTTAATCTTGAATTCCCAGTTGGTTTTGCAAAAACCTTGGCAGTCTGGTTCTGAGAGATGGGTGCTTCCGCTAGCCATGCCGCAGCTACTCCCTCCGCCGTCTCCTCTCTCGCTTCCGGTGAGGGGCGCTGCGCCAGACCTCCTCCTGTAAGCTCGAAAGAAAATGAGGTTGAAACCGATGAGAAAGTCGATTACTTGAATCTTCCGTGCCCCGTCCACTACGAGTAAATCCAGCGGGAGGCCTTAAGTACGTCACGAAACTTCTTAATTGCTTTTTCTTATCTTTCTGTTTGCTTGCAAGTGCACTATAGTGCGAATGAGATGTCTTAATCTCTATTTGATGGTTTTGGTTTCCTAAAGGGGTCCGTTGTGGGGGCGGGAATGGTCGCATAGCTCATTTTGTTTAGCTGGTTTATGCTAGGTATCACTAGATTAATTTGCATGTTCGTTTCCTGTAGGTGATCGAAGTTGATTCCTTCACCAGTTTAAGCATTTTGATTCCGTTATATTAACTAGTTCCACTGTATTTTAGCTTCAGATTAATTGGATGTGTTTCTAATTATTTTATTGGTTACTGCATCATCACTGCAGCACAACACTAGAAAGTAGAAACTATGGGTGCATTGCATGTTCTTATCTTTAGTATTGCTTGTATAAGAAGCTCGATCTTCATGTGGTCTAGGTGGTATGTTGTTTTTCTTCTAAAGAAGTTTCCTTTGTTTCTGTGGATATTAAAAACTGATATTTATATATTTAGACAAGTGTATCCTAATTCATAGTTTATTAGCACTGGCATTTAGTGATGTTTTCTGATGCACTTTGTAGTGTCTTTAAAGCCAGAGTTGTTTGAGAGAATGAGGTTTGATATTACCAAGGGCCTCAATCCGAGATTCTCACTTAGTCACAGGTGTCTTCTGCTTACGCATCTATAAATCTAGTATGCCCTTTTTTGTTGACTAACTTTTCTTTTTATTTCAATTATCTACCAGTGTGTTCATGGGTGCCATGGAACTTCCTTCACAATCCTCAGATACTCTGAAGGTCCCCACAGCGCACTATGAGTTTGGGCTAATTTCTTGGACCCAAAGGTTGGTTTTGATCTTTATTGGTACCCTGCCATCCTTTTTTGGTATTCCATTGACTTTTTTTCAGTGCTAATCCAAAAAAGTGTTATATTGTATTTCAGTTAATTCTGGTTGGAAGAATACTAACTGATGGGAGGCTAAATGCCCGAGCAAAATGTGACTTAACAAAAAATCTGAGTTTAAAGATCAACGCGCTGGTACTGGATGCTTTCTTGTACATTGATATGTGTATGATACTACTTAGCCGTGATCGTATATGTGTGCTTCTCATACCTAAGACGCCTTCTTTTTCTCCTGCAGCTTCAAAGTGAGGTACATTTTTCACAGTGTGCCTTCAACTTTGATTACAGGGTATTGTAACTGGAACTTCGTGTTTGTGTTGTGTGTTGGGTATGACAAATTTCAATACCGATAAATATGTTATTAGGCCTTCTTGCTCTAGATTTATTCTGAATTTCTGGTCATGACTATGAGTCATGGATAGAACCTCTCCTGTTACTCCTTCGGTCGATTTTTGAGTGTGGGTGTATGACATTTTACTGGATTTATCGGAGAAATCTTAAGATACATGTATTACCGGTTGACGTCTAAATTGAGTGTTATCTGTCCCATCCCTATCTCCCTCTCCCTCTCCCTCTCCAATATCAACTTGAAACACTTTAAAGTGCGCTGATAATCACTTCAAAAGACTCTTTCAAACGTCTTTTCTAGTAATCTATATCTTTCATGCCTGATTGTGATACTAGAACAGAATTGTGGCAGTATTACAGCAACTAATAACTCAAAAAAAAGTATAACTCGTATGCAGATTTTATTGATATGAAGTTGATATTTTAAGTTATTAAGAGAATGTGTGTACAGAAATTGCTTCTTGATTTTGCTCAGGATGCATCCATCATGTAAATGACACGCCTTTTAATTTCACTTCCAGAATGATTGAGGAGAAAACTCGTTGGTCCTCTCATCTCGTCTGGCTGTCACGTGAGTTTTCCTTTTGGATGCATGTTTCTGTCATTCCAAAATGTCTGTGGAAGCCCAGAATGTAGGTCTTGATAAATTGAAATGTTACTGGTTTTTTGTATGATTAAAAGCAATCAATGAAAGAACCATTTGCTGCAAGGGCCGTTTGTGCAAGTCTATGAGTTCTCAAACTGTTAAAGGAAAACTCTCATGAGTTTTAGTGACATTATTATCAGTGGTTTTTCTGGATTTGACATGTTAGAAAGTACCGCATGAGGGAGTAATCATTCTATATTTATGTGGTACAAGTGTTTTCCAAAGTCGACGAGTTTAGCATACAAAGTTAGATTATCCGTAACTGGATATCATTTTTCTTGTTGTAGGGAAAAGATTTTAGTACCCAGTTCCAAATGGGAAATAGTGCTTTCAACGGTCTCAATTATATACAGGTATATTTTGTGATTCTTTTGGAGTTTTTATAGTAGAAATAACTAAACGGAAAGGATACTTCTTTAGCTTCTTTCTTGGATGTCTAGTGACAAAAGCCAAGAACGCTGAATTGCTTTCTATATGAGATTTTTTTTTCTATGACTAAAGCACCTGCTGAATGAAATGGTGTATGCAAGTTGTAATGGATCGAAATTCCTTGCCTGTTTCAGATTAGGTTGTACATGATGAGCCAAGGTTGGCTTAGCGTAGGATCCTCAGTGAAAGACCTAGAATGGCTCAGATTATCTCAGCTCAAGGCTGAATTCAGATTGGGCCCAAGCTCTTTGAACTCTTTTTTTTTACATATAATGATAAAATATAGAATCGATCTTGCCTGTGCTGTAGGGCTGGCAGCCTTCAGATCATGCGGGGCCCACGTGGCACCCACTGATCTGACGGCTGCCAGCCCTACAGAACACCAGCGCTGCGGCGCTGGCTAGATTTTTTCCTAAAATATATAGCGTATTTATTGTAACTAATAACCTTGTAGCAAAACTTGATGGAAACTGAACTCACTTTGAGCTGAGCTGGGCTTCCATCCATCTCAACTTTACTGTTCTGTGATTAACCCTACACCTAAGCATGTGTTTATGTTCAATTGGAGTTATGAACTGCCCTAAGGTTCATCTTCATGGTCCACCAACTTAATTAGGAGTTGCTTAAGTTATTATCGGGGTAGTTTAGTAATTAGATATTTGAGAGTTATTTCTTAACAATATAATTGGGCTTTAGGAGTACTTATTAGACCCATTATAGTTACGAGTTCTATTCTCAAAAACTTCAGATGTATCTGATTATAATTCCAATTAAATTCTTTTTTCTTTTGATTTTTTTATTTAAAACGAGTGCTTTTTAAATCACTGGAGTTATCTATAAATATGTAGGGGCTATGCCTAATTCATTAAGTCGGATATCAATAATATTTACTTATTTAGTTTAACGTGGTTTTTCTTTATCCTTAATTTATGGCCTTTCTCCCTTTTCCCTTACCTTGAAACCCTCTTGGAGCCTCCGGGCTACATCAATTGGTTAGCCATGTCATTCGATCACTTGCAGCACTAGGCTGCCTCCCACTGGTTTAGTAAGTTGGCAAGATATTTAAGGTTCAATTTAGATGGACGGGCATGCATGATATTCTTGACAGGCTTATAGCATGTCTTGTTCCAGAGACACGTGCGTGTGTTCTCTCTCTCTCTCTCTCTCTCTCTCTCATTAGTTTATTTCAGCCACATTATACCTCTGATGTTATATATGTACTTTTCTGTTTTATATACTTGGCAAATAACAAAGGTGGTACATGAGATTCCCAATTTTCTCAATTTCATTTAATTATTACGTTATTGCCATATTCTTAAAATTCTTATTAATTCACTGTTGTGCATAGTGTAACTCCGCACTTGTCTGTTGGTTCGTGGCATTTTGGGTTAGCCACCAAAGAAAATCTGGTCTTGGCTTTGCTGCTCGGTACAACACCGACAAGATGGTATATCAATTGATCTTTAAGTTGATGAAGTTCTATTGATAGCTGTTTTTGTGCTTCTGGATCTGTAGGTTCTTCTCATAAACTTTTTATTGTACTTTTTGCTACCCAAAACATTTTAGTTAACATGAAGTCTTCAGTCTTTGTTTTCCTTGGGTTGCAAACTTCAATATTGTTCTTCCAACAACGACTAACCTATTTTTTGTTTTTATGACGGGAGTAGTTATCATATGAATTCGTGTTGGACCACAATGCTAATAGGCGCTTTTATGCTTCAGGTAGATAGTGGGCTGATGCAGAATGATAAGTTAATAAGCATTATTTGAGTATTTTATTTATAATAAATATATTAGAGTTAGTTTGGTCTTTTCATGTAATTTAGACTCTACTATATAAGGCCTACAAGCTATTGTAATCGGTAGTTTTTGGAGATGAATTAAAAGGTTGTTCCCGTTCGTCTTCCTGGCCTTTGGCCTTCCCTTACTTTGGCTCCCCCTTGCTCGGCTATGACCCCCATTTTCTTCTCCCTTTTGTTCTTCTTTGTTCCATAAAAAATTACTGATTACAATAGCTTACATGCCTTACATAGTAGAGTTTGAATTACATGAAAAGATTAAATTAATCTTAATATATTTATTATAAATAAAATACTCAAATAATGTTTATTAGCTTATCATTCTGCATCACAAGGCACATAAATAAATGGAACTGGAGCTTCAAATGGGTGATAACTGAGTACGGAAGCAACT